>LR738713.1:334735880-334888097 GCA_902687465.1 Secale cereale
GAGAGGAGAGAGGGGATCGAGGAGATGGCACGCGGCGATAGGATTCGGTCGCGAGGGAGAGCTGCGAGCGAACGAGGAGATACGAGCGAGGGGTGTGGCGGCGGCTTGCGGGAGAAGGGAACGAGCGACTGGGATCGGGCTAGGTTAGCGCTAGGGTTAGGAAGGAGCGGTCGGGCTGGGCCGGCTCCGCCTGATGGGCCTGCGGGGACGGCGGTTGTTAGATGGGCCAGGGAGGGAAGCTGGGCTTCCTGCGGCTGGGCCAGGAAGGAAGGCTGCGGCTGAGATGGCCTAGATGGCCTCTCTCTCTTCATATTTTCCAATACAGGAAAAAATGCAAAGAAAGAGAAGGATGGTAGAAAAGGTTAGATAAGAGATTTAGTCACAGAGTTAAATTCCTGGACTCACACAAAAATGTAAGGAATTAAATAAAAATTGTTGGATGGTTTTTGGAAGAACCTCGATAACGGGAAAAGAAATATAGTAAGGTTTTTGATGGAGAAACTTGGAGTGAAAAAATAGGCATGGGGAAAAAATATGCACGTGTGTTGGGTTAATTCCAAACAAATGGAATAATTAATATAGCTCCCTAATAATATTGAGAGGCTTTTATATGTTATAAAGAGAAGTCATTCTTCCCTCGATTTAAATGGACCGAAGGTCCACACGATTTATTTAAGTTGAGATGCAAAGATAACTATGACATGATGGCATGATGACATGATGCAATGCAAAATAAATAACACAAGCAAAAATAAAACACACGGGAAACCCGGAACATATGGAATCTCTGGAATCTTCTGGAATCTTCTGGGACGTCGGTCTTCGGGCGTCACACCCAGGTTCAGGGCTCTCCGGAGAGGTAACACCCCTAGTCTTGCTGAGTGTGGTTTTATATGAAGATGTTACAAGCTTGCTTCTAGAGCTGTTTTGGGGAGGAAGGAAGACAGGCCAAGGCATAGGCTACTCCTTGTCCTATGTGTGTGTGCGTATGGTACTGAGGTTCGCCCCTATACATGGAGGGCTGTCGGGGTGTCTTATAGACTGACTCCCCGGGGTTACAACGGTCATATTACATGGGTACAGGGCATGGATGCCAGTGTCTGGAAGCCAGCGCTGGGACCCGCTGGGTACAAGAGTACACTGGGTTCTTCGGGAAGCACTGTGCCGCGGAGTGTCGTACATCAGGGAGTGGGCTAGCCTGATCAGTAACAGTGCCGGGACGCCCCGTCGCCATCAGTCCTCGTTGATGGGATGGATGCGCACTGTAGCCATCCTTGCGCCGGTCAGCGGGGGTAGGTGAGCCATTGTAGCCACTCTCGCCCCGTCATAGGGGTCTGTCTTGTCGCACACATGGAGGGGACAGGCACTGGCTCATCGCCGGGTTGAGGGTTGCAACGGGATCCGGCTTGCCTGTCTTCTATGGATTTGTCGTCTTGGGGGCGGCCGGCATGCGCTTGCCGGCTGAACGGGTTGCTACGTCTGGCCGGGTTGCACCGGGAACCCGGCCAGGACGTTTCGGTTTGAGGGGCGTTGCTTGCCCCCCGATGTTTTTAAAAGAGTTCTGGGCTTCGTTGCCTGCCCGGGGGCCATTCCCCCAACAATAGTCCCCAAAGCTATGAAGGCACGCCAACTCTGGGCCGTGGGGTCTTCGCAGTTTCACCCCCTGTGAGGAGATGCTTGGGACGATGATGTTAGCGTCAGCCAGGTTCCGGCGATGCCGGCCATGGGCCGGCTCCAGGAGCCGGATCGCGGCATCCCGTCGGGAGCGGGAAACGAGACGTCTACCGAATCTTGAAGGGGAATGGACGCGTTCCCAGCAGCCCGATGTCGCACCATGTAGAAGCCAGGGGCCAGTTAGGCTCTGCCGGGCCACGCGTGTTGATGGGACATGAAAGCGGGCTTGGCCGCACCACCTCGCGCCCTCGGCCCACGTGCGAGGATTGATTGCGGGCGTGGGGGTGGTTGGTCTTCTGTAGATAATTAAGTAATGGGGGAAACGTGCCCGCACAATGCGAGGGAGTGGAATCATGGGCGCAGTCGATCCCACTTCCTCACGTCGCTCTACAGCTTATAAATATGGGGGGAGGGAGGAGCGGAGAGGCATACGCATGCTCCCCCTGCCCCGCTCTTCTCCTTCTCCTTGATTCCGAGCCCAGGACCGCTTCGACGCCACTCCGCCACCGCCTAGCAGCGCCCATCGGCCGCCTCGCCCTTCATTGCTGCGGCTTCTTCCGACCAAGCTCTCTGTCAATGGCGCATCCCAAGGGGTCGTGGGAAGGCTCTGATACCATGCTGGAGGAAATCCAGTACCTCCGGGACATGAGGCGGCTGCTGCCAGTGACAGAGGTGGCGGTGCTCGTGCTCGGCAATGAGACCTCGCCGCGGCCGAAGGGATTGAGCACGTGGTATTCCTCTCCCATTTCAAGCGCGGGCTCAGCCTTCCGATGAGCGACTTCTTCCGCTCCTTTCTCAACTTCTTTTGGCTATACCCGCACCACTTGGGGGCGAACGCGGTGTTGCAGCTCTCCGGCTTCGTCACGCTGTGTGAAGCGTACTTGGGCGTGGAGCCACAGTGGACCTCTGGGTCCGCTTCTTCTTCCTCAAGCAGCAGGGGCCGCAATCCGGCGTGATGTCTGCCTGCGGAGTGGCCGTCATCTCGGTCCGGCCGCATGGCACGTGCCCAGAGATGCCGCTGGAGGATTCTGCCAAGAAGTGGCAAAACTCCTTCTTCTATGTCTGCAACCTGGGCGAGGACCGCATCAACTTGCCGCCGTTCGCCGACGTGACGCCGGACGTCAAGATGAACTAGAACTACAGCCCCTAGCACTCTCCACAGGTGCTGGTGAACATGAGCCACCGGGTGGCGGAGATGGTGGCACGCGAGGGGCTGAAGGCGACGGACCTCATCATGGCCTTTATTGCGCGTTGGGTGCTGCCGCTGGAGCACCCAACACATCATGGGCCAAATGGACGGCGCGCGAGACCCCATGCGGATGTCATCGCGGGAGTTGACACGGGAGGAGATCGCCGAACGTGTCAATAGTATATCGAAGGCCAAGCTTATCAAGGACTGGCGTTAAGGGAATCGCCCTACCACCGAGGGCGCCCGGCACCCGCGGTGAGTCCCTAGTGCCCATATTTTGCCATGATTGTGCTCTTCCTCTGTCCCGACGCGACGAGGGAGATGATGTTGCTCGCGGTAGAATGAATGCATGATGACGAGATGGCGTAGGTCCTGGTGGGCGGGCGAGTCGGTTCGGTCGAACACGCGCCCACCGACGAGGATGAGGAGTGCTACTTCTCGAGCTTGCGTTGTATTCCCTCGAAGAGGAAAGGGTGATGCAGCACAGTAGCGTAAGTATTTCCCTCGGTTTTTTAGAACCAAGGTATCAATCAAGTAGGAGACCACGCGCGAGTCCCTCGCACCTGCACAAACAAATAAAAACTTCGCAGCCAACGCGATAAGGGGTTGTCAATCCCTTTACAGTCACTTACGAAAGTGAGATCTGATAGAGATGATAGTTTGATATTTTTGGTATTTTTGGATATAAGAACAGAAAGTAAAAGCGGAAAAGTAAAGTAGATTGTAGATTGATATGTTGAGAATAGACCCGGGGGCCATAGTTTTCTCTAGTGGCTTCTCTCATGATAGCGGTATTCTACGGCAGGTAAACAAATTACTGTCGAGCAATTGATAGAAAAGCGAATACTTATGAGACTATCTAGGCATTATCATTATATATAGGCATCACGTCTGAGACAAGTAGACCGAAATGATTCTGCATCTACTACTATTACTCCACACATCGACCGCTATCCAGCATGCATCTAGAGTATTAAGTTCATAAGAACAGAGTAACACCTTAAGCAAGATGACATGATGTAGAGGGATAAACTCAAACATAGTGATATAAACCCCCATCTTTTTATCCTCGATGGCAACAATACAATACGTGCCTTGCTGCCCCTACTGTCACTAGGAAAGGACACCCTAAGATTGAACCCAAAGCAAAGCACTTCTCCCATTGCAAGAACTATAGTTCTAGTAGGCCAAACCAAACCAATAATTTGAAGAGACTTGAAGGACATTATAATCGTACATAAAGAGTTCAGGAAAAAAACCAAATATTTCTCATAGATAATCTTGATCATAAACCCACAATTCATCGGATCTCGACAAACACACCGCAAAAAGAGATTACATCGAATAAATCTCCTCGAAGACCGAGGAGAACTTGGTATTGAGATCCAAAGAGAGAGAAGAAGCCATCTATATACTAGTTATGGACCCGAAGGTCTGTGGTAAACTACTCACAACTCATGGTGAGGCGATGATGATGATGTAGAAGCACTTCGTGGTAGATCCCCCCTCCAGCGGAGCTCCGGAACAGGCCCCAAGATGGGATCTCATGGGAACAGAAGGTTGCGGCGGTGGAACTAGGGTTTTCTCTCTTCGTCTGATGTTTTCGGGGTACGTAGGTATATATAGGAAGAAGAAGGGCATCGGGGGCCAGACGTGGGGACCACGAGGTAGGGGGTGCGCTCTATAGGGGGGGCGCCCCCCACCCTCGTGGACGCCACGTGTGCCCTACTCCGTGGTTCTCAAGTCTCCTGTGCGTATTTTGCTCCAAAAATATCTCTCCCGAAGGTTTCATTCCGTTTGGACTCCGTTTGATATTCCTTTTCTGCAAAACCCTAAAACAGGCAAAAAAATAGCAATCTAGGCTGGGCCTTTGGGTTAATAGGTTAGTCCTAAAAATAATATAAAAGTATATAAGAAAGCCCATTGAACATCCAAAACATCACAAATAATAGCATGGAATAATAAAAAATTATAGATACGTTGGACACGTATCAAGCATCCCCAAGCTTAATTCCTGCTCGTCCTCGAGTAGGTAAATGATAAAAACAGATTTTTTTTATGTGAAATGCTAACCAATATAATTTTCAATGTAATTCTCTTAATTGTGGTATGAATGTTCAGATCTGAAAGATTCAAGACAAAAGTCTATATTAACATAAGAAATAATAATACTTCAAGCATACTATCAAAGCAATCATGTCTTCTCAAAATACTATGGCTAAAGAAAGTTATCCCTACAAAATCATATAGTCTGGCTATGCTCCCTTTTTATCACACAAAAAATTCATATCATGCACAACCCCGGTTTCAGCCAAGCACTTGTTTTCATACTCTATTCTTTCAAACCTTTCAACTTTCACGCAATACATGGGCGTGAGCCATGGACATAGCACTATGGGTGGAATAGAGTGGTGGTTCTGGAGAAGACAAAAAGGAGGGAGATAGTCTCACGTTGACTAGGCGTATCAACGGGCTATGGAGATGCCGATCAATAGATATCAATGTGAGTCAGTAGGAATTGCCATGCAACGGACGCACTAGAGCTAAAAATGTATGAAGGCTCAACAAAAGAAACTAAGTGGGTGTGCATCCAACTTGCTTGCTCACGAAGACCTAGGGCATTTGAGGAAGCCCATTGTTGGAATATACAAGCCAAGTTCTATAATGAAAATTCCCACTAGTATATGAAAGTGACTAAACATGAGACTCTCTATCATGAAGAACATGGTGCTACTTTGAAGCACAAGTGTGGAAAAAGATAGTAGCAATTGTCCCTTTTTTTGGGCCTTTCTTTTTTTCTTTGGCCTTTCTTCTTTCTTATTTTTGGAGGGGCTTTCTTTATTTAGCCTTTCCTCACATGGGACAATGCTCTAATAATGATGATCATCACACTTATTTTGATTTATGACTCAATATTACAACTCAATACTAGAACAAGGTATGCCTCTATTTGAATGCCTCCGGCTGTGTACCGGGATATGCAATGAATCAAGAGTGACATGTATGAAAAATTATGCATGGTGGCTTTGCCACAAATAGATGTCAACTACATGATCATGCATGGCAATATGACAATATGAAGCGTGTCATATGAACGGAACGGTGGAAAGTTGCATGACAATATATCTCGGAATGGCTATGGAAATGCCATGATAGGTAGGTATGGTGGCTTTTTTGAGGAAGATATATCGTGGCTATTTTGAGGAAGGATATATAGTGGGTGTATGGTACCGGCGAAAGTTGCGCGGTACAAGAGAGACTAGCAATGGTGGAAGGGTGAGAGTGCGTATAATCAATGGACTCAACATCAGTCATAAGAACTCATATACTTATTGCAAAAATTTACGAGTCATAAAAAAAAAAGCAATCAATGCATGCCCCTAGGGGGGAGGTTGGTAGGAGTTAACCATCGCGCGCCCCCCAACCTCCACACAAATGATGACACTCTACAAATACCTCATGCTCTAACTTCGTCACATAGCGGTTCACCATATGCATGCTACGGGAATCACTAACTTTAACACAAGTATTTCTCAGTTTCATAATAACTCTACTAGCATGACTCTAATATCACTATCCTCATATCTCAAAACAATTATCAAGCATCCAACTTTTCATCATATTCAATGCACTTAGTATGAAAGTTTTTACTACATTCATCTTGGATGCCTATCATGTGAAGGCTAGTTTTATAGCTAAAGCACATTACCATGCTATTTTAATAGACTCTCTAAAGGATATAAGTGAAGCATGAGAGATCTACAATTTCTATAAAATATAATCACCACCGTGCTCTAAAAGATATAAGTGAAGCACTAGAGCAAAAACTATTCAACTCAAGAGATATAAGTGAAGCACATAGATTGTTCTAACAATTCCTAGGCCATATTTAACTCTCTCAAAAAGGTGTGTCCAGCAAGGATAATTGTGACAAAATAACAAACAAAGACTCAAATTATAGACGATGCTCCAAGTAAAACACATATCATGTGGTGAATAAAAATATAGCTCCGAGTATAGTTACCGATAGATGAAGACGAAAGAGGGGATGCCTTCCCGGGGCATCCCCAAGCTTAGGCTTTTGGTTGTCCTTGAATTTTACCTTGGGGTGCCTTGTGCATCCCCAAGCTTAGGCTCTTGCCACTCTTTGTTCCGTAGTCCATCAAAGCAATACTCAAAACTTGAAAACTTCACAACACAAAACTTAGACAAAAATCTCGTGAGCTCCGTTAGTATAAGAAAACAAACCACCACTCAAAGGTACTGCAATGAAATCATTATTTATTTTATATTGGTGTTAAACCTACTGTATTCCAACTTCTCTATGATTCATATCCTCCAATACTACTCATAGATTCATCGAAATAAGCAAACAACACATGAAGAACAGAATCTGCCAAAAACAATTGAAATAAATTGGTAAATGTGAGGAATTTGTCTACTAATCATCTGCAAAAAGAATCAACTAAATAGCACGCTCCAGTAAAATCTGGTGACCATTCTAGCGAGCGCTAACGATTCTGTTTTTCATAGCACGATCATATAAACTTCACACAAGTCTTCCCAAAGGTTCTACTTGGCACAAACACTAATTAAAACACAAAACCACATCTAAACAGAAGCTAGATGCAATATTTATTCCTAAACAGAAGCAAAAACAAATAAAATAAAATTGGGTTGCCTCCCAACAAGCGCTATCGTTTTATGCCCCTAGCTAGGCACGATACATGGATCGATCTAGGTATTGCCATCTTTGGAAGGCAATCCATAAGTGGCTCTCATAATAGATTCATATGGTAATTTGATTTTTTTCTAGGAAAGTGTTCCATGCCTTTCTTTAACAGAAATTGGAATCTAATATTTCCTTCCTTCATATCAGTAATTGCACCAATCGTTCTAAGGAAAGGTCTACCAAGAATAATAGGACATGAAGGATTGCAATCTATATCAAGAACAATGAAATCTACGGGCACATAATTACTATTGGCAACAATAAGAACATCATTAATCCTTCCCATAGGTTTCTTAATAGTGGAATCCGCAAGATGCAAATTTAAAGAACAATCATCAAGCTCATGGAACCCTAGCAAATCACACAAAGTTTTTGGGATAGTGGAGACACTTGCACCCAAATCACACAAAGCAAAGCACTCATGATCTTTTATTTTAATTTTAATAGTGGGTTCCCACTCATCATAAAGCTTTCTAGGGATAGAAACTTCCAATTCAAGTTTTTCTTCATAAGATTGCATCAAAGCATCAACTAAGTGTTTGGTAAAAGCTTTATTTTGACTATAAGCATGCGGAGAGTTTAGTACGGATTGCAACAAGGAAATACAATCAATCAAAGAGCAATTATCATAATTGAATCCCTTGAAATCCAACGTAGAGGGTTCATCACTATGCAAAGTTTTAATCTCTTCACTCCCACTTTTAACAATTTTAGCATCAAGATCTAAAAACTCTGAATCATTGGGACACCTTCTAATTGAAGTAGACTCATATCCAATCCCATCTTTATCAAGATTCATACTAGAAAACAAGGATCTAATAGGAGACACATCAATAACTTTTAGATCTTCAACTTTATTTTGATGATAACTAGAAGAACATGCTTTTTTATAATTCTCTCTTTTAGCATGCATCCTAGCGGTTTTTTCTTTGCATTCATCAATGGAAATTCTCATGGCTTTGAGAGACTCACTGATATCATGCTTAGGTGGGATAGATCTAAGTTTCAAAGAATCAACATCAAGAGTAATTATATCCACACTTCTAGCCAATTCATCAATATTAAGCAATTTTTCTTCAAGCAAAGCATTGAAATTCTTATGCGAATTAATAAACTCCTTAACACTAGTTTCAAATTCAGAAGGCATCTTTCCATAAGAGTTGTTGTAGGAATTACCATAATTATAAGAGGAATTACTAGGAAAAGGCCTAGGATTAAAGTTTCCTCTATAAGCATTGTTACCAAAATTATTCCTACCAACAAAATTCACATCCAAAGATTCATTATTATTTTCAATCAACGTGGATAAAGGCATATCCTTAGGATCAGAAGAAGCACTCTTAGCAGCAAATAATTTCATAAGTTCATCCATCTTTCCACTCAAAACACTGATCTCTTCAATAGCATGCACTTTTTTATTAGTAGATCTTTCGTTGTGCCATTGAGAATAATTAACCATGATATTATCTAGGAGTTTGGTAGCTTCTCCTAAGGTAGTTTCCATGAAAGTGCCTCCTGCGGCCGAATCTAAAAGATTTCTAGAAGCAAAATTCAAGCCAGCATAAAAGTTTTGAATAATCATCCACAAGTTCAAACCATGTGTAGGGCAATTACGTATCATTAATTTCATTCTCTCCCAAGCTTGTGCAACATGCTTATGATCTAGTTGCTTAAAATTCATAATATCGTTTCTAAGAGAGATGATCTTAGCGGGAGGGAAATACTTAGAGATAAAAGCATCTTTGCACTTATTCCACGAATCAATACTATTTCTAGGCAAAGAGGAAAACCAAGTTTTAGCACGATCTCTAAGTGAAAACGGAAATAACTTCAATTTAACAATATCGTTATCCGTATCCCTTTTCTTTTGCATATCACACAAATCAACAATGTTGTTTAGATGGGTAGTGGCATCTTCACTAGGAAGGCCGGAAAATTGATCTTTCATGACAAGATTCAACAGAGCAGCATTGATCTCACAAGATTCAGCATCAGTAATAGGAGCAATCGGAGTGCTAATAAAATCATTATTGTCGGTATTGGAGAAGTCACACAATTTGGTATTGTTCTAAGCCATAGTGACAAACAAGCAATCCAACACACAAGCAAACAAGAAGCAAGCGAATGATAAACACACGGTAAAAGAAGGGCAAATAAAACGGCAAGGGTGAAGTGGGGGAGAGGAAAACAGAGGCAAAAAATGTAATAAGAAGGATAAGGGTTTGTGATAGGTACTTGGTATATGACTTTTGCGTAAGCCTCCCCGGCAACGGCGCCAGAAATTCTTCTTGCTGCTTCTCGAGCTTGCGTTGTATTCCCTCGAAGACGAAAGGGTGATGCGGCACAGTAGCGTAAGTATTTCTCTCAGTTTTTGAGAACCAATGTATCAATCCAGTAGGAGACCACACTCGAGTCCCTCGCTCCTACACAAACAAATAAGAACTCTGTAGCCAATGCGATAAGGGGTTGTCAATCCCTTTACGGTCACTTACAAAAGTGAGATCTTATAGAGATGATAGTTTGATATTTTTGGATATAAGAACAGAAAGTAAAAGTTGAAAAGTAAAGTAGATTGTAGATTGTTATGTTGAGAATAGGCCCGGGGGCCATAGTGGCTTCTCTCATGATGGCAGTATTCTACGGCGGGTAAACAAATTACTGTCGAGCAATTGATAGAAAAGAGAATACTTATGGGACTACCTAGGCATGATCATTATATATAGGCATCACGTCCGAGACAAGTAGACCGAAACAATTCTGCATCAACTACTATTACTCCACACATCGACCGCTATCCAGCATGCATCTAGAGTATTAAGTTCATAAGAACATAGTAACACCTTAAGCAAGATGACATGATGTAGAGGGGTAAACTCAAACATAGTGATATAAACCCCATCTTTTTATCCTCGATGGCAACAATACAATACGTTCCTTGCTGCCCCTACTGTCACTGGGAAAGGACACCGCAAGATTGAACCCAAAGCCAAGCACTTCTCCCATTGCAAGAACTATAGATCTAGTAGGCCAAACCAAACCAATAATTCGAAGAGACTTGCAAGGATATTATAATCATACATAAGGAGTTCAGAAAAGAACCAAACATTTCTCATAGATAATCTTGATCATAAACCCACAATTCATCGGATCTCGACAAACACACCGCAAAAAGAGATTACATCGAATAGATCTCCTCGAAGACCGAGGAGAACTTGGTATTGTGATCCAAAGAGAGAGAAGAAGACATCTAGATACTAGCTATGGACCCGAAGGTCTATCGTATACTACTCACAACTCATGGCGAGGCGATGGTGATGATGTAGAAGCACTCCGTGGTAGATCCCCCCTCCGGTGGAGCTCCGGAATAGGCTCCAAGATGGGATCTCACGGGAACAGAAGGTTGCGGCGGTGGAACTAGGGTTTTCTCTGTTCGTTTGATGTTTTTGGGGTACGTAGGTATATATAGGAAGAAGAAGGGCACCGGGGGCCAGACGTGGGGCCCACGAGGCAGGGGGGCACGCCCTATAGGGGGGCGCCCCCACCCTCATGGACGCCACGTGTGCCCTACTCCGTGGTTCTCAAGTCTCCCGTGCGTATTTTGCTCCAAAAATATCTCTCCCTAAGGTTTCATTCCGTTTGGAGTCCGTTTGATATTCCTTTTCTGTAAAACCCTGAAATAGGCAAAAAAACAGCAATCTGGACTGGGCCTTTGGGTTAATAGGTTAGTCCCAAAAATAATATAGAAGTGTATAACAAAGCCCATTAAACATCCAAAACATCATAAATAATAGCATGGAACAATCAAAAATTATAGATACATTGGAGACGTATCAAGGAGACGGCCAAGAATCAGCCGGCGGACGCCGGAGCCGGTGTGGCGCATCACGGGGGTAAGTCTTAGAACCCGACCCTGCTGTGCGATTGGCCGGACGACGATGAGAACTTTCTGATGTACGTTAGAGGCATAGCGGCCCCAGTGGGAGGAGAAGGTAAGCTAACCCCTTGCGATGGCTGAGGAAGGCGGCCGACGTCGGGTCGTCCCGAGGGCCGGCGGCGGGAAGCCGACCCCACGGGAAGGATTCAATGGAGACGGACACCCCGAAGCCGACTGCAAAGCGCACGATGGGGGCGTCGCCGCCACGAGGCAGGACCATGGCCAAGAAGGCGCGTCGAGTCCTCCCGGTCGCGCTGCCGAGGCAGGCCATCTCGACGGCGATCGGGTAAGTGTTCTTGCCGGTTTGTATTTCCACGCTCGATCTTGTCTCTCTTATGCTTTCTTCATGGTGCGTGGGACACCTCTGGACCTGGCGATGGCGGCTACGGAGGCAGCGGCGGGGTCCAGCCCCGTGCTCCGGAGGGCGTGGATTAGCGCCATCGACAGGGTGGAGAGCTCGCCCGGGGATCTTGGCATGGACCCGGCGGACATGTAGCGGTGCACCTGGCGGGATCGAGCCAAGGTCATGGAGGAGGCGGAGGGGGCCTCTTCCCTGGCCTGGGAGAAGGCTGCCGCCTTAAGGAGGGGGACCGCTGAGAACCCGGCTTGGCCGGAGATGGCGGCGGGCATGGTGCCGGCCGTGACCATCATTGAGCGATCCAACCCGGCGGCTGGGGTCAGGAATTTTTTAAAGACGTGTGCAGGACACAGTATGTTTGTAGGAAAAGGCAGTCCCCAAGCATTGTTCGGGGGCCCCGTTGTCTTTCATAGAGTTACAAAAGGTGGTGATACATACATGCATGCGGCTAACTGTAAAACGGGAAGAGGAGTTCTCCATTCCATGGTCGTCTTGTCTCTTCGCCGGCAGTATCTCTCTTGTGCTTCTTCATCTTGCGTGCATCGATGAGGTAATAGGTGTTGCAGTCGCACAGTGCCTTGATGATGATGAAGGGGTCCTCCCATGGAGAGGCCAACTTGTGCTAGTCGGCTTGTTGCTGGACAAGCCCGAGGATGATATCTCCCTCGCGGAATGCGAGGGGATTGATTTTCTTGTTGTGGTTGTACCTCGGGCATTGCTGGTAGATGGCAGATCAGCTTAAGGCCAGTAGGCGTGCTTCTTCGAGTAGGCCGACGCCATCTTTTCGGGCTTCTTTCGCTTGGGATTCTGTGTACATTGTGACTTGGGGCGAGTCGAACTCGATGTTGGTTGGGAAGACGGCTTCGGCTCCGTAGATGAGGAAGAATGGGGCGAACCCGATCGATCGGCTCGGTGTTGTCCGGAGACTCCGGAGGACAGGCAACAACTCGTCAAGCCAGCTGTTGGGTGAGCAGATGTGGGGCTCGACGAGCCGTGGCTTGATGCCAGACAAGGTCAAGCCGTTGGCCCGCTCGAACTGGCCGTTAGACTAAGGATGAGCAACAGAGGCCAAGTCAAGCCAGATGTCGGAGACTGAGCAGTATTGTGCCAGGGCGCCTATGGCAAAGTTGGTGTCATTATCCGTGATGATGGTGTGCGGGATCCGTAGCGAACCACGATGTCTTTGACGAACTGAACGACCGTTGGCCCATCCAGCTTCTTGATCAGACGCACCTCGATCCACTTGGTGAATTTGTCGATGGCCACCAACAGATGTGGCATGCCGCCTCGGGCGGGCGTGAAAGGCCCCACCATGTCCAGCCCCCAAACGGTGAAAGGCCAAGTGATCGGGATGGTCTGGAGGGCTGAAACCGGCTGATGACTGCGCTTGCTAAAGCGTGGGCAGCCTTCGCATTTGAGGACGAGCGACTCGGCATCTTTGAGAGCCATGGGCCACTATAAACCATGGCGAAAAGCCTTGGCCAGCAGGGATCTTGAAGCGGCGTGGTGCCTGCACTCGCCCTAGTGTATGTTGAGGAGGACCTATATGCCCTTGTCTTGCTCGATGTAGCGCTGGAAGACGCTGGACGCGCTGCGCTTGGTGAGCCCATGGTTGATGATGTTGTAGGCAGACGCCCGACGTTGCACTTGTCGGGCTTCGATCTCGTCCGTGGGAAGCACTCCGCTCTCCACGAAGGCAAGGATGGGTTGGGCCTATGAAGGAGCCGTCACCACGGTGAAGACGGTCACATCAAGCTGGAGCCGGTAGCCCCCGGGCCGGGATGAGCAGTCCCTGGGCCGGGATCGTCAGCCCCGGGATGGGGTGAGCGGCCTCCGGGCCTGGATCGGCAGCTCCTGCGCCAGAATGAGCAGCCCCCGGGCCGGGATCTTCAGGGTTGGGCGCGGATGTTGCGGGGTCGTCTGGGACGAAGATGGATTTGTAATCCAGGGACGGCGTCCGCAAGTGCTCGAGGGAGACGCTGGATAGGATAGCCTGCCGAGATGAGCATATCTTGGCGAGTGTGTCAGCAACTTCATTGTCCGCGCCAGGAACATCGAGGAACTCGCAGCCATCAAATTCCCCGGAAAGCTGTTGGACGAGGAAATGGTAGCTGGCCATGGTGGCATCCGAGGCATCCCATTCGCCCAAGGGTTGTTGCACACCAGTTTGGAGTTGTCGTAGCAGAGAATGCGCCGGATGCCGATCTCCTTGGCGAGCTTGAGGCCGTGCACGAGGGCCTCATACTCGGCGACGTTGTTGGAGGCGGTGAAGTGGATTTGGAGCGCGTATCGGAGCTAGTCGCCTTTGGGGGAGGACAACACGATGCCGGCCCCCAGGCCACCTTGCATCTTGGAGCCGTCAAAGTGCATGCACCAGTGTGCCGAGTCAGATGGAGGAGGCAGGTACCGGGTCTCCGTCTAGTCGACGAGGAAGACGGCTAGCGTCTGTGACTTGATGGTTGTGTATGGCTTGTAGATGATTGTGTGGCCCGCTAGCTCCATTTCCCACTTGACAACCCGGCCGGAGGCATCCTGGCAGCCCATGTTTTCTCTGATGGGGACCGTGCGGACCACAGTGATGACGTGGGCTTGGAAATACTGCTTCCTATTTGCTACTGAGGCGAGAGCTCACCACAATGTACTTGCTGCAGCTCGGGTCGGACGGGTTGAGACCTTTTTGGTGTCCTTGGGCGGCTGTAAGGAGGCTTTGCCCACTGATTCCCAGGATGGGGTCGGAACAGCAGGCTCCTCGCCGGCTAGGGCCACAATCCGATTGAGCTAGCGCCGCTCCTCGGCTATGACCAGCGACTCGGCCAGCTTGGCACCGGCCTGAGCACACTGTAGGGATTTCTTGTAGTCACCGGCAATGATGATGAGACCCTTGGGACCCGGCATCTTCCTCTTTAGGTAGGCGTAGTGGGGAACCGCCATGAATTTGGCCAGTGCGGGCCTTCCCAAGATCATGTGGTAGGGGTTGTCCAGGTCCATGACCTCGAACCAAAGTGGCTCACACCGGAAGTGGTCGCTGGAGCCGAAAAGGACATCAAGCCGGATCCGGCCGATTGGGGAGTACGCGAGGCCGGGAACGATGCCGTGGAACACCGTCTGGGTCGTCTCCAGCAACTTCACCTCGACGCCGAGCTTGGTCATGGTGTCGCGGTAGAGGATGTTGATGTTGCTGCCGCCATCGATGAGGACGCGCGAGAACTTGCAAGTGCATTGTAATGCCCAGGATGCGACAATGTCTCCTACGTGTCGATGCACGACTTAAAGACATAATCGCATTCTGGAATGATCTCAAGTATGGTATCTTTGCACATCTCATGTAAAAGTTCAGGGATGAAATTGTAAAAGATAGTTGGCTTACACTCGCCACGTCACACAATGAATACAATAACATACATTCATCCAAATAAAACAGGGTCCGACTACGGACGAAATCAAACGAGAAAAGATACCAAAACCACAAGGCCTGATCGCCCCTAGTAGGAGCCACTACTGATCGTCGGAAGACATCACATACATACAACCACGTTCCTCATCGAACTCCTAGTGAAGTTCTTGTCCATCTCCCGTGTCGTACTCAGATGTACCTGCATCTAGTGTGTGTTGTAATCTGTGAGTCACAAAGGACTAAACAATCCCATTCCCGGGTATCAAAACTAACAAAGCCTTAGGTGTGGAAGGGTAATAAAGTGTTTGCAGCAAGCTCTAAGCAACTAGCTTACGAGTCCAGAGCGAGAAGAGAGTATGTGCCAATGAT
Source organism: Secale cereale (assembly GCA_902687465.1). Lineage (NCBI taxonomy): Eukaryota > Viridiplantae > Streptophyta > Magnoliopsida > Poales > Poaceae > Secale > Secale cereale. Next base: position 334,751,531 of record LR738713.1, read on the forward strand.
CGCCAAGTTGATCAAGAAGTGATCCTAGCTACTCACGGTCAAACATAACCCCACCGTGTTCACTTCCCGAAGCTCTTCGGAAAGAGACCGTCACGGTTACTCACACAGGTAGTGTATTCTTAAGGATATGGTGTCACATTATCTACAACCGGATATTAACAAATTCCCATATGCCACATAACCACGGGCACGGCTTTCAAAAGATCATAACCCTGTAGGGGTGTCCCAACTTAGCCCATCACAAGCTCACGATCTGCGGAGTCGCACCTCCAAAGTGGGAAGACCTGAGTATTCTCGGAATCCCGTGCTCAAGATATTTCGACAAAGGTAAAACTAATCCAGCAAGACCTCCCGGCGTGCCGACACCCTGATAGTAGCCGCGCGTATCTTCTCTCAGGCCACGATCGGAAAGGTCAGCCTACGGGAAGCAAACCTCGAGTTTCCCCGTGGTGGCCCCGCAGTCTGCCCGTTTGGGACCAACACCATCAGCACTGGCCCCCCATGTTATGTAGAATTAAGAACCCAGGGACATGACCCTCTATGCAATTAATTAATTAAGTTTTTATTATGAGGCAAATTAAAACCAAAGTTGGGCCTTGCTGGAAAAGCTTTAAGCAGTGCGAATTATCAAGGCGGGCCCATAAACCCCAACCATGTTAGGAACGCAAAATCAAGGAACATAACACCGGTTTATCGGTTCCTAAGGTGGCATGAGTGGAACAAAACACCAAGCAGAAGGTCAAGCCTTCCACCCATTGCCAATATATAGGTGCATTAGTTTATAACAGGTACATATTGTGTTATCCCAATAAAACAAGTCCGAACATGGAGCAATCTTTAAACTTCACCTACAACTAACAACGCTATAAGAGGGGTTGAGCAAAAGTGTACTTAGCCAATCAACAGTTTGCTAGGAAGGCGGTTAGAGTGTTTCATGGCAACAATAGGAGCCTGACAAATAGGATTAGGCATCGAGGCATATCTAAAGAACGAGACAACTAGCATAGGCAAAGATAGAGGTGATATCGGGGAATGGTCATCTTGCCTGGGATCCCGCTAGGAGGAAGAATGAGTCCATGAAGAAGACAAACAGAGGTAGTCGAACGAATCCTCACAACTCCGGAGCGAAACCGAAGCTCACGATAGAAGTAAACCGGAAAGAAGCAAACAACACGGTAAACACACAAGCATAAACATGGCATATGATGCACAAACAAGTATGATGCATGTCCGGCTTAAATATGCATGGCATGGAAAAGTGCTCAAACAACACTACAATTTAAGCGGAGCTCAATATGCAACGAGTTGCATACTGACGAAACACCACATTCGATTTATTTAGTTGACTCTCGTTTATTTACAAGACAAGATTAAATGTTTGTTAACATGGCAAGAGGTGAAGCATGAGCAACTACACTATCTAGGCATTTTAAATGAGGCCGGAAATAACAACAACGATTCCGGAAAATCCCCATGTGCATATTTAGAAATTATAATGCAACCAACTATTTTAGTCATCTAAATGTTGTTATCATGATGCGGATGACATATACAAGTTTTATGCATTTTTTATTAAAAGATGACATAAGAGATATGAAGTATTTGTCACCGTGGTGGAAAGGGGTGCCACGGCGACGACAATGGAAATGGTGCCATGGCAACATTCCGATGATCCGACAACTCATTAAGATGTCGAGCAAAAGAAGGGTGGCATGAGCGTGTCATGCAAGATGATGGGGTGCTCCCAGTTTCCGGGTTACCATGGGTCGGCGACAAAAGAGGGCACAACGGACACGGTGCAAACAAGGGATGCATCTCATACAACACAACATGCATCCGTTCATGGGCGTCGCCTCGGTGGTATACCTTTGAAGAGTGTGTTTTCGGAGGGGTTCGAGTTCGAGCGGTGTAGTTGTACACGTTTCGTAGTCGTTCATTGGTCGTCGAGGGACGTAGTGGTACTCGTGGTCCGGTAGTGGAAGTAGTCATTCACGGCGAGGGTAGTTGTACTCGTTTTGATGATGAACTTTCGAATCGGAACCCTTCAGTGGCAGCGTGGTACTTGGGTCATCGGACTTGCCGGTATCGATTCTCGCGACGGTAGGGGTAAACGCGTTGTCGGTCCGGTCTCGGTGTAGATGTACACGTGACACATCCAGTCTCCGGGGCCGTCGCAGTACTTGGCATCTTCCCGTGTAGTCGTACACAGAGCCGAACAAAGGGCCATGGTGAGGAGCTCTAGGAGGATCGAGTGGATGCTGGAGCTGCTGCTGTTATCGGACGGTGGGGATGGCCGGCGATGCAGCGGCCTCTGGAGGTTGCCGACGGCGGCGGCTGCCGGCATGGCGCACTTGAGAAGGAGGAGGCCAAGGGAGCTGTAGCAACGAGGCCACAACGGTCTAGCGGCACGGAGGCTGGAGGTGAGCGGCGTGCGAGGTAGAGGGCCGACGCGCTCGCCGGGTTGGGATCGTGACGGAGGAGCTTGGCGACGGCGGTGGTGCGGTCCGGCGAGGCGCAGATGACACGGGGCGGCGGTGGTGCTCTCGGGAGAGGTGGAGACGGCATGGCGCGGCGGCTCCAGGGGCCTTGGCGAGGCTGAGGCGGCGCGACGGAGGAAGGAGGTCGCGGGGAATGGAGAGGTCGGCGAGTGGGGCGAGGAGAAGGAGTGGTGGCCGGTGGAGGCGGTCGGGCGCGAGGTCGCGCGAGGGAGGAGAGGAGGAGGGATCGAGAGGAGGAGGGAGATGGGATCAGGGACAAGAGGTTGGCGGCGCTGAGGCTCGAGAGGGAGAGGGACGAGGGGATCGGTGGCTGTAGTTTTAGGGTTAGGAGTAGGAGGGGCCGGCTGGGCCTATAAGGTTAGTTGGGCCGCGGCTCGCTGGGAGGCCGGCGGGTGGCATGGTCCTAGGTGGTTGATGGGCGAGGGAGGCCGCGGCTGGGCCCCTTCTTCCTTTTGTTTTTCTTCAAACAGAAAAGTGGAAGAAAAAGAAAGGCAGAATTAGATATGTAATTTGACAAAGATGAAGATATTTCTGGAGTCCTCATTTAATTCCCTATTTAAATAAAATGCTCTGGTGATTTCTAGAGACGATAAATTTATACAAGTTTGAAAGTAACTCAAACATGAATAAATCTGTAGGCCAACCAAAGCACTTCCAAAAGACCTGAAAACTGGCGGAGGTGGTAGTGACATGATCTAGTATTTATAGGAAGATATAGAACATTTTCTAGAACTGAAAAATGTCACTTGCAATAAACAAGTGAGACTTGAAAAGAAGAAGCTAGTGGAGTGTGCACTTGATAAGGGATTTGGTGGCAAGAGAAAGATGCAAGTGTGTTTTGGTGATTCCAAAGCAATGGAATATTTGATAATAGCTCCATAAATATTAGGAGGATTCGTTATAAAGAGAAGTCATCCTTCCCTCGATTTAAATGGATCGAACATCCAGACAATTTATTTAGTTGAGATGCAAAGATTAATGACATGATGGCATGATGACATGATGAAAAGCACAAATAAAATGAAGCAACCAAATAAAACACACGGCGAAACCCGGAACATATGGAAGTCTTCTGGAGCGTCGGTCTTTGGGCGTCACAACTCTCCCACATTAACAGAGGATCTTGACCCGAGATCCTGGAGATGGCACCGGATAGAAACAGAAAAGAAGAGGTAAAACAAAGTTGCTTCTTGACAAACGAGTGAAACCACGAACCTGGGAGGTTTACCAAATTGAAAGAAGAATACAACGGAGATGAAAGAAAATGAAAACACTCCGTTAGAAAAAGAGGAACAAGGAACATTACGAGAACCTTGTAGGTTGAAAGGCATGAAACCCGAGCTCACGGATCATGGAAGAATTTAAACCACTCCGGTTGAATAAAGCTAGAGAAGGAATATGAACGAAAGAATTTGGACAGCATTCCGACTCTAAATGGAAGGAATTGAACATGAACTTGAGGAGATGGGATGATACTTGATGAAATCAACAACACACTACCTCTGGAACTATTGAAGAATGGCACAAGGGGTAAGAAAGATTCCAGGCCGCACTCCAATTGAAAAGAGAGATAAAACTTGATAAGATGAGGGAACTTGAATGGAGAATACAACACTGCGGATAAACAGATAAACAAGGAAAATAACATGATCTTGAAAAAACGAGATTATGGGACGAAGAGAGCAATATCACAATGCCTCCGGAATGAAAGAATAGATACTAGATCGTTGGAAAGAAAAGAGAGGAGAAGAAAATGACAACTTCTCCACAATTGAATTTGAAAGAGCATCCTTACAAAGATTGGATTGGACAAAGTTGTTGGAAATTCAACAACGAGAAGAATAGGCTTGATGTGGGCTTATGGAAAACATCTCAACGTTATGAGGTGACAACCGGCCACTAACGGAAAACAATTGATTGGATTGAGATCAACAATGAAACAAAAAAAAACTTATTTTCGCGGCAGGATAAATGAAGAAAACTGGGTCATTTATAAGCACCATAAATAGCAACAATCCTTAGGGAAAGCTTTTAGGTGAAATGCAACCCAAGATTACTCCAACATAGAGATTGAAGGGTCGAAAGATATCCTCAAGAAAGAGAAATGATGGTTTTAAATATCTCATTCTTGATAACTTGTGAAACATGAAACATGAAGGAAATTGCCAAGAATGACATAACACCATCTCAAATGATAAGGTAGAAAGAATTGCACTTCAGAGTGCACGATGAAGAATACTTGAGCTCCTCCAACAAGAATCTTCATGAAGACTTCGAGGATGAATTAAATCCTGATGGACCACCATGAAAACTCCAGTAACAAAAGGATGAGAAGTGAAGGATGAAAAGAATAAGATTGAAGCCTTGCAATGAATAGATGGAGCTTCGCGACAAGAGAGTTTGGAACTCCGGAAAGAAAAGATGAACAACCAATAATTTGATATCATGAACGAACTTCAGACAAAGGAATTAAATCACCTTGAATAAATAAGAATAAGGATTATGTTATGCGTATCCTTCCCCAATTTAAATTGATGAGAAGTATTGGATTTGGCATACTACTTATTCGCGTTGAAAATGATTAAGAGAGAGATAGCATTTCTACGGACCACCGATAGGATTTGGAAAGAATGAATGAAATGATACGATAACAACGGAAGAGTAATCTTGAATGAACCACCGTAAAATATGGAGACGAACGAAGAGGCATCAATTAAGAATAGTTGGAGGACGAAGTTGAAAACTGAGAACAAATAAATCTTCTGAAATGATATCCTTCAGAGGATCAAAATGGAAAACAATTTCTGAAATACTCCGGATGGGTAAGGAGAAGAATATCTGACAAACGAAATAATTCAAGAGGATAACATGAATCTAGACCCACGAATCTCTGGAAGAACGGGTGAGGATTCAAGAGAAACTCTTCTTCAGTCTTCAAAACCTGAGAATGACGATGAGATAAACCACCATGAATTGTTGAGGCACTTCGGAATGAAGAATTAAAAGGTTGAGCCAATGATGAAAAGAATTTGAAAGCAATATTGGAGGATACATTTGACCGATGAGAGATCAATTCTTACATCAAACTTGAAAAGAATTTTAGAATAACTCCGGAAAAATAGAAGAGTCGGGTAAGATCCTGGGAAAAGACCTATGGGTTAGGGCCCACTCAAAAGAATCACCATTGAAAAAGATTGCTTAAGAGATATTGCACCGGTTGAATTAAATGGCTTGAATGAGATAACAATCTCAAAATAGCTTGAACATATTAAGAATGGAAACACGAATCTTCCGAGATATCTTGAACACTCCGGAGAAGAATTAGAGAGAGTTGAATAAACAAGAGAGACTTCGGATAAGAAATTTCAACATGGGAAAACATGTGAAACAAGAGGAAGGATATGATCATCACCGAAACTTGGGTTTAGTCCACCGGAGAAGGAACAAGAACGGAGAATGATAAACTTGAATCTAAGCATCTTCACGAGAAATCACCGGATGAAAACATTAAAGAAGATTGATGAAGAGGCATCACAAGAATATAAAGACACTTGACTAAGGACTCTCGCTCCATAAAGAAAAAGGGTGGGAGGGTGAGGAAAAACAAAGACAACTTGGGATAAATTAAACAGGCACCGTTGAAAAAACCCAAGACTTGGTCTTGCACATATTAAAAGGATCGGTTAACTTGAAGAGAAGCACGCCGGTTAAAAAGAATTTACATGACAAACTTGATTGATCAAGAAGGATAAGCACTCCCATAGAAATATGAGAACACCGATTAGGACAGGTATGGAATCAACATTTGACTTCGAAGCAACTCGAATACCAGAATCAAAATAAAACAAAGGATAGATATGTTGCAACATATAGTCTTCACAACGAACATCCGAACAAAATTGAACGAATGAATTCCATAGCTTAATGGTAAAACAACTTGTCGAGAAGCCACTTGGGAGAACAAAATTATAGAATAAAACAACAAGGTACAAATGGAACAAATACATGATAGAAGTTTCGTCACACATGTTCGTGCTGAATGCCCCATGGTACGTGTTACAAAGGGTGTTGCAATCCCCGGATCAGCATAGACAAGGACCCTTTAAGATGCAACTCCCAATTGGAACAACGCCCATGAAACCTCTTCACTAAATGTTGAACCGCAAAACTCATACCATGCACTCGTTGGAAGAATACCTACGAGCTACTTGAAACCCACCTATTAATTCCCGAAGCTTTCCGGTTATGCAATCTGGTGTTGGGGATACAGGGGAAGCACCGCGCACTCAACTCTAAACCTACATCCAGCTATATCCATCCGTCAACACATAACCAGTCATCTTCGGAAACTGTTTACCTCGGACCTTCGAAACGCATCCTCTATACTAGCTATGGCAATACTCCCGAACTATCTCCCCAGTACTGGGTGACGTCGGGGTTATCTCACCACTAACCGCATAGAAGAGTTTTCGATGTCTGCCGCCTCTGGTATTCTAGAACCGCAACGATACATTTGTGACGACAACACCTTGGAGCTCAACTCCCTGGGACATTGCCACAACCCCTAAATGATAGGAGGCACCAAGAACAATGTTCTCGTCACAAAGATATCGGAACAATTCAAACAATACCCGCGTGATCCTAAAAAAATTTGGTGAAATTTTGAGAGTAAAGGAGATAGAACAACGTCAGAAGTCCTCACCAGAGCGATGAAGGGGATGAAGAGTAAAAAGAAATCCTACTATCTGATATAGATATAGGACTCAAAACATTTTTCTGTGTGTGCCTAGACTCAACCGACAGCGGTTCGATCAATCAGGGGGCTCCTAGGTCGGAGAAGGCTCTGAATACCAACTTGTAATGCCCAGGATACGACTATGTCTCCTACGTGTCGAGGCACGACTTAAAGACATAAGCGCATTCTAGAATAATCTCAAGTACGGTATCTTTGCACATCTCATGTAAAAGTTCAGGGATGAAATTGTAAAAGATAGCTGGCTTACACTCGCCACGTCACACAATGAATACAATAACATACATTCATCCAAATAACACAGGGTCCAACTACGGACGAATTCAAACGAGAAAAGATACCACAACCACAAGGCCCGATCGCCCCTAGAAGGAGCCACTACTGATCGTCGGAAGACATCACATACATACAACCACGTTCCTCATCGAACTCCCAGTGAAGTTCTTGTCCATCTCCTGCGTCGTACACAGATGTACCTGCATCTGGTGTGTGTTGTAATATGTGAGTCACAAAAGACACAGCAATCCCGTTCCCGGGTATCAAAACTAACAAAGCCTTAGGTGTGGAAGGGTAATACAGTGTTTGCAGCAAGCTCTAAGCAACTAGCTTACGAGTCCAGAGCGAGAAGAGAGTATGTGCTAATGATCGCCAAGTTGATCAAGAAGTGATCCTAGCTACTCACGGTCAAACATAACCCCACCGTGTTCACTTCCCGAAGCCCTTCGGAAAGAGACCGTCATGGTTACTCACACAGGTAGTGTATTCTTAAGGATATGGTGTCAACTTATCTACAACCGGATATTAGCAAATTCCCATCTGCCACATAACCGCGGGCACGACTTTCGAAAGATCATAACCCTGCAGGGGTGTCCCAACTTAGCCCATCACAAGCTCACGATCTGCGGAGTCGCAACTTGAAAGTGGGAAGACCCGAGTATTCTTGGAATCCCGTGCTCAAGATATTTCGACAAAGATAATCTAATCCAGCAAGACCTCTCGGCGTGCCGACACCCTGATATCGGGGAATATCTTGGCATCGAGGCATATCTAAAGAACGAGACAACTAGCATAGGCAAAGATAGAGGTGATATCGGGGAATGGTCATCTTGCCTGGGATCCCGCTAGGAAGAAGAACGAGTCCATGAAGAAGACAAACAGAGGTAGTCGAACGAATCCTCACAACTCCGGAGCGAAACCGAAGCTAACGATAGAACCAAACCGGAAAGAAGCAAACAACACGGTAAACACACAAGCATAAACATGGCATATGATGCACAAACAAGCATGATGCATGTCCGGCTTAAATATGCATGTCATGGCATGGCAAAGTGCTCAAACAACACTACAATTTAAGCGGAGCTCAATATGCAACGAGTTGCATACTGAAGAAACACCACATTCGATTTATTTAGTTGACTCTCGTTTATTTACAAGACAAGATTAAATGTTTGTTAACATGGAAAGAGGTGAAGCATGAGAAACTACACTATCTAGGCATTTTAAATGAGGCCGGAAATAACAACAGCGATTCCGGAAAATCTCCATGTGCATATTTAGCAATTATAATGCAACCAGCTATTTTAGTCATCTAAATGTTGTTATCATGATGCGGATAACATATGCAATTTTTATTAAAAGATGACATAAGAGATATGAAGTATTTGTCACCATGGTGGAAAGGGGTGCCACGGCAACGACAACGGAAATGGTGCCATGGCAACATTCCGATGATCCGACAACTCGTTAAGATGTCGAGCAAAAGAAGGGCGGCGTGAGCGTGTCATGCAAGATGATGGGGTGCTCCCGGTTTCCGGCTTCCCACGGGTCGGCGACAAAAGAGGGCACAACGGACACGGTGCAAACAAGGGATGCATCTCATACAACACAACATGCATCCGTTCACGGGCGTCGTCTCGGCGGTATACCTTCGAAGCGTGCGTTTCCGGAGGGGTTCGAGTTCGAGCAGTGTAGTTGTACACGTTTCATAGTCGTTCATTGGTCGTCGAGGGAGGTAGTGGTACTCGTGGTCCGGTAGTGGAAGTAGTCGTTCACGGCGAGGGTAGTTGTACTCGTTTTGATGATGAACTTTCGAATCGAAACCCTTCGGCGGCGGCGTGGTACTTGGGTCATCGGACTTGCCGGTCTCAATTCTCGCGACGGTAGGGGCAAACGCGTTGTCGGTCCGGTCTCGGTGAAGATGTACACGTCGTCGAGGAACTTGACGCATCCAGTCTCCGGGGCCGTCGCGGTACTTGGCATCTTCCCGTGTAGTCGTACACAGAGCCAAACAAAGGGCCATGGCGAGGAGCTCTAGGAGGATCGAGTGGAGGCTGGAGCTGCTGCTGTTACTGGACGACGGGGATGGCCGGCGATGCAGCGGCCTCTGGAGGTTGCCGACGGCGGCTGCTGCCGGCACGGCGCTGGCTGTAGGGGACTCGAGCAGGAGGAGGCCAAGGGAGCTGCAGCAACGAGGCAACAGCGATCCGGCAGCGCGGAGGCCGGAGGTGTGCGGCGCGCGAGGGAGAGGGCCGACGCACTCGCCGGGTCGGGATGGTGAGGGAGGAGCTTGGCGATGGCGGTCGTGCGCTCTGGCGAGGCGCACACGACACAGCGTGGCGGTGGTGCGCTCGGGCGAGGCGGAGACGGCACGGCGCGGCGGCTCCAGGGGCCTTGGCGAGGCCGAGGCGGCGCGACGGAGGAAGGAGGTCGCGGGGAATGGAGAGGTCGGCGAGTGGGGCGAGGAGAAGGAGTGGTGGCCGGTGGAGGCGGTCGGGCGCGGGGTCGCGCAAGGGAGGAGAGGAGGAGGGAGATGGGATCAGGGACAAGAGGTTGGCGGCGCTGAGGCTCGAGAGGGAGAGGGACGAGGGGATCGGTGGCTGTAGTTTTAGGGTTAGGAGTAGGAGGGGCTGGCTAGGCCTATAAGGTTAGTTGGGCCGCGACTCGCCGGGAGGCCCAGATGGCCAGGGAGGCCGACGGGTGGCCTGGGCCTAGGTGGTTGATGGGCCAGGGAGGCCGCGGCTGGGCCCCTTCTTCCTTTTGTTTTTTTTCAAACAGAAAAGTGGAAGAAAAAGAAAGGCAGAAGTAGATATGTAATTTGACAAAGATGAAGATATTTCTGGAGTCCTGTTTTAATTCCCAATTTAAATAAAATGCTCTGGTAATTTTTAGAGACGATAAATTTATACAGGTTTGAAAGTAACTCAAACTTGAATAAATCTGTAGGCCAACCAAAGCACTTCCAAAAGACCTGAAAACTGGAGGAGGTGGTAGTGACATGATCTAGTATTTATAGGAAGATATAGAACATTTTCTTGAACCGGAAAATGTCACTTGCAATAAACAAGTGAGGCTTGAAAAGTAGAAGCTAGTGGAGTGTGCACTTGATAAGGGATTTGGTGGCAAGAGAAAGATGCAAGTGTGTTTTGGTGATTCCAAAGCAATGGAATATTTGATAATAGCTCCATAAATATTAGGAGGATATGTTATAAAGAGAAGTCATCCTTCCCTCGATTTAAATGGATCGAACATCCACACAATTTATTTAGTTGAGATGCAAATATTAATGACGTGATGGCATGATGACATGATGCAAAGCACAAATAAAATGAAGCAACAAATAAAACACACGGTGAAACCCGGAACATATGGAAGTCTTCTATAGCGTCGGTCTTGGGGCGTCACATGTGCTTTGCGGCGACTATGGTGGGGTCAAGGACCAGAGCGTAGCCGCCCAGCGTCGGCATGACGGACGGGTGGTCTTCCCGGGACTAGGTGACCGGGCACTCCGACCAATGCATGAACTTGGTTGTGACTAGGATGACGGTGTTCAACTCTTGTCGGAGCTGGCGCTCGATTCGCTTGTCGTCACCCATGCTGGTGAAGATGACATAGCAAGTGTTTGGGTTGGGGAAGGCTTCGTTGCGCATGGCGCCGGCCGCCGGAGGCGGAGGCTGCGCCGCACCCGGAGCTGGAGGAGGAGGCGGTGGGACGTCGCCCCTCATCAGTCTTTTGGTGATGTTGCACTGCCGGAACGAGTGCGTGGACGGCTTCGCGCCGTTGTGGTGCTTGCAGGGAGCGTCGAGCATCTCCTCGAAGCTCATGGCGGGTTGCCAAGTAGTCTTGCCAATGCGCTGACGCCGGCTGCCACCTTGCTCAGCAGGCGGTGCTTGCTCGGTCGTGGCAACTTGATGGTTGTTGTAGCTGGGAGCTGGCTGCTCACCCCTACGCTTGTTGTTCTGCTGGGGGTTCTGCTAGCGGCTGCTCTCGACCGCCGGCTTGGGAGACAATGTCGGCATCGCCTTGCCGGTAGTGTCCAACTTGACCTGGACTTTCATGGCATAGTCGGTGTTGGTGTACTTGTCCGCCATCTCCATGAGTTTGGCCAGGATGGTATGCTCTATGCACAGGAGCTTGTGCTTGAGCAGGGTGCCATCTAGGCAGCCGCTGGTGAAGTACTCGATGGCTTGGACCTCGTGTTGGAAATATGCCCTAGAGGCAATAATAAAAGGATTATTATTATATTTCCTTGTTCATGATAATTGTCTGTTATTCATGCTTGAATTGTATTGTACGGAAACAGCGATACATGTGTGAATACATAGACCACAACGTGTCCCTGGTAAGCCTCTAGTTACTAGCTCGTTGATCAACAGATGGTCACTGTTTCCTGACCATGGACATTGGATGTCCTTGATAATGGGATCACATCATTAGGAGAATGATGTGATGGACAAGACCCAATCCTAAGCCTAGCACGAGATCGTGTAGTTTGTAATGCTTAAGCTTTTCCAGTGTTAAGTATCTGTTCCTTAGACCATGAGGTTGTGCAACTCCCGGATACCGTAGGAATACTTTGGGTGTGCCAAACGTCACAACGTAACTGGGTGGCTATAAAGGTACGCAACGGGTATCTCCGAAAGTGTCTGATGGGTTGGCACGAACCGAGACTGGGATTTGTCACTCTGCATGACAGAGAGGTATCTCTGGGCCCACTCGGTAAGACATCATCATAATGAGCGCAAAGTGACTAAGGAGTTAGTCACGGGATGATGGATTATGGAACGAGTAAAGAGACTTGCCATGACGAGATTGAACAAGGTATCGGTATACCGACGATCGAATCTCGGGCAAGTACCGAACCGATAGACAAAGGGAATAACATACGGGATTAAGTGAATCCTTGACATCGTGGTTCATCCGATGAGATCATCGAGGAACACGTGGAACCAACATGGGTATCCAGATCCCGTTGTTGGTTATTGACCGGAGAGTCGTCTCGGTCATGTCTGCGTGTCTCCCGAACCCGTAGGGTCTACACACTTAAGGTTCGGTGACGCTAGGGTTGTAGAGATATATGCACACGGAAACCCGAATGTTGTTCGGAGTCCCGGATGAGATCCCGGACGTCGCGAGGAGTTCCGGAATGGTCCGAAGGTAAATAATGATATATAGGAAGTCCAGTTTCAGCCATCGGGAGAGTTCCGGGGGTCACCGGTAGTGTACCGAGACCACCGGAAGGGTCCCGGGGGTCCATCGGGTGGGGCCAGCCATCCCGGAGGGCCCCGTGGGCCGTAGGGGGAGGGGGACCAGCCCCTAGTGGGCTGGCGCACCCCCCATGGGCCTCCCCCCATGCGCCTAGGGTTGAAACCCTAGGGGTGGGGTGCCCCCCTTAGGCTTGGGGGGCAAGCCACCCCCCTTGGCCGCTGCCCCCCTAGGAGATTGGATCTCCTAGGGCTGGTGCCCCTCCCCGGCCCCCTATATATAGTGGGGGGAGAGAGGGCAGCCGAACCTCAGCCCCTGGCGCCTCTCCCCCGCGTTACATCTCCTACTCCCCCCGCAGGGTCTCGGCGAAGCCCTGCAGCTTTTCCCGTTGCATCCACCACCACGTCATCGTGCTGCTGGATCTCCATCAACCTCTCCTCCCCCCTTGCTGGATCAAGAAGGAGGAGACGTCGCTGTACCGTACGTGTGTTGAACGCGGAGGTGCCGTCCGTTCGGCGCTGGGACCATCGGTGACGAGGATCACGACGAGTACGACTCCATCATCCATGTTCCTTCGAACGCTTCCGCACGCGATCTACAAAGGGTATGTAGATGCACTCCTTTATGCTCCTTGCTAGATGACTCCTTAGATTGATCTTAGTGAAAGCGTAGGAAAATTTTTGAATTCTGCTACGTTCCCCAACAGTGGCATCTGAGCCAGGTCTTTGCATAGCATCTTGCACGAGTAGAACACAAACAAGTTGTGGGCGTTGATTTTGTTCAATTCTCTTGCCGCTACTAGTCCAATCTTGATTCGGCGGCATTGTGGGATGAAGCGGCCCGGACCGACCTTACACGTACGCTTACGTGAGACTGGTTCCACCGACAGACATGCACTAGTTGCATAAGGTGGCTGGCGGGTGTCTGTCTCTCCCACTTTAGTCGGATCGGATTTGATGAAAAGGGTCCTTATGAAGGGTAAATAGAAATTGACATATCACGTTGTGGTTTTGGCGTAGGTAAGAAACGTTCTTGCTAGAAACCTATAGAAGCCACGTAAAAACTTGCAACAACAATTAGAGGACGTCTAACTTGTTCTTGCAGCATGTGCTATGTGATGTGATATGGCCAAGAAGATGTGATGAATGATATATGTGGTGTATGAGATTGATCATGTTCTTGTAATAGGGAATCACGACTTGCATGTCGATGAAAATGACAACCGACAGGAGCCATAGGAGTTGTTTTATTTATTGTATGACCTGCGTGTCACTGAATAACGCCATGTAATTACTTTACTTTATTGCTAAACGTTAGCCGTAGTAGTAGAAGTAATTTTTGGTGAGACGAATTCATGAAGACACGATGATGGAGATCATGATGATGGAGATCATGGTGTCAGGCCGGTGACAAAGATGATCATGGTGCCCCGAAGATGGAGATCAAAGGAGCAAAATGATATTGGCCATATCATGTCACTTTATTTGATTACATGTGATGTTTATCATGTTTATGCATCTTGTTTACTTAGAACGACGGTAGTAAATAAGATGATCTCTCACTGAAAATTTAAAGAATTGTGTTCCCCCTAACTGTGCACCATTGCTAAGGATCGTTGTTCCGAAGCACCACGTGATGATCGGGTGTGATAGGCTCTAACGTTCGCATACGACGGGTGTAAGCCAGATTTACACACGCAATACATTTAGGGTTTACTTGACGAGCCTAGCATGTACAGACATGGCCTCGGAACACAGAAGACCGAAAGGTCGAACATGAGTCGTATAGAAGATACGATCAACATGAAGATGTTCACCGTTGATGACTAGTCCGTCTCACGTGATGATCGGACACGGGCTAGTCGATTCGGATCATGCATCACTTAGATGACTGGAGAGATGTCAATCTGAGTGGGAGTTCATTAAAATTTGATTAGATGAACTTATTTGTCATGAACTTAGTCTAAATTCTTCACAATATGTCTTGTAGATCAAATGGCCCACACTCATGTTACCCTTAACTTCAACGCGTTCCTAGAGAAAACCAAGCTGAAAGACGATGGTAGCAACTATACGGATTGGGTTCGTAACATGAGGATCATCCTCATAGCTGCCAAGAAAACTTATGTCCTAGAAGCACCGCTAGGTGACGCTCCCGCCCCGGCAAACCAAGATGTTATGAACGCTTGGCAGTCGCGTTGTGATGATTACTCCCTGGTTCAGTGTGGCATGCTCTACAGCTTAGAATCGGGGCTCCAAAAGCGTTTCGAGCACCACGGAGCATATGAGATGTTCCAAGAGCTGAAAATGGTTTTCCAGGCTCATGCCCGAGTTGAGAGATATGATGTCTCCAATGCATTCTACAGCTGTAAGATGGAGGAAAATAGTTCTGTCAGCGAGCACATACTCAAGTTGTCTGGGTTGCACAACCGCTTGTCTCAGTTGGGAACGAATCTTCCAGACGAAGCGGTCGCTGACAGAATCCTTCAGTCACTCGCACCTAGCTACAAGAGCTTCGTGTTGAACTTCAATACGCAAGGGATGGAGAAGTCCATTCCCGAGGTGTATTCAATGCTGAAATCAGCGGAGGTGGAGATCAAGAAAGAGCATCAAGTGTTGATGGTGAATAAAACAACTAAGTTC
Organism: Secale cereale; assembly: GCA_902687465.1. Classification (NCBI taxonomy): domain Eukaryota; kingdom Viridiplantae; phylum Streptophyta; class Magnoliopsida; order Poales; family Poaceae; genus Secale; species Secale cereale. Next base: position 334,766,905 of record LR738713.1, read on the forward strand.
AATAAGGGCAAGGGTAATAAGAACTTCAAGAAGGACGGCAAAGGAGTTGCCGCGCCCGGTAAGCCAGTTACCGGGAAGAAGCCAAAGTATGGACCCAAGCCTGAGACTGAGTGCTTTTATTGCAAGGGAATGGGTCACTGGAAGCGGAACTGCCCCAAATATTTAGCAGACACGAAGGCCGGCAACGTCAAAGGTATATGTGATATACATGTTATTGATGTGTACCTTACCAGCGCTCGTAGTAGCTCCTGGGTATTTGATACCGGTGCAGTTGCTCACATTTGTAACTCAAAGCAGGAGCTGCGGAATAAACGGAGACTGGCGAAGGACGAGGTGATGATGCGCGTCGGGAATGGTTCCAAGGTCGATGTGATCGCCGTCGGCACGCTACCTCTACATCTACCCTGGGGATTAGTTTTAAACCTTAATAATTGTTATTTAGTACCAGCTTTGAGCATGAACATTGTATCTGGATCTCGTTTGATGCGAGATGGCTACTCATTTAAATCCGAGAATAATGGTTGTTCTATTTATTTGAGAGATATATTTTATGGTCATGCCCCGCTGGTCAATGGTTTATTTTTGATGAATCTCGAACGTGATGAAACACATATTCATAGTGTGAATGCCAAAAGATGTAAAGTTGAAAATAATAGTCCTATATACTTGTGGCATTGCCGCCTTGGTCATATTGGTGTCAAACGTATGAAGAAGCTCCATGCAGATGGACTTCTAGAGTCTCTTAATTATGAATCATTTGACACGTGCGAACCATGCCTCTTGGGAAAGATGACCAAGACTCTGTTCTCCGGAATAATGGAGCGAGCGACCAACTTAATGGAAATCATACATACCGATGTGTGCGGCCAATGAGTGTTGAAGCTCGCGGGGGCTATCGTTATGTTCTCACCCTCACAGATGACTTGAGTAGATATGGGTATGTCTACTTGATGAAACACAAGTCTGAGCCTTTGAAAAGTTCAAGGAATTTCAGAATGAGGTTGAGAATCAACGTGACAGAAAAATAAAGTTCTTACGATCGGATCGTGGGGGTGAATATTTAAGTCATGAATTTGGCACGCACCTAAGGAACTGTGGAATTGTTTCACAATTGACACCGCCCGGAACACCTCAGCGTAATGGTGTGTCCGAATATCGAAATTGTACTCTGTTGGACATGGTGCGATCTATGATGTCTCTCACGGACTTACCGCTATCTTTTTGGGGTTATGCTTTAGAGACTACCGCATTCACTTTAAATAGGGCTCCGTCGAAATCCGTTGAGACGACACCATATGAACTTTGGTTTGGCAAGAAACCTAAGCTGTCGTTTCTGAAAGTTTGGGGTTGCGATGCTTATGTCAAGAAACTTCAACCTGAGAAGCTCGAACCCAAATCGGAAAAATGCGTCTTCATAGGATACCCAAAGGAAACGATTGGGTATACCTTCTACCTCAGATCCGAAGGCAAGGTCTTTGTTGCCCAGAATGTATCCTTTCTGGAGAAAGAGTTTCTCTTGAAAGAAGTGAGTGGGAGGAAAGTAGAACTTGATGAGGTGACAGTCACCCCTCCCGAACCGGAAAGTAGCGTAGCGCAGGAAATTGTTCCTGACATGCCTGCGCCGACAAGGGAGGAAGTCAATGATGATGATCATGAAGAAACAGATCAAGTTACTACTGAACTTCGAAGGTCCACAAGGACACGTTCCGCACCAGAGTGGTACGGTAACCCTGTGATGGAAATCATGTTGTTAGACAACGGTGATCCTTCGAACTATGAAGAAGCGATGGCGGGCCCGGATTCCAATAAATGGCTTGAAGCCATGAAATCCGAGATAGGATCCATGTATGAAAACAAAGTATGGACTTTGGTGGACTTGCCCGATGAGAGGCACGCCATAGAAAACAAATGGATATTTAAGAAGAAGACAGACGGGGATGGTAATGTGACCATCTATAAGGCTCGGCTTGTCGCTAAGGGTTATAGACAAGTTCAAGGGATTGACTACAACGAGACTTTCTCTCCCGTAGCGATGCTGAAGTCCGTCTGAATCATGTTAGCAATTGCCGCATTCTATGATTATGAGATATGGCAAATGGACGTGAAAACGGCATTCCTTAATGGCTTCCTCAAGGAAGAACTGTATATGATGCAGCCGGAAGGTTTTGTCGATCCAGAGAATGCTAAAAAGGTATGCAAGCTCCAGCGCTCGATCTACGGGCTGGTGCAAGCATCTCGGAGTTGGAACATTCGCTTTAATGATGTGATCAAAGTGTTTGGATTTATACAGACTTGGGGAGAAGCCTGTATCTAGTAGAAAGTGAGTGGGAGCTCTGCAGCATTTCTCATATTATATGTGGATGACATACTGCTGATGGGAAATGATATAGAATTCTTGTAGAGCATAAAGGCCTACTTGAATAAGAGTTTTTCAATGAAGGACCTTGGAGAAGCTGCTTACATATTAGGCATCAAAATCTACAGAGATAGATCAAGACGCCTCATTGGTCTTTCACAAAGCACATACCTTGACAAGATATTGAAGAAGTTCAATATGGATTAGTCCAAGAAGGGGTTCTTGCCTGTTTTGCAAGGTATGAGATTGAGCACGACTCAGTCCCCGACCACGGCAGAAGATAGAGAAAAGATGAGTGTCATCCCCTATGCCTCAGCCATAGGTTCTATTATGTATGCCATGCTGTGTACCAGACTTGATGTGAACCTTGCCATAAGTTTGGTAGGGAGGTACCAAAGTGATCCCGGTATGGAACACTAGACAGCGGTCAAGAACATCATGAAGTACCTGAAGAGGACTAAGGATATGTTTCTCGTTTATGGAGGTGACGAAGAGCTCGTCGTAAAGGGTTACGTCGATGCTAGCTTCGACACAGATCTGGATGACTCCAAGTCACAAACCGGATATGTGTATATTTTGAATGGTGGAGCAGTCAGCTGGTGCAGTTGCAAGCAGAGCGTCGTGGCGCATTCTACATGTGAAGCGGAGTACATAGCTGCTTGCGAAGCAGCGCAAAAAGGAGTCTATATGAAGGAGTTCATCACCGACCTAGGAGTCATTCCAAGCGCGTCAAGCCCGATGACTCTCTTCTGTGACAACACTGGAGCTATTGCCATTGCCAAGGAGCCCAGGTTTCACAAGAAGACCAAGCACATCATGCGCCATTTCAAATCCATCCGGAATTATGTTCAAGATGGAGACATAGATATTTGTAAAGTGCATACGGATCTGAATGTCGCAGATCCGTTGACTAAACCTCTTCCATGGGCAAAACATGATCAACACCAGAACTCTATGGGTGTTCGATTCATCACAATGTAACTAGATTATTGACTCTAGTGCAAGTGGGAGACTGTTGGAAATATGCCCTAGAGGCAATAATAAAAGGATTATTATTATATTTCCTTGTTCATGATAATTGTTTGTTATTCATGCTTGAATTGTACTGTACGGAAACAGCGATACATGTGTGAATACATAGACCACAACGTGTCCCTGGTAAGCCTCTAGTTACTAGCTCGTTGATCAACAGATGGTCACGGTTTCCTGACCATGGACATTGGATGTCATTGATAACGAGATCACATCATTAGGAGAATGATGTGATGGACAAGACCCAATCCTAAGCCTAGCACGAGATCGTGTAGTTCGTAATGCTTAAGCTTTTCCAGTGTCAAGTATATGTTCCTTAGACCATGAGGTTGTGCAACTCCCGGATACCGTAGGAATACTTTGGGTGTGCCAAACGTCACAACGTAACTCGGTGGCTATAAAGGTACACAACGGGTATCTCCGAAAGTGTCTGTTGGGTTGGCACAAACCGAGACTGCGATTTGTCACTCCGTATGACGGAGAGGTATCTCTGGGCCCACTCGGTAAGACATCATCATAATGAGCTCAAAGTGACTAAGGAGTTAGTCACGGGATGATGGATTATGGAATGAGTAAAGAGACTTGCCATGACGAGATTGAACAAGGTATCGGTATACCGACGATCGAATCTCGGGCAAGTACCGTACCGATAGACAAAGGGAATAACATACGGGATTAAGTGCATCCTTGACATCGTGGTTCATCTGATGAGATCATCGAGGAACACGTGGGAACCAACATGGGCATCCAGATCCCATTGTTGGTTATTGACCAGAGAGTTCTCTCGGTCATGTCTGCGTGTCTCTCGAACCCGTAGGGTCTACACACTTAAGGTTCGGTGACGCTAGGGTTGTAGAGATATATGCACATGGAAACCTGAATATTGTTCGGAGTCCCATATGAGATCCCGGACGTCACGAGGAGTTCCGGAATGGTTCGGAGGTAAAGAATGATATATAGGAAGTCCAGTTTCGGCCATCGGGAGAGTTTCGGGGGTCACCGGTAGTGTACGGGGACCACCGGAAGGGTCCCGGGGGTCCACCGGGTGGGGCCTCCCATCCCGGAGGGCCCCGTGGGCCGTAGGGGGAGGGGGACCAGCCCCTAGTGGGCTGGCACACCCCCCATGGGCCTCCCCCCATGCGCCTAGGGTTGAAACCCTAGGGGTGGGGGCGCCCCCCTTAGGCTTGGGGGGCAAGCCACCCCCCTTGGCCGCCGCCCCCCTAGGAGATTGGATCTCCTAGGGCCGGTGCCCCCCTGGCCCCCAATATATAGTGGGGGGAGAGAGGGCATCCGAACCTCAGCCCCTGGCGCCTCTCCCCCCGTTACATCTCCTACTCCTCCCGCAGGGTCTCAGCGAAGCCCTGCAGCTTTTCCCGTTGCATCCACCACCACGCCGTCGTGCTGCTGGATCTCCATCAACCTCTCCTCCCCCCTTGCTGGATCAAGAAGGAGGAGACGTCGTTGTGTGTTGAACGCGGAGGTGCCGTCCGTTCGGCGCTGGGATCATCGGTGACGAGGATCACGACGAGTACGACTCCATCATCCACGTTCCTTCGAATGCTTCCGCACGCGATCTACAAAGGGTATGTAGATGCACTCCTTTATGCTCGTTGCTAGATGACTCCTTAGATTGATCTTGGTGAAAGCGTAGGAAATTTTTTGAATTCTACTACGTTCCCCAACACCTCGTGGATCCCCTCGCAGCTATTCCGGATCTCGGTCAAGCGAGCAAGGTACTGGCGAACGGTCTCCTCCGGCCCCTGAACGCACATGGGTGAGCTTGTTGGGCCGGCCCGGGCGCCGGTTGGTGCCGGTGAACTTGCGTACGAATGCCTGCTCGATGTCGAGCCAGGCGTCGATGCTGCAGGGGGCAGGCTATTGAGCCATGTCCAGGTTGAGTCTTGCAGCATGAGGGGCGCATAGCAGACGGTGAGACGCCGGTTACCGCCGGCGATACTAACGGCGGTGGAGTAGTCGGTGAGCCAGTCTTCTAGTTTGACGGTGTCGTTGTACTTGGGCGTATCACGAGGCAATGTGAACCCCTTGGTGAAGGGCTTATCGCAGATGCGCGGGTCGAGGCAAGCCGGACCAGCCGCGCCGTCTTCATCGAGCTGGAGGGAGAGAGCCAGTTGCTCGATGTGATGGCGGGCGTCGGCATTGTCGATGTCGCACGGGCCCAGCTGGCTTGCGACTGGGTCCCGAGGAGCCGGCCGGTCACGCCGGGGTGGAGGGAGATCTTGCCGTCGTCCGTCATCAGGAGCCGGCATTCCTAGTTCGCAGGCGCCCGTCATGGCTTGGCTCAACCGGCGTCGGGCGCCCCGGGTTCTCCCGGACTAGGCTTCACTACCGGGTGGAGAAGACGCCTGTCGGGTATTCTAGAGCGCGGTCAGGTCCTTTGTGCGGCGCGAGGTGGACACGGCCGGGTTGTCGAGGCGTTTTGCCTTCTCTTCGTCGTCGAAGCTCTTCTGCTATGCATGGGTTGTGGCGAGGAGATCCCGGACGCGTTGCTGCAGCTCGAGCAGCACTTCCCCCTGCAGGTGCTCCAGGCCTGCCACGGCCGCCTCCGCGACATGCATATTCTTGACGGGGTGTCGTAGATGGGGGGATCACGCCCAGTGCGCGCCCGAGGGCTCCTCCTCGGACACATACTTCGGCAATCCAGCTGGGCTCAGTTGTAGCCGGCGTGGAGCCGAACGCAGCATCACGCTCCCGCTGAGCAGATTCCAGCTGGCGCTGCATGGCGGCGAGCGCCCTACCCTGATTCAGCAGGAGCACATGCTCCTCGTCAAGTTGGGCCCTGGCCTGGGTGGCATCGACGTTGGCGGTGATGGGGACGCTGAGGTTCTGTAGCGTGGCCCGCGGCGGGTTGGCCTTGGCCACCGCAGCCTAGGTTGCGGCGGCTTTGGCCGTAGTGCTAGTGTAGGAAGTGGTCGAGCCAGTAATGAGTACCTCAACGCGAGTGCAGAGGTCAGCCACGTTGCAAGGATCGGCACAGTCGACGAAGATGGGGGAGCCGGTGACGTCAAGCACCCCGTTGGGGTACTCATCGGGCACCAGTGCGACGGAGACGTGGAACGCACCAAAGGGGACGATGGAATCAACGGCGATGCCGGCGGCGTCCGCGCTAGCTGCAGGGATGACGTCGTGTACGATGCACCCACCTGAGAAAGCGAAGGGCCTCGTCTGGAACTTGCCTCCGGCCGGCACCTCGAGCTGCCCCATGGTGGGTGCCAACTGTCGTGGTGATCTCGCGGTAGATGCCATGGATTGCTAAAGAGTGGGACAGACACAAGAGCACCGGTGGGTTCCATAGGCAAGGTTGGCACACGCAAGTGTGAGACACGAGGCGTAACCAGGTTCGGGGATCTCCGAAGAGATAACACCCCTAGTCCTGCCGAGTGTGGTTTATATGAAGATGTTACAAGCTTGCTCCTATAGCTATTTTGGGGAGGAAGGAAGACGGGCCAAGACATAGGCTGCTCCTTCTCCTGTGTGTGAGTGTGCGCGCGTATGCTACTGAGGTTCGCCCATGTACATGGAGGGGTGTCGGGGGGGTCTTATAGACTGAATCCCCGGGGTTACAAGGATCATATTACACGGGTGTGGGGCCCGGACGCCAGTGTCTGGAAGTCAGTGCTGGGACCCGCCAGGTATCAAAGTGCGCCCTTTCTCCAGGAAGCACTATGCATCGGAGTGATGTACTCACGGAGTGGGCTAGCCCGGTCAGCTACAATGCCGGGACGCCCCATCGCCATCGGTCCCCGCTGATGGGATGGATGCACACTTTAGCCATCCTTGCGCCAGTCAGCGGGGGTAGGTGAGCCATTGTGGCCATGCTCGCCCCCTCATGGGGGCATGTCTTGCCGTACGCTTGGAGAGAACGGGCGCTGACTCATCGCCGAGTTGAGGGTTGCACTGGGATCCGGCTTGCATGTCTTATATGGATTTGTCGTCTTGGGCGCGGCCGACATGCGCTTGCCGGCTAGCCGGGTTGCTACGTTTGGCCGGGTTGCGCTGGGAAGCCGGCCAGGATGGGCCGGGTTGAGGGGCGTTTCTTGCCCCAATGTTTTTTAAAGAGTTCTGGGCTCCGTTGCCTGCCCGGGGGCCATCCCCCCGACAAGTATCAATACCACTCCCAACAGATCAACATGTTATACGCCTTTCCTTGTGGTTTACGGTGCTGAGGCGGTTCTCCCAAGTGATATCCGTCATAATTCGTCTAGGGTGGTGGCTTACGTTAAAACTGATAATGAGACGGCAAGAAGAACGCACTCGATGCTTTGGATGAAGAGTGTGACCTTGCGGCGGCTCGTTCAGCAACATACCAGCAAGACTTGCGTCGCTATCATAGCCGCAGAGTCAAGACTCGGGCGTTTCAAGAAGGCGATATGGTGTTTTGATTGATTCAAGATCAGACAGATATGCATAACATTTCTCCTCCTTGGGAGGGACCTTTTGTGATCAGTAAGACTCTTAACAATGGCTCATACTACCTCATTGGTATACGTGAGAACCATAAGTCGCGCACCTCTGAGCAGGAGACAAACAGGCCATGGAGCATTGCTCACCTTTGTCCCTACTATACTTGAGCAACTAGCTCTCCCCATTGTACATAGTTTTATTGATGTATATATCTTTTTTATGATCAATATAATAAAGCTGGCATCCCATACTTATTCAGGGCCTCTATTGTTTCATTTTTGTGTATTTGAGTCTTTATTAACTGATGATAAGGTTACTTGGGGGCTTCTAACCAGCTGAGGTTTAGCTTTCATACCCTTTTGACCAGCCTGAGTCGCCATATTTTGAATTACACCTACCTGTTTGCAACTTTCTACTATATGTGACCGGCCAAACTATTAACAGTCAATCTTTTAAGACCCTGAACTTGTTAAGGTTTAAGTCGGCGGCCTGTGTCACATGAGAGCCGGCTTATAGTGAGCTAGAATAAACTCAAACGGCTATGCAACCTTGAAAGCACATGGCCTATGATCCAACTTGTTTGGTCGTGTCTTAGAAAACTGACCTTAGAAATATTTGAATGATCCTATGTTTTCTCCTTTCGGATTTGTTGATGATTTTGTGTTTTTAAAACAAAATTTACTTTTGTGTGCAAATTCTGACTACCAGGACTATGAGGTTATGAGTTATGATTCCCATAATGGAGAAATTTGGGTTGTCACCAGCACTGGTTTTGGACTTAAAGTCGCTAGTATGTATTGACTTCAACAGCAGTGATCATGATTTTCTTTTCGCTAGTCATACAAATCTACCTATATTGGGGCTATCACCTTCCCTGGTTTTGGACTTTAAGTCGCCAGCATATATGGTTGATCGAACTCTTGCAGATATGTAAAAACTTCAAGAGAAGATAAGAATTATGGCATTGATTCAGGGTGTGTAAAATCGAACCTAAAACCAAAAACCAAACCAAACCAATATTATGGTTTTTTCACTTTTCGGTTTCAGTTTTAGTTTTGAAATTAAGAAACCATGAGCTCGATTTTTCCAGTTAGAAACCGAAAACCGTTTGGTTAAACCGAATTAACCAAAGTAGGAAAAAAATGCTTGCAAGGGGCTGGCCGCAGGCAACAGAGTGAAGCGTAGAGCTCTGTGCTTTCCTCTGGTACAAAGTTGCTCCTTTATATAACCAGCTAGCCGGCTACGTGCTGCCTCAACTAGCGAGGTGGGATTATTTTCGCAGGAACTCATCACACCCACAACGGTAGCGGTGATTTTTCATGTGTTGGGCCGGTGGACTGAAGTTTGGAAAGAACACCAATTTTCCTTTGAGATAAACTTATACGTAGTTAAAAAATTCGTGTCAGCTTTGGTTATTTTGGTTATTACCAAAACCGAACCGAACCAAAACTAAATGGTTATTACCGAAACCAAACCGCATTTTGTATAAAACCGCATAAACTGAAGTATAAAAACTGTATAAAACCAAAAACCGTATAAACCGAACCGAATCAAACCGAATGCACACCCTGAGCACTGATCATACATATGATTCAATCAAGCATGCAACATTGTCTCTTATGACAAGGCTACAGTTCAATAAAACATGCACGAAGGCATGGCAGGGCGGATCATTGTTTTAAGGGCTACCCTATTACAAGGCTTTCAACTGAGCCCAAAAGATTTTGAGTTAAATGCTTTGTGAACCACTCTATTCTGTTAAGACGATACCAGCACCGTCCGGGTTGTTGTCATTGTCATGCCTTGAGGCGGAGGCTTTCGGGTCAGCCTACGCCGACTCTTTTCCATCTGCTATGTGGAGATCAGGAGACGTCCAATCGATACCAGACAATGCTTCAAAAATGGCTTCATTGTTGATAATTGGAGCATGATCAATGTCAGGGGCGAAAGTATGCTTACGCCTAGGTGGAGGGATATCCACAATATCATGAGTCGGCACTTTGATTCTGGTGTTATCCATGTTGTAAGTCGGCTGATATCTTGACAAATCAACTTCTTCGGCTAGATTTCATGCTAAAGGGCGCATTTCCTTTACACATCTGGTAAAGTCAGCCTGATCAAAAGGAGGCCCATCTTCCTTCAATCATGGACAGCCAGTTGCCATCTCCTCCGGGTCTAGCTCGGCTTGCCATACTTTTGCCCGCCTCAAGGCAGTAATAGCACCTAAACGTGCAGCTGATAGCTTTAGCTCTTCAATTTGCTTCGGCACTATGGACAATTGATCTAGCACCATGCTGATGAGAGTCGGTGGCGGCTTTCCGTTGGATATAGCTACAAGTTCATGTTGCGTGCTAGTGTATAATTACTCAACCAGGGTATAGACAACCTTCAGCTTCAACAACATTTCTTGACCAAGGTTGGAGCTTCTGGGAAGCTGTTCAGCAAAACGTACACATGAGTCGCCAGGCGAGTCAGAAATGAAAATTATGAGGCATTATAATGGCAAAAATACTCTAGTTTACATGTTACTTACCAAAGATGGTTGTTGTCATCTGGGATATGCGTCGTTTCAAACCGGTCAACTCTTTAGAAGTGATTTTCAATGAAGACTCGGCAGCCTCTACTTTCTCCACCAATGTAGCCTTCTCCTTTTCCCATGCGGCTCTTTCTGTATCAAAGCCGGCCTTGAGTTTCTCATTCTCTTCCAAGATGAATTTAAACTTGGTCTCAATTTTGAGGGTTTTTTATTCTTGGTATTTGAGTGTCTTTCTTAACTCGCCCAAAGGCGAGCCTTTAAGTTTTAAAGCCTCATGCAAATGAGAATTTGAGATTATGAATACAGTTGATCATGGAGGCAATTTGACTATGGAATAAATCTTATTAAGTCCCAAGCACATTGCCATCAATATACTTGGCACTAGGGGGCTAATGTATGATGAAGTTCTTTTGAAATTAAATGCGGAAGACCCGGCTTACCCTTGCAGAATAAGCCGACCCTTGAGGGCTATACGAGTTTCTTTTGCAGATACATAATATGAAGCACCGGCTCATATTGTTTCTATAAGCCGGGTCTTGGGGGCTATGACCCGAAATGCTAAGTCAAAATGTTACTAAAGTCATAAACATATTTCATGACTTTTTCTTACAATTAAGACTTGGGGGCTGGATAAGTATATATACATACAAAAGTTAAAGACAAGGGCAATGTGTTCATACCTCATACTTCTGTAGCATCATGTTAACCAAATTGGCTTCAAGATCACGACTTGTGTGCACGCGGCTCAAATAGCCAGAATACAACTCACTAGTGTCTAAAGTGGTAATTTCCAAGATCAGACTGGGGTTGTTCTTCTCCTCCTTAGCAGAATGCTTGGTAAGTACTGAGGAGACCCCAGGCGGCTTGAAGGTTGACCCAGTAACAATCACTTCTTCAGTGTTGTCATCAGCTGGGCTTTTGGAAGTTGGCTTGGCAGGAGTAGGCGGCTTAGGGCTTGGCCGATTATGGCTGGTTGCTGGGTCATCAATGATATCCATGGCCGGCTTAGGATTGACAGAATCAGTCGGGGGAGGCAAGTTAGTTTGCTGCATAGGATCTTCAAAATCATGGAAAAGGGCTTCAGTGGCCTCCGACGTTTGTTTCTCCGGCTTAGTAGTTTCTGGAGCTTTGGAAGAGCTGGCCAGTTTTTGCTTTTTACCCATCTTTGCCTTAGCCCTGTAATGAAGATAACATGGCCCGATGAGTATGCAATGATAGACCCTTTATTGAACAAGTTTAAGTACTTACCCTGGGTTAACCACAAACGTGGGGAGCCGTGTTCGAGTTGAGTCGCCACAAGAGACCACAAGTTCTTCTTGGTCACTGCTCTGGGTGTTGCGCATAGACTCATGTTGTTGTTTCTTTGAAATAAATTTTGGGTCCAAATAAACAAGAGGATGGGAAAATCTTACTTTCCTGACGACCAGCGGTGTTTTCTCTCTTGATAAGGGTTTTGAGTCAGAGGAGACAGGAATTACCTCGACTGCATCGGCATGGCTTGTTTCCGTGTCCTCCTAAGGGGAATCACCATCGATAAGTTACATGACAAGAATACCAAGTGAGTAAAGATCTACCTCTGACTCGTCAAGCTCAAGTTGCTCTTGCGATGTTGACTTCTTGGGACGACCCGGACCGTGAACGGTAGTCTTAGCTCTTCCCCGCTTAGTTGGAGCAGTTGCAGCTGATATTTTCTTTCTCCAGAAGTGAGAGTCGGCCTAAGTGTGCATGGGAAATAAAGGCAATATATGATATTCAAGAAGTTACAAAAAAGATGAAATATGTGCAAAATACTTACAGCCGGAGCCGGGTTGAGTGTGTAGAAAGGGTTTAAACCTGTCTTGTTGTAGTTTTCCAAAGACTCCCCAAGGAGCGTCTTGACTATTTCGTTGATTTCTTTGTTAGTCAGCCTAGCGGAGTTCAAACGTTATGGGTCTTTTGTGTCGCCCGTATATTCGCACATTAAGCCGATGCGCCGGCTCAATGGCATGATTCTCCAAGCGACCCACAACGGACTAAATCTATTCCGGTTAGGTCGTTGGCGATCAGAGCCCGGACTTTTGCAAAAGTGGAAGCATACAAAGCGTGTTTGGCAGCAGTCAATCGACCCGGAAGAGAGCCGCCGGTTGTGAGCCACTAGGGGTGATAACCCGGCAGGGGGTTCTCTCCTTCTGGAGAAGTGTCTTTGTAGTAGAACCAGGTGTAATTCCAATCTTTGGGGTGACTCGGCAGGGCGGCTGGCGGAAAGGTGACATCCCTCCGCCTCTCAATAGAAACACCTCCAAGTTCCAGGCTAAGCCCATCATGCATCTCAGTTTGACGATTGATGTAGTAATAGTCTCGGAACAGATCAATAGAAGGTTCTTCACCAAGGTATACTTCAGAGAACACTTGAAAGTTGCATATATTCGAGACAGAATTGGGACCAATATTTTGCGGATGAAGGCCATAGAAATGCAAAATGTCCCGAAAGAACTTTGAGCTGGGAGGTGAAAAGCCGCGGAGCATGTGATCAGCGAAAATTACGACTTCACCCTCTTGAGGCTGATGAGGGCATTCAGAACACGGAACCCGCCAATGGATGACTTCTTTGGCGGGTAAATCTCCCATTGCCACATTATCATGAAGTATATCCTCAGTAACCCGGGAGGGGAGCCAGTCACAAGTTGTGGGTGCTTTGGTCATGATGAGCCGGAAGTAACACACTGTGTTTAAGAAATAAGATACAGCGGATTAAATAGTGCAATACCAAGCTGTCTATGAGATGATAATATCATAAGCCGCCTCATTTTAGAGAGAAGGTGAGTCTCAGATTGATTAACTACAACAGATCAAAGGTTGGACAGTTTAAGTCGGCCAGAGGCTGGTGGGTTACAAATTTATTGTTTAAGCAATCTACACAGAGCGTGGCGGGTGAGTAGCCTATGGATTCGGAATTGCTAAAAATTTCGCTAAGTGTTGGACGAACAAGTTTCACAAGATGCAGATATGTTTGTGGATCTATGGCAGTTTTAAAAGAAACGCTATTCCTAAACCTAAGATGCGACAGTGGAAGAACTACCAGGCCAGGCAATGGATTTGTGCAAAAGGGAGAATGTGAGACCTACCACCACATTATTTTGGGATCGTTTCCAGATTGAACTACCGGTCCTAGATAAAGCATGGGCAAACTAGGATGACCACCGACGAACTCGAAGAACTAGAATATACTAATATGGATATGAGAAAGAGTCAAGATAGTACCTGATGATGGTTGGTGATGAGCAAAGGAGCGCTGTAGTTCTCTGGTCCGGTCAGGTTGATGTAGCGGCCTCTATCGGAGTAGCTGGCGACGAACGGACGGAGCGGCGGAGCTCTGGTGCAGCAGAGGTTGCGAGGAGGAAGAAGAGAAGGCAGCAAGGGTAAAAGTGGAAGAACGGCCCCTGTCCCTATTTATAAGTGGGGGTGAAACAACATGCACGGAAATTGAGGAGATGACATGATTATCTTAACAACGGAGACGCCTTGATTTTCGGATGATTGGTTAATGCAAAGATCCATTGTGATGTCATTGGATATTTTTAATTTGATAACATAACGTCATCCATCGTCATGGCGGGTCATGAAGATTTGTTAGAGATTAATATTGAGAAGAAGTTAATCAGATTCGCCAACTGAGGGATGAAATTGACATGAACAGGTTCAAATGAATCTGGGACCTAATGTTGGGGATATAACCCTGTGGTATGATCCGCCCAGGAAGGGCTGGGTTATACAGTTGGCGACTCATAGCAAGGGCCCAAGTAGGCCCAAGAAGACATGACATGAAGACGGCGGCTCATACGCAGGCCTATTGAAGGCCCAAGACCCGAAGGTGACTCAAGACCCGAAGGTGTGAGCCGCCCAATGATGACTTGCCTTGTAAGGCAAGGAGACTTAGAACCAGAGTCGGTTACGTTGTGTAACCCGACCTGGACTCTTGTAAGCTGCCGGCCCTCGACCTATGTATAAAAATGTGAAACCCAGCGGCGGGTTAACTCAAGTAATAATCAATCGATAGCTAGGTCAAGCGATTCCGCTCCCTTGTAATCGATACTCGAGAAATACAACACAAAGTAGGGAGTAGGTCTTTTCCTCGACGCGATGGGCCGAACCTGGGTAAACTCGTTTCTCTCGTCCCAATCAACCCCTTCGAGTTAACCTACATTGCGATGGCTCCACACCTAAGTCCTTTCACAAAGGCATCTGCCGTGACAAAACCACGGCATGTATGTTTCACCGCAGCTAAAACCAACCCTTAAAACACGTTTTCCATGAAGTGTAAACGTGTTATAAGGGTCTCGTTATAAGTGGTCAGCTAGAGATGCTCTTAGATCGCTATCTTGTTTCGTTAGCTCAGATCGCTAAATAGCTTGCTCGTTTCGCTAGTTCAGGTCGCTCGCACGCTCGATGGACGTACTGTTTCCTATGTTTTTATTTCTTTTTTCTTTCTGTTCTCTTTTGTTCCTTCAGCACCTTTTTGGGTTTTTGGTTTTCTTCGTTTTTACCGGTTTTCTTCCTTCCTTTCATGTTTTACCCTTTTTCCTATGGTTCTTTTCGTGTTTTCATTGGTTTGTTTTGCTTTTTTTTGTTATTCTTCATTTTTATTTGTTTCCATCTCGGGTTTAACTGTTTTCATTCTTTTGCATTTGTTTTCTTTGGTTTATAATTTAATTTTTCTCTTTTTATTGATTTTCTTTGTCTTTCTGTTTTTTTTTGTTGATCTTCATCGGTTTCTTTTTTATTCAACACATGTGTTCTTTCAGTACTCATTCAACATTTTTCGTATACATAAGAAAAAAATAGACGTTTAACATTTTCCCAATACATGTAATATATTTTAAAACTTATATTTTTGTTATTTATATTTTTTATTCTATATGTTATGATGCATGTTATGTTCAACACATGTTTTTTTAGTACACATTCAACATTTTTCGTATACATCACAAGCATTTTCTATATACACATTTAATATCTCCGCACTATGTTTTTAACATATTTGGAAAACTATTCATTACATATGTTTTGATGTCTTTTTTTTGTCATACAGCTTGCAGTTTTTGTATACATATGGATTATTATTTTTATACATGTTCAACATTTTAAATATATATGATTACATTATTTTTAAATGTATGTTTTGAAATTTTTTGATGCCTACATTTTTTTATACATATAGAATAATATTTATACACGGTTAATAATTTTTTAAATACATGATGAACATTTTTTACATACAATGATTAACATTTTTTTATCAGATACATGTTTCATCGTCTACTTTGTGTCATTTATATTTGTACATTTTCCGTATAGAACAGAAAATTTTATTTTATATATGTTTTACATTTTTCGATTACATTATTAACTTTTTTTCAAAACACATGTTTTTAAACATTGTCACTCAAATATCTGTTAAACTTTTTTCAAATACGTGAGAAAGATTTTCTTTCCAAATGCGATCAATATTTTTTATACTTGCACCAAATTCGTAACAAGTAGCAAGTGAAAATAGTAAGAATGGTGCAACTAGGTAGCCCAATACTTTTTATAGCAAAGGACAAGCCGAAAGTACTTCTTATGGTGAGCAAGGCGTTTTTTCAGGACACATGGTAATACTGTCTTACCTCTTACGTTCCCGCTTTGTTAGCCTAAGCGGTAAAGGGAGAACCACTGTTATTGTTACTTTTGGTTTAAACAGTTAAGTACCTCAGTTGGAGAAAGCCGAAAGCTAACTGTCAGAACATGCGTAAATCGGTTAGCAAACCGCAGACAGTGTTAAACTACAAATAGTCGATGAAGGGTAATCCGAGTAAAACGAAGGGCCTCCTTTCTTAGAAAATGCCAAGGTATGGGTGGATCAACCTTGGACCATTCGAGGAGTCGACATATATCGCGAGCTATTATGTTGCCCCCAAACACATGCTCCACGACTAAGTATTTATTTTAGCCTTATATTCCAATTGCCTCGTTTCTACTGGTACAACCGCCTCCAAGCACCGGGACATGGGCTAAGGGTTATATGTCAAAAAGAAACACTCTCAGTATATTCCACTAAGGGTGGAAGCCCAATACTGGCCAACTTCCCTTCAAAGAGTCAGAGCAGAGTTAAAATAAAGCATAAAGAAGATTAAGAAAAGACAACCCTCATTTAAAGCACAAAATTGTCTTTCTAACAAAAGAACATCTGGGCATCCCGAGGAAGCATAATAAACATGACTGGGAGAGATCCTCTAGAATCCTCTCCCACGTGCACTTCCCCTCGGAAACTCGAGCAGTCGGCATGACCTTTTCATAATAATCCCTGGCCTCTCTCGTCTTCCCCTCCGGGCAGCACCGCGATATGATTTCAAGATCAAGCTTCGGTCACCATGTCTGCACAGTAGCCAACGATTCTCGGGAACCCTCCATGCAAGTCGAGCACTTTCACAACTCGATTTGGGCAATAGATCCATGGAGGCGCTGCACTAGCCCAAAGAAATTGGTCGGCAGCTGAAAGATCATGGATGTCACCTAGAGGGGGAAGTGAATAGGCGCTTTAAAATCATTATGGTTTAGGCTTGAACAAATTCCAAATAAAACTAGTGTTTAATTTGTCAAGCACAAAACTCAAATAAGCTAGGCTCAACTAGATGCATCAACACCTTATGCTAAGCAAGATAAACATCTAAGTGATTGCAAGATATATAACATGAAACACTATGCCTATCACAAAGTAAGTGCATAAGTAAAGGACTTGGGTAGGAGATGACCAAGGCACACGGAGATGATGATGTATCCCGAAGTTCATACCCTTCTGGATGCTAATCTCCATTTGGAGCAGTGTGGAGGCACAATGCTCCCCAAAATGCCACTAGGGCCACCGTAATCTCCTCACGCCCTCACACAATTGAAGATGTCATGTAAAGGGATCCTTGAGGGCGGTCACCGAGCTCGTACAACTAGCAACCCTTGAGGGCGGTCACCAAAGCCATACAAATTTCTTAGGGCAATCTCTACAACTTAATTAGAGAACCAGATGCTTGCCGAAAGCTTTCAACCACAATGATTGATTTCTGCGACACCACCAACCATCTAGGGCACCCAAGCACCCATCATGCAGAAGCTCTAGGGTGACCAAACACCCAAGAGTAATAAGCTTATCAACTTTCACTTCCATGTATCACTGTGGAGAGCTCAAACCGAGGCACCAAATGCAATGTCAAGGGAACACGGAGTGCCCAAGTCCTTCTCTCTCAAATCCCACCACAACAACGAAAGCTATATGGAGTAATATGAGAGGAAGAACAAAGAAGAGAACACAAAGAACTCCAAGATCCAGATCCATGGTGTTCCCCTCACTTAGAGTAGAGATGAATTGGTGGAAATGTGGATCTAGATTTCCTCTCTCCTTTCCCTTAAAAACTAGCAAGAATCATGGGAGGAATAGAGAGAAGGCAAAGCTTTTGGAGGTCAACAATAGAGGAGAAATGTTGCCCGAAGTATTTAGAGGCAATGGGGAAGAAGACCCCCTTTTATGGTGGGGGCTCAAATCCAACCATTAAGTGCTCTGGTCATGCACAAGCGGTACTACCACCCCGGGGAGCGGTACTACTGCTTAGCCCGGTTAATACAACCCAACAAGTACATAAGTACAAGAACGGTAGTTCTGCCGGAGTAGTACTACCGCTCTACTACAACTTAAAGCAGTACTACTGCTCTACTATCGCTCTACTAACGTAAAGCAGTACTACCACTTATAAAAGAGAGACTCACACAAGCTAGATTCCAAGTGGAAGTAGGAGAGGCACTGGTCTGCGGAAGTTCCACCTAAGCGGTAATACCATGGTCGAGAGCGGTACTACTGTCTTGAAGCTGAAGAGCTGCCCAAGTAAAATAGATGGATGCACGTAAGACCAAAACGGCCATAACTTCTGCGAATGAACTCTGATTTTGATGAACTCAAGCTTGATAGAAAGCTAACGACAAGAGTTGTAAAATCTCGAATGGAAATATTCATAAGTGTAAAGAAATATATGCCAATGATACAGAGGTGTGAAACCTCAATCAGTGAAAAACTGAAACAAACTCCAACATTGAAAACATACTAGATGAAGCATACGAAAACCATTCTCGATGAACTGGAGCTTGTCATGAAGATGACCACAAGCTACAAAACTCAAAAAGAGAAAAACCGAACAAGAAAGAAGAAAGATGATGCCAAGGATGCAATGGTTTGGGCTCTCTATGAACGATACGATCAAGCTAATCACTCCAGAGCCCCCCTTGATAGTATGACAATCAATCATATAACATGGTCTCCCTGCTAGCACCATGAGATCGATAAAATAGAAAATGTATCAAGGTCAAACCTTTGCCTTGCGCATAGTCAATTTGAGCTCGATGATGACCATCTTGTCCTCCTCAAGTTGGACCACCTTTCTTGATTGCGTTGGCTCAATTAAGACTGGTATATTGTTACCCCATACTCCACTATGGGCGAGCTTCTCTTCGACATAACTTCACATGTCCATTGTCACCATAATGGACAACAAGGTTCAAGCATGTGACCTTTTCGTGATGCTCCACTTGAACTTTCCCAACACAACCTGGCTGAGGATCACCACTTGACGTCATCTTCCATGGGTTATAGAAGATCTTGCTCTTGACGAAAGCTGATGGAATGACAGCTAACCCCACATTGAACTACCAAACACATAGATCATGGGTTAGTACACAAAGCATAATGGACAATGCTTAACATACTGTGAAATCAATTGATTCCACTCGGTACATCTTCTATGATTTGTGTGTTGATCAACTTAAATAAACTCTTTGTACTTTGTCTTGACCAACCTTGTATCTTAACTTCTCTCTTCACAAAAATGGTGTCTTGAAGGTAAACATGAATGTTCACACAATCTTATTCCTCAAAACATGCTTGCAATAGGCTCAACTCTCACATGACCAATCTTTGGATAACTCCTTGAATAGCACCTTAGTCCACACAAAAACTCCTTGAATAGCACCTTAGTCCACACAAAAACTCCTTATAACCTTGAACCAACAAATGGTCTACAAGCAATGCATATGGAAAAGCCCTTCAAATATAACTCAAGGCAACCATTAGTAGATAGGGATTGTCATCAATTACCAAAACCAAACATGGGAGCACCATGCTCTTTTAGGAGTGAAGCGGCCGTCCATAGAGTGACGCAGAGATCCTCCATGGCGGGTTTTGCTATTTGGTACAGCTCCGTCAGCTACTTCAATTGTTTACTGAGGAGTCTGGGCCTGGTCGACTCCTGGGATTGCATCCAGAAGGATTTCTGGGCGGCTGCGTCTTCTTGCCCGCCGAAGTATCGAAACACCTCCTCCACACTCCATTGAAGGTCCGACAACACGCCTGGTATACGCATGTTTTGTGTTAGCTCACAGAAATCTTAACTGCCAAAAATACACTTCAATACGTATGGCTTACCTGCAACTATCTCAGTAGCCTACTAAAGCTCCTCCTTCGCCGCCATCACTTGGGAGAAGGCTTCTCGATAGTGCGTTGAGAACTTTTTGAGTGATGTGGTGTCCTTCTTGTGGGCAACCTTAAGGGCATCATGTTCATTGTACATGCTCTTCGGGTTATCCTCCACCTCGGATATCCGAGCTTGCGGAGCTTGCCGAGTTTTCAGTTCCTCGGCAAGTTCTTTTGCGCTTTGTAGTGCCGCAACCTTCTGGTGCTCGGCCTCCAACTGAGCCTTTTCAAGCTCGGTTCGCAAGTAACCTAGGTATTTCTGGGCACTATCCAAATCAAGAATATACACCCGAATTAGTAATAGAATTGCTTCCAGGCATATTAATAATGGGTGCACGAGGATTACATTGTGCTTTCTCCATCTTCTTATGAAGCGGAATCATACCTTCCTCTGACCGTGCCAGCTTGCAAATCATCTCCTCCAACTCCGCTAAATTGGAAGCCAAGCAAAAGGTGGAGGCATGCATTAAAATAGTCAGAAATATCAGATAATATTCTAAGTATAATACTCGATGCTCTAGTCAGCCCTTTTGGTCCTACCAGAATCTCGGGGGCTATTGCATAGTTGCACTCATTCAAGATACACATATAACTTAAGTCGAACCTCAAGCCAGTTTGGTAAACTAACTTAAGGCTTGGGGGCTACTACATCTTTGCTTTCTAAGTAAAACATCTTTTTCGCGGATGTTTATTAAATACATTATGGTCATCGAGCGATATTTTGATATCTTCCTTGAGGGCTACTGGTTATACATAGCATGTCATCCGAGGCAGGAAAGAAAAAAGAAAAAATGGGTGCATAGTGTGCTTACCTCGAAGCCTTTCGCAAGGCCAAGGGGAGCCTCCAGAATTCCAGCCTATGCAGACTACAATTGTGTAAGGATCGCGCCAAGTACGCCATCGTGATTGGGCAAAAGGGAGGGGCTATTCAAAGCTACCTCCATCGCCCTTCCGGGCCCTAGAATCTTGGTCCCTCCGTGACCAAGCACGTGTAATGATGTCCTCCCAACACCATCCCCGGTTGAAGGGGCAGTATGTGTGCCTTCCTGACCCTATGACATTAAAGCTAATGGGGCCAACGATGTTGGGTGCCCAAGGGACAACCCTTCTTGGCTAGAAGAAGTTTGTCTCCCCTGGTCCTTGGTACCCCCTCTGCGGCTTAGGAGTCAACCTCGGCCAAGTGGACTTTGGGTCCGCCCCCAACATTAGGAGCAGGAGGGGCGGAGTGGGAAGTGGCCTTCCCCATTGATATGTCTCCATCGTATGTACTTTTCCTAATGCTTTTCCTATTGTTTTGGACTCTAATTTGCATGATTTGAATGAAACTAACCCGGGCTAACACTGTTTTTCGCAGAACTACCATGGTGTTTTTATGTGTGCAGAAATAGAAATTCTTGAAATGGAACGGAACTTTTTGGAGATTTATTTCAGAATAAAAGAAAAATACCAGGGCCAAGATCCACCAGAGGGGGGCCCTGGGTGAGCACAACCCACCAGCCCCCCCCCCCTCCAGGCGCGCCCAAGTGGGTTGTGCCCACCTGGTGGCCCCGCTGACCCTGACTCTGACTCCATAAATACCTAAATTTGAAGAGAAAAATCAGGGAGAAAGAATTACCTCTTTCGCGATACAAAGCCGCCGCCACCTCCCGTTCTTCATCCGGAGGCCAGATCTGGAGTCCGTTTGGGGCTCCGGAGAGGGGAATCTTCGGTCTTCGTCATCATCAGCCCTCCTCCATCACCAATTCCATGGTGCTCTCCGCCGGAGGTGAGTAATTCCTTCGTAGGCTTGCTGGTCGGAGGAATTTGATGATATTCATCATGTAATCGAGTTAGTTTTGTTAGGGCTTGATCCCTAGTATCCACTATGTTATGATATTGATGTTCTTGTGACTTTGTCATGCTTAATGCTTGACACTTTGGGCCCGGGTCCCATGATTTCAGATCCAAACTGTTTATGTTATCACCATTATATCTATGTTCTATATCCGATCTTGCAAGTCATATTCACCTACTATGTGTTATGATCCGTAAACCCCGGAGGGATAGTATTCGGGATACTTTCCGGTGATAACCGTAGTTTGAGGAGTTCATGTTGTCACTATGTGTTAATGCTTTGTTTCGGTTCTCTATTAAAAGAAGGCCTTAATATCCCTTAGTTTCCTAATGGACCCCGTCGCCACAGGAGGGTAGGACAAAAGATGTCATGCAAGTTTTTCCATAAGTATGACTATTTACGGAATAAATGTGTACGCTATATTTATGAACTAGAGCTAGTTTTGTATCGCCCTAGGTCATGACTGTTATATGATGAATATCATCCAATGAATCATGTGATCCAACGCCTACGAATTTCCTACATATTGCTTTTGTTAAGTTACTACTGCTGTTATTACAGTTACAACTGCTACAAAATCATTGCTATCACTGTTACCGTTACTATTGCTATTACCACTACTATCAAAACTATCATATTACTGTGCTATTGACCACTTTGCTGCAGATAATTAATCTCCAGGTGTGGCTGAATTGAAAACTTAGTTGCTAATACTTGCAAATATTCTTTGGCTCCCCTTGTGTCGAGTCTATAAATTTGGGTTGAATACTCTACCCTCGAAAACTGTTGTGACCCCCTATACTTGTGGGTTATCAAGACCTTTTTCTGGCGCCGTTGCTGGGGAGCATAGCTATATTTGTTGAGTCACTTGGGATTATTATCTATTTATCACTATGAGGAATCTGAAGTATTATAGAACTAAGATTTTTCCCTCAACAATGAGTGGAGGTAAGGAATTGCCATCACACTCTGCACTTGATTCTCCTTCGGTTATAAGTAAGCTTGCAACACCACAATCTACTATTAATCCTGATATGCACAAGTTATTGATGATGCTAATTCTGCTATGAATGATGCTTATGATTATGCTAGTATCTTGCTTAATAAGACTATGCCATTAGGTGAAGTACTTGATGAACAACTTGCTAGAATTAAAAATATTGAGAATGCTGAAGCTGAAGAAGTACTTGAAACTGAAAATCTTGAAATACCTGATAGATCTATCCATCCTAGATATGAATTACCTAAAGTACCCGAAGGTTATGTTATGGATGAGGAGACAACTAGAGACTTTCTTGCTTGCAATGATAGAGATGATCATAAGAAATTATTATGTAAACTGAAAGAAAAATCTTTGAATGCTAAATGTGATCCTAAGTTTGCTACTTCACCTATCTGTGTTGCTGACGAGGATTATGAATTATCTCTCGACCCAGAGTTAATTATTTTGAAGAAATCCATGGACTTACCACACTACCACCAAAGGTGGTTGAGGTAAATTCTTTAATGAAATTTGATGAAGGTGATATCCCTTACAATAAACATCCTAGTCAATGCCTTTATGAGTTTGATAACTACATTAGAAAACAATGTCATGAAACCATTGAAATACAACTCTGATATGATTGCTCGCTTGAGTGATTTGTTGTTTAGAAACTCCAATGATATTAGAGGTGTAGAAAAACATGCCTCTATGGTTCAAACTCAGTTAGAACAAGTTGCTCAATCCCAAAAAGAATTGCTAAATGAAATGAATAGTAATATAAATGATTTTTCTATTAGAGTAGCAACTAGAGGAGGTAAAATGACTCAGGGGCAATTATATCCAGAGGGACACCCTAAAAGAATTGAACAAGATTCACAAAGACTTAACACTAGTGCACCTAGTCTATACCTAATAATAAAGGACGGAGACTTTCATAGTTCTCCATCCGTCACCGTTTTATATCCGTTGATTTTGTTTTAAGTATAAAAACCGACGGCTGAGATTAAAAGTTTGTCTAGAGTTGATGAAAATTACCCACCAATGCCACCCACAAGTGAGAGCAAAAACTATTGGTTTTTCTTCTTGTCCGTCAAAGAGAATAATTTACCAACGTTAGGCACTATACGCCAGGGCAGTCAAACTCGCCTCTTAAGCCCAGCTCGAACCCAACAAAAACCGTGACACTCGGCAGAGGGACACTCGCAGCGTATCTTGCTGGCCTGGGTGGATCAGGTCGTGCATCTGACGTAGTTGATGTATGTACGGAACACTACGGCTCATGGTGGTAGCACGCGATGCACTTAGCCAGCCGGGCCAAGGCGCGTGAGTGCTCGGGGTGCGGTTGCTAGCAGGGCATGGTAGCGATGACTAGGAGCGGTGCGGCGACTCCTGCTAGTAGACGTGAAGCTCATGACAGTGCACACAGGACGAAGGCCAGTGGACGAGAGTGCATGACGCGCATCTCCCAACATAGGGGCTCGGCACACTAGCAGCAACCGACAGCATAGTGGGCGGCCAAGGCACGCTACAATACTACGGCTCGCGGTGGCATGATGGCATGATGGTGCAGGTCTGCGACCCGACGATGGCCAGCGGGCGTGGCTCATGCGACGTGATGGTGATAGTACGCGATGCTCGCGGCAGGCCTGGCCAAGCGCGTGGTTGGCGGTGGCAACGGACCATGGTGGTGACGACTAGGAGTTATGTGGCGACTCCTGCTGATAGGCGTGAAGCTTGCGTCGGTACACACATGGGGAAGGTCGACATACGAGAGTGGGCGATGCACATCTGCCGGCAGGGGCTCGGCAAACCAGCGGTAGCTGGCAACACAGTGGGCGGCAGCATTAGACCATGAGGCTAGACTAGTAGTGGTGTGAGCTAGCACGATAGTCTAAGAAGCCAAAGCACGACGGCGTGCTTGACCAGCACTGGCATGCGCTCCTTTTTATCTCTCGTTACAACGTACGGGCATTTTTGCTAGTCCTTATAGAAAGAAAAAGAAGAAGAAACATGATAGGACTTTGCATACCTCTAGTGAACCTGAGGTAGAGAAACCTGTCTCTATCTCTGATGCTGA
The DNA here is from genome assembly GCA_902687465.1 of Secale cereale. Lineage (NCBI taxonomy): Eukaryota > Viridiplantae > Streptophyta > Magnoliopsida > Poales > Poaceae > Secale > Secale cereale. Next base: position 334,791,673 of record LR738713.1, read on the forward strand.
AACTCAATCTGGTAATGAATAATTACCTAGTGATAATGAAAAAGATAATGATGATGTTCATAAGACCACTCAACCAGACAATGATAAACAACCAAATAAATATGTTGAGATAGAACCTGTTGTTGATCTTGATAACCCACAAACTAAAAATATAAAAGTATTGATAAAAAATACTTTGTTTGTATGAAACATGGTAAAGAGAGAGAACCATGGGTACAAAAACCCATGCCCTTTCCACCTAAGTCAACTAAGAAAAAAAGATGATGAAAAATTTGAACGCTTTGCTGAAATGCTTAGGCCAGTCTTTTTGCGCACTCGCTTGACTGATATTTTAAGAATGGTTCCTTATGCAAAGTACATGAAAGACATTATCACTAATAAAAGAAAGATACCGGAAGCTGAAATCTCGACCATGCTTGCTAACTATTCTTTTAAGGATGGAATACCTAAAAAACTTGAAGATCCGGGAATACCAACTATACCTTGCTCCATCCAAATAAATTATGTTAAAACTACTTTATGTGATTTAGGAGCTGGTGTTAGTGTTATGCCTCTCTCTCTATACAAAAGACTTGATTTGAATAAACTCAACCCGACTGAAATATCTTTGCAAATGGATGACAAATCAATTGCCATACTAACGTGCGCTTGAGATGCGTTGGTATTTCCCCAAAGAGGAAGGGATGATGCAGTACAACGACGGTAAGTATTTCCCTCAGTTATGAAAGCAAGGTTATCGAACCAGTAGGAGAACCACGCAAGACTATGTAAATGGTACCTGCACACAAAGAATAAATACTTGCAAACCGACGCGGTAAAGGGGTTGTCAATCCCTTTCGGGTAACGGTGCCAGAAATTGACGAGTTGACAATATAAAATTGTAATAGATTGAAAGATGCAAATAAAAGCAAATAAAACGCAACAAGGTATTTTTGTGTTTTTGATAATATATATCTGAAAACAAAAGTTGCAAATAAAGAAAAAGGCAAATGCCCATATTGATATGAAAGTATATGATTGGAAAATAGACCCGGGGCCGTAGATTTCACTAGTGGCCTCTCTCGAGAAAATAGAATGCGAAGGGTAGACAAATTACCGTTGGGCAATTGATAAAAAAGCAAATAATTATGATGATATCCAAGACAATGATCATGTATATAGGCATCACATCCAAGATTAGTAGACTGACTCCTGCCTGCATCTACTAATATTACTCCACACATCGACCGCTACCCACCATGCATCTAGTGTATTAAGTTCATGGAAAAATGGAGTAATGCAATAAGAACGATGACATGATGTAGCCAAGATCTATTCATGTAGGAATAGACCCCATATTTTTATCCTTAATAGCAACGATACATGCATGCCTTGTTGCCCCTTCTGTCACTGGGAAAGGACACCGCAAGATCAAACCCATTAAAAAGCACCTATTCCCATTGCAAGATAAATAGATCAAGTTGGCCAAACAAAACCCAAATATCAGAGAAGAAATACGAGGCTATAATAATCAGGAATGGATATTAAATCAAGGAAAATATGATAATAAACTCAAAATTCATCGGATCCCAACAAACACACCGTAAAAAGTCATTACATCGAATAGATCTCCAAAAGACCATTGTATTGAGATACAAAGAGAGAAGAAGCCATCTAGCTACTGCCTACGGACCCGTAGGTCTGTGGTAAACTACTCACGCATCATCGGAGAGGCACCAATGAGGATGATGAACCCCTCCGTGATCGTGTTCCCCTCCGGCGGAGTGCTGGGAAGGGCTCTAGATTGGATCTCGTGGTTCTGGAACTTGCGGCGGCTGGAATAAAATTTCGTCGACTCCCTTAGGGTTTATAAAATATTGGAGTATTTATAGAGCGAAGGAGCAGTGCGGGAAGCCATCGAGGTGGGCACAACCCACCTGGGAACGCTAGGGGGCCCAGGCGTGCCCTGGTGGGTTGTGCTCCACTCGGAGCCCCCCTCTGGTACTTCTTCAGCCTAAGTTGTGTCTTCTGGCCTAGAAAAATTGTCCAAAAAGTTTCGCTGCATTTGGACTTCGTTTGGTATTGATTTTCCCTGATGTAGAAAACAAGCAAGAAAACAACAACTGGCATTGAGCACTATGTCAATAGGTTAGTCCCAAAAAATGATTGTAAAATGATTGTAAAACACCCAGGAATGATAATATAACAACATGGAACAATAAAAAGTTATAGATACACTGGAGACGTATCAGCATCCCCAAGCTTAATTCCTGCTCGTCCTCGAGTAGGTAAATGATAAAAACAGAATTTTTGATGTGGAATGCTGCCTATCATGTTCATCACATATTCTTTTCTTTATAGCATGGACAATTGGACTTTTATATGGTTCAAAGCAATAGTTTAGTTTTGACATGAGGACTTTAATACTCAAGCATATCAACAAACAACCATGTCTTTCAAAATATCAATACTAAAGCAAGTTATCCCTAGCCCATCATGCTCAACCATTGATCCATTCATGCAACACATCCAAATATTAGCTACATCCAATGCTCAAGTGTGATAATAGTGGTCCGTAGTTCGTGCTTTATAAGAGAAGATGGAGACTCAATTTTTTTTTGCATGAAGTAAAAGATAGTCCCTTCGAAGAGGGAAGTAGGGATTTGTAGACGTGCCATAGCTCAAAGCTTAAATTGAGAGATAAAATTATTTTGGGAGGTACACTTTTCCCTTCAACGAGAACGACTTAGAGTTCCCAACACTTTCCATGCTAGATATATCATAGACGGATCCCAAACATAGAATGAAGTTTATTCCTTTTTTCACCATTCTTTCACAATCCATGTCTTATCCATATCCATGGGTGTCCTCCATACCAACACTTTCCAAGGAATTTATTATTTGACAACATAAATTAAATTAAATTTTCATTTCGGGACTGGGAATCCCTATTACCGACATACTCTTGTGCAATGACAAGCGAATAAACACTCATCTTGAGAATAACACATCTAGCATGAAAAATATTAGCCACCCCACGCCGCTTCATGAGCAGTATAGGCAAACAAAAGAGAAATTTATTTTGAATTTAGAGTGGGCACATACAAATTTGCTTAGAACGGCAAGGAAATACCGCATATAGGTAGGTATGGTGGACTCATTTGGCAAAACTTTGGTTTTAGGATTTGGATGCACAAGTAGCATTTCTACTTAGTACAAGGTGGAGGCTAGCAATAGGTTGAGAAACGACCAACCAAGGAACGAAAACCATCATAAGAGAACATTAAACATAACTAACACCGAATAATGCAACACAAGTAGGATGTAATTTCATTGCATGACTATTGACTTTCATGCTTGCATAGGGAATCACAAACCTTAACATCGATATTCTTACTAAAACATAATTACTCATTAACATGGCTCACATATTACTATTAGCATATCTTAAAACTATTACAAAGAATCAAGTTTTTTTTGACTATATACTGCAAGGCAACAACCTCACAGTGCTTTATTAATTTAAAGACCTAGAGAGGGTGAAAGTTACAAGGTTCCTAAGTATGTACAAGGGAGGAGATTACTTACATCTAATCTAATGGAGGGAGGCTATCCAAGAGAGGAGCTTATCTCTGTACTTACATTTAATTCTATGAGCAAGTAGAGAAATATCATAAACAAAATTTCGTTTCCGGGATCTGAAGCTGGGTTGCTCATTTCTGAAAACCTTGCCATTCCTCTGAGTCCAGATATTCCAAGTGGCAATGAAGACTACCTCAGTGAAGAAAGGTTGACCGAAATCCTGACGCGCTGCCAAAGTCATGGAGTATGTGGATGGATGACCTTCAGATGTCCAAGAGATACCAAGATAGTTCCAAACTCGCTGACTAAAGTTGCAGACAAAGAAAAGATGTCCCCGGTCCTCAAGTTGAGGGAGAAGGCATAAAGCACAGTTGGCGTCATCGATATGCCAATGCCTTCGTTGCATCATATCTCTTGTGTTGAGGCGATCCATCAACAACAACCAGCCAAAAACTTTAATCTTTAGTGTGCAGGAACATTTCCAGATCCATTTGAAGATGGGGTCGACCACTATGTGAGAGAACATGAAGTCATAGTACACTTTGGAATGGAAGGTGCCTGATTTAGAGGGCCATTGCCAGGTATCATGGGTTGATGGATCAAGCTGCAGGGTAGCCAACATAGACTGCAGTTGCTGTAGCTCCTGATAGGCTTCAATGGACAAAGGTAAATGAAATTTCTGGGTCTCAGTCGGTGCATGAAAGAAGTCCTTGACAGTGATGAGGTCATTAAGCACAAAGGAGTAGAGATGTGGTAATCTGGTCCGTAGTGAAATAACCCTATTATCAATATGCCATTTATCAACCCAAAACAACACAATGTCTCCTGAGTGAACTTGCGGGACGGCGAGAGAGCGGAACTGATCATAGAGCTTGAGGATATCCCTCCACCAGAAAGAGCCATAGCTGCGAGTGGCCTGAGGTGGTGAAGAAACATAATAAGAGTCCCAGATCAATTGAACCCAAGGTATATCAAGTTTGTTGAAAAACTTGTATAGATGCTTCATGAGTAAAGCCTCGTTTTGAATTCCCAGATGTGTAACTCCAAGACCACCATACTTCTTGGGTCGGCATATAAGGTCCCAGGCAGCTAGAGATTGACGTGGGGTCTCCGAGTTGCCCCTCCAGAGGCATTGGCGCATGATTCTTTCGAGCTGCTTGAGAATGCCTTTTGGTAGAGATAAAGAGCACAGGAAGTATATAGGCATGGAAGCTAAAACGGATTGCAGCAGCTGAAGACGGCTGCCCTGATTCAGCAAACAGGAGGAGGCAGAAAGCCTCCGCTCCAGACGATCTACAAGTGGCGATAGCTCCGCCACGGTAGGTCTAGAAGTGCCCATAGGTAGGCCGAGATATGTGAAGGGTAGGGTGCCCACCTCACAGCCTAGGAGAGCAGCAATGCGAGAGCCTTCCTTAGCAGACAAGTTTAGAGGTATCAACGATGATTTGCTGAAGTTGACGCAGAGCCCGGTGGCTCGGGCAAACTTTTGAAGCATCTGCTTAAGAGCAATGATTTGATCAGCAGCAGCCGGAAGGATGATCAGTGTGTCATCAGCGTATTGGACAATTGGATAATCATTGGAGCCAGTAGGGATTGGCATTCGAAGAATGTTGTGAGCACACATATCATTAACCACCGATTGAAGAAGGTCCACCGCAATGACGAACAGTAACGGGGATAGAGGGTCACCTTGACGCACCCCAGTTCGACAGTGAAAGTGTTGACCAGGGACTCCATTGAGAAGCACCGACGAAGAGCCAGATGATAACAGTGCATCTACCCAGCTAGACCAACGCTCATCAAATCCCTTATAGTGTAACATCTGAAGAATGGTAGCATGCTCCAGCGTATCAAAAGCCTTTGTGAAGTCTAGCTTGAGGAGGACTATAGGTCGTTTGGAAGCTTTGCACTGGTGTATGTACTCAAAACACCAAGCTAAACAGTCTTGGATTGATCGGCATCGAAGAAAACCATACTGATTTTTATGGATACATTGGAGGATCACCTGTTGGAGTCTGTTAGCTAACAGTTTCGTGAGAAACTTTAAACAGGTGTTAGTCAATGATATTGGCCGAAAATCCCCTACCACCTCAGGGCTTAACTTCTTGGGAATGAGGGTAATGAGGGAAGAGTTCAAACATTCTAGATCACATGGGCCCTCATAGAAACCCCTGACAAGTGATAGGAAATCATGTTTTAGAATGGGCCAACACTTCTTCAAAAACAGCCCTGTGAAACCATCGGGTCCCGGAGCACGATCAGAAGGCATATGTTTGATCACATCCTCAACTTCTTTATCTGAAAAAGGCCGGGACAAAGCCTCAAGCCCATCGACCTTGACAATAAGTGAGGCAAGATCAAATTCCATTTGAATTCCTTTAGCATGGCCCATTCGCTGCTCGAAATCAGCCCAGAACATAGTAGCAAGTTGTTGGTGGTCAGAAATCATCTCGCCCGCCGCATTTCTGAGAGATGAAATAGTGTTCTTGCGATATCTCTCCGTTGCCATTGCATGGAAGAATTTAGAATTCTCCTCACCAACTTTAATTGATCTGATGGTGCAACGCTGCTTCCAATAAATGTACTGCATGTGCAAAATATCCGCAAGATGGGACTTAACAATGCGCCGAAAGTTTGTTTCAGGCCAACACAAAGGCCGACACTCCTCAAGTTGATCAAAAAAGAGGATAACCTTGTTGCAGTCAGTAATGAGGGCCTTCACCTTAGCCAGACTAAGATGCCATTGTTTCAGGGCATAGCGAAGAGCTTTAAATTTCGCCGAAATCCTGGAAGCGATATTAGCCTGTCGGAAATCGCGGTTCCACGCGGTGGAGACACATTCGAAAAAACCAGGTAGATCAATCCAGTATTTCTCAAAACGGAAAATTTTGGCCTTGAGAATGCACGTGGCAATAGAAACCACACAAGGCACATGATCCGAGGCAGTACGAGCAAGGGGGTAGACCAAAGTATTGGGATGGTCATGCGTCCATGCAACTGATGTGAAGAACCAATCCAATTGTTCAAGCAGGGGTTGTGTTTGCATATTAGACCATGTGAATTGTCTGCCTTTTATCGGTCGTTCAATGAGGCCGAGGTGCCCAATGATTTCATTGAACAAGAACATATCGTTTACATTGCCCCCTGGAAGGTTTCGATTCTCCAAAGATCGCATGAAGTTAAAGTCTCCCAATAGAAGCCACTTATCATCCGCATTAATGTTGAGGTTGTAAAGCCATTGTACGAAATCATCACGGGCAGGACCCTGACACGGTCCGTAAACTGTCACAAGTGTCCAAAGTTCAGACGTGTGAGCGGAGCGGAATTCCACCACGATACCAAAAGATTTTGCCACAATGAGCTTGCCAGTGAAGAAAGAAGAATTCCAGATGATCACAATACCACCAGAGGCCCCATCAGAAGGAACATAAACAAAGTTGTCGAAACGACGTGGACAGAACTTACGAAGAAAACGATGGTCAATATGCATGCACTTGGTTTCCTGAAGGCAAATTATCGAGCAACCACTCTCGTCAATCTTTTGCTTGACAGCAAGTTGACGCGCCTCGGAGTTGAGTCCCCGAACATTCCAGCAGAGAACCTTCCAAGCTCTACAAAGGTTTGGATTCATAGGAAACATATAGATAGCAGTAGCACAATGCATCACACAGTGATCCATAGTCAAGCATAGTACATATCCGAGCCATAAAATTCATCACAAAAACAAGAAAACTAAGATAGATGATGATTTGAGGGGTACGCCATAAACCCAGCCTTCTGAAAAGTTTACTGATCATTAGAGCTCTTGCTGCTGGTCACAGAAGGATCCGTTGTAAGCTTCTCCTTGGTTATCTTCTCCTGTGCAATCCGAAGACGAGTGCCTATGCGCTGAAGATCCCCAATCGAGCTGAGCGGAGGAAGCTGCGGGTCATGCGCAGACGCCTTGGTCTTGCGCTTCTTCGGGGCAGAGGAGTGCAGACGCAGATCTTCGGGTAAAGAGGCCTGCCGAAAACCTCCCTTTAGAGCAGAGAGCCGGTCACTGCAGCGAACTTCAGAGACCACGATAGGCGTGGCCGCCTTGCGCCCTCGCTTCCTAGGCAGCTTGGCAGAAAATTGAAAGGCTTCTGTCACAGGATTATAGATATCATCAAAGCATAACGCTCGAGCCACAGGCCGCTTAGCAGGGCAAACCAGATCGGAGCTGCTGTCCGTCTTCAGAGAGATCTCGAAGCCTGATAGAGTGCAGTTGAAATCCCAGAGGTTAAGTGACAAAGCAAATGACGGAAACTCCTGATGAGGGACAGATCTGGGTATCTCAGAGACCCACATGAGCGGCATCAAACGCTCAAAACAGCGCTGCCACTGAAGACCGGGGGGTAATTCAGGCCCGAAAAGTGTCAGAACCATCCCAATCTGAAGGGGAGGCTGAATCACCGCAACATCAGCAACAATATCATCATTGTTAATCGAATCCTCAGACAACTGAAGGACCATGGATTCCTGAGAAGGTTCCTCTTCAGGGTGGTTGTCTTGCACTTGCTCCAAGTTGTCCACAGGTTGATGCTGGAAGCCATTGTGCTGCTCATTAGCTGAGGGCGGCACATCATTCCAACCAAGCTCAGGAAATTCAGGCAGGACCCAGTTATGATTATCAAACATCATCTGGACCGGAAGAGGATGAGGATTACCATTGGCTGGCATTGGATCTTCATCAGCAGGTAAGACATCAGCAAAGTCCGTAGATAGGATGTAAACTGGTGCAGTCCAGGAGATTCGGGCGCCGCCGAAATCAGAATATTCCCGATAAACAATATCGCGCAGCACTAGCGAGGGTGCAGGGAAAGACACATACGCCAAAGTGCGAGCGAGGACTGGATCCTCCTGGTGCCAGTAATGGAATCGGCCAAAAGAACCGATGGCATCTGCAATATAGGCAGTTCGTCTGTAGTCGAGCGGAATTCCAACTAGCATGATCCAACCCCGGCGAAAACCTTGGACAGCACGGTAGTTAATACCCTCATCATGAGTTATGAAACGGACAAAGCGATCATTGCCAAGATCAAAGGGTGGGTGATCTACTAAGGTCTGCCTAGCGACAGCGCTGCGGAAGCGAAAAAGTCCAACCCCCTGAATCCAAGGTTGGACATCCAGAACTGCACGCCCAAGGTTGTTGACAACGAAATCACTGACTAAGTTGCGGAAAAGAGGAACCTCAGCTTGAAGAGGGGCAGGCTCGACAATGGCAACTGCGAAAGCTTCATTTTGCCGGTCAGGTGCAACCGCCGGCGAGAAGAAAGTGCGTGGGAGCCTCAAGGGACCTCCGTCGATGATGTCGAAACCCTGCGGGAGGAAATCCATGGGGTCGAGCTCGAAGTTGGCCATGGCGGGTGGTGGAGGTGGCAGGGAGTGGTTGGTGGTGGAGGTGTGGGCGGCGGCAGCGATGAGGGTTGCGGTGGAGTAATGGGCGGCGGCTCGGATGGCAATGGTGGAGGCGACGGGGTGGCAGGCGCGATGGGACTGGACAAGGACCCAGGGAGACCGGCTGGGAGGGAAATCGAAGGGGCAGGCGATAAACAATCCTTAGATTGGATTTGAGCCTCAATGTTGACCCGTGGGACCCACTTGTAAGAAGGAGAAGGTGCAGAGTCAGAACAACTTTTAGCCCTATGACCCAGGCGGAAACACTTTCGACAACGTATCTGATTAGTACACGAGACCGTTACGTGTTTCATCGAGAGACAGTTCCTGCACTTCCAAACTTGTAATACCATATCATTAATGAAATCATCATCTGTAACAGAAAGACAATTATTATCCAAAGAGATTTGGGTATTATTCTCCAAAGAAGCAGCGGTATAAGCAGCGGAACTGGGGTCCAAAAGGGCCACCGAAGACTCGTGGGCCAGCTGAGCGCCCGATTCCAAAACCTCCTGCTGGGCTGAGGGAATAAGCTGGGCCGAGGGGGGTGAGACCCGAGATGATGTGGCCGAAACTTGGGGAGCAAGAAAATCCTGAACCGGTGCAGATTGATCCGATCCTGAAATGACGGACGTGATTTTCACCGGAACGTTGATAGTTCCAAAAGAGATAGGCGGCGTAACCACCGTCCACTGGAGATTGGTCCCCGGCGGCGAGGTGATAATAACACGTTCACGAGGGTTAATATCATAACCGGCCTCAGCAACAGTATCAACACAGATTTGTGTAGCAGGATACCTATAGCCCCGACAAGCTGGGTATTGCTAAAAAGTGGCAAACGAGATCTTTCTCCCCGAAGAAGAACCCGAACGTAGGGATGACTTAGCGGGGGGCTTATGCATTGCAAGGAGACCAAGAGTAGCCCGCTTTTTAGATGGACTAACAATGATCCATTCTGCATCACACTCTTTCTTCCAGATCTCAAATTCCCGACGCCAGTTAGGGCCTCCATGGCCCCAGAGATGGAAAAAGCATTTGAAATGCATGCAAGCAAAAGAACGCAGCTGCAGAATACATAGTCCAACTTTCTTGCAGGAAACACAGAACGAAAATACCTTGTCCTTGATATGAGAGACCATGAGATCGATGGCAGAACCTCCAAGGGCTGATTCTAGTGCAGCCGCCACTGAGTCCTCATTAAGACGAAAGATATGCCTGCTGAAAGACACCACCATAACAAAATGGTGTGTGTCATCCGATGGATGTATTGGTTGTCCACAAGCGTTGAAAACCCTAGATGCAAAGTTCAAGCCCTCCGAAAAGTCCAGACCCAGCGTTGATCCACGGGAGGAACCCATAGGAGATGGGTATAGACGTATAGATCGGAGGACACTGGAGCCGATGAACGGAGAAGATCTAGGAGTCACCGGCGGGGTTGGTAGATCGCCGGGGAGCCTAGGTCACGGGTGAGAGGGAGGGTGGGTGGGTGGGTGCGCCATTCCCAAGGAACACATCTCGTACATCCAAGTTGATGGAGACTTCAACCCACGAAGGGTAACGGCTGCGCGAGTCCACGGAGGGCTCCACCCACGAAGGGTCCACGAACAAGCAACCTTGTCTATCCCACCATGGCCATCGCCCACGAATCAAGTTTATTTTGCCAATGATCTTCATGAAAGTTTTAATTATACCCCCCTTGGATATCTACCACTTTGGGACTAGTTTCATATGTTGCTTTTAATAAGCACAAACAAATATAAGTGAAGAACATGAGCATAATATTTTCTTCTCTCAAATTAGTCTAAGTGAAGCATGATAGAATTTATTCAAAAATAACAAAGCACACCGTGCTCAAAAAGATATAAGTGAAGCACTAGAGCAATTCCATAGCTCTCAAAAAGTTTAAGCAAAGTATAAGAGCAATCATAGCATAATTTGGCTCTCTCAAATAGATGTGTACAACAAGTATACATATTAAAAATTAAAAAGAAAAACAAGCAAAGACTCATATCATACAAAACGCTCCAAGCAAAACTCATAATATGTGATGAATAAAAATATAGTCTCAAGTAAAATACCGATGGTCGTTAGAAGAAAGAGGGGATGCCACTCGGGGCATCCCCAAGCTTAGTTGCTTGGTACTTATTGAATATTATCTTGGGTTGCCTTGGGCATCCCCAAGCTTAGCCTTTTTCTACTCCTTATTCGTTCATCCATCGTGGTCTCACCCAAAACTTGAAAACTTCAACCACACAAAACTTAACAAAACCTCGTGAGATCCGTTAGTATAACAAAACCAATATTTTTTATTGTATTATATCTACTGTATTGTAGCAAAACTCTTCAAAAGAAACCATAGATCAATCAAAACAAGCACATAACACAAAAAAAACAGAATCTGTCAAAAATAGATCAGTCTGTAAAGATGCGATTTTTGACCAAACTTATGTAACTTTAAAAATTCTGAAAAATTAAGATAACGTGGAAAATTTGTATCCAGATAAATTGAAAAAAAAATCAAGAGTTTATCGCATTCTAGTAATCGTCATAAATTCTAACTCTGGACGCAAAAGTTTCTGAATTTCAACGCAATCAAATCAACTATCAACCAACTCATCCCAAAGGCTTAGCTTGGCACAAACATTTATTTAAACCACAAAACACATCAAACTAGAGGTATTATTGGGTAATTTATTGAAAATAGCAAGAAAACCAAAAAGCAAAAAGATACAAGTTGGGTTGCCTCCCGACGAGCGCTATTGTTTCATGCCCCTAGCTAGGCATTGAGATTTCATTGATGCTCACATGAAAGATAATAATTGAAACACAAAGAGAGCATCATGAAACATGTGAAACCCACTTTTAAGTCTAATATATTTCCTATGCATAGGATTTTCATAAGCAAACAAATTATCAAGACAAGTGAAAACTAGCATATGCAAGGAAGAAGAAACAAACAAAAGCAATCTCAACATAAAGAGAGGTAGATTAGTAACACGAAAATTTCTACAACCATATTTTCCTCTCTCATAATAATTGCATGTAGGATCATACTCAAATTCATCAATATATCTATCACATAACATATTCTCTAAATGATCCACATGCATGCAAAGTTGATACTCTTCCAAAATTGTGGGCTTATTATTACCTAAAGTTTACACTCTTCCAAACCCACTTTCAGTATTATCGCAAACATAATCATCATGAGGCTTAAATAAATTTTCAAGATCGTAAGACGAATAACTCCAATCATGATGATTACAATAGGTAGAGGGCATATCAAAATTAGCATCCCCAAGCTTGGGGTTTTGCATATCATTGGCATAATTAACATTAATAGAATTTATTATAACACCATTGCAATCATGCTTTTCATTCAAGGGGCTATCACGAAGCACTTGATAAATATCTTCTTTTATCACATCATCACAATTTTCAGACTCATGAATCTTAAGCAAAAACTTCACAAAGATAATCTAGTGCACTCAACTCATTAGAAATTGGTTCAACATAATCGGGTCTTTTGATTAGATTCGCGAGTGGATGAGGATCCATATCAATAGATTTTTAGCAAGCAACAATGCAGGCAAAAAGAAGGCACATGGCAACATAAGCAAAGATAGCAAACAAGATTGCAAGCAAAAAGATAGATCTGACAAGAAAAAGTCGAACGAAAAAGAAGGTAAATAAAAATGGCAAATGTCCGTGAAGTGGGGGAGATGAAAACGAGAGGCAAAAGGCAAATAATGAAAATTGCAAGGAGATGAGATTTGTGATTAGGAACCTGATAGATGCTGATAATGTCTCCCCGGCAACGGCGACATAAATTACTTTGAGTGCGCTTGAGATGCGTCGGTATTTCCCCAAAGAGGAAGGGATGATGCAGCACATCGACAGTAAGTATTTCCCTCAGTTATGAAACCAAGGTTATCGAACCAGTAGGAGAACCACACAACAGTTATGAAACCAAGGTTTTCGAACCAGTAGGAGAACCACACAACACTATGTAAATGGTACCTACACACAAAGAACAAATACTTGCAACCCGGCGCGTTAAAGGGGTTGTCAATCCCTTTCGGGTAACGGTGCCAGAAATTGATGACTTAACATGATAAAATTGTAGTAGAGTGAAAGATGCAAATAAAAGAAAATAAATTACAGCAAGGTATTTTTGTGTTCTTGATAATATAGATCTAACAAAAGTTGAAAATAAAGAAAAAGGCAAATGGCAATATAGATCTGAAAGTATATGATTGGAAAATTGACTCGGGGGTCGTATATTTCACTAGTGGCTTCTCTCGAAAAAATAGCATGCGGAGGGTAGACAAATTACTATTGGGCAATTGATAGAAAAGCAAATAATTATGACGATATCGGAGACGATGATCATGTATATAGGCATCACGTCCAAGATTAGTACACCGACTCCTACCTGCATCTACTACTATTACTCCACACATCGACCGCTATCCAGCATGCATCTAGTGTATTAAGTTCATGGAAAATGGAGTAATGCAATAAGAACGATGACATGATGCGGACAAGATCTATTCATGTAGGAATAGACCCCATCTTTTTATCCTTAATAGAAATGATACTGAAGGAAATATGCCCTATAGGAAATAATAAAGTTGTTATTTATATTTCCGTATATTATGATAAATGTTTATTATTCATGCTAGAATTTTATTAACAGGAAACTTAGTACATGTGTGAATACATAGACAAAACAGAGTGTCCCTAGTATGCCTCTACTTGACTAGCTCGTTAATCAAATATGGTTATGTTTCCTAACCGTAGACATGTGTTGTCATTTGATGAACGGGATCACATCATTAGAGAATGATGTGATGGACAAGACCCATCCGTTAGCTTAGCACCATGATCGCTTAGTTCTACTGCTATTGCTTTCTTCATGAATTACACATGTTCCTCTAACTATGAGATTATGCAACTCCCGAATACCAGAGGAACACCTTGTGTGCTATCAAACATCACAACGTAACTGGGTGATTATAAAGATGCTCTACAGGTGTCTCCGAAGGTGTTTGTGGTGTTGGCATAGATCAAGAATAGGATTTGTCACTACGAGTGTCAGAGAGGTATCTCTGGGCCCTCTCGGTAATACACATCATAATAAACCTTGCAAGAAAATGACTAATGAGTTAGTCACGAGATGATGTATTACGGAACGAGTAAAGAGACTTGCCGGTAACGAGATTGAACTAGGTAGATGATACCGACGATCCAATCTCGGGTAAGTAACATACCGATGACAAAGGGCACAACATATGTTGTTATGCGGTTTGAGTGATAAAGATATTCGTAGAATATGTAGGATACAATGTGAGCATCCAAGTTCTGCTATTGGTTATTGATCGGAGATATGTCTCGGTCATGTCTACATAGTTCTCGAACCCGTAGGGTCCGCACACTTAACGTTCGATGACGATTGGTATTATGAGTTTATGTGTTTTGATGTACCGAAGATTGTTCGGAGTCCCAGATGAGATCACGGTCATGACGAGGAGTCTTGAAATGGTCGAGACATAAATATTGATATATTGGAATGTTTTATTCAGACATCAGAAGGGTTCCGAAGTGTATCGGGTATTTTTTTTTAGTACCGTGGGGTTACCGAAAACCCCCGAGGAGTCTATGGACCATATTGGGCCCTAGTGGAGAAACAGGGAAGCAAGAGAGGTGTGGGGCGCGCCCCCTAGGCCCAAACAGAATTAGTTTAGGGCTTGGGGGGCCGGCAAAAACATGATCATCTCATTCAAAACCGTATAACTCATCATGTCTTGACCATATCACATCACAACATGCCCTGCAAAAACAAGTTAGACGTCCTCTACTTTGTTGTTGCAAGTTTTATGTGGCTCCTACGGGCTTAGCAAGAACCGTTCTTACCTACGCACACAAAACCACAACGATATTTCGTCAAGTATGTGCTATTTTAACCTTCACAAGGACCGGGCGTAGCCACACTTGATTCAACTAAAGTTGGAGAAACTGACACCCGCCAGCCACCTGTGTGCGAAGCACGTCGGTAGAACCAGTCTCGCGTAAGCGTACGCGTAATGTCGGTCCGGGCCGCTTCATCCAACAATACCGCCGAATCAAAGTATGACATGCTGGTAAGCAGTATGACTAGTATCGTCCACAACTCACTTGTGTTCTACTCGTGCATATCATCTACGCATAGACCTGGCTCATGATGCCACTGTTGGGGAACGTAGTATTCTAAAATTTTCCTACGATCACGCAAGATCTATCTACCAGATGCATAGCAACGAGAGGGGAGAGTGTGTCTACGTACCGTCGTAGACCGAAAGCGGAAGCGTTAGAACAACGCGGTTGATGTAGTCGTACGTCTTCACGGCCCGACCGATCAAGCACCGAAACTACGGCACCTCCGAGTTCTAGCACACGTTCAGCTCGATGACGTCCCTCGAACTCCGATCCAGCCGAGTGTCGAGGGAGAGTTCCGTCAGCACGATGGCGTGGTGACGGTCTTGATGTTCTACCGTCGCAGGGCTTCGCCTAAGCACCGCTATAATATTATCAAGGAGAACTATGGTGGAGGGGGCACCGCACACGGCTAAGAGATCAAAAGATCAATTGTTGTGTCTAGAGGTGCCCCCTTGCCCCCGTATATAAAGGAGGGAGGGAGAGGCCGGCCCTAGAGGGGGCGCGCCAAGTGTGGGGAGTCCTACTAGGACTCCCAAGTCCTAGTAGGATTCCCCTTTCCTTTCCGGAGTAGGAGAGAAGGAAAGAGGGGGAGAGGGAGAAGGAAAAGGGGGCTGCACCCCTTGTCTAATTCGGACCAGAAGGGGGGCGCGCGCCTCCTTCCTTTTGGCCTCTCTCTTCTATTCCCGTAACTCTCCGGTACTCCGAAATCTCGAATCACTCAGAACCTTTCCGATGTCCGAATATAGTCGTCCAATATATCGATTTTTACGTCTCGACCATTTCGAGACTCCTCGTCATGTCCCCGATCTCATCCGGGACTCCGAACTCCTTCGGTACATCAAAACTCATAAACTCATAATAAAATTGTCGTCGAAACCTTAAGCGTGCGGACCCTACGGGTTCGAGAACTATGTAGACATGACCGAGACACGTCTCCGGTCAATAACCAATAGAGGAACCTGGATGCTCATATTGGCTCCCACATATTCTACGAATATCTTTATCGGTCAAACCGCATAACAACATACGTTGTTCCCTTTGTCATCGGTATGTTACTTGCCCGAGATTCGATCGTCGGTATCTCAATACCTAGTTGAATCTCGTTACCGGCAAGTCTCTTTACTCGTTCCGTAATACATCATCCCGCAACTAACTCATTAGCTGCAATGCTTGCAAGGATTATAGTGATGTGCATTACCGAGTGGGCCCAGAGATACCTCTCCGACAATCGGAGTCACAAATCCTAATCTCGAAATACGCCAACCCAACAAGTACCTTCGGAGAAACCTGTAGAGTACCTTTATAATCACCCAGTTACGTTGTGATGTTTGGTAGCACACAAAGTGTTCCTCCGGTATTCGGGAGTTGCATAATCTCATAGTCATAGGAACATGTATAAGTCATGAAGAAAGCAATAGCAGTAAAACTTAAACGATCATAGTGCTAAGCTAACGGATGGGTCTTCTCCATCACATCATTCTCCTAATGATGTGATCCCGTTGATCAAATGACAACTCATGTCTATGGCTAGGAAACATAACCATCTTTGATCAATGAGCTAGTCTAGTAGAGGCATACTAGGGACACTCTATTTTGTCTATGTATTCACACATGTACTAAGTTTCCGGTTAATACAATTCTAGCATGAATAATAAACATTTATCATGATATAAGGAAATAAATAATAACTTTATTATTGCCTCTAGGGCATATTTCCTTCAGTCTCCCACTTGCACTAGAGTCAATAATCTAGATCACATCACCATGTGATTAACACCAATAGTTCACATCGCCATGTGACTAACACCCATAGTTCTCATCGCCATGTGACCAATACCCAAAGGGTTTACTAGAGTCAACAATCTAGTTCACATCCTCATGTGATTAACACCCAAAGAGTACTAAGGTGTGATCATGTTTTGCTTCATGAGAGAAGTTTAGTCAGCGGGTCTGTTACATTCAGATCCGTATGTATTTTGCAAATTTCTATGTCTACAATGCTTTGCATGGAGCTACTCTAGCTAATTGCTCCCACTTTTAATACGCATTCAGATTGATACTTAGAGTCATCTAGATTAGTGTAAAGCTTGCATCGGCGTAACTCTTTATGACGAACTCTTTATCACCTCCATAATCGAGAAACATTTCCTTAGTCATCCAGTAACTAAGGATAATTTTGACCGCTGTCCAGTGATCTACTCCTGGATCACTTTTGTACCTTCTTGCTAAACTCATGGTAAGGTACACAACAAGTTTGGTACACAGCATGGCATACTTTATAGAACCTATGACTGAGGCATAGGGAATGACTTTCATTATTTCTCTATCTTTTGCCGAGGTCGGGCTTTGATTCTTACTCAACTTCATACCTTACAACTCAGGCAAGAACTCCTTCTCTGATTGAACCATTTTGAACTACTTCAAAAACTTGTCAAGGTATGTATTTATTGAAAAACTTTATCAAGCATCTCGATCTATCTCTATAGATCTTGAGGCTCAATATGTAATCAGCTTTACCGAGGTTTTTCTTTGAAAAAAAACTCCTTTCAAACACTCCTTTATGCTTTCCAGAAAATTTCTACATAATTTCTGATCAACAATATGTCATTCACATATACTTATCAGAAAGGCTATAGTGCTCCTACTCACTTTTTTGTAAATACAGGCTTCACCGCAAGTCTGTATAAAACTATATGCTTTGATCAACTTATCAAAGCGTATATTCCAACTCTGAGATGCTTGCACCAGTCCATAGATGGATCGTTGGAGCTTGCACACTTTGTCAGCACCTTTAGGATCGACAAAACCTTTTGGTTGCATCATATACAACTCTTCTTTAGGATATCCATTCAGGAATGCAGTTTTGACATCCATTTGCCAGATTTCATAATCATAAAATGCGGCCATTGCTAACATGATTCAGACAGACTTAAGCATCACTACGGGTGAGAAAATCTCATCGTAGTCAACTCCTTGAACTTCTCGAAAACCTTTCACAACAAGTCGAGCTTTGTAAACAGTAACATTACTGTCAGCGTCGGTCTTCCTCTTTTAGATCCATTTATTTTCGATGGCTTGCCGATCATCGGGCAAGTCAACCAAAGTCCACACTTTGTTCTCATACATGGATCCCATCTCAGATTTCATGGCCTCAAGCCATTTTGCGGAATCTGGGCTCATCATTGCTTCCTCATAGTTTGTAGGTTCATCATTGTCTAGTAACATGACTTCCAGAACCGGGTTGCCGTACCACTCTGGCACGGAACGTACTCTGGTTGATCTACGAGTTCAGTAGTAACTTGATCCAAAGTTTCATGATCATCATCATTAGCTTCCTCACTAATTGGTGTAGGAATCACTGAAACTAGTTTCTGTGATGTACTACTTTCCAATTCGGGAGAAGGTACAATTACCTCATCAAGTTCCACTTTCCTCCCACTCACTTCTTTCGAGAGAAACTCCTTCTCTAGAAAGGATCCATTCTTAGCAACGAATATCTTGCCTTCGGATCTGTGACAGAAGGTGTACCCAACAGTCTCCTTTAGGTATCCTATGAAGACACATTTCTCCGACTTGGGTTCGAGCTTATCAGGTTGAAGCTTTTTCACATAAGCATCGCAGCCCCAAACTTCAAGAAACGACAACTTTGGTTTCTTGCCAAACCAAAGTTCATAAGGTGTCGTCTCAACGGATTTAGATATTGCCCTATTGAACGTGAATGCAGCTGTCTCTGATGCATAACCCAAAACGATAGTGGTAAATCGATAAGAGACATCATAGATCGCACCATATCTAATAAAGTACGGTTAACGTTCGGACACACCATTACTCTGTGGTGTTCCGGGTGGCGTGAGTTGTGAAACTATTCCACATTGTTTCAAATGAAGATCAAACTCGTAACTCAAATATTCACCTCCACGATCAGATCGTAGGAACTTTATTTTCTTGTTACGATGATTCTCTACTTCACTCTGAAATTCTTTGAACTTTTCAAATGTTTCAGACTTGTGTTTCATTAAGTAGATATACCCATATCTGCTCAAATCATCAGTGAAGGTCAGAAAATAACGATACTCGCCGCGAGCCTTAACACTCATCGGTCCACATACATCAGTATGTATGATTTCCAATACATCAGTTGCTTGCTCCATTGTTCCGGAGAACGGAGTTTTAGTCATCTTGCCCATGAGGCATGGTTCGCAAGCACCAAGTGATTCATAATCAAGTGATTCCAAAAGTCCATCACTATGGAGTTTCTTCATGCGCTTTACACCAATATGACCTAAACGGCAGTGCCACAAATAATTTGCACTATCATTATTAACCTTGCATCTTTTGGCTTCAATATTATGAATATGTGTATCACTACGATCGAGATCCAACAAACTATTTTTCATTGGGTGTATGACCATCGAAGGCTTTATTCATGTAAACAGAATACCAATTATTCTATGACTTTAAATGAATAACCGTATTGCAACAAACATGATCAAATCATATTCATGCTCAACGCAAATGCCAAATAACATTTATTTATGTTCTACACTAATTCCGAAAGTATAGGGAGTATGCGATGATGATCATATCAATCTTGGAACCACTTCCAACACACATCGTCACTTCACCTTTAACTAGTCTCTGTTCATTCCGCAACTCTCGTTTCGAGTTACTAACTTTAGCAACTGAACCGGTATCAAATACCCAGGGGTTGCTATGAACACTAGTAAAGTACACATCAATAATCTGTATATCAAAATATACCGTTGTTCACTTTGCCATCCTTCTTATCCGCCAAGTATCTAGGGCAGTTCCACTTCTAGTGACTATTTCCTTTGCAGTAGAAGCACTTAGTTTCAGGCTTGAGTTTAGCCTTGGGTTTCTTCATGGAAGTGAAAACTTGCTTGTCATTCTTTTTGAAGTTCCCCTTCTATCCCTTTGCCCTTTACTTGAAACAAGTGGTCTTGTTAACCATCAACACTTGATGTTCTTTCTTGATTTCTACCTTCGCTAATTTCAGCATCGCAAAGAGCTCGGGAATTACTTTCGTCATCCCTTGCATATTATAGTTCATCACGAAGTTCTACTAACTTGGTGATAGTGACTAGAGAACTTTGTCAATTACTATCTTATCTGGAAGATAAACTCCCACTTGATTCAAGCAATTGTAGTACCTAGACAATCTGAGCACATGCTCACCGGTTGAGCTATTCTCCTCCATCTTATAGGCAAAGTACTGTCAAGGGTCTCATACCTCTCAACACGGGCATGAGTATGAAAATACTAATTTCAACTCTTGGAACATCTCATATGCTCCGTGGCATTCAAAACGTTTTTTAAGTCCCGGTTGTAAGCCGTAAAGCATGGCGCACTAAACTATTAAGTAGTCATCATACCGAGCTTGTCAAACGTTCATAACGTCTGCATCTGCTCCTGCAATAGGTTCGTCACCTAGCGGTGCATCAAGGACATAATACTTCTGTAAAGCAATGAGGATATTCCTCAGATCACGGACCTAGTCCGCATCATTGCTACTAACATCTTTCAACTTATATTTCTCTAGGAACATATAAAATAAATGGGGAGCTACATCGCGAGCTATTGATCTACAACATAGATATGCTAATACTACCAGGACTAAGTTCATGGTAAATTAAAGTTCAGTTAATCATATTACTTGAAGAACTCCCACTTAGATAGACATCCCTCCGGTCATCTAAATGATCACGTGATCCAAATCAACTAAAGCATGTCCGATCATCACGTGAGATGGAGTAGTTTTCAATGGT
This sequence comes from Secale cereale, assembly GCA_902687465.1. Lineage (NCBI taxonomy): Eukaryota > Viridiplantae > Streptophyta > Magnoliopsida > Poales > Poaceae > Secale > Secale cereale. Next base: position 334,812,636 of record LR738713.1, read on the forward strand.
GAACATCTTATGTTGATCATATCTACTATATGATTCACCCTCGACCTTTCGGTCTCCAGTGTTCCGAGGCCATATCTGCATATGCTAGGCTCGTCAAGTTTAACCCGAGTATTATGTGTGTGCAAAACTGGCTTACACCCGTTGTATTTGAATGTAGAGCTTATCACACCCGATCATCACGTGGTGTCTCGGCACGACGAACTTTCGCAACGGTGCATACTCAGGGAGAACACTTATATCTTGAAATTTTGTAAGGGATCATCTTATAATGCTACCGCCGTACTAAGCAAAATAAGAAGCATAATAAGATAAACATCACATGCAATCAAAATATGTGACATGATATGGCCATCATCATCTTGTGCTTTTGATCTCCATCTCCAAAGCACCGTCATGATCACCTTCGTCACCGGCGCGACACCTTGATCTCTATCGTAGCATCGTTGTCGTCTCGCCAACTATTGCTTCTACGACTATCGCTACCGCTTAGTGATAAAGTAAAGCAATTACATGGGGATTGCATTTCATACAATAAAGCGACAACCATATGGCTCCTGCCAGTTGCCAATAACTTTACAAAACATGATCATCTCATTCAAAACCGTATAACTCATCATGTCTTGACCATATCACATCACAACATGCCCTGCAAAAACAAGTTAGACGTCCTCTACTTTGTTGTTGCAAGTTTTATGTGGCTGCTACGGGCTTAGCAAGAACCGTTCTTACCTACGCACACAAAACCACAACGATATTTCGTCAAGTATGTGCTATTTTAACCTTCACAAGGACCGGGCGTAGCCACACTTGATTCAACTAAAGTTGGAGAAACTGACACCCGCCAGCCACCTGTGTGCGAAGCACGTCGGTAGAATCAGTCTCGCGTAAGCGTACGCGTAATGTCGGTCCGGGCCGCTTCATCCAACAATACCGCCGAATCAAAGTATGACATGCTGGTAAGCAGTATGACTAGTATCGTCCACAACTCACTTGTGTTCTACTCGTGCATATCATCTACGCATAGACCTGGCTCATGATGCCACTGTTGGGGAACGTAGTATTCTAAAATTTTCCTACGATCACGCAAGATCTATCTACCAGATGCATAGCAACGAGAGGGGAGAGTGTGTCTACGTACCGTCGTAGACCGAAAGCGGAAGCGTTAGAACAACGCGGTTGATGTAGTCGTACGTCTTCACGGCCCGACCGATCAAGCACCGAAACTACGGCACCTCCGAGTTCTAGCACACGTTCAGCTCGATGACGTCCCTCGAACTCCGATCCAGCCGAGTGTCGAGGGAGAGTTCCGTCAGCACGATGGCGTGGTGACGGTCTTGATGTTCTACCGTTGCAGGGCTTCGCCTAAGCACCGCTATAATATTATCAAGGAGAACTATGGTGGAGGGGGGCACCGCACACGGCTAAGAGATCAAGAGATCAATTGTTGTGTCTAGAGGTGCCCCCTTGCCCCCGTATATAAAGGAGGGAGGGAGAGGCCGGCCCTAGAGGGGGCACGCCAAGTGTGGGGAGTCCTACTAGGACTCCCAAGTCCTAGTAGGATTCCCCTTTCCTTTCCGGAGTAGGAGAGAAGGAAAGAGGGGGAGAGGGAGAAGGAAAAGGGGGCTGCACCCCTTGTCTAATTCGGACCAGAAGGGGGCGCGCGCCTCCTTCCTTTTGGCCTCTCTCTTCTATTCCCGTAACTCCCCGGTACTGCGAAAATACCTGAATCACTCAGAACCTTTCCGATGTCTGAATATAGTCGTCCAATATATCGATTTTTACGTCTCGACCATTTCGAAACTCCTCGTCATGTCCCCAATCTCATCCGGGACTCCGAACTCCTTCGGTACATCAAAACTCATAAACTCATAATAAAACTGTCATCGAAACCTTAAGCGTGCGGACCCTACGGGTTCGAGAACTATGTAGACATGACCGAGACACGTCTCCGGTCAATAACCAATAGAGGAACCTGGATGCTCATATTGGCTCCCACATATTCTACGAATATCTTTATCGGTCAAACCGCATAACAACATACGTTGTTCCCTTTGTCATCGGTATGTTACTTGCCTGATATTCGATCGTCGGTATCTCAATACCTAGTTGAATCTCGTTACCGGCAAGTCTCTTTACTCGTTCCGTAATACATCATCCCGCAACTAACTCATTAGCTGCAATGCTTACAAGGATTATAGTGATGTGCATTACCGAGTGGGCCCAGAGATACCTCTCCGACAATCGGAGTCACAGATCCTAATCTCGAAATACGCCAACCCAACAAGTACCTTCGGTGACACCTGTAGAGTACCTTTATAATCACCCAGTTACGTTGTGACGTTTGGTAGCACACAAAGTGTTCCTCCGGTATTCGGGAGTTGCATAATCTCATAGTCATAGGAACATGTATAAGTCATGAAGAAAGCAATAGCAGTAAAACTTAAACGATCATAGTGCTAAGCTAACGGATGGGTTTTGTCCATCACATCATTCTCCTAATGATGTGATCCCGTTGATCAAATGACAACTCATGTCTATGGCTAGGAAACATAACCATCTTTGATCAATGAGCTAGTCTAGTAGAGGCATACTAGGGACACTCTATTTTGTCTATGTATTCACACATGTACTAAGTTTCCGGTTAATACAATTCTAGCATGAATAATAAACATTTATCATGATATAAGGAAATAAATAATAACTTTATTGTTGCCTCTAGGGCATATTTCCTTCACCTACTCCTACTAGGAGTAGGATTCTACCCCTTAGGGCGCGCCCCTTGTGGCCGACCCTCCTCCTCCCTCCCTCCTTTATATACGTGGGGAGGGGGCACCCCATAGACACACAAGTTGACAATTGTTTTACCCGTGTGTGGTGCCCTCCTCCACAGTTACACACCTCGGTCATATTGTCGCAGTGCTTAGGCAAAGCCCTGCGTCGGTAACTTCGTCAACACCCTCACCACACCGTCATGCTGATGAAACTCTCCCTCGGCCTCAACCGGATCAAGAGTTCGAGGGACATCACCGAGCTAAACATGTGTAGATCGCGGAGGTGTCATGCGTTCGGTACTTGATCGGTTGGATCGCGAAGACGCTCGACTACATCAACTGCGTTACTAAACGCTTCTGCTTTCGGTCTACGAGGGTACGTGGACACACTCTCCCCGCTCACTGATATGCTTCTCCCAGATAGATCTTGCGTGATTGTAGGAAAATTTTGAAATACTACGTGCCCCAATAGATACATGAGTGCCTTGCTGCCCCTTCTGTCACTGGGAAAGGACACCGCAAGATCGAACCCAGTACAAAGCACCTCTTCCATTTGCAAGATAAATAGAGTAGATCAAGTTGGCCAAACAAAGGCCAAATATTGAAGAAGAAATACGAGGCTATAATAATCAAGAATGGATATTAAATCAAGGCAAATCTGATCACAAACTCACAATTCATCGGATCCCAACAAACACACCGCAAAAAGTCATTACATCAAATAGATCTCCAAGAGACCGTTGTATTGACATACAAAGAGAGAAGAAGCCATCTAGCTACTGCCTAGGGAACCATAGGTCTGTGGTAAACTACTCACGCACCATCAGAGAGGCACCAGTGAGGATGATGAACCCCTCTGTGATCGTGTTCTCCTCCGTCAGAGTGCCGGAAAAGGGCTCTAGATTGGATCTTGTGATTCTGGATCTTGCAGCGGCTACAATAAAATTTCGTCAACTCCCCTAGGGTTTCTGGAATATTGGAGTATTTATATAGCAAAGAGGTGGTGTGGGAGCCCACTAAGGTGGGCACAACCCACCTGGGTGCACCAGTGGGCCTAGGCGCGCCCTGGTGGGTTGTGCTCCCCTCGGAGCCCTGCTCTGGTACTTCTTCAGCCCATATTGTGTCTTCTGGCCCAGAAAAATCTCCAATTTTTTTCGCTGCATTTGGACTTCATTTGGTATTGATTTTCTACGATGTAAAAAACAAGCAAAAAGAAACAACTGGCACTGGGCACTATGTCAATAGGTTAGTCAAAAAATGATATAAAATGATTGTAAAACATCCAAGAATGATAATATAACAGCATGGAACAATAAAAAATATAGATACGTTGGAGACGTATCACATACATATCGTTATTTGTGAGTGTGTGCCTGTTGTTGTTGCAAACCTTACTATCTTAATTAACTTTGTTATACTTGAGATGCCCGAGGATGACAACATGTCTATTATCCTTGGTAGACCCTTTTTGAACACTGAAGGGGCTATTATTGATTGCAATAAAAGCAAGGTCAGTTATCATATCAATGGTAACAAGCATACAGTGCACTTTCCGAATAAACAATTCCAAGCGAATGGTATTAATATTATTGAAAAATCTCCGACACTCACTATTGGAAGTTTTCACATACCTCTACGTACTTCTGAAAAGAAATATGATATACTTATTTTTGGGGATGTGCATATCCCCGTTGAGGTAACTTAGTGTTTTACGGAAGTTCTTCGGTTTCATGCCGATTGAAAGTGGTTGTTAATCAGACCTGATCAACCTTATTAATGGGTCATTTTCGAGGGGTACGGAGTTGATGAATTTAGTGGGCACTACCTTCTGACCCTATCTTTTGTTTACTGTTTTTCTTAGTTAAATAAAATAAAATGACATGTTTATCCTGTTTTCTGCTTTTCCTGTGCAATAAAAAATGACCCAAAAATAAAAGTGCTTAGAATGCCCTGAAAAATTAACACGATTTTTTTCTAAATATTTCTGAATTTTTAGTGCAAATAACATCAGAGGGGGGTGCACCAGGTGGGTGAGCCAGCAGCCCCAGGCGTGCCCTAGTGGGTTGTGGTCCCCCTCACTTATCTCTTTAGCCCATTCCATCTCCTACGTCGAGAAAAAAATCACCATTGCTCTCTCTCTCTCTCTCTCTCTCTCTCTCTCTCTCTCTCTCTCTCGTGTTCTTACTCTCAAACTCGCGAATTTCGATCTCTTTGCTCGAAGCTCCATTTCCAAAACTGTTTTGGGGGATTGCTACTTGGTATGTGACTCATCCATTGCTCTAATTAGTTTTTGCTTTAGTGGGTTGTATTTTGAATAATTAGCTACTCTTGGTGCTTTTGTAGATGAGCTTGCATGTTGAATCCTTAGAGTTCTAGGTAGTTTGAATGCTCAATATGGCCTCTATGCATGCTTATGAGTAGTTGCCATCAATCTTGTCAAGTCTTGTTGACAAAATTTGTGGACTAAAATTTTCAGATTTTTATCTATAGGAATAAGATGAGTTTCTTTAGGAAGTTTGCCTCCAAGAAGAATGCCAAGGGGATCATTGGGAATCATCGGACAATGACCTTCACACTCGGAGAAGGGCATAAGTGCGGCTGTGCGAATGGCCGCATAATCCCTTCATGGAGGGGTGCAGGATTCATCAAGAGTTTGCACAATTCGCTGCAAATGCCGGGCTAACCAACTTCATCGCAGCTGAGTGTGAATAATACAATGTCCTTACAAATTCTTTTGTGCAAATTTTTTGTTTTCTAAGTAGCAATAATCCCCCTGAGGTGCAGTTTAACCTTTATTCCAAAACCCGTCATATACCACTCATTGACTTTTGTGACGTATGCTTGATTCCTTCTGACGGGGAAATAAGAGAACCTAGACCTCCAGAGTTTGGGGACTTTTATCGTACTTTGTCAGTGGGAGATGAGAGAGGGGTATCGAGTGTCACCGCCACTAGCTTGCAGTTTCCCTATGTGCATTATTTTGCTCTATTCACTGCGAAGTGTTTACTTGCTAGAGAGAAGGTTGGTGCACATAGTGCCCCTGATTTTCGCGGTCTTACGCTGTGCACTCTACGTTGATTGAACCTTTAGCCTAGGGGCTATTATTGCACGTCGTTTACACCTTAACGGGACAAAAGGTAAAATTCATGGAGGCATTTATGCTACTCACTTAGCGAGTCACTTTAACGTTTAGATACGCCAACATGATCATCGCTTACCCAAGGTTTTATTTAGATCATCATGCGATGGAGGTTCATCAGTTCACTGATATTGATAACTCTATTCATAATATTCCTTATAACCTTGTTTTTAGTGTGGATGCCCGTGATATTATTCCGTTGCCTGTACCTGCTTTATTTGATTCTATTGCTAGGGGTGGATACAGGATCATGCCAGATGATATCATTGCCTACCGGAATGCTTAGGCAGCTGCAGCGGAGGAGCCTCAAGAGTGGTACGCTCAGGTGCCGATGTCACATCACTTTGACATGGGACCAGACGGCTACTGCGGATGGTGATTGTCAAGCTAGGCCAAAAGCTTAAGCTTGGGGGAGTACGTGTTTCCACCGACATTACATTTATGTTCACACTTTTCATTCCAGTTGTCGGTGTTCACACTTTTTCATTGTATTATTCATGCTAGATTTATTTTTCTCGCTTTCTTGTGTGTTTGGAAAACTTTGAGAAAATCCAAAAATATTTCATGTTTCTTTTCGCTTTTTCCTTTCTGGCTTAATTAGTTGTAGTATTAAAACAAAACCCAACAAGATTTCTTGATTCTTTTCTTTGCTTGTTGGGAGCTTTCCCGTGCAAATAGTTTATCTCGTTTTTTGTTTTCTTCTTTATTTTGCCTTCTTCAAGAAATACTAAAAACTCCAAAAATATTTCAGTGTGTTTCTCTGAAGTTCTTCTCTGGTTTTTGAGTCATACCAAGGGGAAGACCACGATGAAAATGTTGAGTGGCTCTTATATGCATTATCGTTTATCTCACAAGGAGGCCAAAATTGTCTTGTCTTCTCCTTTTTGAAGAAAATGGTTACAGATTCCATCTTAGTCCACGGCACTCTTGCACTATTATTTTCATATCATTCGGTTGTGCAAGTGAAAGGCAATAATGACGATATCTAATGAACTGGTTGAGGCAGAGAGAAGCGGGTATGAACTCAACTTATTCGGTTTTTGTAAATATGTTTAACATAATATCCATGATTCAGTATATTACGATCAAACATGTTTGCAATAACAATTAAAGATTATAGTTTCTCATGCCATGCTTAAGTAGCTAGGAGTGGATAATGATTTATCTTGGTTATCAACATGCATCAAAATGATCATGATGTGGTATGATGATATGATATCCTCCTCTGAATGTTTTCAAGTGGCTTGATTTGGCACATGTTCATGCATGTAGTTGAACCAAAACCAACATAGCCTCTATGATATTCATGTTCATGGTGTCCATATCCTACTCATGCTAATATTCAATGTTTATTATGCATAATGCATGTTCATGACCATTTTTGCTCTCTAGCTGGCCGCTTCCCAACCTATTTGCTAGCATTCACCTGTACTAAGCGGAAATACTGCTTGTGCATCAAAATCCTTAAACCAAAGTTATTCCAGATGAGTCCACCATATCTACCTATGTGCGGTATTACCCTGCCGTTCTAAGTAAATTTGCACGTGAAACCTCTAAATTTTAAATAAACATCTGTTTTTGTGTGCCCGGATTTTTCATAGAGCGACATAGGCTAGTCGATATCTTCTATGCTAAGCGTGTTATTCTCACGACAAGTGTTTATTCACTTGTCCTTGCACGAGAGGGGCGGTAATAGGGATTCCCAGTCCCGAAATCAAAAAAACATTTTTTTTACAAATAACCAAACAAAACTCACACGGAGTAAACCTTTACTTTATCACTTGGGAACCGCCACTAATATGTTTAGCATGGAAGATATTGATAACTTTCTGTCACGACGTAAACGTGAAGGGTCCATTTCCTAGAATTTCATTTATCTCCGATTTAAGCTTCGAGCTCTGGCACCGCTGCAAATCTCTGCTTCCCTATGCGAAGGGACTATCTATTTACTTTTATGTTGAGTCATCACCTTCTCAAACAAGCGCCAGATCTGAGAGCATTAATATTGTCATCCTCATGCATTGTGTGTAGTTAATGTTGGGTGTTAGCATAAATAGATCTTTTCTACCGTGAATTACAATGTTTAGTCGCTGCTTGAACTTTGGAGGTGCTCTGCATTTATGTTATGCGGTCTCAGAAAGGGCTAGCGAGATATCACTGTTGTCATATTATACCATGGTTGTTTTGACAGAGTGTTGTCATTTAAGATACCTTATTATTACTCTCTAGTTGCTTATGCTATCGATATGACTTAGTATAATTTTTAAAGAGTTATTGTTGCCATGGTTAGTCATGATCTTTGCTGAAAACTTGGGTGCTACTTAAGCTTATTTATGTAAACAAGAGCAAAAGAGTTCGTAAAAGTTTTTCTTTTTCACTTTCAGTTTGTCAACTGAATTGCTTGAGGACAAGCAAAGGTTTAAGCTTGGGGCAGTTGATACGTCTCCCTCGTATCTAATTTTCCTAATGATTTCCTCTTGTTTTGGACTCTAATTTGCATGATTTGAATGAAACTAACCCGGACTAACGATGTTTTCAGCAGAACTACCATGGTGTTATTTTTTGTGCAGAAATAAAAGTTCTCGGAATGGAGAGGAACTTTTTGGAGATTTATTTCAGAATAAAAGAAAAATACTGGAGCCAAGATCCATTGGAGGGGGCCCTTGGGTGAGCACAACCCACCAGGGCATGCCCCCTCCAGGCGTGCCTAGGTGGGTTGTGCCCACCTGGTGGCCCTGCTGACCCTGACTCCGACTTCATAAATACCTAAATTTGGAGAAAAAACAGGGAGAAAGAATTACCTCATTTTGTGATACGGAGCCACCGCCACCTGCTGTTCTTCATCAGGAGGCTAGATCTGGAGTCCGTTTGGGGCTTCAGAGTGGGGAATCTTTGGTCTTCGTCATCATCAACCCTCCTTCATCACCAATTCCATGATGCTCTCCACCGAGAGTGAGTAATACCTTCGTAGGCCCGCTGGTCGACGAGGAGTTGGATGAGATTAATCATGTAATCGAGTTAGTTTTGTTAGGGCTTGATCTCTAGTATCCACTATGTTCCGAGATTGATGTTGTTGTGACTTTGCCATGCTTAATGCTTGATACTTTGGGCCCGGGTGCCATGATTTCAGATCTGAACCGTTTATGTTATGACCATTATATCTATGTTCTAGATTCGATCTTGCAAGTCAAATTCACCTACTATGTGTTATGATCCGTAAACCCCGGGGTCATAGTATTCGAAATACTTTTCGGTGATGACCGTAGTTTGAGGATTTCATGTTTACTATGTGTTAATGCTTTGTTCCGGTTCTCTATTAAAAGTAGGCCTTAATATCCCTTAGTTTCCTTATGGACCGCGCTGCCACGGGAGGGTAGGACAAAAGATGCCATGCAAGTTCTTTTCATAAACACATATGCCTATTTACAGAATACATGCCTACATTATATTTATGAATTGGAGCTAGTTTTGTATCGCCCTAGGTTATGACTATTATATGATGAATATCATCCAACGAATCATGTGATCCAATTCCTATGAATTTCCTACATATTGCTTTTGCTAAGTTACTACTATTGCTATTAATGTTACAACTGCTACAAAATCATTGATATCACTGTTACCGTTATTATTGTTGTTACCACTACTACCAAAACTATCATATTACTGTGCTACTGATCACTTTGCTGCAGATAATTAATCTCCAGGCATGGCTGAATTGACAACTCAGTTGCTAATACTTGCAAATATTCTTTGGCTCCCCTTGTGTCAAATCTATAAATTTGGGTTGAATACTCTACCCTCGAAAACTATTGGGATACCCTATACTTGTGGGTTATCACCCATGCCATCGTGCGTACGAGGGGAGTCTGTGGTCATCCCTGAAAAGCTCCAAGCTAATGAAGTTGGTGGAGCTCGGTCTCCGGAGTTGTCCCAAGTGGGTCGACGACATACAAGGATACAAATAAAATAGCAGACAAGTGAGGTAGAAAACATAAGTCAAAAGCATTTATGCGAAAGGGATGATTACCTTTCTGCTTCTGGGAGCTCTCAAGGACGATGGATGCCCTCAGATGAGCTCGAACCGACTGTCTCCACAGGCGCCGAAGTCTGGCCGACCGGCACGGTATGAGCCCTCCTCAAACACTTGAATGTCTGTGGAGGGCGATCTCCTCCACAATCTCGGATGTTGATCTCTTTACGCCCTTGGAGGAGGGTGCCTTGCTTTCCTCCTTATCCTTCTCCTCGATGTCACACTTGGGATAAGAGCTTTGACAGCTCTCGGTGGGGGCATCCGAGGTTCGATCTTGGATGGACATGCTCTTTGTCTTGTTCTTCTTTACCCTCCTTTATTCGCCTTAACCGCAACCTCATAGTGGTCCGGTCAAGATCTTCTCAAGCTCGGGGGTCCTAGGGTCCTCGGACAATGGTGGTAAGTACTTCATCTCCCTGGCCCGTGCACACCATACCTATGCGTAAAGAATAGAGTTGACCACTCGGTTAAGAGGAAGAAGCGGAAAATAAAAATTGAAAGCCAAAATAAAAAGGTCATCACGTTGGTAGAATTGGCATGGCTAATGCCCATGTAATCAGATCGAGGTGTGGAATCCTCCTTCTTAGTTTTGAAAACAAGTTTTAGCATCCCGCCAGGGTCTGCTCCTCGGAAAAGCCTCTGGAGCACCGCCTCCTCCTCCAGCTTGTATCACCACATTGGAGTAGCCAGGATTTTAAGAGGAAGGGCGCGACGGAGGAGCATCACTTGACTACATGTACTAGAGTGATGCCCGAGTCCACCACAACTTTGAGCCGGTCCTAGAGCGCCTTCGGCTCTTCCTGGGGGGCTTAGCCGAGAAGACCGCACCCTCCCCTTGGTCAGCCACGTAGAACCACTCCTGTTGCCATAAATTCATGATGGAATAAACGTCCCCCACGGCTAGGCGACCCTGGGTATCCTTCTTATCATGGCCTCACCATAGTCAGCGAGCTTGGAGCCGCTGTTGTGCGGCTTAATGCCAAACATTTTCAGCCACATCCCAAAATGGGGTCCAACATGGAGCAAGGCTTCACATACATTTATGAAGGACGCGATATAGAGAATGGAATTTGGGGAAATATGGTGCAAATCGAGCCCGTAGAAAAACATCAAGCCCTTGACGAACGGGTGGAGATGGAAAGCCCAGGCCTCGGATGAGGTGGGAAACGAAGACAACCCGCTCTCCCTTTGGGGGTGTGGGAACGGTGGAGGCTGAACATGGTCCACCGATGCTCACAAGCGATTGTCACTTCGCCGCGATGGGGAGGTACCCATCAGTCTTGAGCTTAGGGACGGTACTGACGGTGATGTTGGACGACATCCACTGCCCCCTTGCGGTCATGATTTCACCCACTCAACTACCTATCTCATGTGGCGAAGCCTTAGCGGCTAAGCTAGGGGGACTTCAATCTTGTTAGAGAATGATGTATGGGTAAAGAAATAGGGCCTTGTTAAAAGATATCCCTTAATAAATTACCCCGTGAAGCATATGGCTACAATCAGTAAGGAAGTCCAAGAAGATCTCGGAGCCGAACATATCCTCAAAATCAGGAGCCTGCCTTGAAGATGGAATTCCCGTGTGAAGCCAAAGACTCAAAATAATGAAGTTGTCCTAAAGCCAAATGTCCTCAGCTTGGAGACTAGTTTAGGGGCTACCGACGGTGTCTTGGAATAGGGGATGCACACCATGTCAGCCTACTGTTCATTTGTCAGGCCGACGACCCACCAATAATTGAAGAATGTGCCCCACATGCCCTGGCCCTTGACGCGATCAAGATGGAGTTCCCAAAGACTTGACGTACACTTCAAGGCACATTTGAATGATCGACATGTTTATCCCTGGATTGTAACCGACCATGTGTAAGCCCTAGGTACCCCCGTTGCCTATATAAGTCGAGTGGTGTTAGTCTGTAGGGGAGACGACTTTCATGGTTTTAGAGCTTAGAACTCACTCATACGATCTGGAGGTAGATCATACTAGACTTTGTACCCCATCCACAATCAATATAACAATATGAGGACATAGGGTTTCACCTCTTTGAGAGGGCCCAAACCTGGGCAAATATCGGTTCCTGTTCTTCCTGCTACCATCATTCTTAAATCGCGAGCTTGGAAGCCCCTACCCGAGATCCGCCGGTTTCAACACTGACAACAGGCGCGGGGGCATCCATCTGCGCGGCCTCCGCCTCCATCCGCGGAACCTCCTCGAGCGCCTTGTCTATCTCTACCCACAAGGGGAACAAAGGATCCTCTGCCTGCTCCTCCTCAGCGATGCCAAAATAGAAGACTAGGGGGTGCTCATACGGGTGCGCCACGGATGAGGTGTTTGTGCTGGATTGAAGATTGGAATGGTGCGAGAGAAGGGACGACGGCTATCTTATAGCCCACCACAGGTGAGCTTGCCATTAAGAAGATGTCGTTGGATGGGCGTCCGGAGGGGCGATCAAAGGCGCCGCAGCCTTATCTCACTCCTTCAATACACATAGACTACCACGGCGGGCGACGTCCACTGGTTAAAGGAGTGTCTTCTGGTGAGAATATCTAACGGGCCAGCTCGCACGCCTGAAGCCAGCCGCAGACACGCCTCCAAGCCGCCTGCAAACAAGCCTTCCCAATGCGGACATCGCAATTCAAATTTGACAGGTCGATTGGCAGCATGGTTCGTAGAGTTAGAATCAAGAATGATGAGCGCGATCCGATAGTGCCTCGATACGCTCCAGGGCTCGCACGATTACAGAGGAAAATTTAGCTCCTAATCAGTATCCGTAAGTACTTTATCGAGTTTCTCGTATGTCGGCACTATGGTTATTAGCCCAGGTGAATTGTCGCCTCAACATGCTGGCCTCTAAAAGATCCAAACTGCCAATCACAACATTGAATAGAAAATGTCATAGAGTGTCGAAGCGGTCATTATTTTTCTCTTCCTTTGGTATCTAAGGATATTGAAGTCTCCTCCAATAAGCATTGGATAAGGGAAGTGTTTAGGAACGGCGGACCGGCCGAACGCCCGGCCGGTCACGGCCACGCGAGCGAGCGTTCCTTCTATCCCCGAGCGACACGTATGTATAGGGTCCACACCCAATCGTTGCCTTATCTGCTTGTTCGTCCAAAGCAAAAGCTGGAACCGCGGTTGATTTTTGCTTCAACCAACAAGCGAGCTGGAACCACAGCTGATTTTTGCTACAACTGCATCGCATTTTTTGCTACAACCGGTGTTCTGGAAAGCTACAACCGATGCGGCGAAAAGCTTCAACCAGCGGCGACAAATGTTGGAACCAACCACTGCCATAATAAAAGGCTACATCCGGCATCGCACAAAGCTTCAATCGGCGTTGAAAAAAGCTTCAAACGCTGAAATGCCGATGCTAGGGGTTGGCTATTGCCAACAGGGAAAAAGCTTCAAGGTGTCGCAAAAAGCTTCAACCGTAGATAATAAAGCTTCAACCGTAGCCGATTTTTGCTACCACCGGCAAAGTTTTTTGCTACATCCATCAGACGGAGCTGCGACCTCGCGACGGCGACGACGATTTGCTGCAACCATAATAGGATTTTGCTACTATCGTTGGAGCTTTTTGCTACTTTTCTCTGGTTTGCAGTGTCTGATTGGGAGCTTTTTTTCCAACGGTTGATGCTTTTCATACACGGTTGAAGCTTTTTTCGTCCACGGTAGAAGCTTTTTCTGCAGCAAAATGCTACAACCATTGACATAACAGTCGTAATGCTACAACCATTGACATAAAATGCTACAACCGTTTATAAAAAAAGTTTCATTGTAGCACATCGGGTGGGTCTGGTGCGACGGCCGAAATTTCGGCCGGCGCACCGGCGCCTAGCGTTGGCCATTGGATAAGGGTTATTCTTATCCAGATTCACCAATTCATGAAGGAAAGCCAATTTATTATCATCTTGTGCAGCCTCATAAACTGCGAGCAGGCTCCATATAAAATTATCAGCTCTTTGTATCCCAGGGAGAATCCCTCCAGATCTCCCACGAGCAGAAACCTCCTAATAGGTGATCGAGGACATACGGGAGGAAGTAGCTGGCGTACGTGCATGCACACAATAATTTGACGAACTTTTGATCCATGAAAATCTGGTAGGCAGTTTATTGAACACGCGCATGCCCCATACATGGATGTACACGCGCCAATCACTCAAATTCCCTGACGTGCGCGCCGTACGTGTTTTTTATCCTAACAGCTTGTGCACACGACACGACCCTACACGGCCACCCCCACTAAAAGTTTTTTGAAGGGACCTCTACTAAAAGTTGACTCGGTTGACCTCTGGCCTCCGGCCAGACACCTCACCGGTCGATCTAGTATGTTTTTTTTTTTTAGTTTCACCGGTCGATCTATGTACTACGCACGAGGAGATGGTCGAACAGCTCACTGATGTCATGTTGCTGGTGTTCGTTCGGTTTCCCACTGATATGCCGTGCAGGCAAAAAGTGGGCACGCCAATTGCGAGAGCAAGTGGCCGACCTCTCTGTTTCACACTGATCTGCCGGAAAAGACGGGGCTGAGGCGTACGTCGCGATAGAAAATGCAGCGGCGTGCGAGGAGCTGACACGGTGCGCTTTACCCAATCGAGCCCACCCACCCGCGCGCGCGCACCAGTGGAGTGCCGCTATTGCTGCCCTACAGTGACACCTCGATTAATCTAGCAACCTGCAGTAGATAGCGGATGCAGGCATGCAGCTAGATCACAGTACTGGCTTATCACATAATTGAGTGAGTGAGTGAGTGAGTTAGTGGACACTATTGGCCACTCTGCACGAACCAAACACATCCGGACCCTATAGACAAACGCATAAAGATTGTGGGAAGATATGTTCCATTCCTGGGATCGTTTTATATTCCACGCATCTGCGGCGGGATGAGTTCACGTGTTATTGGATTTACCACTAGAAACACATGTTACGTAGGTAATGCTCCGTGACACTTGTAGCAGCCTCGACTTTAGTTTGAGAAGTGGGGTACTCAATGTTAAAAATAATTAACCCTTGTGGTTATTAGGGGATAATCCCCGCTGCTTCTCACATGAGACAGTAACCGTCATGGCGGTTCCTGCAACGACATCTCTATGAACTATCGCGTCCCTCAGAGATGACTATTCCCATTGTATATAAGTGTTCATTCATCATCAATAAAGATATGTTCAAATCATTTGTTTCATTGTGTCTATTCATACAAAGCTATTTTTAAACGTTATCACCACCCTCTTGGCGGAGCAATTCCATTGGCACTCGACAGCAACCGTGCTAATCACGCTGATGACGAGCGTGTAGCCACGACGATCTCATCAAGCAAGAACTCGCCGGAATAGAACGAGATAGACATGGACGATCATCAATCAAAAAAGGAAGAACTGAGAGAGAAGCGCATGCAGTGAGAGATAGTACTGCGCACTGGTATTTAGGAGTCAAGCAAGCCGCGCCAATCAATGAACACAGACTCAGCTTTTTATCTGTGGCAAATTTGGGCAATTTAGTCCGGATTTAATAGGAATATTCATTCCTTGGTATGAGAGCGGGAGCTTAGACGCGGAGAAAAAAAGGACCAGGTGGGAGTAATATATTTCCATGTTTCCTACATGTTGATATTGATTACGTCAACTATTTGCAATTGAGATTTTCAATTTCTTACAATAAAAATCAGTTCATCTTAATTGAGCCTTTTGACTTAATACGACAAGAATTGATATGCAAAATTCTAATTGATTTCTTTTAATCGATATTTTGGGATCACAAGATAGAGTGTAGATCTACTGCATTGCAGTCTACCGTTGCTATTTGAGCCTACATTTTGTCTTTTTTTTTTTACATTATGATTGCCAAGGTGCTCTCCCATGCATTTTATTAAGTCATGACATAATGCATTCGAACTATGAGTATCTACCAATTTCATCAGATTATACTCCTCTAATGCTGCTAAATCTACTCCCAATTATCTTTTGAATATTATCTACAAATTGGTATGCTTAACAATTTCAAGTTCATACTAATGGTTTTAGGCTAACTTGTTGAATTTTCCAATGATTTTATAAAAATGGTTACAATAATAACCATTTTGGTCTTTAATTTATTGGCCATAAATTAATTATCTCTCGTTCACCCATATAGGTAACGATTGCTATAGAATTTGAGGCATTCGTCCCGGATGGCCACAACTAACCTACATGGGCCATGGATATCATGATCGTTATTGTGTCCCGTGGATAACATTGCTACTTGTAAATTGCGTTGGGATTTGACCCGAAGAGGAGAGGAGATCTAGTACAGTAGAGATAAGTATTTTCCTTAGTGGGAACCAATGTTATCGAATGAATAGGAGAACCAAGAAAACTCCCCTAAGTAACACCTACACACACAAAAGCAAATACTTGCACCCAATGAGGGCAAGAGGGTTATCGAGCCCCTTGAACCCGTTACTTGCAAGGATTAATTCTGATAGTGATAGATAGATAGATAAATTGCAAAAAAAAAGTAAATAAAGTGCAAGAAGGGTTTTTTAGTTTTTAATATATGATAAAGGTACACCCGAGGGCCATAGCTTTCACTAGAGCCTTCTCTCTTGAACACAAAGCATACGGTGGGTAAACAAACTACTGTTGGGCAATTGATAGAAAAACGCATAGTTATGACGTTATTCATGGCAATGATAACAATTTGAATTTCACCCTAATGGTTTTAGGCTAACTTATTCCTGCACCATGGGCCGAGCCGCTCCTCACATACCTGCTCCATAAAGAGCCCCCCGAGGACCACACCGACGCACGACGGATTGTAAGGCAATCTAAAGCATATAAGGTTCATGAGGGAGAACTCTATACGTTAAGCAGTCCTCCAACAATGTATATCCGAAGAGGAAGGAAAACTATTAATTCAGGAGATACACTCCGGCATGAGGGGACATCACATCGCTGCTCGGACCTTGGTCATCAAGGCTTTCTGAGGTAGTTTCTATTGGCCGACGGCAGGCCGACGCCTCCGCGTTAGTACAACATTGCCCCGGCTATCAAGTGTTCACCAAACATACCCACATGCCCCCCGCGGCCCTCCACACTATCCCTATCACTTGGCCTTTCGCGGTCTGGGGGCTAGACATGGTCGTCCCACTCAAGGGCGGATCAAGAAAAATAAACATCTACTTTTCATGGTAGACAAGTTCACTAAATGGATTGAAGCAAAACTAGTTACTTCGGTTGGGGCCATCCCTGTAATAGAGTTTATCTTTGGGGTAGTACACCATTACGATATCCTGCACAGTCTGATAACACACGATGAGACAAACTTTATGGTCAAAGAGGTCAAAGCATGGTGTGCCAAAATGGGCATTAAGCTCGACTACGCGTCCGTATATCACCCACAGTCAAATGGGCAAATGGAGGCATCAAGTCTAGGATAGTATGCTCCCTTAAAGAAGCGACTTCAAATGGGTAGAGGAACTTGATTCCGTCCTATGGGGCTTGTGCACCATGCTGAACAAATCCACCGGGCATACCCCATTTTTCGTGGTGCACGGTGCCGAGGCGGTACTCCCTTGCGATATCATACTCGACGAACCTCGGGTACGCATGTATGAAGAATGGGAGGACGAGTTATATCTGCAGGACGCCCTGGATGCTCTAGAAGAGGAGCGCAACATTGCTCGGGCACGGTGTGCCATTTACCCGCAACAAGCCCGGCGCTATCACGGCAGGGAGGTTTGCGCAAAGGACTTCAACGTAGGAGACCTAGTCATGAGGCTTCATCCAGCGAAACAGAAGCACACACTCTTCCCTAGATGGGACGGGCCATTTATCATCGATCAGGTCCTCATCGGGGGCGCCCACCAAGTTCGAGATCCAGCGGACGGGAGCCTAGAACCCAACCCATGGAATGCGGTGCTACTCCAACATTTCTACGGTTGAAATCCAGAACTCTGCTCATCCATGTACATACACCACTCCACTTTTTCCTTGTTTTAGACACCTCGGGGACATCTTTTGAATGACCTCGAGAGAAAATAATCAATATAGCATGTTCTTTTCAAAATATGCGACGTTCCACCTCTAACACACTATCGTCTTTCAAGCCAAAATATGCATCGGTTTGACTTAAGATTTTGCCAAGACGGGTTACCCGGCTCCTGTGCTTGCCCCTTACATTCCTGGTCATTCGGATAAGGCGCAAAGGGAGCACCGTTGTGATTGTTATGCCCGGGTAATTCAGTGCAATATCTTAGATGGACAAAATTGAAAGCTAGCACTCTTAACGTACAAATCGATCGGCCACGACATAGGAATAAAGTGGAGGAGGTCTTTCAAACCCCGACGAGGGGCTTTACCCCCGAGCTCGCCCGTCTTCAGAATCATTTGCTTGACACAACCACCCGAGGAAAGGAACCGTTGGAAGAACTATTTTCCTAAGAACACGTTTCTTACGTTAAAAAATAATATAACATAACTCTCCTCCTCACTCTTGTCGTTCGAACCATATAGCCGGATTGCTTCATCACCTGAAGCATCTAGTCCAATTACTTCGGCCAATAGTAAGGGACACTCCTCGGCCACTGGCTGAGGAGGCAGAAGCTGATGTCTCGTTGACAGAGTTTGGATCCGCTATTTGCATAATGACATAAAATACTTTGATACATATAGTCATACATAATCAATTAATTAAACTCGATCTAGTCCATCTATTAAGGAGTCTAGGGTGCAATCGTTCTACGAAAACTAAGCAGCAGGCATGACTTGTGGGTATCGTCATGCCTGCTGCTTCGGCGATTCTTCGCTTCGGCGGCAGCCAGTCGAGTTCTTAACTTTCAATCTCCTAAGCCCGCTGGGCATTTTCTACCTTGAGCGCATTTGTGGCGTCCCTCCTTGTCGGTGTTCTGGGAACCAGGGTACCCAGACTTGCCTGCATGAGGCCCAACGCGCGGCCTCACGGTGGCCCAGCATGGCCTAGTTTCCAGGATACTCAAGAAAAACCCTCGCGAGGGGCCCCTGCCCTCTCGAGGCAAGATGCGTCGAGACCTCCGAAGGGGCAGCTCTCCAGGCTGCCTCCTGAGGAGCGGAGATTCCAAGGCAAGATCCCCTCCTCCTGAGGACGGGATGACGTGAGTCGTGATGACTACAACTAGGCGGGCGCCAACGGGCGTAGAGGTGCAGTTTCCCCTTTTGTGCAAGAAGGATAAGGCCACACGCGTATTCTCGAGGGGAGCGCTAAAGGTTTCCACTCTGGTGCAACAAGACCGAGACTGCGGGCTCGGCAGGACGGATGTCATCACCGAGCCCACCCCCACGTCTGGATCAGAGACTTTGCACGCGAAGACCACCTTTCGCCAGGATAAGATGTACCTCTTGTCCCCCTTCTAAATTGGCTGTTGTGGGACCCCTTCCCGCCCAAATGATGCGGGAAGAGGACCAAGGCCACTATAAATAGGGATCAATGTCCATTGTAGGGGGGATCAAAAGATCGAACCCACCAACACCATTCCAGCCCTCTCGAGGCAGCTCGTCCATGGTAACTGTTCTTATCCACCCTCCTCGTGAGGCCAATCAACCAAAAAACATGAGTAGGGTTTTACACATCAAAGTGGCCAGAACCTGGGTAAATCGCTGTGTCACCTCCCTTCCTTCGACCATCTTGATCGGTGTGATGGAAAGATGCCCTAGAGGCAATAATAAAGTTATTATTATTTATATTTCCTTATTCATGATAAAGGTTTATTATTCATGCTAGAATTTTATTGTCCGGAAACCTAAATACATGTGTGAATACATAAACAAATACCATGTCCCTAGTAAGCCTCTACTTGACTAGCTCGTTAAACGAAGATGGTTAAGGTTTCATAACCATGGACATGAGTTGTCATTTGATAACGGGATAACATCATTTTGAGAATGATGTGATGGAGAAGACCCATCCGTTAGCTTAGCATTTGATGTTATTGCTTTCATGTATGTCAAATACATATTCCTTTGACTATGAGATCGTGCAACTCCTAGATATCAGAGGAATACCTTGTGTGCTATCAAATGTCACAACATAACTGGGTGATTATAAAGATGCTCTACAGGTATTTCCGAAGGTGTTTTGTTGGGTTGGCGTGAATCAAGATTAGGATTTGTCACTCAGAGTATCGTAGAGGTATCTCTTGGCCCTCTCGGTAATGCATGATATGTCTCCAACGTATCTAATTTTACAAACACTTTTGCCCTTGTTTTGGACTCTAACTTGCATGATTTGAATGGAACGAACCCGGACTGACGTTGTTTTCAGCAGAATTGCCATGGTGTTATTTTTGTGCAGAAATAAAAGTTCTCGGAATGACCTGAGAATCCATAGAGAATATTTTTGGAATATATAAAAAATACTGGCGAAAGAATCATGACCAGGGAGCCCACACCCTGTCGACGAGGGTGGGGGGCACGACCCCTGTCTCGTGGGCCCCCTGAGGCTCCACCGACCTCAACCCCAACTTCATATATTCAATTTCGGGGAGAAAAAAAAATCAGAGAGAAGGATTCATCGTGTTTTACAATACGGAGCCACTGTCAAGCCCTAATCTCTCTCGGGAGGGCTGATCTGGAGTCCGTTCGGGGCTCCGGAGAGTGGAGATCGTCGCCGTCGTCATCATCAACCTTCCTCCATCACCAATTTCATGATGCTCATCGCCGTGCCTGAGTAATCCCATCGTAGGCTTGCTGGACGGTGATGGCTTGGATGAGATTTACCATGTAATCGAGTTAGTTTTGTTAGGGTTTGATCCCTAGTATCCAATATGTTCTAAGATTGATGTTGCTATGACTTTGCCATGCTTAATGCTTGTCACTAGGGCCCGAGTGCCATGATTTGAGATCTGGACCTATTATGTTTTCATGAATATATGTGAGTTCTTGATCCTACCTTGCAAGTCAATAGTCACTTACTATGTGTTATGATCCGGCAAGCCCGAAGTGACAACAATCGGGACCACTCTCGGTGATGACCGTAGTTTGAGGAGTTCATGTATTCACTAAGTGTTAATGCTTTGGTCCAGTACTCTATTAAAAGGAGGCCTTAATATCCCTTAGTTTCCAATAGGACCCCGCTGCCACGGGATGGTAGGACAAACAATGTCATGCAAGTTCTTTTCCATAAGCACGTATGACTATATTCGGAATACATGTCTACATTGCATTGATGAACAGGAGTTAGTTCTATGTTACCCTATGTTATAACTATTACATGAGGAATCGCATCCGACATAATTATCCATCACTGATCCAATGCCTACGAGCTTTTCACATATTGATCCTTGCTTAGTTACTTTTCCGCTGCCACTATTACAATCACTACAAAACTACTACTGTTACTTTTGTCACCGTTACCGTTACTTCCATAGTACTTTGTTACTAAATACTTTGTTGCTGATATTAAGTCTTCTAGGTGTGGTTGAATTGACAACTCAACTGCTAATACTCGAGAATATTCTTTGGCTCTGTCAGGGATATGACTAACAGGTATGAACCGGCTAGTGTAAACCGGCTTAGTTATAATATGTTTGGTTGTAATATTTAGTAAAAACTACGACCCGTTAGACCTTAGGGCCCATGTAAAGAGTCGTGGCTTGTAAACCGCCCAATGATGTAACTTGAGGGATAAGGAAGAAAGAACAGAGACCGAGGCGGACACAAGTATGAGCCGGCCTCGGGACTCTGTAAACCGGACCAGGCATCGCCTCTATATAAAGGGACGACCCGGCGACGGTTCAGGGACAAGCAAGAATCAACTCGTCGAGACTACAGGCAAGCGATCCGCTCCCTGTAAACCGACGCCCAAACAATACCAAACCAACTAGACGTAAGCTTTTACCTTCATCGAAGGGGCCGAACTAGTATAAACTCTCTGTGTCCTTTGTGTGCTATGAACCCCTTCAAGCTAACCCGTGCGATGGTTCCATCATCAAGTCCGCTAAACCGGACATCTGCCGTGCTAATTCCACGACAGTTGGCGCCCACCGTGGGGCCTGCGCACGATGGTTTCGAGTTCTTGAAGGGCAGCTTTGAAGGGCTCAAGGGTTACGCGGTCGGCCGGATGACCAAGAGTCGCCGCGGCCGGATCTACATTGACGACGCAGGTTGGGGACCGGAGGCCGATTCAATCGAATACGGGTACCGGGTTCCTTTCGGTGGCATCCAAGTCTTCATTGGCAAAATCGGCGAACCGGGACCTGAGCCGGACATCTTCCCCAACATCGTCGAGCCGGCTCAGCGTGCGAGATCGGCCCAGATTCAGCCCGCCATGAAGCACGTGTTCGTTGGAGCAATCCACGGAGTTCGAGCCGAAGATGGATCGGAGTCCGATGGTGCAACAGTTGTCTACTCCACGACGAGTCTTCATCCGGAGAAACTGAGTCTCTGTATCAGTTGCAGGACGGCCGGTCTGAGGGCGAGTCCGATGGAAACAGTATTCCGGACCCCTTCGACCCGCCAAACCGGGTGGCTATCTTTATGGCCGGTTCACAGCCCCCAGTGAACGGGACGACAGCAGAAGCTGGTGTAGGAGGGAGTGGCCCGGCCCTCTCACCTACTGAGGTTAGATCCACCTTGATCGAGGAGTTCACAGCTAAAGCGGTGGAAACAGTAGCTCCAGCAGACAAGGCGCATCATGATGCAGAGCTCCTTCAGTTGAAAGGCCGGATTGATCAATTAAAGGAGGATCTGAAGGCAGAGAGGGCAATGATAGCGGTGAGACAAGCAGAGCTGAATGATCAGGCTTTTCACCTAAGGATGGAACAAGCTTCTATGGAAGGAGTAAGGGGACGAAAGTACCAGTCTCGTCTGCCGCCGGTTTATGAAGCAACGAATCTGTTCAGGACACCTGGGGCTGGGACTAGTAATAATCCGGCTTTAAACCGGAGGGCACCCCCGGCCAGGGAGGAGCCGGTTCAGCAGCCCACCGCAGAGCAAGATCGTAGGATCACGTCTGCACCTTACGTTACCACACCTCCATGTCATTATTCAAATCCTTTGGATAACATCGCTGCAGCTGCTGCACCTTTGGCCGCTTTACCCGTGGAGGAGACGTCTCCGGTGGCATTGGAGGCACGCAGAGTCAAGGAGCTGCTTAATACGACATTAATACAGCAACAAGCATACTCTCATAGCAGGGAAAGGCTACATTCAACACCACGTCCCAGCCGGAGTTACACTAGGCATTGGGAGGAACCAGAAGTATCTAGCAGTGAACGCAGGCGGAATCAGCGCAGACAGGATAATCCGGCAGGCGCAGCGGACCAGCTCCGGACACAAACCGGGTTAGGTCAGGAGCCCAGGAGGAGGTTCGTCAAACGACGCCGGTTCACACAGCCACAACAGAAACATGAGTTATGACGAGTTCCTTTGGGGTGCAATGTCTTATCCCCGCTTTACGGGGTGTCAAGCTGCCTAAAGATTTTAAGGGGCCCCGCAAGGTACCTAATTACACAGCAGATTTAGCTCCGGAAGCTTGGGTTGAAAGTTATGAGATGGCCATGGAGATGCTGGACGTGGATGAATCGGCTTGTGCAAAGTATTTTACTATGATGCTTGAAGGTACAGCCCGGACCTGGCTGAAGGGTTTACCCCCGAACTCTATCGGATCATGGGGGGAACTACGCGGCCAGTTTATCAAAAACTTCAAAGATACATGCAAGCAGCCGATGTCAGTGGTGGATCTAGCAGCTTGTGTGCAAGGAGAGCAGGAGTCTACGGCTGCTTGGGTACGGAGAGTAGCGGAGATCTTGCACTCTTCGAATGGTATCAATCCTAGTACGACGATAGTGACTTTGGAAAACAATTGCCGGTTTGAATCTTTAAAGTTAAAGCTCGGACGGCTTAAAAGGGATTGTAATGATATGGGAACTCTCATGAGTGCCTTGGTAAAATATGGGGACTCTGATAATATCAAGTATCCAGAAGCTGAAGGAGACAAGGCGGGGAAGGTTAGCAAGTCTTGTAAACCGGCGCAAGTTAATCCGGCTATTGCGAGTTTTTTGGGCAAACGGAAGGCAGAAGGTGGCTCTGACTTCGTGGCCAACACTCAAGTTCAAGGGGGCTTTCAGCATAGCATGGGAAACCCACCTCCACAAACCGGCGGAGGGACTGTTAGCTGGGACCAAGAGTTAGATCAGCCTTGTCCGAAGCATGGCACGAGAAATCGACCGGCAAAACACACCATAAGAGAGTGCAGGCCCCTTATGGAAGCAATGGCGGGCCGCTTTAATCCTCATAACAGGCCTCCAAATGGCGGTTCAGGTTCTGGGTTTTATGGTCCGAGTTCATCAGGGGAGCAGCTCCGGATCAGGATATAGGGGCAATAACAATGGTTATCAAAACCGGGCCGGTAATCAGAATAATAAAGGAAGTTATAATCACCAAGGCAATCAGCCGCGTAACCAGGATGGTTACAATAACCAAGGCAGTCAGCAGCATGGCCAAGGTGGTTACAATAACCAAGGCAATCAACAGCAGGGCCAAGGGAATTACAATAATCAGGGGAATCAACAGCATCAGCAACAGCAGCCGCAATCCGGATATCAGAGTAATCCAAAGGAATTGAGCAGTGGGCAATATCATGTCTTCACCACAAGTCTGTGTAAGTGAGATCAGAAGGTTTTGAAGCGGGCAGTTAACGCGGTTAAACCGGCAACACCGCAATTTCTACGCTGGTCAGAACAGCCCATTGTATGGAGTAGGGAAGACCACCCAATGCGGGTGGATAATCCGGGCCACTTGGCCTTGGTGGTGGCACCTCAGGTGGGAGGTTATAAATTCACTAAGGTTCTCATGGACGGTGGAAGCAGCATCAACATCTTGTACTATGAGACTTTCCGTCGTATGGGCCTGACGGATAAAAAGCTAAGACAATCGAACACGGTGTTCCATGGGGTGGTCCCAGGTAAGTCGGCCTATCCGGTTGGAAAGATTGACTTGGAAGTTACCTTTGGAGATGAGCATGATTCCAGGTCAGAGATGATAACTTTCGAAGTCGTCAAGATCAAAAGCCCTTATCACGCTCTGTTTGGGAGGACGGTTTATGCTAAGCTTATGGCTAGGACATGTTACGTTTATCTGCAACTCAAAATGCCGGGTCACAAGGGCACGATCACGGTTCATGGAAGTCGCAAGATAGCGGTGGAATGTGAAGAAGGAGATGCAGCTTATGCGGAGGCGGTATGTGCCATAGAAGAGTTGAAATTTTATAAAGATAATGTTGATCCGGCAGATATGACTCCGCTGAAAAAGCCAACTACAGAGCATGATCCGGCATTAAAGTTTAAATCGGCAGAGGAGACCAAGCAAGTTGATTTTGTGCCAGGAGATTCGTCCAAGCAGTTCAATATCAGCGCTAAACTTGACCCCAAATAGGAAAGCACGCTCATCGAGTTCATCCGTGAGAACCGGGATATCTTTGCATGGAAACCTTCTGACATGCCAGGTATACCGAGGGAACTCGCTGAGCATAGCCTTAACATTGATTCGAAATATAAACCGGTTAAGCAATATTTGCGCCGCTTCAACGAAGAGAGGCGCAAGGCTATAGGAGAAGAAGTGGCCAGGCTTTTGGCCGCATGATTCATAGTGGAAGTTTTTCATCCGGAGTGGTTGGCTAATCCGGTGCTGGTGTTAAAGAAGAATGGGAAGTGGAGAATGTGTGTGGATTACACAGACCTCAATAAAGCTTGCCCAACTGATCCTTTTGCTCTCCCCCGCATTGATCAGATTATCGATGCCACAGCGGGATGTGAGCGGCTAAGTTTTTTGGATGCATATTCAGGATATCACCAGATCAAGATGGCAGTTAAGGACCAAGAGAAGACAGCTTTCATAACCCCTTTTGGTGCTTTTTGCTATGTATCTATGCCTTTTGGGCTTAAGAGTGCACAAGCAACTTATCAGCGTTGCGTTCAGAATTGCCTTAAAGGGTAGATAGGGAGGAATGTTCATGCCTATGTGGATGACATTGTGGTTAAATCAAGGAAGGAAGAGACAATGATAGAGGATCTTAAGGAAACTTTTGATAATCTTCGAGTTTATAAGATGATGCTTAATCCGGAGAAGTGTGCCTTTGGTGTTCCGGCAGGTAAACTACTGGGATTCTTGGTCTCAAACAGAGGAATAGAAGCCAATCCAGAGAAAATCAAGGCCATCACATCTTTGACTAAGCCGGTTTGCATCAACGATGTTCAGCGCATAGCTGGCCGGATCACAGCATTAAGACGGTTCATCAGCCGTTTGGGAGAGAAGGCGATCCCGCTTTACCAGATGCTGAGGAAAACAGACCGGTTTATATGGAGTGATGAGGCAAACGCAGCGTTTGAGGATCTGAAACGGCAATTGGCAAAGCCGCCGGGCCTAGCTGCCCCTGTTGACAAGGAGCCGTTGCTGTTATACGTCGCTGCCAATGCACAGGCAGTCAGCGTCGAAATCGTGGTTGAGCGCAAGGAGGCGGGGAAGGAATACCCGGTTCAACGCCCGGTTTACTACGTGAGTGAAGTACTCATTGAATCCAAGCAGAGGTACCCTCACTGGCAGAAGTTGGTATATGGTGTGTACATGGCAAACCGGAAACTGAAGCACTATTTCCAAGGTCATCCAATAACTGTGGTTAGTTCAGCACCGTTGGGAGACATAATCCAGAACAGGGAAGCTACAGGTAGAGTGGCGAAGTGGGCCATAGAGCTCAGCCCACATGAGTTGAAGTATGTGCCACGCACCGCTATAAAATCTCAGGCATTGGTGGATTTCATCAATGATTGGACAGAGTTGCAAACCCCTGAGGAGAAGTCGGATCTTACTTACTGGACGATTCACTTTGACGGTTCAAGACAATTGGAGGGCTCGGGGGCTGGAGTTGTCTTAACTTCCCCCCGAGGTGATAAATTTTGTTACGTCCTCCGCCTATTGTTTCCTTGTACTAATAATGCAGCGGAATATGAAGCATTACTTCATGGCTTGCGGCTGGCAAAGGAGATGAACTTGAGCCGGGTTAAGTGCTTTGGCGACTCAGATGTGGTGGCACAGCAAGTTTCCGGCAAGTGGGATTCAAGAGATCCCCTCATGGCAGCTTATAGACGAGAGGTTGAAGCAGTCGCAGGATACTTCAAAGGGTATCAGGTGGATCATATAGACCGGCGAAAGAACGAAGCGGCCGACGCTCTAAGCCGGCTGGGTTCTCAACGTAAACCGGCGCCACCAAATACTTTTTTGGATGAATTGCACAGTCCTTCGGTTCAGATACCATCGGAAGAAGACCTAGCTGTTCCTGATCCGGAGGCACAATTAGTTGCAGCGCTTCATGTTATTCCAGATTGGACGCTGCCTTATTTAGCATATCTGAGCCGAGGAGAGCTACCGGACGATGAAGAAGAAGCACGGCAGATAATCCGGCGTTCTAAGTCCATGACAATTGCAAACGGAGAGCTTCATCATCGTAGTACTTCTGGACTATTTCAGCGTTGTGTATCAGCTGAGGAAGGTTCTGAAATTCTTCACGAGATCCATGAAGGGGACTGTGGTCATCATGCCGGTTCAAAATCATTGGTGGCTAAAGCGTTCCGGCATGGTTTCTATTGGTTAACCGCTCATGCTGATGCGGCGGATCTGGTCCGAAAGTGTGATGCTTGTCAGAAATTTTCGAAGCGTGCTCTGATTCCGGCGCAGGAGCTCCGGATGATACCAATAACTTGGCCGTTTGCGACTTGGGGGCTTGACATGGTTGGACCCTTCAAGTGATCCCAAGATCAGAAAACTCATCTGCTAGTAGCAGTAGATAAGTTTACAAAGTGGGTTGAGGCAGAGCCTATAAGCAAGTGTGATGCGGCAACGGCAGTCAAATTCATCAAAAAAGTAATTTTCCGGTTTGGCTTTCCACACAGCATCATCACAGACAATGGCACCAATTTGTCTCAGGGTGAGATGGAAGAATTCTGTCAACGAGAACATATTCGCTTGGATGTGTCTTATGTGGCCCACCCCCAATCCAATGGTCAGGCTGAAAGGGCAAATCAGGAGATTTTGCGAGGTATCAAGCCCCGGCTTATGACTCCTTTGCAGAGAACTCCAGGATGTTGGGTTGAGGAGTTACCATCTGTTCTTTGGAGTATCAACACTACACCAAACCGGTCTACAGGTTACACACCTTTCTTCATGGTCTATGGTGCTGAAGCAGTCCTTCCAAGCGATATCCGTCATGATTCACCAAGGGTAACGGCTTATGTTGAAGCGGCCAACGAGAGAGCAAGGCAAGACAGTTTAGACAGGCTGGATGAAGAGCGTGATATAGCTGCGGCACGATCTGCAATTTATCAACAAGACTTACGCAGATATCATAGCCGCCGGATCAAAACAAGGACGTTTCAGGAGGGCGACTTAGTACTTCGGCTCATTCAAGATCAAACAGATATGCACAAGCTATCCCCACCTTGGGAAGGGCCCTTTGTGGTCAGTAAGAACCTACACAACGGTTCATATTACTTGGTGGACGTTCGAGAACACAAGGACTCTCGGACATCAGAAGAGGAGACGAAGAGGCCATGGAACATCGCCCATTTACGGCCATACTATACTTGAGCTATGAGCTCCACTGTATCCTATGTATATATTATGATTAATGAATAAACCGGCACCCTCGGTAAATCGGGGGCTCAGCCCTTTTTCCAAATACAAATATCTTGTGAGGACAACCATGCAAGTTTTATCAGATATTATATTTTATCATTTTGGCCGGTTTAAAGTTGATTTTTAGCAGAGTATACACAGAAGCAATAAAACTCTCTAAAGAGCATGAGATCACCTCCGTTTCAAGAGAGGACGCTTAAGGATTTACCCACAGGTTCGAGGAACCATGGAGGCCCTCTGGACAGTCGGGTTCACCCGCATTCAGTGATTGGCTAAAGTTCTTATGGACAATCGGATTTACCCACAGGTTCGAGGAACCATGGAGGCCCTCTGGAAAGATGGATAATCCACATCCAGTGATTGGCTGAAGTTTTTCTTCTGCACCATCGATCGGCCCTCTGAAAAGATGGATAATCCACATTCAGTGATTGGCTAGGCCCTCTGGAAAGATGGATAATCCACATCCAGTGATTGGCTACATTGTTAATGATGGTTTATTAAGTATCTATCGGCCCTCTGAAAAGATGGATAATCCACATTCAGTGATTGGCTAGGCCCTCTGGAAAGATGGATAATCCACATCCAGTGATTGGCTCAATTTTTTTTTTGCGGTTCTAACGGCCCTCTGAAAAGATGGATAATCCACATTCAGTGATTGGCTAGGCCCTCTGGAAAGATGGATAATCCACATCCAGTGATTGGCTGAACCTTGCTTTGAGCGTGGCAGCTCTTAAAAAGCCTCGACTACATGGTCTTATTTGCAAAATTTGCATCTTTTTGGTGTTTGTGTTTTGTAACCCTTTAAACCGGAGTGGAACAGCTACAGAAGCTGACCAGATATATATAAAGTGAAAAGTCTGGGTCATGAATACCAGCATGAATAAACCGGTGTTCATTATAACCCGAATCATCCATCAGGCAACAAGCCACAAATTTCTGAAACAAAGTTTCAGAACGAGATAAACCGGAGTCTATCATCAAAACCCGGGTTTCTAATTGGATCCATGAAGATCTTCATCAAGAGGCTTTAAAGTTCTACCGGGTTAAGAGTATTGAGCATATGTAATTTCAGGTATAACTTTATTTCTGGTATAAGTATGTACTTGTTTGACGTTTTGAGAGAACAATTTAATCCGTCCAGTAGTAAACTGCTAGGACATATTTTCAGTATTATTTCTGCAGGAGCAGATGATACGCAAGATAAGCGACATCAGACAACATTTAAATTAGCAAATATCTCACACAAGAAAGACAGAATATCCGGATTAAAGCGGATCATGTTTTAGCTATCCTATTACAAGGCATAGCAAGCCTGACGGATTAAAAAGATTGTTTGGTAAAGCAGAGACTGCAGTTACAACAATAAATTCTGAGTTATGCTCCTTCTTGCTGAGACGGCTGGCCATCACCTTGATCCGGAATATCTTCGTCCTCTTGAAGCGGTTGGAAGTCCGGAACACGCCAATCAATCTTCGTCAAAGCCCGGAAATACATCTCTTCGTTGATAAGTTCAGAAGGTTCGATATCTGGAGCGAAGGTATGAGGACGAACCGGCGGGATTAAATTGACGGTGTCATAAACCGGCCGCTCCACCCACTCGTTTTGCAAGTCATACCCTGGATGATACCTGGATAAATCGGATTCAGCTGCAAGTTTGCTGGCGAGGGGGCGCATCTCCTTCGTCAAGGCATAGAGATCCTTTGCGGTAAAAGTGGAACCGTCGTCTTTTGTGTCAGGAAATCCAGTTAAAGCTTCTTCCGGATCAAGATCCGGGACCCAGGCCTTAGCCCTGGTAAGTGCCAGAAGGGCACCGCCCCGAGCAGCAGATTTTTTAACTTCTTCAAGACGAACCGGCAGAACAGATAACTTCTCCAACGTGCCTTGAATAGTTGTGGGGGGCGGTTTACCGAAGGATGTTGCACTAATGATCCTCTGAGCGCCGGAATACAGCTGCTCGACCAAAGTGTAACATGCCTTAAGTTTCTTCCGAAGGTCATCCCCAAGATGGGTGACACGGCGCCCTGCATATAAATATCATGGTTAAACCGACATAGATGGAAGATTACAAGGATAAAACAAGAGTTCAGATTATACTTACCAAAGATTGCAGAGGTCATCAACTCAATTTGCTGCTTTAAACCGGTTAACTCTTCTGTAACCGGATTAAGCGCCCCTTCAGCGTCCTGAACCCTTTTCTCTAGCTCTTTCTTCTGAACCTCAAAAGTGGTTCGCTCTTCTTCAAAGAATTTTTTCAGATCTTCAGCAGTCTTTAAACTTACCTGAAGATCTTTCTTAGCTTTCGAAGCAGCAGATTCTGTCTCAGCAAGACGGCTTCGAAGTTCATTGATCTCATCAGCGTTCCAGTTTAAGTCAGCCTGCAAGCATAATCAAGTGACAAGAAGCAAAAATCAGGCAAGTCTCAAGCACACAAACAAGTTGTCTACTTGACACTTGGGGGCTAATGGCAGTTGAAGCAATAAAACAAGAACAATTCAAAGTTACAAGTCTCAAGCACACAAGCAAGTTGTCTACTTGACACTTGGGGGCTAATGGATGATTGAAGTATTAGCAGAAATTTTTACAAGTATCAAATACATAAACAAGTTATCTACTTGATACTTGGGGGCTAATGTAAAGATCAATTGTCCAAACTATAAAGTTCCGGTTCACCTTCAGTATGCAGCTAAACCGGAACTTGGGGGCTGTTATGGGATAGGAGCATATCACAAGCACAAAGTCAGAAGAAAAGGATTACCTCATATTTCTCCTTTATCAAGTTAACCAAACTTGCTTCATAGTCTCGGCTGCTGTGGAGCCGGTTTAGGTACCCAGAATAGATTTCTTGGGCACTCATATCTGCAAGATTGGATACTTCAGTATTCCATCTGCCCTTCTCCTTATACAGCTTCTCCGTTTTAGCCGTATGCTTGGCTAAAACGGTGGGCTCAGCCGGAGCAACGAAAGCAGCCCCCGTCACTACAACTTCTGGAGAAGCAGGTGCAGTTGGTGGAGTCGCAGTGTGAGCCGGATTGGGAGATGCCGGATTAATTTGAGGAGAGTTGACCCGGGCAGGACTTGGCGGATTGTGGACATCTTCAGCAGTAGGATTCTCGGGTACTGAGATATGATCCGTAGGCGCATGATCTTCAAGAGGAGCTATGGGCTTGCCTTCTGGAGGAACGGTCGTTGCCGGATCAATCGCCGGATTATCTGCAGAAGTCTCAGCAGGGGGTTTGTTTGCCTTTGGTTTCTTGCTAGGCTTTGGCTTGCTGAAAAAAGTTTTCAAAATGAGTTAACATTGTAAAGCAAAAAGGGAATCATAAACCGGAAATGTTAAAAAGATTTACCCTGGGATATTTTTCAATGGGGGAAGCTGAGTGGCAGTCGATTCACCAGAAGAAGACAGTGGAGTTTCCTGATAATCAGGGTCAGACGGTTTAAGAGGTTTTCGGATAAGCCCGGCCTTGGGATGAAGAATAGTTGGAGAAAGTATCACCTCAGCACGGCGCTTCCGAGCCGGAGTTAAAGAAATCCCGGATGATTCCACTGCCAGGCCACTATGGCGAGTGGTCCGGCGAAGAGCTTCATGTTGTTGTTTCTTCAAAAGAAAATTAGGATCCAATTGAGCATAAGGGTGAGAAAATTGGTATTTCCGGACGGTCCGACGACTTTTTTGTGGAAGAGGTTCTGAATCAGAAGAAAGGATAGTTACCTCAACTTCGGCCGGATTATCACCTTCAGCCAACTCCTGTGGAAAGTTATCATTAGATACAGATATGAGTACAAGAAAGCAAATTAAAACCGGATTAATTCATACCTCGGAATCCGTATCATCATCCTCGGCGTGAGAGCTGGAGTCAACAGCTGCCTTTCTTTTCTTGTTAGCAAAGGTCTTCCGACGTGCTTGTTTGCCGGTTTTCTCCTGAGGCTTTCTCTTCCAGAAAGGATCATCAGCCTAATTAAAAGAAGGAAAGACAGTTGAAAGGACGGTTTAAAGGAACGGATTACAAACACAGGACAAAGCAAAATGTACCGCAGGCAGCTTATTCTTCTTATAATACGGGGCTAACCCGACTTTGCTGCAGTCTGCTAAGGAGACGTTGAGCATCTTCTTAGCCGATTCAATAACCTCCGATTCAGAAAGTTTATCCTTGGTGAACCGTTGAGGATCATTCGGTTTACAAGAATACTGGCACATCAACTGTGATTGCCGGATCAAGGGAAGGATACTCCAAGAGAGCCAGCAGCGCATAAAGTCGGTTCCAACTAAGCCATTGGCCATGAAAGCCTTCAATCTGGAGAGCTGGGATGCAAACCGGGTCCGTTCGACAAAGCTAAGTCGTTGCGGCAGAGGATGATTCTCCGGAATACGGTGCTCGCGATAACCCGGCAAGGGGTTCTCCCCTTCAGGAGAAGTATCAACACAGTAAAACCATGATTTGTTCCACTCCTTTGGGTGCGTGTGGAGAGCGGCGTGGGGAAAGACAGCGTCTCTCCTTTTCTGGATACTAACCCCGCCGAGTTCCTGATGCGGTCCGCTGGTGAACTCCGTGTGCCGGTTCAGGTGAAAGAAGTCCCGGAACAGATCAACAGACGGTTCTTCTTGCAGATACACCTCTGAAAATACTTGGAAGTCACAGATGTTTGAAATGGAGTTGGGCCCGATATCCTGAGGATGGAGTTGGAAGGCAGCAAGAACATCCCGGAAAAACTTTGAACCTGGGGGGGGGGGGAGCCTCGAGTTATGTGGTCAAAGAAAACAATAACCTCCCCTTGCCTGGGGGTAGGAGGGCATTCGTTTCCCGGAGCCCGCCATTTCAAAACGGATTGAGGGCCTAAAGTACCAATTTCAGCAATTTTTACCAGGTCTTCTTCCGTGATGATAGAAGGGACCCAATCACAAGAGACAAACTGCTTGGCCATGGCAATAGAAGGACAAGTACTGAAAAAGATAAAGGGTAAACCGGATTACGCAAGTACATCAGTATAAACCGGAAGATATCTACGAAGATTACGTAACGGTTTAGACAGAGGACTAATGATATGGTTAAACCGGCAATGACAGGGAGCTATGTCATTACCGGTTCACGACAGCAAACGAGGAACCACTAAACCGTCACGTTCAACTTCAAATTTTTTACAGGAACAAGGCATGACAGTATAAACCGGAGTACACCTAATAGATCTACAAAGGAGAAGAAACAAGTTCTTTGTAAACAGCTAAAAGTGGAACAGATCTGGGCGCACAAAGAAAAGAAAAGAAAATAAGTGCAAGAAAATACGGGAAGAAACACAAGGGTATTATGTGGAGCAGATGAATCTACAGGATAAGCATAAGTGGCGAGATCTAAAGCAAATACTAGTGGAACAAAGGTAAAGATCTAAGAACTGGGCATAAAGGTCAAAAAGATGCTCCGAAACGAGCGTTTAAGAGGAACAAGATGAAGCTTAAGCCCTAATGGCGGAGGAACAGGGAAGAACCCTAGAAGACGCGGATCTATAATAAGGAGGAAAAAACATACCTAGAACAGTGGAGATCGGCGGCGGAGTTCTCTGGTCCAAGTCAGGGTGATGCAGCGGCCAGTGAGGTCTCGGACTCGGCGGGCGACGGCGGCGCGTCAAGCTCGGGCGTCAATGGAGTCTTGAAGCTCGGGCGACGGACGGAGGAAGAGGATGCGAGAAGGAGATAAAGCGAATGAGGACAAGCAGTATTTATAAAGGAAGGACAGATATGAAGCGACAGGTGCGGGATTCGAGGGAGCAAAGATTGGATAAAGATCCCTTGACGCCTCGATTTTCGGGATAACCATTAAAACAAAGCTACAGTACAGCTCGCAGCGTTAAAAGCGGAGATGATGTCACGGTCAGATTTAATGATTCTCGAAGATGACGTCAGAGCCGGTTTACAAAAATGAGAAGACACAGAAGAAAATTATGCAAGACAAGGGAGATTGATATTAACAAGTTCAAATCATTCTGGGGCCTAATGTCAGGGATATGACTAGCAGGTATGAACCGGCTAGTGTAAACCGGCTTAGTTATAATATGTTTGGTTGTAATATTTAGTAAAAACTACGGCCCGTTAGACCTTAGGGCCCATGTAAAGAGTCGTGGCTTGTAAACCGCCCAATGATGTAACTTGAGGGATAAGGAAGAAAGAACAGAGACCGAGGCGGACACAAGTATGAGCCGGCCTCGGGACTCTGTAAACCGGACCAGGCGTCGCCTCTATATAAAGGGACGACCCAGCGACGGTTCAGGGACAAGCAAGAATCAACTCGTCGAGACTACAGGCAAGCGATCCGCTCCCTGTAAACCGACGCCCAAGCAATACCAAACCAACTAGACGTAGGCTTTTACCTTCATCGAAGGGGCCGAACTAGTATAAACTCTCTGTGTCCTTTGTGTGCTATGAACCCCTTCAAGATAACTCGTGCGATGGTTCCATCATCAAGTCCGCTAAACTGGACATCTGCCGTGCTAATTCCACGACAGGCTCCCCTTGTGTCGAATCAATAAATTTGGGTTGAATACTCTACCCTCGAAAACTGTTGCAATCCCCTATACTTGTGGGCTATCAAGACTATTTTCTGGCGCCGTTGCCGGGGAGCATAAGTATATTCTTTGAGTCACTTGGGATTTATATATGTTGATCACTATGAAGAACTTGAAAGATGAAAAAACCAAGATCTTTCCCTCAACTACGAGGGGAGGTAAGGAACTGCCATCTAGCTATGCACTTGATTCACCCTCTGTTATGAGTAAATTTGCGACACCTACACCTGCTATTGAATCTGATATGTCGGATGTTATTGATTATGCCACTTCTGCTATGCATGATACTTATGATGAAACTACTTCTATGCTTGATAATATTTTACCATTAGGTGATTTCTTGATGAACAAATTGCTAGGGCTAGAGAGAATGAAATTATTGAAACTGATAATATTGATGAAACTGATGATGAAGATTCTCCCCCTAGATATGAATTGTCTGTTGTGCCTGAGGGTTATGTTATGGATGAAGAAATTGCTAGAGATCTTTTAGCTTGAAATGATAGGTATGATCTTAAGAAACTGTTAGCTAAGCTGAAAGAAAAGCCTTTGAATGCTAGAATGAAATATGACCCTGCTTTTGCTACTTCACCTATCTGTATTTCTGATAAGGATTGTGATTTCTCTGTTGATCCTGAGTTAATTACTTTGGTTGAATCCGATCCTTTCCATGGCTATGAATCTGAAACTGTTGTGGCACATCTTACTAAATTGAATGATATAGCCACCCTATTCACCAATGAGGAAAAAATTCGTTACTATTATATCCTTAAGTTATTTCCGTTCTCGTTGAAGGGTGATGCTAAAACATGGTTTAATTCTCTTGATCCTGGTTGTGTGCGTAGTCCCCAGGATATGATTTATTACTTCTCTGCTAAATATTTTCCCGCTCATAAGAAACAAGCTGCCTTAAGGGAAATTTATAATTTTGTGTAAATCGAAGAAGAGAGTCTCCCACAAACTTGGGGGAGGCTTCTCCGATTACTTAATTCTTTGCCTGATCACCCTCTTAAGAAAAATGAAATACTTGATATCTTTTATAATGGACTAACAGATGCTTCCAGGGACCACATGGATAGTTGTGAAGGTTGTGTTTTCAGGGAAAGAATTGTCGATCAAGCTGAATTGCTATTGAATAATATGTTGAGTAATGGAAATAATTGGACACTCCCTGAACCAACTCCGAAGAAAAGGGGTATTCTATTTCTCAGTCCTAAAGATATGCAAGAGGCAAAGATATCTATGAAAGAAAAAGGTATTAAAGCTGAAGATGTTAAGAATTTACCACCTATTGACGAAATACATGGTCTTGATAACCCGACACAGGTAGTAAAGGTAAATTCTCTCTATAGATTTGATGAAGGTGATATTCCTCGTTATAAGTCTGCTAGCCAATGCTTAGATGAGTTTGACAATTTTATTGTTAAACAAGAAAACTTCAATGCTTATGTTAGTAGACAATTGAAACGTAATGCCTATATGATTGAACACTTGAGTAATTATATGTCTAGAGTTAAAGATGAACTTAAACTCATTAGTAAACATGCTTCTATGGCTACCACTCAAGTAGAACAAGTGCTTAAAGCACAAAATGATTTGCTCAATGAATTAAATAGTAAGAAAAATGATAATGTTGTTAGAGTTATGACTAGAAGTGGTAGAATGACTTAGGAACCTCTGTATCCTAAGGGTCACCCTTAGAGAATTAAGCAAGATTCTCAGAGAACCAATGTTGATGCACCTAGTCCTTCTAATAAGAGGAAAAAGAAAAATGATAGGACTTTGCATGCTTCTAGTGAACCTGTTGTTGACACACCTGAGATTCCCAATGATATTTCTATTTCTGATGCTGAAACACAATCTGGTAATGAACATGAACCTAGTGATAAAGTTAATGAAGATGTTCATGATGATGCTCAACCTAGCAATAATGATGATGTAGAGATTGAACCTGCTGTGTATCTTGATAACCCACAATCAAAGAATCAACGTTATGATAAAAGAGACTTTGTTGCTAGGAAGCATGACAAGGAAAGAGAACCATGGGTTCAAAAACCCATGCCTTTTCCTCCTAAACCATCCAAGAAAAAGGATGATGAGGATTTTGAGCACTTTGCTGAAATGATTAGACCTATCTTTTTGCGTATGCGTTTGACTGATATGCTTAAAACAAATCCTTATGCTAAGTATATGACATATATTATTACAAATAAAAGAAAGATACCGGAAGCTGAAATTTCCACCATGCTTGCCAATTATACTTTTAAAGGTGGAATACCAAAGAAACTAGGAGATCCAGGAGTACCAACTATACCATGCTCCTTTAGAAGAAACTATGTTAAAACTGCTTTATGTGATCTTGGAGCCGGTGTTAGTGTTATGCCTCTCTCTTGATATGGTAGACTTGATTTGAATAATTTTACACCTACTAAAATATCTTTGCAAATGGCTGATAAATCAACTGCTGTATTTGTAGGTATTTGTGAGGATGTGCCTGTTGTGGTTGCAAACATTACTATTTTAACGGACTTTGTTATCTTTGATATCCCCGAGGACGATAGTATGTCTCTCATCCTTGGTAGACTTTTTTTGAATACTGCAAGGGCTATTATTGAATGCAAGAAAGGCAATGTCACTTTTTATGTTAATGGTAATGAGCACACAGTACACTTCCCGAGGAAACAACCTCAAGTCTACAACATCAATTCTATTGGAAAAATTTCAACGATTACTATTGGAGGTTTTGAATTTCCTCTTCCTACTGTCAAGAAGAAATATGATATTCTTATTGTTGGGGACATACATATCCCCGTTGAGGTAACCTAGTGTTATTCGAAATTCTCCGGTTTCATGTTATTCGGAAAGAGTTTGTTAACAAGACTTGATCAACCTTGTTAATGGATTCTTTTTGATGAGCATGAGATGGATGAAGTTAGAAAGCACAACTCTGTGTACCCTCCTTTTACTTCCGGTTATTTAGATTAAATAAAGCAAAAATAGTATTTTCTGGCTGTTTTTTGAGTTATCCTTGCAATAAAAAATACCCCAAAAATAAAAGTTCTCCAAATGTCCCGAAAATGAAATATGATTTTTCTAGAATATTTATGAATATGTGGCACTGAGAACATATCAGGGGGAGCCACCACCTGGCCACGAGGGTACAGGGCGCGCCCACCCCCTGGGCGTGCCCCTTCCTCATGGGCCCCACGTGCCCCCCTCCACTTATTCCAGCACCCACACACTTCTTCTTCCTCCAGAAAAAATCCTCCCATAGCTCAAACTCGTGTTCTAGCTCATCTTGCTGCCATTTTCGATCTCCTTGCTCAAAGCTCCATTCACAAAACTATTTGGGGAGATTGTTCTTTGAGAAAAATGCATAGGAAAATCTACCAAGGTGGTTCCTCAAGGCAGCAAGTCCAAGGCTCGCGATACGTGAGCCGGACGATGAACCACCAAGGGAAGCTCAAGTGCGGCCTTGTGAATGGCCGTCGGAGGAGTTTATGGTCCAGGCAGGCATCAAGGAAGAATTTGACACATATGTGCATAATGCTGATCTTGAGGACTTCATGTCAGATAAGTGCCCACAATACCATTACCTAACTGATTCCTTTGTGAGAAGATTTAAATTTACATCCTCACAAAATTCTCACACTATTTTATTTGATCTTTATGATAAATCTTATACTATGGACCTAGAAGATTTTAACGATGCTTGTAAACTCCCGCAGTGGGGTAATGTTAGTGAACCTCGCAAATCTGAGTATAAGGACTTTCTAGCTAGTATCACTGTGGGGGAATCTAGAGAAATCACACAAGCTACCTAAGGGAGCATTCATTTCCCTTCCATACATTATTGTGCTCTCTTCGTTGGTAGATGCATTAACGGTAAGGATGAGGCTTGCCACATGTGCGTTCCAGATCTTTGTGTCCTCAAGAGTGCGGTATTAGGTGATAGACAATATAATTTGAGGGCTATTGCACGAAGGTTACATCTTAACGGTTCAAGTGGAGATTTGTTTGGTGGGATATATGCAACTCGTGTGGCTAATTATCTTCATGTACCCATACATGAGAATGATATGAAGTTGCCTCCTGCTTATCTAGATTATAATGCTATGGTTCGCCATCCGTTTATTGAGAGGAATGAACAATTCCTCCAATACCGACTAATCTTCGACAAGCGTCGCACTGTCCATATTGCTTTCCCTGCTGCTACTTTCTTTGACTTTCAGGCAAAAAGGGGATATGTTATAACCAGGGAGGAGGAGAATGTGTATGAGGAGACGACAGAGGCGGCTCGTCTCCAAGCTGCAGCTCATCAGGCAATAGCCGCTGCATCACAGTACAACCCCAACACCAATTTTGGATATCCGCCAGTCAGCCGTGTCCATAGACCAACTTAGGCCAAAAGCCTAAGCTTGAGGTAGTACGCATTTCTCACCGACATCACATTCATGTTCACACACTCATTCTAGTTATCGGTGCTCATACTTTTTTCATTGTATTATCCATGCTAGTTTAATTTATTTTCTTAGTCTTTTTCTCTCGAGTTAAAAAAAACCTTAAGAAAAAACAAAAAAAATAGTTGTAGCTTTTTAGCTAGTTTTCTTTCCATGTCTGTAGTAGTAGTAATTAAAAGAAAACCCAAAAAGATTTTTCGTTCTTCTTTTGCTTGTTGGGAGATTTCCCGGGTAAATAGTTTTATTTTTTTCTTTTCTTTGGGGGTCAAGAGGAGAAGACCATGATGAAAATGCTTAGTGGCTCTCATATGCATTATTGTTGATTTAACCAAGAGCCATATTACCTTGTCTTCTCCCTTCTATTAAATGCTTGCAGATTCCAGCTTAGTCCAATGCACGTGCACTATTTTTATTATCCACACCGTTCGGTCGTGCCAGTGAAAGGCAATAATGACGATATATGATGAACTGATTGAGATGAGAGAAGCTGGTATGAACTCGACCTATCTTGTTTTTTTAAATATGATTAGTTCATCGTTCCTGATTCACCTTGTTATGAATGAAACATGCTTGCAATGACAATTAGAGATTATAGTTGCTCATGCCAAGCTTAATCAGCTAGGAGTTTATAATGGTTTACTTTGTGTGCCAACATGCTATTAAAATGGTTGTGATGTGGTATGATAGGGTAGTATCCTCCTTTAAATGATTCAAGTGGTTTGACTTGGCACATGTTCACGCATGTAGTTGAAACAAAATCAACATGGCCTCCACGATATTTATGTTCTTGGTGATTTATATCCTACTCATGCTTGCACTCATCGTTGATTAATTTTAATGCATGATCATGACTGTTGTTGCTTTCTAGCTGGTCGTTTCCCAGTCTCTTTCTAGCCTTCACTTGTACTAAGCGGGAATACTGCTTGTGCATCCACTTCATAAACCCCAAAGTTATTCCATATGAGTCCACCATACCTTCCTATATGCGGTATTTACCTGCCGTTCCAACTAAATTTGTGTGTGCCAAACTCCAAACCTTCAAATGAAATTCTGTTTTGTATGCTCGAACAGCTCATGTATCAACTAGGGCTATCTATATCTTCCATGCTAGGTGGGTTATTCTCACGATGAGTGGACTCCGCTCATCATTCACGAGAAAATGGCCGGTAACCGGGATGCCCAGTCCCATGATCAAATCAAATCAAAATAATTAAATAAAACTCCCCAGGGCTGTTGTTGGTATGGATGATACCCGTTGTTTCGGGCCAACCGTGGAGTGTGCTTGTCGGTGGTGGGGGAGTATAAACTTTACCATTCTGTTTGGGAACCGCCTATAATGTGTGTAGCATGGAAGATATCGAGATCTCTTGGTTGTTATGTTGACAACACCCAAAATATCATTTATCTCTATTTCAAAACTCGAGCTTTGGCACCTCTACAAATCCCTGCTTCCCTCTGCGAAGGGCCTATCTACTTACTTTGATGTTGAGTCATCATCCTCTTATTAAAAAGCACCAGTTGGAGAGCACCGCTGTCATTTGCATGCATTGCTATTAATTTACATTGAGTATGACTGTGACTGGATCTCTTTTACCATAAATTACAATGTCTAGTCAATCCTTGATCTTCAGAGGTGCTCTGCATTTATGTTTTGCGGTCTCAGAAAGGGCTAGCGAGATACCATCTTGTTATATGATATTATGATTGTTTTGAGAAAGTGTTGTCATCCGAGATTTATTATTATTACTCGCTAGTTGATTATGCCATTGATATGGGTAAACATGAGACCTAAAAGTTATTGTGAATGTGGTTAGTTCATAACCTTGGCTGAAAACTTGAATGCTGGCTTTACATATTTGCAACAACAAGAGCAAACCGAGTTTGTAAACGTTTTTCTTTATCACTTTCAGTTTGTCAACTAAATTGCGTGAGGACAAGCAAAGGTTTAAGCTTGCGGGAGTTGATACGTCTCCAACATATCTACTTTTCTAAACACTTTTGCCCTTGTTTTGTACTCTAGCTTGCATGATTTGAATGGAACTAACCCGGACTGACGCTGTTTTCAGCAGAATTGCCATGGTGTTATTTTTGTGTAGAAATAAAAGTTCTCGGAATGACCTGAGAATCCACGGAGAATATTTTTGGAATATATAAAAAATACTGGTAAAATAATCAAGACCAGGGGGCCCACACCCTGTCCACGAGGGTGGGGGGTGCGTCCACCCCCCTGGGCGTGCCCCCTGTCTCATGGCCCCCCTGAGGCTCCACCGACCTCAACCCCAACACCATATATTCAATTTCGGGGAGAAAAAATATCAGAGAAAAGGATTCATCACGTTTTACGATACAGAGCCACCGCCAAGCCCTAATCTCTCTCGGGAGGGCTGACCTGGAGTCCGTTCGGGGCTCCGGAGAGTGGAGATCGTCGCCGTCGTCATCATCAACCTTCCTCCATCACCAATTCTAAGATGCTCACTGATGTCTACTATGCAACCTTCTTCTTGTAGATGTTATTGGCCTCCAAGTGCAGAGGTTTGTAGGATAGTAGCAAATTTCCCTCAAGTGGATGACCTAAGGTTTATCAATCCGTGGGAGGCGTAGGATGAAGATGGTATCCCTCAAAAACCATACAACCAAATAACAAAGAGTCTCGTGTGTCCCCAACACACCCAATACAATGGTAAATTGTATAGGTGCACTAGTTCGGCGAAGAGATGGTGATTCAAGTGCAATATGGATAGTAGATATAGGTTTTTGTAATCTTAAAATATAAAAACAGCAAGGTAACTAATAATAAAAGTGAGCATAAAAGGTATTGCAATGCGTTGAAACAAGGCCTAGGGTTCATACTTTCACTAGTGGAAGTTCTCTCAACAATAATAACATAACTGGATCATATAACTATCCCTCAACATGCAACAAAGAGTCACTCCAAAGTCACTAATAGCGAACAACAAACGAAGAGATTATTTAAGGTATGAAACCACCTCAAAGTTATCCTTTCTGATCGATTATTCAAGAGTTCATACTAGAATAACACCTTAAGATACAAGTCAACCAAAACCCTAATGTCACCTAGATACTCCATTATCACCTCAAGTATCCGCGGGCATGATTATACGATATGCATCACACAATCTCAGATTCATCTATTTAACCAACACAAAGAACTTGAAAGAGTGCCCCAAAGTTTCTATCGGAGAGTCAAGACGAAAACATGTGCCAACCCCTATGCATAAGTTCACAAGGTCACTGAACCTACAAGTTGATCACCAAAACATACATCAAGTAGATCACGTGATATCCCATTGTCACCACAAATAAGCACATGCAAGACATACATCAAGTGTTCTCAAATCCTTAAAGACTCAATCCGATAAGATAACTTCAAAGGGAAATCTCAATTCATCACAAGAGAGTAGAGGGGGACAAGCATCATAAGATCTAACTATAATAGCAAAGCTTGCGATACATCAAGATCATGCCATCTCAAGAACACGAGAGAGAGAGAGAGAGAGAGAGAGAGAGAGATCAAACACATAGCTACTGATACATACCCTCAACCCCGAGGGTGAACTACTCCCTCCTCGTCATGGAGAGCGCCGGGATGATGAAGATGGCCACCGGAGAGGGATTCCCCCTCCGGCAGGGTGCTGGAACGGGTCTAGATTGGTTTTTGGTGGCAACAGAGGCTTTCGGCGGCGGAACTCCCGATCTAGGTTATTTTTTGGAGGTTTCTGTATATATATGAGGTGTCTGAGTTGGGGGGGGGGCGCACCCCCTACCCTCGTGGGCAGACCGAGAACCTTCTGGTCCCTCTCCGGCACTTCCTGGGCTTCTTCTTGTCCAAAAATAAGCTCCATTGAGTTTCAGGTCAATTGGGCTCCGTTTGATATTCCTTTTCTACGATACTCTAAAACAAGAGAAAAACAGAAACCGACACTAGGCTCTGGGTTAATAGGTTAGTCCCAAAAATCATATAAAAGTGTATATAAAAGCCCATAAAACATCCTAGAAGGATAATATAATAGCATGGAACAATAGAAAATTATAGATACGTTAGAGACGTATCAAGCATCCCCAAGCTTAATTCCTGCTCATCCTCGAGTAGGTAAATGATAAAAATAATTTTTTTGATGTGGAATGCTACCCAACATAATTCTCAATGTAATTTTCTTTATTGTGGCATGAATGTTCAGATTTGAAAGATTCAAGACAAAAGTTTATATTGACGTAAGAATAATAATACTTCAAGCATATTAACAAAGCAATCATGTCTTCACAAAATAACATGGCCAAAGAAAGTTATCCCTACAAAATCATATAGTCTAGCTATGCTCTCTCTTCATCACACAAAATATTCATATCATGCACAACCCCGATTTCAGCCAAACAATTGTTTCACACTTTAATTCTTTCAAACCTTTCAACTTTCACGCAATACATGAGCGTGAGCCATGGATATAGCACTATGTGGAATAGAGTGGTGGTTGTGGGGAAGACAAAAAGAAGAAGATAGTCTCACATCAACTAGGCGTATCAATGGGCTA
Source organism: Secale cereale (assembly GCA_902687465.1). Classification (NCBI taxonomy): domain Eukaryota; kingdom Viridiplantae; phylum Streptophyta; class Magnoliopsida; order Poales; family Poaceae; genus Secale; species Secale cereale. Next base: position 334,856,774 of record LR738713.1, read on the forward strand.
TGGAGATGCCCGTTAATAGATATCAATGTGAGTGAGTAGGGATTGCCATGCAACAGATTCACTAGAGCTATAAGTGTATGAAAGCTCAACAAAAGAACTAAGTGGGTGTGCATCCAACTTGCTTGCTCATGAAGACCTAGGGCATTTGAGGAAGCCCATCGTTGGAATATACAAGCCAAGTTCTATAATGAAAATTCCCACTAGTATATGAAAGTGATAAAACAAGTGACTCTCTATCATGAAGATTATGGTGCTACTTTGAAGCACAAGTGTGGAAAAGGATAGTAGCATTGTCCCTTCTCTCTTTTTTGGAGGGGCTTTTCTCTTTTTTAGCCCCCCTCTCTTTTTTTGGGCCATCTCCTTTTTTTTGGCCTTTCTCTTTTTTTTTTTGTTTCCTCACACGGGACAATGCTCTAATAATTAAGATCATCACACTTTTATTTACTTACAACTCAAAGATTACAACTCGAAGCTAGAAGAAAATATGACTCTATGTGAATGCCTCCGGTGGTGTACCAGGATGTGCAATGAATCAAGAGTGACATGTATGAATGAATTGTGAATGGTGGCCTTGCCACAAATACAATGTCCACTACATGATCATGCATGGCAATATGACAATATGAAGCATGTCATAATAACGGAACGGTGGAAAGTTGCATGGGAATATATCTCGGAATGGCTATGGAAATGCCATGAGAGGTAGGTATGGTGGCTGTTTTGAGGAAGGTATATGGTGTGTGTATGGTACCAGCGAATGTTGCGCGCTACAAGAGAGGCTAGCAATGGTGGAAGGGTGAGAGTGCGTATAATATTAGGAAAGAAGAGATAGACTAGGATTTGTTCTGGCTTGTCTTGTACTCCAAGTAGATCATTGTACTCCTATATATATGCCCACGAGGTTCAAGCAATACATCAACTATTCCACCAAACCTCTCTCTCTCTCTTCTAACATGGTATCTATCGCAAGTCGATCCTAAACCCTAGCCGCCACCGCTTCCACACCCGCGCGCCGCCCCTGGGGTGGTCGGCCTCCATGACCGCCGCCGGGGGCCGCGCCACCCGTAGCTAGGGTTCGTCCGCCGGCCGTGTTGGCCGGCTGCCCTAGAGAGTCTTTTTCCTGAGCCTTTGCTCTAGGTTTTTTTCGCTCTCTCGCCGGTCGTTTTGATCGGCGTTTTTCTTTTTGGTTTTCCGATCTAATCTTGATCGGTTTGCGTCGCCCGCCGCTGCCGTCGACCTCCGTGCGCCTCTACTCCGACCCCGGTGCGACCAGCCGGCCTCTCCTCCGACCCGGCGGCCACGCGCGCCGAGGCAGCCCATCCGGGCCAGCCGCCGTCCGTGTGTCGGTCCGCCCGTCGCCCTGCACCGGCCGTCACCGCCCTGCTCCGACCGGAACACCTGCATCGCCCTGACCCGGCGGCCTCGCGCCATGCGACGACCAATCATATCCGTCGCTCACGTGCCAGCCCGCCCACCGATCCACGTCACCCGCCTCCGTCGTGTCTGCACGGCGGCCCGGTGGTCTACCTCACCGGCTTCATCCTCGAATGCGTCGGGCTGACTGCGTCAGACTCGTCGGCTACCTTAGCTCGGGCCCCGCTGCTACGTTGGTCGCTCGGGCCTCGCTGCCGGGGCGCCGGCGCTGCTTTGGCAGCTCGGGTGCCGGTGCTGACAAGCTCGTCCGCACGACGTCCCACGCCGTCCGTCGTCGCCGCCTCATCCCGGACTCCGCCACCACTCCACCGAGCGGCGTCCCCGACCTCGCGCGTGATCGGCTTGATCACCCGCTCACCGCTGCGATCCACCTCATCTACGCCGCGCGATCGATCTGGCCCGTCGGTTACACGCGCCTCCGCAGGTCCCGTGAAGATCGTCCCTAGTACAGCGCGGCTCTCTACCGATCGAGCATCGGGCTGCCGCTGCGTCGCCCCGTCGGGCCGCAGCGCCGCCGCCCCATGGTTCTCCTCGTGGCTGCATCGACTCGTGCTTCACCGCTGCGTCGCCCTTTCGGGCCATAGTGCCACGATACGCGGTCCCCGCCGCCGCGCCGAGGCCGTCCCCGCGGTTGCACCGACTCGTGAACCGCCGTTGCGTCGCCCCTTCGGGCCGCAGCATTGCGGCCTGCGGTCCCCGCCGCCGCCCCGAGATCTTCCCGTCGTCGCCTCGACCCGCCTGCCGCCGCTGCGTCGCCCCTTCGGGTCGTAGCGCCGCGGCCCGCGTACCACTCCGCCGTCACCGCGCGTCGACTTCCCGTGATACGCGTCGCGCCATCTCCCTTGGTGCGGGAACGTCACCGTCCGCACCGGTCTTCGTCATGCTGTCATGGTTCTTCGCCTACTTCGAGCACCGCCGTCGCACTCCTAACCTAGCCGCCACCGCCGCTCATCTTTGGCCGCCGCTGCCGCTACCATCATAGCCGCCGCCGTCGCCCGTCCACCCTCTTCGTCTTCATCCAAGCACTAGCCCGTCGCCAGCGTCGTCGTCATCTACCCCGACCACTTCGTCTACTCCGACCACCGTTGGTGACATCAGCCCCGCACTGATGGACGCCGCAATCGTCATTGAGTTCTTCTCTGCTGGCCTCTCCGACTTCTCCGACATGGCGTACAACTCGTGCAGGTCCCTCGTCTACGCATGCCCGGTGCTGGCAACACCGATGCATGCCTTCATCCACGACGTGTCCCCGGGCCTGGCAAGCCTGGTCGGTGCTTCATCAACTTCGTCTTCGTCCGTCTACGCATGCCCGGTGCTGGCAACATCGGTGCGTGCTTTCGTCTACGATGTGTCCCCGGGCTTGGCAATCCCGCCGCGACGCGTCATCAACAACATCTTCTTCCCGGCGCACCACTACTTCGACACCACAGTGCCCATGCTAACTCGGCGCCCCCTTGCGCCTGCGGCTCCACGGCGACTTCCTCGACACCGGCTACCCCGGCTCGACATTGACCACGGCATTCTTCACACGGCTACCTCGACCACGGGTCCACCACATACGTTCTCGGCTACATCGACAAACGGCACAAAGGGCTACCGCCTACTTGAGCAACCTCGTCGGTTTCCACTCCAGTCACAACTCCGTGATGCGTCGATCGTTCCGACTGTGTGTGTGTGTGGGGGGGGGGGTGTCCGTCGGCTTGCCTTCGGATTCTTCTCCAGTCTCATCGTTTGCGTCGCTACCTTTGTGACTGCGGGGGGGATGTTGAGTATAACGTTTATTAGGAAAGGAGAGATAGACTAGGATTTGTTCTGGCTTGTCTTGTACTCCAAGTAGATCATTGTACTCCTATATATATGCCCACGAGGTTCAAGCAATACATCAACTATTCCACCAAACATCTCTCTCTCTTCTAACAATAACCAAATGAAATTACCATGTTGTTTAAGAGACTCTCAAAAATATATAAGTGAAGCATGAGAGATCAATTTTCTTTAAAATAAAAACCACCACCGTGCTCTAAAAGATATAAGTGAAGCACTAGAGAAAAAGACAAACTACTCCAAATGATATAAGTGAAGATCAATGAGTAGTTGAATAATTATGTAATTATGTGAATAGCACCGATAGTATGGATAGCACCGATAGTATAACAATTATCATCATCACAATGAGTAATAGGAGGAACATCATTCGGAAGGGATACCGTTTTATCTTTGCTATTCCCTTTTTTTCTTTTTCTTCTTCACATCATGTATGGTTTAATCCTCTTTTCGGAGCTCTTTATTAATGAGATTGGTTGAATAGAAGGCTCCTTCTCGTTACCTGATTCATCATAAGAAAGAATAGGAGGATATTGGGAAATCTCTTCCCTTTCATTAGTATTCTCTTCATCTTCTATTTGTCTTCTTGTCTTTATGTAATTGACAATGTAGGGATTTTCAATGCAATTCACCGCACAATACATATAAATTTCCTCTAGATAAAGTTCAAGAACTTTGTTAAGGACAAATTCTGGAAGATCCTTAGTTAAACGTTTCATTTCTTCATAACCCACAAGCAAACTTAGTTCATTATGATGCGCAAGGAAAATCAAGTCATCACAATTTTTGAACACGATACAATCATGAAACAATTTGCATTGGATATTTAAATGATCACGTTCGTTGCAAAGTTCACAAGGGTGGCAAATAAATTTTAAATTTTCAGCATAGTCATCTAGCCTTTCTTGCAACCATTTAGTTTCTAAATACTTATGTCTCTTGCAAAATCAATCTTCCCTATTTGGTACGTACTTGCAAACTCTATGCACTCCACAAAAACAGACATGCTTATAAGAGATGTTTTCATCATGACTAGTGCAATCATCATTAGTATTATGGATATTCGAAGAATTCACACTAAAAACATTGCAATCATGCTCATCATTCAAGTTTTTAGTGCCAAGCATTCTATGTAATTCCTCTTCTAGTACTTGAGCACAATTTTCCTTCCCACCATTTTCACGAAAGATATTAAAAAGATGAAGCATATGAGGTAACCTTAATTCCATTTTTTGTAGTTTTCTTTTATAAACTAAAGTAGTGATAAAACAAGAAACTAAAAGTTTCGATTGCAAGATCTAAAGATATACCTTGAAGCACTCACCTCCGCGGCAACGGCGCTAGAAAAGAGCTTGATATCTACTACGCAACCTTCTTCTTGTAGACGTTGTTGGGCCTCCAAGTGCAGAGGTTTGTAGGACAGTAGCAAATTTCCCTCAAGTGGATGACCTAAGGTTTATCAATCTGTAGGATCGAAAGTAGGTCTAGAGGGGGGGTGATTAGACTACTTGACAATATAAAAAATCTGCCTTTAGATCATGCAAAGTTTTTGGCAGTTTCACAAACAAGATCAGTTCAAGTAACACCCTACACATGCAATTCTAGAGTTTATGCAGCGGAAAGTAAATTGCACATGTAAAAGAGAGGTGGAGAAGATCAAACGCAGTTTGGTGACACGGAGATTTTTGTCGTGGTTCCGATAGGTGGTGCTATCGTACATCCACGTTGATGGAGACTTCAACCCACGGAGGGTAACGGCTGCGCGAGTCCACGGAGGGCTCCACCCACGAAGGGTCCACGAAGAAGCAACCTTGTCTATTCCATCACGGCCTACGCCCACGGAGGACTAGCCTTACTCGGGGTAGATCTTCACGAAGTAGGCGATCTCCTTGCCCTTACAAACTTCTTGGTTCAACTCCACATCACGACGGAGGCTCCCAAGCGACACCTAACCAATCTAGGAGGCACCACCCCCCAAAAGGTAATAGACGGTGTTGATGGTGATGAACTCCTTGCTCTTGTGCTTCAAGTGATAAACTCCCCAACACTCAACTCTCCTCACTAATATGGCTGTGGTGGAAGAAAGATTTGAGTGGAAAGCAACTTGGGAAGGCTAGAGATCAAGTTTCATATGGTAGGAATGGAATGTCTTGATCTCAACACAAGGGTAGGTGGTTCACTTCTCAGAAAGTGTGTGGTAGAAGTGGTGGTACTTTCTGATGGCTCTCCTCACGAATGAGGAGGGGGTGGAGGGGTATATATAGCCTCCACACAAAATCCAACCGTTACACACACATTTGACCAATCTCGGTCAGACCGAAGTGAAAACTCGGTTAGACCGAAAGTTCAAATATAGTGAACGTTGGGATTTTCGGTGGGACCGAAAATACCATCTCGGTGAGACCGAAGTGAGTCAAAGGTTAGGGTTTGCCATTTCGGTGAGACCGAAAATATAAACTCGGATATTCCGAATTGATGTCAACTGATCACAGAAGGTTGGCAGCCCTTTTTCGGTGAGACCGAAACTCAGAATCGGTGTGACCGAGAGTCTAGGGTTTGGAGAAACAACTGAAGTGGTTCATCTCGGTGGGACTGAGTTGGAGAAATCGGTGTGACCGAGATTACTTATGGGTGTGTGTTAAGTAGTGAATAGTGCTGATAGTTGAGGGAGTTAGATCACCAAGCACTTGAGCAACAAGAACATTAACACAACCTCATCCCCTTTTAATAGTATTGGCTTTCCTATGGACTCAATGTGATCTTTGATCACTAAACCAAAAATGGAGTCTTGAGCTTTTGCCAATGCTTGTCTTAGCATTTTGAGGGGTCCACTTCTTCAGACATTTCCATACCCACATCATCGAACTTTTCTGAAATGATTCTCAAGAGAATATTAGTTCAATGATATATATGTTGTTATTAATTACCAAAACCACCCGGGGAATAGTTGCACTTTCAATCTCCCCCTTTTTGGTAATTGATGACAACATATAGATCAAAGCTTCGACAAAAGATATAATCAATGAATAATATCGTCGCTTTGAGAGGTATGTGATAAACAAGAGCTCCCCCTAAATTTGTGCATTATTTAAAATTTGCGTTTGAATGCAAATGCACAATCGATTAGGATTATGGGTCACTCTTCCATGTCACATACATCTTGGTGGAGCGCACAAAATGATAAGAATGAATAACATGCACTCAATCACCAAGACAAGAGTAAATAGCCATACAATAAGAAATAGCATATGATAAACAATAAGCACACATTAAAGCATAGTATGACTAAGCACTCATTAAGGTAGCATCAAACGTAGTAGCAAGCACACTTAAAGTATCTGGAACCAAAAGAAACCCAATGTATCTCAAGGAAAACGGCAAAAGAACGAAAAGACGAAAGAGCACTCTCTCTCTCGAAGCCCTATGATCTATAACAATTTCTCCCCCTTTGGCAACAAGTTACAAAAAAGTTCGAAAAGGTATAGAGCTAAACGTCACTGCGGGCTCGGCTGGCTGCTCCCGTCTGGGTCGATGTCGGTGTAGAGATAGCTGCGTCGGCGAAGACTTCTGCTGACGTCTGCGCTGGAGGAGTGGATGCTGGAGCTGAAGGAACTGCTGGAGCTGTAGCTGGTGCTGAAGTGGTAGCCCTGGAGTCTGTCACTGGGATAGCTGCAGACCTGGATCCTCTGGGAACCGGAGCAGTCTGGCGATGAGAGTCCTGGACTATATCATCCTGCATAAGCTCTGCTCTCTCCTGCCTAGTCTCCTCCATGTCTGCCTCAAGTTTGTTGACAGACACCTGAATCTCAGTCAGCTTCACGTCCAGAGCGTGGATCTTGTCCTCGACGATCCTCTCAAGGCTCTCCTGAGATTGCTCAATGCTGGCCAGGCGTTGTTCAATTCTCCGGGTTGCTTCAAGAATCTGATCTCCGAAGCTCTTTGGCTTAGCTGCTGCTGCTGCTGCCTCTCTGTCAGCTTTGGCTTTCTTTGCAGCTTCGATCTTGGCTTGCCCTTCAACTGAGGTGGGATCCTCTTCATCCATCACAACTACGTTGTCCTCATGCTCTGGCTGCAGTTGTAAGTGCTTCCTATCCAACATGAATTTGCCCGTGCCAAACTTGGCGTTGATAAGCATCTGTATCTGCGGTGCAAACCCACACGACCTCTTCTGGTCAGCTGCAGTCCTCTTAATGGTCTCTACCATCAAGTCCATCACCTTAAAAGGTGCCTTCTCATCGAGAATGTGCAGCATGTTGATAGAATAGCCTCGTATCATCCGGTGGTCACCTGACTTAGGCATCAAAGTATGCCTCAGGATAGTGTTAGTGGTGGTCAGACCTGCCTGGAGATAATACACTGAGCCGAGTTTCCATCCCTCCAAATCAGCAGCTGGGATCTCCTTGTACATATTCTTCATGGAATCATGACTCTTCTTAGGAATCCCATAGACATCAATGTCGTCCTCTCTCTGCACTGGAGAGTTCAGAAGTTCTGCCCATTCTGCAACAGTTGAAGAAAACCGTTGACCTTCAGTCATCCAGGTGATCTTGCCATCGGGGTAGAAATGGGCTGTGGCATAGAACTGCATGATCATCTCGTCGTTCCATGCTGTCAGTTCTTGACCCACGAAATCAGCAACTCCACATGCAGTAAAGCTCTCATGCACATGGGGAAAGAAGTCCCGATGCTCTCTGCTGTCAATGTACTTCCAGTCAACATACCTGGTGTCAGCAACAATGGGCTTCTTATCCATTAGCACGGTCTCATAGAAATCCTGCTGCTCTTTGGTGTGGAATCTGGGGTCCACAGCAGTCCTTCTTCTTACGGCATATGGATCAGACTGTCTCCATAGCCTGAGACCTTTGTCCTTTCTTGCCTTCATGTCCTCAGCTTGAGGATGAGCATCATTGTGGAGTGGCAACTTGGGACGGAGCTTGAGCAACACATGCTCTTCATCAGATTCAGACGGTGGCATCTCACCTTTGTTCTTCTCAGAAGCTGGAATGCTTCTGGTTGTCCTCTTGGGCTTGGCTGGAGCTGCCTTAGCTTGAGCAGGCTTCTTGGGCTTGGAGGAGGTTTGAGCCCGAATAGCATCACCCATGAACTTAGCTTTCTGAGGAGGAGGCTGGGGTGCATCTTCTTCTTCTTCTTCAGCATCATCAACTTGAGGTTCAGCATAAACAACTCTCTTCCTTTTGGAAGTCTTCTTCACCTTGCTTGGAGCTGGCTCTTCCAAGTTGAGCTTCTTGGCAACTGCAGACTGCTTCACTTTGCTCGTGCCTTTCTTTGGCTGCTGCCCTTGGAGCTCTTTGGCAACCACTTGCCTCTTTGGCTTGGAGGTAACTTCCTCAGCAACAAAATCGGAATCCTCAGAATCAGACGTTCTCTTCTTCCTGGTTCTCGTAGCAGCAGGAGGCAGACCACTAGGGGTGCTCCTCTCACCATCATCACTAGAGCTGCTAGCCTCAGGACTTGTACCTGCCTCTGGAATCTCAGCAAACGGTGATTCGGACCTGTTCTGGCTGTCACTGACATCTGACATGGCTGAAAGACCTGTGAATAGATAAGGTGTAGGCAGAGTAGAAGAGTTATCACAACTGCAGAAGTTTTTGCAAAAAAATGAGTTAAAAACTTAGTTTTGAGTTTTCACAGAATGTATTTCGGTCAAACCGATTTCAAGTTTCGGTGTAACCGAAGTGTTCAACAGAACCTACACACCACTTTCGGTCAGACCGAAATGGGTTTCGGTCCTACCGAAAAACTAGGGTTTCATAGAAACTTCACTTCGGACATTCCGATTTTCACAACTCGGTCAGACCGAACTGTGTAGTGCAATGGTCAGAGACCAAATCGGTCAGTCCGAGTTTCAGGAATCGGCTTCACCGAGATGCATTTCGTGGAAACCTAAACCTAAGAATTTTCCTCGAAACTAAACGATCTGAACAATGTATTGGGAACATATCAAACGTGGATTGAATCAGGGCAGTCCTATCATGCAAGAATCAGAAGTGGAGCATGAATAGGGATCGAGACACACCCTAACTTGGTGGTGTCCCTCTACGGCGGCAACGGCGGAGAAGATTACCGTTGACGGCGGCGGAGACCTGCGGCAAGGGCACACAGGCGACGACGGCGACGATCCTTAGATCAGGGCGGCGGCAGCAGGGGTCTTGGAGGGCGAACGGTTTGAAAGGAATAGATCGCGCGCAGCCCTCAGTATATATAACCCCGTACTGTCGGTGGGACCGAGTTGAAAAACTCGGTGTCACCGAGATGTATTTCTGCTGTGCAGTTACACATATCGGTCAGACCGAGATTTTGAACTCGGTTTCACCGAGATGAAACCTAGATCAATCTAAGTGTTTCGGTTGGACCGAGATTGAGAAACCGGTCAGACCGAAATAGACTTAGAAGGTTTTGGAAGTCAGCCTTAGACGAATCGGTGGTTCCGAGTGCTCCTCACTCGGACTGTCCGAAAAAGACTTGTTCAAAGTTGTGATATAAGCATGAATAGAATTTTGAGACAAAATAGCATAGATAGCTAGGGAAAGTGCTTAGGCATTCTTGTCCATCCATTTGGCCAGAAAAAGAAACCAAAACAATCAAAACAACAAATGGATGTCCTTGAATGGATAAAATCATGCATCCAACATGCTCACACAATAAGATAGCAACTGAAATATGTGTCAAACATGCACAACCAAAACTCTAGCTACTAGCACACAAATTGTCGATGACTAGGTCATCTATATATGAGTATATTGACTTAGGAGTCAAATGAGAACATTTGATCATAGGTCATACTCATCGTTTAAGCACAAGTGGGATTACCACTTTTACATAAAGCATTTATGTGTTCACATCATTTGGAGATGCTTTAGCTCATTTTTAGAGCAAAGCTCCCCCTAGATGTGAGAACCCCTTTTAAAGGGTCAAACTAACCTTGGGTTGTCGTAGAAGACTTCATGTAGATGTTGAAGATGTGGATGCTCAATGTTGATGTAGACCATCAAGAGTTGGGAGCAATCCTTTGGATTAGGGCACTTTCAGTACCTACATGGGTTAGTCCCACAAGGAACAAACAAGAATATCCATAGACATAGAGTGAAGTACACAAAAGATGATGTCCATGAAAGCAATGATTACCTTGTCCCTTGACTTACCAACAAGAGGGTTTGTGACTCCATGAACAAGTGCATGATGTGGAAGTTGATTGCACAAGTTCTTGCCAAAATGAATATGAGTGAAGTTTGTTGGCGGAGTCACCCTCAAGAACCTACTAGTTCTTCTTCTTTGGGATCCACATCATCTTGATGGGAATCCTTGGTGTTGTAGTTGAGCTTGACGAAGTAGAACTTGATGTGTCCTTGGGAACCCACTTGACCATGGCTTGAGGTGCTTCAATGAATGCATCAATCTCCTCTTGAAGCTTGTCCTTGGCCTTTAGCTTGTGGTCTTGTGGTGGAAGGTCATCTTGAGCTTGTTCCACATTGGAAGAAGTAGGATCATACTTCTCCTTTTGTGAAACAAACTGTGGAGTAGGGTATTGACCTTCTTCCCACTCAACACCTTTGGCGTTGAACTTTCGCTCAAAACCAATCCCTTGATTCTTCCGGTGTCTTCCTTGTTTGCGAACAATCTCCTCAAAGTTCTTGCTTCTGGCAAGACTCTTGTAGACACCTTTCTCTATGATTTCCTTCAATAGGCTATTTTCTTGCTCAAGTGTAACTTGGCTTGAAACATTGTTAGTGGAATCAAGAGAACTACTAGAAGCAACAATATTGGATTTAACATTGTTATTGTTACTACTAGAGGAAGAATTTTTCTTATGCTTGTCATGCTTAGTCTTAATAGGTGGCAAGAAATTAGACAAGAGAAGTCGTTTGGCAAGATATGAAGAACTCTTCTTTCGAAGATCGTCATTGATCGCTTTTAGAAACTCATGTTCTTGCTCTAGAGTGAGCTTCTCGAAGCGTAGCTTCTCATGAGATCTTAGGAGCTCTCTATGATCTTCTTGAGTTGTTTCATGAGCTAACTTAAGAGTGTTTAGTTCTTTAGTTAGACGCTCAATCTCCTTCATAGCATTGTCATTCGACTCTTCTCGACTATAAAGACTACTAGCATTTTCATCATTACTAAGCTCACTAGCTTTATCATGCAAGAGCTCATCTTCACCAAGTAAGTCATCCTCATCACTATCAAAGTCAATGAATTCAGGGTGTGTTACCTTGGGGCCTTTAGCCATGAAGCATCTTCCAATTCCCTCATTTGGTGAATCAAATAAGTCGTAGGAGTTGGAGTTGGAGGATACGAGTGCAAGTCCGGCAACACCTTCATCTTGACTATAGTCGGAGTCGGAGTGATAGCTTCCATCGGATTGACTGTCAGAGTCGGAGCCGGAGACCCATTCACCAACATGAGCTTGATGTCTTCTTCTTGTGTAGCTCCTTGATGACTTGTCTTTCCTCTCCGAATCCTTGCTTCTCCGAGAAGGTCTTCGTTCATAACGATCATCTCTACTCCTTCTCTCTCTCCGAGGTGACTCATCTCTTGCTCTTCTTCTTGGAGATTCTTCTCTTCTCTTGTGGGGAGCCGTACACTCATTTGAGAAGTGTCCGGGTCGTCCACAATTGTAGCAGTTTTGATCACGACTAGAAGATCTCTTTCCATCATATGATCTAGACTTTGAGCTTCTTTCTTTGCCTCTATTCTTGTAGAACTTGTTGAAGTTCTTGACCATTAGGCTTATGTCTTCATTGGAAATTTGCTTGTCACTTGAGGTAGTAGGAGCATCACTTGTATCTTTGTAAGCACCACTTGACTTGTTGTGAAGCTCTTCCTTATCCTTAAGTGTCATCTCATGAGCAACAATCCTTCCAATGACTTCAGTTGGCTTGAGAGTCTTGTAGTTTGGCATCATTTGGATCAAAGTGCACACGGTGTCATACTTTCCATCCAAAGCTCTGAGAATCTTCTTAATGATGAATCGGTCGGTCATTTCTTCGCTTCCTAAGCCTGCAATCTCATTTGTGATGAGAGCAAGCCTAGAGTACATTTCAGCGACTCCTTCACCATCCTTCATCTTGAACTTGTCAAGTTGACCTTGAAGAATATCTAGCTTTGATTCCTTAACAGATTCAGTACCCTCGTGCATTTCAACCAAAGTATCCCAAATCTCTTTAGCATTCTCAAGACGGCTGATTTTGTTGAACTCTTCAGGACACAAGGCATTGAAGAGAATGTCACAAGCTTGAGCATTGTTTTGCAACATCTTCAATTCTTCGGGTGTAGCTTCGCGATCCGGAACTTTTCCATCTTCAAAGAAGTCACCTTGCATACCAACACAAATAATGCCCCATGCGGCTGGGTTATGACCAAGAATATGCATTTTCATTTTATGCTTCCAACTAGCAAAATTTGTACCATCAAAGTAAGGACCTCTACGATAATTACCCTCACTAGACGCCATACTCTCCTAGGTTGTGAAACCAAGCTTATGGAGTCCAATGCAATGGAAACCAAGGCAATGGAGACCAAAGCTCTGATACCACTTGTAGGATCGAAAGTAAGTCTAGAGGGGGGGTGATTAGACTACTTGACAAAATAAAAAATCTGCCTTTAGATCATGCAATGTTTTTGGCAGTTTCACAATTAAGATCAATTCAAGTAACACCCTACACATGCAATTCTAGAGTATATGCAGCGGAAAGTAAATTGCACATGTAAAAGAGAGATGGAGAAGATCAAACGCAGTTTGGTGACACGGAGATTTTTGTCGTGGTTCCGATAGGTGGTGCTATCGTACATCCACGTTGATGGAGACTTCAACCCACGGAGGGTAACGGCTGCGCGAGTCCACGGAGGGCTCCACCCACGAAGGGTCCACGAAGAAGCAACCTTGTCTATTCCATCACGGCCTACGCCCACGGAGGACTAGCCTTACTCGGGGTAGATCTTCACGAAGTAGGCGATCTCCTTGCCCTTACAAACTTCTTGGTTCAACTCCACATCATCAAGACGGAGGCTCCCAAGTGACACCTAACCAATCTAGGAGGCACCACCCCCCAAAAGGTAATAGACGGTGTTGATGATGATGAACTCCTTGCTCTTGTGCTTCAAGTGATAAACTCCCCAACACTCAACTCTCCTCACTGATATGGCTGTGGTGGAAGAAAGATTTGAGTGGAAAGCAACTTGGGAAGGCTAGAGATCAAGTTTCATATGGTAGGAATGGAATGACTTGATCTCAACACAAGGGTAGGTGGTTCACTTCTCAGAAAGTGTATGATAGAAGTGGTGGTACTTTCTGATGGCTCTCCTCACGAATGAGGAGGGGGTGGAGGGGTATATATAGCCTCCACACAAAATCCAACCGTTACACACACATTTGACCAATCTCGGTCAGACCGAAGTGAAAACTCGGTTAGACCGAAAGTTCAAATATAGTGAACGTTGGGATTTTCGGTGGGACCGAAAATACCATCTCGGTGAGACCGAAATGAGTCAAAGGTTAGGGTTTGCCATTTCGGTGAGACCGAAAATATAAACTCGGATATTCCGAATTGATGTCAACTGATCACAGAAGGTTGGCAGCCCTTTTTCGGTGAGACCGAAACTCAGAATCGGTGTGACCGAGAATCTAGGGTTTGGAGAAACAACTGAAGTGGTTCATCTCGGTGGGACTGAGTTGGAGAAATCGGTGTGACCGAGATTACTTATGGGTGTGTGTTAAGTAGTGAATAGTGCTGATAGTTGAGGGAGTTAGATCACCAAGCACTTGAGCAACAAGAACATTAACACAACCTCATCCCCTTTTAATAGTATTGGCTTTCCTATGGACTCAATGTGATCTTTGATCACTAAACCAAAAATGGAGTCTTGAGCTTTTGCCAATGCTTGTCTTAGCATTTTGAGGGGTCCACTTCTTCAGACATTTCCATACCCACATCATCGAACTTTTCTGAAATGATTCTCAAGAGAATATTAGTTCAATGATATATATGTTGTTATTAATTACCAAAACCACCCGGGGAATAGTTGCACTTTCACAATCCGTGGGAGGCGTAGGATGAAGATGGTCTCTCTCAAATAGCCCTGCAACCAAATAACAAAGAGTCTTTTGTGTCCCCAACACACCCAATACAATGGTAAATTGTATAGGTGCACTAGTTCGGCGAAGAGATGGTGATACAAGTGCAATATGGATAGTAGATATAGGTTTTTGTAATCTGAAAATATAAAAACAACAAGGCAGCTAATGATAAAAGTGAGCATAAACGGTATTGCAATGCGTTGAAACCAGGCCTAGGGTTCATACTTTCACTAGTGGAAGCTCTCTCAACAATAGTAACATAACTGGATCAAATAACTATCCCTCAACATGCAACAAAGAGTCACTTCAAAGTCACTAATAGCGGAGAACAAACGAAGATATTATTTTAGGGTACGAAACCACCTCAAAGTTTTTCTTTCTGATCGATCTATTCAAGAGTTCGTACTAGAATAACACCTTAAGATACAAATCAACCAAAACCCTAATGTCACCTAGATACTCCATTGTCACCTGAAGTATCCGTAGGCATGATTATACGATATGCATCACACAATCTCAGGTTCATCTATTCAACCAACAGAAAGAACTTCAAAGGGTGCCCCAAAGTTTCTACCGGAGAGTCAAGACAAAAACGTGTGCCAACCCCTATGCATAAGTTCACAAGGTCACTGAACCCGCAAGTTGATCACCAAAACATACATCAAGTAGATCACGTGATATCCCATTATCACCACAGATAAGCACATGCAAGACATACATCAAGTGTTCTCAAATCCTTAATCACTCAATCCGATAAGATAACTTCAAAGGGAAAACTCAATTCATCACAAGAGAGTAGTGGGGGACAAGCATCATAAGATCCAACTATAATAGCAAAGCTCACGATACATCAAGATCGTGCCATCTCAAGAACACGAGAGAGAGAGAGAGAGAGAGAGAGAGAGAGAGAGAGATCAAACACATAGCTACTGATACATACCCTCAGCCCCGAGGGTGAACTACTCCCTCCTCGTCATGGAGAGTGCCGGGATGATGAAGATGAACACCGGAGAGGGATTCCCCCTCCGGCAGGGTGCCGGAACGGGTCTAGATTGGTTTTTGGTGGCAACAGAGGCTTTCGACAGCGGAACTCCCGATCTAGGTTATTTTCTGGAGGTTTCTGTATATATAGGAGGTGTTGGAGTCGGGGGCAAGTAAAGCGGACCTCTGGGCTGCCCACGAGGGTAGGGGCGCGCCCCCTACCCTCGTGGGCAACCAGGGAACCTTCTGGTCCCTCTCCGGCACTTCCTGGGCTTCTTCTGGTAAAAAAATAAGCTCCATTGAGTTTCAGGTCAATTGGGCTCCGTTTGATATTCCTTTTCAGCGATACTCTAAAACAAGAGAAAATCAGAAACTGGCACTGGGCTTTGGGTTAATAGGTTAGTCCCAAAAATCATATAAAAGTGTATATAAAAGCCCATAAAACATCCTAGAAGGATAATATAATAACATGGAACAATAAAAAAATATAGATACGTTGGAGACATATCACTCACCACCGTGCGTGAGTAATCCCATCGTAGGCTTGCTGGACGGTGATGGGTTGGATGAGATTTACCATGTAATCGAGTTAGTTTTGTTAGGGTTTGATCCCTAGTATCCATTATGTTCTAAGATTGATGTTGCTATGACTTTGCCATGCTTAACGCTTGTCACTAGGGCCCGAGTGCCATGATTTCCGATCTGAACCTATTATGTTTTCATGAATATATGTGAGTTCTTGATCCTACCTTGCAAGTCAATACTCACCTACTATGTGTTATGATCCGGCAACCCCGAAGTGACAACAATCGGGACCACTCTCGGCGATGACCGTAGTTTGAGGAGTTCATGTATTCACTAACTGTTAATGCTTTGGTCCGGTACTATATTAAAAGGAGGCCTTAATATCCCTTAGTTTCCAATAGGACCCCGCGGCCACGGAATGGTAGGACAAAAGATGGCATGCAAGTTCTTTTCCATAAGCACGTATGACTATATTCGGAATACGTGCCTACATTACATTGATGAACTGGGGCTAGTTCTGTGTCACCCTATGTTATAACTATTACATGAGGAATCGCATCCGACATAATTATCCATCACTGATGCAATGCCTACGAGCTTTTCACATATTGATCCTTGCTTAGTTACTTGTCCGCTGCCACTGTTACAATCACTACAAAACTACTATTGTTACTTTTGTCACCATTGCCGTTACTTCCATACTACTTTGCTACTGAATACTTTTCTGCAGATATTAAGTCTTCCAGGTGTGGTTGAATTGACAACTCAACTGCTAATACTTGAGAATATTCTTTGGCTCCCCTTGTGTCGAATCAATAAATTTGGGTTGAATACTCTACCCTCGAAAACTGTTGCGATCCCCTATACTTGTGGGTTATCAATGCACAACATAATAAGACTTGCAAGCAAATGACTAATGAGTTAGTCAGGGGATGATGTATTACGGAACGAGTAAAGAGACTTGTCGATTACGAGATTGAACTAGGTATAGAGATACCGACGATCGAATCTCGGACAAGTAACATACTGACAGACGAAGGGAATTTTGTATGTTGTCACAACGGTTCGACTGATAAAGATCTTCGTAGAATATGTAGGTGCCAATATGGGCATCCAGGTTCTGCTATTGGTTATTGACCTGAGAGGTGTGTCGGTCATGTCTACATAGTTCTCGAACCCATAGGGTCCACACACTTAACGTTCGTTGATGATATAATATTGGGTTTTTTATTTCTATGCCCTGGTTCCTTAGCTCTACTCATTCATCCCCACTCTGTTAACTTTTGCTCACTTTCCCCCACTCCCTTGCCCAAAACCCTCAGAAGAGATCACAACGGACGTTGCCGTCGGGTCAATGCCTTTGACCCTTAAGTCTGACAAGTGGGGCCGCGTATACGTGGGCGCCTGCAAGACCGCGGTCGTGCCCGGTCGTGGGGTAGCACGTGTCCATGGACATGCCCGAAACGTTACATCATATAAAGAGGGGCAACCACCTCCATCGCCCCTACCATTTCCCCTAATTCCCCTCCCTGCCTCATCATCTTCCTCTCCCCCACCGGCATCGTCTCGCTCTCCTCCAGTGCCTCCACCGCACCGTCTCACTCTCCCCCACCGCATCCTCTTCCTCACCTTCATCGCCTCCATATATCCATTGGCCGAAGCTCGTGGAGACGCCGGCTCTGTGGCCGGAGATCTGGTGAAGCAGCAGGGTGCGGTGACCGCAGATATCGGCGGTGTCCACGACGGTGCGGGGAAACTCGCAACCGCTATGGATGTGGGGAAGGAGGTGGCTGGATCCGCCTTAGTGCTCCAGAAGGTGACGGCGACGAGCAGCGCAGTCCATCCCGATACCCCCATGCGCACCCCGACGAGGAGCAGGAGGTATTTGCACTTGCTTTGCTTTAGGATATTAACTTGTAGAGTTAGTTGCATTGGTTAGATTGTGGATTCATACGGTAGTTCAGATGGTTAGAGTAGTTGGTTTGACGGATGGGCCACGGTGTTGGGGGTTTTCGTACTAGGGTTTGTTGGATAAATTCGTTGCAAAAAGATAGATATGTCAATGCTACATAGATGTATGCTTATTAGATTTGTTTTTAATGCTCACATATTGGGGTTTTTAATGCTACAGACATGTATGCTTATTAGATTGGGAGATTGGGTCCCTATTAGATTTTTTTTGAATGCTACTCACATTGGGGTTTTGAATGTTATATGCCCAAATGGAATCCATTGATTAAGAAGTTATTTGATTCATTAGTATATAAATTTGTCCACGATATGTAGTTATATTAGCTCTGTTCTTCAATGTGTGTGCTTGACCAATGATCAATGTGTTATTTGAATGTCATATTGGGGTTTTTGATCAATGTGTGTACAAATCTAATACATTGGTATACTAGTGATGGATGTGGTTTTTGAATGCATAGAGCTAAGGGGCACCGAAATAAAAAAACCACTTCTAAAACATTTCTGATATTGGGAGTATATTAGCCCTATGATCAATGTGTCATATGTGCATATCTAAATTTTCAATTCGCTACTAGTGATGGATGTAATTGTATATTCAGGAGGATGATGGTTGGGGGTGGAAAAAGAGGAAGTTGACCGACTACGACCCGTACGAGGGGGCGTTTAGTGACAATTCTGAATATGAGGTAAGCCTATCCCTTGTTCATTTAGTTCCCTTGACATGGTGTATATGAATCTAGAATGTATTAATGAAATTCATTCATGTGTGCAGTATGATTCTGGAGATAATGTGTACAAGGGCAACGTCGCGTCCTTCACAGCCAAGGAGGTGGAGAAGATCAAGGCCAAGGGAGTTGCTTCCTTCTACAACCGCAAGTTCAAGTAGTGGCGCTACCCCTACTGCACCACCAAGCCAAAGCCCAAGGATGGCCGCTTCGATCACCTTCTGTCTCATGCAGAGGATGTAGCGATCCGCAGGGAGGACTACCTGATCAAGGGGCAGCATGCTGCGCTCGCGAAGGCCCTGACTCTGGCGTGAAGTAATGTGATGATGTGATGTTGTGATGGTGTGATCCTGTGAACTGAATCTTATTCTTTTGGGCACTTTGGGTCCAGTTACTTTTGGTAAACTTAATCTGGTTGTTTATGGTGTGAACTGAATCTATGGTGATGATAGTAATGTATTATTCTATCTATATTTGTCTATCCTTATATTTCCGTGTTGCTTCACTGATCAGATATGTTGTTTCAGTGTTGCTTCACTGATCACTTCAGTGTTGCTTCACTGATCACATATGTTATTGGTCTCATGTTTATTAATCAAATCAAATGCATGCTTTTTCCCACCAGCAAATTATCTATGTATGTTTGTGTAAATTCAAGAAAATGCAAAAAAAATAAAACCTTGGCAAACTATCTATGTTTGTGTAGGAGATCATGTGTCCAAAATTTGAGGTGATTTAGAGGAGGTCAAAGAAATTTGAATTTGAGAAATGTGCTCCAAATGAGCTCCCAGGCTAGGGTAAACATCCCATTTGTAATCAATTTTTTTGAACCTACTCTAAATGAGCCAAATGTTTTTTATTAACACCTATTCAATCTACATAGTGTAGATTCGAAGTCTCACTATTTTTTGAATTAATCTTCATATTTTTTCATTCTATTTTGAAAAATATGCTTTAATATAAAAACTATTAAAAACACATTTAAAATATGAAAATGGAAAACTAAGTTCAGATCCTTCTTATTCATTTTGAAATAAAGCTTTGGTGACTTTTCTATTTTTTTCTTTCAAAAACACAAGGTAACCCTACCTCCTCTCCTTGAACTCTATGAAATCTTGTACGTGATAGCTCATATGTGTGAAGGTTTTCTCATGAAAATGACCATAGACCAAATTTAAGATTTTCGATTGGTAACATGTCACAAAACACAACATTGTGCGCATGTTTTTTTGTTTTTAATTAATTGTGCTCATTTGACCTCGATCGTGCCAGCTAGGTTTTTTTCATGAAATGACCATAGACCAAGTTTAGTATTTTTCCTCGTTAGTTTGTCTTATAAAACGACAAACGCCGAAGATTTCATATTTTTTTGGACTTTTTCTAAATCAGTTATGCTCGGTCAAAGCCTTCAAAACCCTGTTGACCAGCTCAAAACCCCTCTAAACCCCGCGGGGTTTCGCCTAACCCTAGCTCCGAACATCAGCCGTCCGATCATACCCTGGAGCCAAGCGACAGCCCTCAGACGTGGTCTTCTAGAAGGATTTAGGTGGGCTAGCTGCGTGAAGGCTCGGCGCCGTTGGATCACATGGACGGCTCCGCATCGTTGGATCATGGGGCGATCCACGAGAGGCGATCCTATTGGTTGTGCTCGACTGCTCGGCCGCCACTGACTCTGAGAAAAAAACCTTTGTTATTGGGCCCAAAAGGAAACCAAGCTCTGGTTGGACCGTCGAATTGCGTCATTATTATTTGCATCGTTTGCTCTGTTTTTTGTGAACGTGTTGGCTCTGTATTTTTGCATCGTTTTCCAACGCGTGCAACTTCTTTTTCTTCTTCTTTTTCAAACCACCGTTTCCCACGCTTGTACACTCCTGATGCTGCGGTGGGTTTGAAAACGGGCTACTTCACATTTGACCCCGTTATTGCCACGGCCAAAATAACACGTAGCACTACGGCTATTTAAGCCACCCTCTGCCTCTGCCAACCCTCATCCATCTCCCATCATCTCTGCCATCTGCTCTTCTTGCTCTTCGACCACTTCTCCTTCTTCTAGCACATCCTCAGCCATGCAGTACACTGGACCAACCTACCACTTCCCACCCATCGTGCCGGAGAGGCTCTACCCTCCTGGAGTGTACATTGAGCACACACTACGTGTGTGGGCGATATCAAGGTGGAGGACCGCAAGGAACTTCACCGAGTTCTTCCTCGCGTCTGGCTACCACCACCCCCCGCGGGGATCTCCAAGGATGTTCCGTGTCAAGGAGGTCATCCAAAACGGGGTGGTGGTTGCTCTCCTTGCCCACTTCACCAACACATTCGACGCCTTCTACCTCCTCGGCCGAGTGTTTTGGTGTGGCTGCAAGTTCATCGCTTTCACGACCTGCAACATGTTCACGGAGTACACCAACATCTTCCCCACCGCGTCGCACATACACACTCTTCCGTACCCCATCGACAACGCCCCGGAGGAACAGTGAATGGCGCCCAGAGGCGGAGCAAGGTGGATAAGGCGGCGTCTAGGGTTCTAAACACTCTATCTATTTTTATTTTTTTGAGTCTTTGTTATGTTAAGTTGTAATTGAACTATGTTGGAGATGCTATGGGCTTGTTGGCCCTTTTATCAAGTTCTATTATTAAGTTTTCTATCTATTCTATTATGAATTTCTTCCTAGTTTCAACTACGTGATCGTGCTATGGGCTTGTTGGCCCTATCTACATGTTTGTTGATTGTTTTCTTGGAGAGCTCGCTTTGTTAGTAACCACCTAGTGCATGCAGCCACAACATATTTGTTCGGTTTATTTGCCATAGCAAATCGGGTGCAGATGCGAGTGGATCGAAAAGGCCGCAACTGATCGTAAAAAACAATGCTATAAATCGAGGAGACAAGCGTGCGAGAAGAGAGGAACCAGCGGCAGCGACCATCGCTGCATCCGTGGCGGCTGGCGTGCACGAAAGCGGCTCGGTTAGTGCATCGTGGCGGCACGCAGCAGCACATGCATGCTCGGTCGGCGCTTGTAGGCTCGGTCGGTGCATCGTGGCGGCGCGCATCGACGCATGCACCGTCGTGCCGTGATCACGGACGTCGAGGTCTCATGATCTGAGCCCTCCTTTTAAACCCACAGCGTGTCCAACCCCTTTCCCTAGGGTTCCTCTTCCTCCTCCCGCCGCCTGGAGAGCCAAGCTCCACCAGATCCGCCGCTCCAGTGAAGTTCTGCACGCATCTGGGAGCGCCAGCTCGTCGCTAGTGTGCCTCCCGTCGACCTCAGCCTCGCCAACCGTGTCCAGCGGCTTCCCCGTCGTTGACTACGTCGACTACGTCCTCTACACGGAGCCGATCGCCTCGCCGCCGACGTCTTCTTCCTCTTCTTCCACTCCGGCGCCCGCAGCAGTTCGAGCCTCGCCATCGTCGACTCCGTCCACCTCCGGGCCAGCCGAACACACCTCCGTGTTCATGGTGAGCGCCTCCACCTCCTCATGGCCTTTTCCCCTTCTTGCACGCCGTCTAGCATCGAGTTCATCGAGCACCCGAGCACGTCGCCGTCGGGCCTCATCGACGGTGAGTGTCCCGACCACCGTAGGCCGTCTAGTGCTGCCCATTCGCTTCAGCTCGTCGCGCACATGCTGCCAGAGTAGTCGCCGCTCTGCCTAGGCCGTTGCGTCGTCTCGTCGTTGCCCGCCGCCGCCGTTCTGTCAAGTGCTCGCCGCCGGCGTCGTAGTGCATGTTAGGTACTGCAGTTGCTTCGAGTGGGTGCGGAACTCCCCCAGGAGCGCACCACACCACTCTGCCGTCCCTCTAGGTCGCTGGAGCAGCTCCGACGAGCAGCTTCGATGAGCCTCTGTATTTCTTCAGCCGCTAGCTTCTTCAGTTTAGTCTTCAGCCATCGCACATGTATTCTGTCAAGAAAAGAACGCTAGCGTAGTGGCCTGTGTCTCCGTCAGATATGCATCAGGTCATGGGTTCGAATCCGTGCGGGGCAGTGGGTATTTTCGCCCCCTTTTGTTTTTCACGAGAGGCTGATAGGCAGGCCCCACCTGCCAGCCATTCAGCTGCCTCCAGCCCCCTCGCGCATCCGCTGGTGCCACCTCAGCTCAGCTAGGCCCACTGTCAGTGGCTCTGGCTAGCGCAGGTGTGGGTCAACTTTGACCCATGCGCCTGTTTTCTTTTCTGTTTTTCTTTTTCTTTTTATTTTTCTGCATTTTCTTTCTTTAATTAATATATGTTGATATTTTCATCTGATGGGAATAAGTTGTATATGTAAAATGCTTAGAATTTCATGTACATTATGAATATGCTGTTTGTTGCCATGTTTAAAAACATTTAAAATGCTGTTTGAATTTATTCTTGTTTTAAATATCCTAAAACTTGGAAAAATCATAACTAAATATCTACAACTCCAAATTTAACAAACTTTATATGCATTTGGGGTGGAAAAATGTGTAGAATATTTTGGTGCTGTTGTTTAGCATGTTTGACAACTTTATAACAGAAGTTTTTCAGATCTGTCCCAAATGCATTTAATTAATATTGGGAGTTTGGAAATTGTTGTTTGTTATTTCCAGCCCATTTAATTGTGCTAGCATGTTGCTGTAATGTTAGTTGCACCCTTGCCATGTTAACCAACCCCTTTAAAATTGTTGGGTGCTTGTTTGAATAATCTACATAAACTTGCTAGTTGATCTTTTGTTTGTTTTCTTTCATGTGGGTGATCTTGTTGCTTTGGTGATATTGCACTCTTGTGACCCTAGGCCATGCATCATTTCTTCCCATGTCCATAAGCTTCATGTTCATGCATCATGTGGTTGAACATTCCATGATGATTGATTGTTGTTCCGGTGTTGCTTGTTATGTTGGTTAGAGCCCGGTGACGATACGGAGTACGAGGTTCCTACCAAGGTTGAGTTTGAGGAGCAAGGTTACGATCCCTCCGTGGAATCAACAAGCAAGATGACCTTACCCAGATATCACTACTATCTTTGCCCATGCTAGATGTCTCGCTCTTTAGATATTGCCTCGATGCCTATGTCTGTTTGTCAGCCCTCCTATTGTTGCCATGAAACCCTCTAACCACCCACCTAGCAAACCGTTGTTTGGCTACGTAAGCTTCGCTCAACCCCTCTTATAAGGTTGTTAGTTGCAGGTGAAGATTTGAAGATTCTTGCTTCGTGATGAAGTTATTATTGGGATATCACAATATATAATCTGTTAAACTAAATCATCTATATATTGGTAATGGGTGGAAGGCTAAGCCTCTTGCTTGGTGTTTTGTTCCACTCATGCCACCCTAGGAACCGTTAAACCAGTGTTATGTTCCTTGATTTTGCGTCCCTAACATGGTTGGGGTTTATGGGGCCCCCTCGATAACTCGCTTAGTGCTAAAGCTTTTCCAGCAAGGCCCAACATTGGTTTTACATTTGCCTAATAACTAAAATTTGCATAGGGCATTGCAAACCCGAGTTCTTAATTAACAACCCCGGGCCAGTGCTCCTCATGAGTGTTGGTCCGAACTGGGCGGACTGCAGGACCACCTCGAGGAAACTCAAGGGCTGGTATACACCTGTAGGATGTCCCATCCGGTCGTGACCTAAGACGAGATACACGCGGCTACTATCAGGGTGTCGGCACGCCGGGAGGTCTTGTTGGATTAGTTTTACCTTTGTCAGAATATCTTGAGCACGGGATTCCGAGAATACTCGGGTCTTCCCACCTTGGTGTTGCGACTCCGCAGATCGTGAGCTTGTGATGGGCTAAGTTGGGACACCCCTGCAGGGTTTGATCTTTCGAAAGCCGTGCCCGCGGTTATGTGGCAGATGGGAATTTGTTAATATCCGGTTGTGCTTGACACCATATTCATAATACACTACCAGCGTGAGTAACCATGATGGTCTCTTTCCTAAGGGGTTCGGGAAGTGAACATGGTGGGGTTATGTTTGGCCGTGAGTAGTTAGGATCACTTAGTGATCACTTTGACGATCGTTGGCACTTGTTCTCTCCTTGCTCCAAACCCGTAAGTTAGTGCTAGTGCTAGTGCAACCTTGTTTTAAGCCTTTTCCACACCTAAGGCTTTGATAGTATTGCTACCTGGGAACGGGATTGCTGAGTCCTATGTGGCTCACAGATTCTACACAACACCAGATGCAGGTACCGTAGAGAACTACAAAGGTGGTGGTTCAGAGCTGTATTGGGAGTTCGATGAAGAGCGTGGACGTTACTACGTGTCTTGTCCCGAGGATCAGTAGGGCTCTTACTAGGATGATCGGGACCTTGTGTAGCTTTATTTATGGTATCTTTCATTTGGCTTTTCGTCCGTAGTCGGACTCTGATGATTATTTGGATGATGTATGTTAATGTATTACATTGTGTGACGTGGCGAGTGTAAGCCAACTACGCTTTTACATTTTCATCCCCTCTTTTACATGAGTCGTGCAAAGATACCATACTTGAGATCATTCTAGTATGTGATTATGTCTTTAAGTCATGCTTCGACACGTGGGAGACATAGTCACATACTGGGCATTACATGCAGGCAGGCTTGTTGGGTCCATGTATATCAGGCTTCTGTCATGGCGGCGCGCGCATGCATTTAATGCAAGGGACGGCCCAACAAAACCACAGCCCAACAGTCGAACAGCTACACCGCCCAATGCGGCCCCACTCGTCAGAGTTAACGCTCAAAGCACTGACCCGACGGCGACATCCGTTGTCACCTCTTCTGAGGGTTTCGGGCAAGGGAGTGGGGAAAAGTGAACAAAAGTTAAGAGCGTCGGGATGAATGAGTAGAGTTAAGGAACCATGGGCACAAATGTAAAAATCCCTGTAATATTATATGAGTTATGTGATTTGGTGACAGAATATTGTTAGGAGTCCCGGATGAGATCACAGACATGATGAGGAGTCTTGAAATAGTCGAGAGGTAAAGATTGATATATAGGACGATAGTATTCAGACACCGGAAGTGTTGCGGAGGACATCGGGTCATCGGAAGGAGTTCCCGCCACCCCTGGCAAAAGATATGGACCTTATGGGCCAAGAGGGGAAACGCACCAGCCACATGGGGCTGGTGCGCCCCCCATATGGGCCGATGAAGGTGGATAAGGAAAGGCAAAGAAGAAAAGGAAAGAAAGGGAATAGGATTCCCCCTTCATTTCCCCCTCCCCCTTTTTCCTCCCCCTCTGATATATATGGCAGGGGGCTCATGGCTTGGGAGGAGCCCAAGTAGGATTGGTCCTACTTGGGGCGCCTCCTGGCCTCTCCCCTCCCCCTCTCACCTATATATATGTGGGGGCACCCTAGCACAACACAACATCAATTGTTAGCCATATGCAGCGCCCCCCTCCACAGTTTACATCCCCGGTCATATTTTCGTAGTGCTTAGGTGAAGCCCTGCGGAGATCACTTCACCATCACCGTCACTATGCTGTCGTGCTGATGGAACTAATCTACTACCTCGACATCTTGCTGGATCGATAAGGCAAGGGACTTCACCGGGTTGAACGTGTGTAGAACCTGGAGGTGTCGCGCATTCGGTACTTGATCGGTTGAAGCGCGAAGAAGTTCGACTACATCAACCACGTTCTGAAATGCTTCCGCTTACGGTCTATGAGGGTACGTATACACACTCCCCCTCATTGCTATCCATCTCCATGGATAGATCATTGCATGTGCGTAGAATTGTTTTTGTTTTCCATGCAACGTTTCCAAACAGCGGTACCAGAGCCACGTTATGCGTAGATGATATGCACGAGTAGAACACAAAGAGTTGTGGGCGGTGATCGTCATACTGCTTACCACCAACGTCGTATTTTGATTCGGCAGCGTTGTAAGATTAAGCGGGCCGGGCCAACCTTACATGTCCATGTACATGAGACCGTTTCCACCGACGGACATGCAACTTGTTTTGCATAAAGGTGGCTGGCGGGTGTCTGTTTCTCTTACTTTAGTTGAATCGAATTTGACTGCGGCCGGTCCTTGTTGAAGGTTAACTCTCATTATTCAGTGTCCAGATGGAAGGGATGTTTGTTGTTCACTTCGGTCAGAAGAGGAATTAACACTCAGGAGCACGCATTTTATGTTTGCATTCCTATTTGAGAGTGCAAACAACAAACTTGATAAATCACCGTTGTGGTTTTGTGCCATAGGTAAGAACTGTACTTGCTAGAAGCCCGTAGCAGCCACGTAAAACTTGCAACGACAAAGTAGAGGACGTCTAACTTGTTTTTGCAGGGCATGTTGTGATGTGATATGGTCAAGACGTGATGAGTTATATGTTATTGTATGAGATGATCATATTTTGTAAATTATCGGCAACCGCAGGAGCCTTATGGTTGTCTCTTTATTGTATGAAATGCAAGCGCCATGTAATTGCTTTACTTTATCGCTATGAGTTAGCAATAGTCGTAGAATCAATAGTTGGCGAGACGACCACGATGCTACGATGGAGATCAAGGTGTCAAGCCGGTGATGATGGAGATCATGATGATGCTTCCGAGACGGAGATCAAAATCACAAGATGATGATGGCCATATCATGTCACATACTTTGATTGCATGTGATGTTTATCCTTTATGCATATTATTTTGCTTAGATCGATGGTAGCATTATATGATGAACCCTTCACTAAATTTCAAGATAACAGTGTTCTCCCTGAGTATTTACCGTTCCTACAGTTCATCGTTTCGAGACACCACATGATGATCGGGTGTGATAGACTCTACGTTCACATACAACGAATGTAAGATAGTTTTACACACGCAGAATACTTGGGTTAAGCTTGATGATCCTAGCTTGTGCAGACATGGCCTCCGAACACTGGAGACCGAAAGGTCGAACATGAGTCATATGGTAGATATGATCAACATAGAGATGTTCACCATTGATGACCGATCCATCTCACGTGATGATTGGACATGGTTTAGTTGATTTGGATCATGTGTCACCTAGTTAACCTAACATATGTTAATTTAAGTGGGACACTGGTACACGTCGATGCTATACAAAGGGTTTTGAACCCCTTTCTGTGACGGCATTTGGAACTGTGTGGGCGATAGGGGGGTCCTTCCTACACGACCCAGAAACCGTCGGGGATAGGGAGCCAAGATACATATATAGTACTCCTACTCGTTTGTGCTCGTATTGCCATCGCAGTCGGTATTCCATGGTGCTACGTTTACGATGCGCGGCCCATCACAAATGGTTCACTATTATAGAACGTGTATGATAAGCATACAATCACACACATTCTCTTTTCCCAAACCGTATGCGACAACTAATTAAGAAGATTAGCTAATCGTCGTACAAGTGTCGGACATGATTACGAAACGCCGGACCAACCGTCGTAACATCGTCATACACGACAACTATCGCACACGGTATTCTGTGGTGCAACGTTTATGATGCATACTTCATCAGAAATAGTTCATGGTTGCAGATCGTGTACGATAAGGCAACTATCACAAACGTTTAGTTTGCCCACACTGTTTGTGATATTGTCTGACATCACACACGCTTTGCAAACAGGAACTGTGCATGCTTGCACACATTTCCTCTCTGTGAACCGTGTCGGATTATGGTGTATATCGCAAACGTTTGTGTTTTACCAACTGTGTGTGCCGTAACGACCTGGAGAGCATAATTTCACCGTAATTTAATTGCTGCTATTTCAAATTGTACTAGATTTGAATTTGCATTTGAATTTGAGTGTATGTTATAGCTTTATTCATATCTATCAGGTTCAAACAACCAATGTATTAATTGATTCATAGGCACATATGTTCAAGAATTACATATAAACCAAATAAAGAATGATGAACCACAGTTGTATACTTGTACAATTAAAGATGGTAAACAAATAGGCGAAATACATTCTGGTTGTTGAACAAGGTGAAGCGGAACGCCCATATTGTGCCCTCCTCCATGCAGAAGGCACGCACGACTCTAGGCCAACCCCTTGTGATGGCCGACCGCCCATACTTCATGGTGTTCATGAAAATATCTAGATAATCATTGTGTTCTAGTAGAAATATTTTAACCATTGCACGCCCACCAATCATGTAGTTTGAGAGGTAATCTTGAGTAAACTGCTTTGGGAACCACTGCAATGGAAAAATATTCAGACATTGTCATCAGTGGCGAATCTAGCATGACATTGGAGGGTAGGCTGAAAACATAAAGTTCCTAAGTATAATTAGAAAATGCATTGCAATTATTGCACTTAAAGCACCAGAATATACTCGTCAAGTGGTATATTTAGCTTATTTATGATTTTGTAGGGTAGGCTTAAGCCTATTGCAGCCTCTCTAGTGGAATCGCCACTAATTGTCATCTAACACAACTCATTATGGGCAGTAAAAAGAAGGGTGCAGAGTTCTTACTTACCATCCTGTAGTTCGCTGTTGTCTTGGATAAAATGTAAAGAAATAGCTTAATTGCCATCTTTTGACCTATTTTACTAACAGTCTTTATCAGCTTCCTCACTTGATGCTGCTTCATCGATATCTCATTTCCCCATACGCAGAAAGGGTCAAAGCACGGATCTTTTCCAATGACGTATGTACCTAAAAGCACCAAGTTAATATAAGAAACTAAACAACAATTGCACAATGATGTAGTACAACACTCTTTTATAATATCTTATAACATCCAGTATACTCACATATTAGATGAATTAACATCTTATATTATGGGTCGGAAGGAGTTTATTGCATTCTTACAAATTATCGGCTGATTAACTGCTGTTGTATCCATGGGTTAGAGTTAGTTTGAGCTGGTTCGGGCTCAAATAGCCCTGAAGTATATCCGAACACGAGGGCTAGTTTGAGCTAGTTGCATCTAACCCACCCAAAAAAACTAGGCAACCCAAGAGGTGCTAATTCGAGCTAGTTCTCCTAGTGCATTTATTGTCAATCTAACCCTCTCATCCAAACACCGCTTTGGATGGAGTTAGTTCAGGGTTAGTCATGAGCTAGAAACTAACTCTAACCTCTAGCTAAGTTGAGTATCCAAACAGGGTTGTGTTATTGTTGTTGTTGCTGCTACTCTTCTACATATATCTAGACATCAGTAGAACATTAAGGTAACACTCTTCCTTGTTGCTATGTAGCCTAGGATTGCATATTTAGACATTAAGTACAATGCATGTTGCTATGTAGCCTCAAATATATTACATATGGACCTAGTTAACCTAACGATAAATGGGTTATAGATATATTAAGTTAAAAGTTCAATTGACCGATTAGTCCCTTATCATCCGTCGACCTATATGATACCAGCTATGGAAAACATCAGTTGTTCCCAAAATTGTCCTGTGTAGGTACATCAAGAGGCATGTTAAGCACAACAGCCTAAACATCAACCAAAATTATCCATGACAGACAAAATAATATCCAAAAGATAGCTTCAGTGTGCAGGTTTAAGCACGCTAGTAAAGCAAAACAAGTGGAAATGTGTGTTAACTGAAACAGGCCTAACATTTAACAACAAGCAAACATAGTCATTGAAACTAGTATTGTGCCGGTCTAAGTACACTAGTTATTGTTAAATAAAAATGGAAAGGCGTGTTAACTAGAAGATGCAGCAACCAAATTTAGTCATTCATAGTGGTATTGTCAAAACTGGTACTGATGAGATTGAAGTGCACAGTTCATACTTGCACATATAGAACATCACGTTGTGAATAACTGGAATAAACAAGGCATACTATGAACAACCAAAGATAGCATTTGAAACTGGACATATGCTAACTACAAACAACTGAACAATCAAAATACTTTAAAAGAGGCATATGCTAGCTATAACAGGCTTAACAGCAAGCAAATATATGCATTCCTATCGGTATGTTTAAAACTGGATTGATGAAATGTGTTGCACAGTAAATAATTGCACATATGGAGCATCACATTGTGAACAACAGAAATAAATAAGGCATACTGCAAACAACCAAATATAGCAATTAAAACTGGACATGTTCTCACTACACTACCAAAGGGACTCGACAAAATAAATCATGGGTTTCCCCCTGTGAAGAGGCACGGCAAAACAAGTCATGGGTTTCCTCACTTGTCATAGATGGGCTCGTTCTCGTGGGAAGAGCACAGACCCTGGATGCGCTCCGTGTTGTCGCAGATTGGCTCCTTCCCCTTGGAAGAGCATGGCTGTAGGGTGCCCTCTTCGTGGTCGCCGTCGATGAGGTCTGACATGGAAGCTGTGGATCCCAAGCAAGCATCACAGAACGTGTCCTTCAGAAATGAAAAAAAGGTGCTCGATGGCGATGTAGGATGGCAAATTCTTGACAGCGAGCCAGAGGAGATCAGCGGCGGGGCCATGGATGAGATCGATGGCGGTTGAACCCAAGGGGTCGGGGGTGGGCCACTTAACCTATGACATAGCCCGCCTCAAGACATCGTTTTCGATGACCTCGATGTCGCAGCTGGCGCCCACAACATACCCGCATACTCTAGCCTGCTGATTGAGTGCCTGCAGCCAGTAATGGTCGTCAGCTTCCTCGGCAATGTCAAGCGAAGAGACCGCGATGCACCTCTTTTGGGCCAGTCTCTCCTCGAGCTCCATGGGAAGCATAGCCGGGCTTAGGCTGCGATGCTCTGGAGTGGGGGATGGGAATGGGGATGGGGATCTTTGGGAAAGGGGGCATTCGGCAGGCGTCATCTAAGAAACTCAGGGTGGCCTGGGCATGGAGATCGGTGGGTAAGATGCATGGGCAAACCGGCACATGTTGACAATGGAGGCCTTGCAGCGGCGGCAGCGGGGACCTTGCT
>LR738713.1:334891916-334922017 GCA_902687465.1 Secale cereale
CCCTTTTTGGAATAGAAATCCTATGATTATGTTCTGAGTAAGTTTCGTTAGATCCATTGATTGTTTGAATGGTACAAGTAATAAGTGATTAGTTGTTTAATCTGTGCAAAGGATTTCTGCTAGTAATCCTACTATGGTTAGTGTTCGTGCTAATAATTCCTAGCCAGGACTTGACAGTTGATTTTGAATGACCTACATATATGTTTGTGCCATTATTTTCTTCAAGATTGGTTTGTACATAGATGACTATGCTTAAAAATAGAACCATAATCTATGGATATGTATAAAAAATTAGCCGTAAATTCCTAATCCTACTTCACGGCATGTAAACATTGATTTGATGTCAAATTTGTTTTACTATTTGTATAGGTGTTGTCTGACAATGTGGACCGCAAGGATGAAGATGTCCAGAGGAGGTACAAGAGGCAAATCATGTGGGAGCTTTATGCGGGAATGCATAACAGGCGTATTAGGACCGAGGACGGCAGCTATCAATGCCCATTTTGCAACCACAAGCTTCATGACGCGTATCAAAGTGTTCTGACGCATGCAAGGAGACGGGTCGTTGGCTCCTTTAAGCAGAAGTATTCTCGCAGGGTGGCGCACTACGCGTACACCGAGTACCTGGAGAAGCTTCAGGATCGTGCCGACATGTGAGATGAGATGTGGGATCAAACTATGTATGCTTGAGCATGCTTCATGATGGTTGAACTATGCTTGTGTACGTGTATGCTTATTATCTATGTCTGAGTATGTTTAATCTATGTTTACTTATGTCTAACTGTGGGATATGGATGCGATCAGTTCAGTTGATGGAATCTACCTTGGTCCTTGTTTATTGGGCCCGTTTGTAATTTGTGTTAAATTTTGACCAAAGATTTAACTGACAAAATGTTAGTGCAAGTCAGCAAAAATTATATCGTTGGATGCGTATTTGAACATAGTGTTCAATGATATAATTTTTGGTGACATGCATAAACATTTCTTAGTTAAATACCTGCTCAAAATTTGGTACAAATTACAAAGGGAACCAATAAACCATGACAGAGGTAGTACATCAATCACACGGTTCCCAAAATTGGAACCGTGTGCAATGACTTTCATTTTGCCTGTTGCGTCAATCACACACAGTTGGCTCAAGCAAACCGTTGGCTCCAAAATTCTTTGTGGGACAGAAAATCCTCACCACCCCAATTCAAAAAACAAAAAAGAAAACCCTCACCATCCCCATGTCACAAAAACCCTCAACCCGCCCGCCACCCCCTTCGGTCCCCATTCATACCTCCACAAGCTCCTCCGCGTCTATGCATGACACCGCCTATCGCGGTGGTAACCACTTAGCTCGACGTCTGCCGCCGCCGCCAGGCTGTCAGCAAACCCCACCGCATTTAGCCACTTCCGCTTGCTGCCGCCTATCTCCAACGACTTTCTCAACGCTGCTCGCGGTTGATCCAGCTCCCCTCGGTTGGGGAATCTGCCATACTGAGGGTTCTTTCTCATGGAAAACAAGGTAACTAATTTAATGAGATATTATCTCATCTCTTATCCCAGTTCATTTGCCTCCTTTAATCACCAGGCCGAAATCGCCGTGAATTCATTTTTATTCGAGCTGATTTGAGGGTTTTCTTTCATTCATAGAGTGTACAGTGCGCGTACACATCAAGACTTTGCGGCCTCCGCCAGAGATTCCATCTCACCGTACCAGATGACTTGAGGATGCACGCGGTATGTTCAATCTCACCCTAAATCGGTTGGCATGGCCTACTTTCCTGAACATATTCTAAATATTCCTACATTTGGATAAAAGGTGCCACATGCACCATATACGTCGAAGGGGATTTTTTTCCCTCTTCTTTCTATATTAGGCAAATTAATGATGTGCTGTTCTTTCGATTACTCTCACATTTCCATGACATCATGTTTACCCTATCTGTTTAATTATAGATTTTTGTCCTTCGATTTCAACTGATGTACAATTCTTTCAACTTGGGCCCATATTTGCATGTTACCATATTTTCTTTAATAATCCTACCATTTTCTGCAGCGCGTCCCTTGCTATGCAACAGAATCTGTAGTGCACAATCTTTCCCTTTACATAAATCAAGACTGCAGGGATGTCATACTAAACACAAACCATGGATTTAGAATTGTTGCTACAGTAAGACTTGATGAACATGGCGACTCCTATTTTGGCACTGGCTTTTGGAAAGAAATTTCTAAGTTTTATGTACTGAAAGATGGCACTAAAATTGCACTTCACATAAAAGAGCCTGGTCATGAGATACATGCTAACTTCCCCGACGATATCCGTCCAGACTTTGTTCGAAGTAAGTTTTCTTTTCAAGTATCTACATGTTGACTTACCCAACAACATCAAATGAATTGTGTAGTATTTAAGCAACCAATTATTATTCCCTTTTCTTACCATATTCCTACCTAATAACTTCCCGTTACCAATACACTTTTCTATTGCCATGTTTTAACTAAATATTCCATGTACTCCCACTTCTATCAGGAAGCGTCGCTGACAAGGAGACTTCGGAGGCGGAGAACGGGGTTCCCAACAAGCAGAGGCGGGGTGAGCAAGAACTGCAAGCAAACTCTAAAAGGCCTAGACATCATCAGCAGCCTCCCCAATGAAATGTTGTTAGTCATCATCTCCCTCTTCCCAATCGAATATGCCGCACGGACAACCGTCCTTTCCCGGCGGTGACGCCCCCTATGGAACTCCACCCCTCTTGACCTCATCAACACGCACGAGCTCTTCCATGGCTATCGCAAAAGCTTGGATGCATTCTCCAAGATCCTCGGCAGTCACCTTGGCCCAACCAGAGGCCTTAGAATGGGTAAGTTCCATTCCAACGGCAAGGACCGAGCCAAGCTTGACGACTGGTTCTGACCCCCACCCTAGATCAGCTCGAGGAGCTCACTTTTGATGATGGGCATATGTGCTTCTGCCAATGTCCGCGCTCTGCCTCGCGCCCACGCTGCGCGCCGCCAAGTTCAAGAACTGCCATCCCCCCTTAATGACACGCCCGCTCTTATTCTAACTCGACTGAAGCACCTCGAGCTCGTTGTTGTCTGCCTCCCAAACGGTAACATGGAGCATCTGCTCCATGGGTGTACTGCACTCGAGTACCTTCGTCTTTAGGCGATCAATGGGTTGAGTAGCTTCCACATCACCTCCATGACTCTCCGGACTATTTATGTGTGTTGTTGGTGTGACAGGAAGACATCATAAGATGTGTACCATGGTATGGTCATTGAGGACACACCTGCACTTGAGAGATTACTTGTAGTTGATCAAGAAGGTCCAACAAGAATCAATATCATTTATGTGCCGAAATTGACAGTGGTAGGCTACACGTCTGACAAATACCCCGAACTTGTTATTTGATCCACACCCGTTCAGGTACAATAGCCGCCTTCTACCTCCCCTTCTACAAATTAACAATATTTCTAATTTTGAAGATGTTTGTTCGTCTGTCATCTAGAAAATGTTTTGACAAGCTTGACCCCGAAACTGCGCATAGTGAAGGTCTTGGCACCAGAATCTATCGGCCCCAACCTGGAGCAAGTTGTCAGTTTCCTGAGATGCTTTCCGTGCCTGGAGAAGCTATATATCGAGGTGATGTTCCTTTCCTGTTAAATGTTAACCATAATGGAGTTCAATTTTTTACACCTTTTTCCAAGTTTATCATGACAATGTACTATGATTTTTGAAGGATTCTTTTGGAGGATTTCAGTACATACATGTCCCCACATATTGGTTGCTTGATCCATATAGTTACAATCCATATGCATTTCTCCTTTGGATTCACTTATACTAGTTTTCTTAGGGAACTTTTCATCCACTCCAACCTCTTGTGAAGAAGGCTACATTCTTCTAGAATGTAATCAAATGCCCATGTTAATCATGTCAGATCGAAGATGGCATGTTAGTGCATTTTACAAACCCCGCAAACCAAATAGGCCTGTAGTAGTGTTCAAAACTGCATGTAGGCACTAACACGTTTTCTTCTTTTATAGATAAGATTAGGCCCAGTGGTGGATAATGTGATACAATATAACAATCACGTTGAATGCCTAGGTATGCATATCTCAGAAATTACTTTGAACTCCTACCGAGGGACCCTACCGGAGATTATATACGCTAGGTTCTTTGTTGTCAGAGCAAGGGCGCTGAAGGTAGTGAGGTTTTCCCTACATTTATTTCGCAAAAATGAATGGTTTGTTGATCAGCGATGGCGCCTGTGGCAGAATGGAATAGGCTCCGAAAATGCTGAATTTCATTTTGGAACTTCAGATGATAGAGTAATCGGAAGTCATCGTGTCAACCCCATACATGACTTCTCAGTGGCTGGCCCCTTTCAAAAAATTATGAGGTTTCGAAACCAGACTAAGAAGTGGTAATATTAGTTTGAACCTCTCTGATATCCATGTTCAGCGGAGCAGCACAAGCGTTTGCATATGATGAGCTGAATTTCATTTCTAATATCTGTTTGAACCTTGTAATCTTCGAATTTGAGCCATGTAACTATGGAATTTGAACCTCGTAATATTTCGAGCTTTTGTGGTACAATCGTTGAAATGGGATCATATGAGACTCGTATATCGGTAGCACTATTTTGACCTTAATATGCAATGGTCTTAGATTTTATTAACCATTCTCAAATCTGTTTACCTTGTCGATCTCAAAGCAAACGATCTGTATAGCTAACTCGACTACGATCTTCGACATTATTGCACACAGTTGGTTTCTTCAACCGTGTGCCCTGTAGAGCACAATATTAATTATCACACTCGAGTGTCCATCATCACCCTTCTGTATAACTTTGACCTCATCACCCACGGGTAAACTTATGACCGAAGTCATTCCACACACTTCGTTTTTACAAAGCTTTTTGCCAATAAACACCCACAATTTGTCCCTCTTCTAGCCGACGCGTGGCCAAACTAGCCGAATGGGAAGCTTGCGTGGTAAACTGCATCGTAGCACGGGAACAAGCTCACCGATGATACATTTGGCGCATCTTTGAGCCCACGCGTGGTCAAACGAAATGCGTGTGGTGCGGTGTTGTCAAGCATGCACTGGAATCCTCTGCTATGAACGTTGTAACAAGGCGTGATGATTATAGGCCGGCCGCCCCCATTATTTACAATGTCCATTTAACCCTTGTGCCTCTTCAACCTTTTGATCGCATCCCACCATTGCTAGAAGCACACCCACCACGAGAAATTCATGAAGGGTATCCTGCGTGGCTCCAATGGCGCTCCGAGTGGCTGCCGACGCCGAGCAGCATGTTGTTCACCATGCATGCTATGGTGGACACCCACAGAAGGTTCATGGACCTCTCGGTGGTGTACACTAACGACCCGGTCTGGGTGGAGCATCCCATCCACATCATGGAGATGTTGCTTGCCGAGGAGAAGTACAAGGTGGTCGGGTTCGACCTCGAGTACACCCGCGCTCGTGCTGGGTCTCGGCCCAAGGTCACTATCGCCTAGATGTGTGTGCGCCACCACATCCTCGTCTACCACTACTGCCTGGCCACAAGGCCTTGCGAGCGTTTCGCCAGGTTTGTCAACAACCCCCACTACATGTTCGCTACAGTGCATCACCCAGAATGTAAAGGCGCTCGAGAATTCGGGCATCGCCTGCCAGGATCTTGTCGATATCCAGGGCGAATACAAGATCTGGGGTAGCAGTGATTGATGAAATCAGCGCCTACCAGAATTTTATGTTGCATAATCACGAATAGTTCATCCGAGTGAACCGTATGCTGTATATCACACACACCATCATCTGGCTGCCCGTTTCTTTTGTTTGTCCTCATCCCAAACAGTTAATTGAATTCAACCGTATGCCCTGCATCGCACATGCAACTAA
The DNA here is from genome assembly GCA_902687465.1 of Secale cereale. Classification (NCBI taxonomy): domain Eukaryota; kingdom Viridiplantae; phylum Streptophyta; class Magnoliopsida; order Poales; family Poaceae; genus Secale; species Secale cereale. The sequence continues at coordinate 334,897,807 of LR738713.1, forward strand.
AATCTGAACCGTGTTTGATGCATCCGTCATCGCAAACGTTTTCCACCTTTTTTGATGGTTTTTTACACCATCTTTTGCGATTATTGCATCGCACACAGTTTCGTCGAAGGGTGTCCGATCGTAGTGTCGCGTTAGCAGCATCCTGCAGTAGTGGGAGTTCGTTAGTAATTTTATTAATTGAACTTAATTTGTCATGAACTTAGTCCTGATAGTATTTGCATACCTATGTTGTAGATCAATGGCCCGTGCTACCATTCCCTTGAATTTTAATGTGTTCCTAGAGAAAGCTAAGTTGAAAGATGATGGTAGCAACTACACGGACTGGGTTCGTAATTTGAGGATTATCCTCAATGCTATACAGAAGAATTATGTCCTTGATGCACCGCTAGGTGTCGCACCTACTACAGGAGCTGAAGCAGATGTTATGAATGCCTGGCAAGCTCGACCGGATGACTACTTTATAGTTCAGTGTGCCATGCTTTACGGCTTAGAACCGGGACTTCAAAGACGTTTTGAACGTCATGGAGCATATGAGATGTTCCAGGAGCTGAAGTTGATACTTCAAGCTAATGCCTGGGTTGAGAGATATGAAGTCTCCAACAAGTTCTATATTTGTAACATGGAGGAGAATAGTTCTGTCAGTGACCACTTGACTCAGTTGGGAATTTCCCTTCCACCTGAGAGTTCTATCAACAAAGTTCTTCAATCACTGCCACCATGCTACAAAGGCTTCATGATGAACTATAATATGCAAGGGATGGATAAGACAATTCCCGAGCTCTTCACCATGCTGAAATTGGTGGGGGTAGAAATTAAGAAGGAACATCAAGTGTTGATGGTAAATAATACCACTAGTTTCAAGAAAAAGGCCAAAGGAAAGAAGGGGAACTTCAAGAAGAATGTAAAATAGGTTGCCACTCCCACGAAGAAACCCAAAGCTGGTCCTAAGCCTGAAACTAAGTGCTTCTACTGCAATGGGAGTGGTCACTGGAAGCGAAACTGCCCCAAGTATTTGGTGGATAAGAAGGATGGCATAGTGAACAAAGGTATATTTGATATACATGTTATTGATCTGTTCCTTACTAGTGCTCGTAGCAGCACCTAGGTATTTGATACTAGTTCGGTTGCTCATATTTGTAACTCGAAACAGGAGCTGCATATTAAACGAAGATTGGCTAAGGACGAGGTGACGACGCGCGTCGGGAATGGTTCCAAGGTCGATGTGATCGCCGTCGGCATGCCACCTCTACATCTACCTTCGGGGTTAGTTTTAGACCTAAATAATTGTTATTTGGTGCCTGCGTTGAGCATGAACATTATATATGGATCTTGTTTAATGCGAGAGAGTTATTCATTTTAGGTCAGAGAATAATGGTTGTTCTATTTATACGAGTAATATCTTATATGGTCATGCACCCTTGAGGAATGGTCTATTCTTGGTGAATCTTGATTGTATTAATACACATATTCATAATATTGATGCCAAAAGATGCAAAGTTGATAATGATAGTGCAATCTATTGGTGGCACTTCCTTTTAGGTCATATTGGTGTAAAGCGCATGAAGAAACTCCATGCTGGTGGACTTTTGGAATCACTTGGTTATGAATCATTTGATGCTTGCGAACCATGCCTCATGGGCAAGATTACTAAAACTCTGTTCTGAGGAACAATGGACTTATTGGAAATAAAACATACCGATGTATGCGTTCCGATGAGTGTTGAAGCACGTGGCGGATATCGTTATTTTCTCACCTTCACGGATGATTTGAGTAGATATGGGTATATCTACTTGATGAAACACAAGTCTGAAACATTTGAAAACTTCAAAGAATTTCATAGTGAAGTAGAGAATCATCGTAACAAGAAAATAAAGTTTCTATGATCTGACCGCGGAGGCGAATATTTGAGTAACGAGTTTGGTCTTCATTTGAAACAATGTGGAATAGTTTCACAGCTCACGCCACCTGGAACACCATAGTGTAATGGTGTGTCCGGACGTCGTAACCGTAATCTATTGGATATGGTGTGTTCTATGATGTCTCTTACTGATTTGCCTTTATCATTTTGGGGTTATGCATTAGAGACAGATGCATTCATGTCAAATAGGGCACTTTCTAAATCCAGTGAGACGACACAGTATGAACTTTGGTTTGGCAAGAAACCAAAGCTGTCATTTCTTAAAATTTGGGGTTGCAATGTTTATGTGAAAAAGCTTCAGCCTGATAAGCTCGGACCCAAATCGGAGAAGTGCATCTTCATAGGAGACCCAAAAGAAATTGTTGGGTACATCTTATACCACGAAGCCGAAGGCAAGATCTTTGTTGCTAAGAATGGATCCTTTCTAGAGAAGGAGTTTCTCTCGAAAGAAGTGAGAGGGAGGAAAGTAGAACTTGATGAGTTAATTGTACCTTCACTCGAATTGGAAAGTAGATCATCAGAGAAAACTGTTCCCGTGATGCCCACACCAACTGGTGAAGAAGCTAATGACAATAATCGTGAAACTTTGGATCAAGTTACTATCGAACCTCGAAGGTCGACCAGAACACGTACCGCACCAGAGTGGTACGGTAACCCTGTCATGGAAGTCATGTTGTTAGACAACAACGAACCTTCGAACTATGAAGAAGCTACGATTAGCCCAGATTCCGACAGATGGCTTGAGGCCATGAAATCTGAGATAGGATACATGTATGTGTACAAAGTGTGGACTTTGGTGGACTTGCTCGATGATTGGCAATCCATTGAGAATAAATGGATCCTCAAGTGGAAGACAGACACTGATGGTAATATCACTGTCTACAAAGCTCGACTTGTTGCGAAAGGTTTTCGACAAGTTCAAGGAGTTGACTACGATGAGACTTTCTCACATGTAGCGATGCTTACGTCTGTCCGAACCATGTTAGCAATTACCGCATTTTATGATTATGAAATTTGGCAAATGGATGTCACAACTACATTCCTTAATGCATTTCTGAAAGAAGAGTTGTATATGATGCAACCACAAGGGTTTTTCGATCCTAAAGGTGCCAACAAAGTGTGCAAGCTCCAGTGATCCATCTATGGACTCGTGCAAGCATCTCGGAGTTGGAATATAAGCTTTGATGAAGTGATCAAAGCATATAGTTATATATAGACTTATGGTGAAGCCTGCATTTACAAGAAAGTGAGCGGGAGCTCTGTAGCATTTCTGATATTATATGTGGATGACAGATTATTGATTGGAAATGATGTAGAAATTCTGGATGTCATAAAAGGATACTTGAATAAGAATTTTTCAATGAAATACCTCGGTGAAGCTGCTTATATATTGGACATCAAGATCTATAGAGATATATCAAGTCACTTAATAGGACTTTCACAAAGCACATACCTTGACAAACTTTTGAACAGGTTCAAAATGGATCAGTCAAAGAAAGGGTTCTTTCCCGTGTTACAAGGTGTGAAATTGAGTCAGACCCAATGCCCGACCACTGCAGAAGATAGAGAAAAAATGGAAGTCATTCCCTATGCCTCAACCATAGATTATATCATCTATACTATGATGTGTACCATACCTATTGTGTGCCTTGCCATAAGTTTGGCAGGGAGATACCAAAGTAATCCAGGTGTGGATCACTTGACAACGGTCAAGAACGTCTGGAAGTATCTGAAAAGGACAAAGGATATGTTTCTTGTTTATGGAGGTGACGAAGAGCTCGTCGTTAAGGGTTACGTCGATGCTAGCTACGACACAGATCCGGATGACTCTAAGTCACAGACCGGATACATATTTGTATTGTATGGTGGAGCTGTCAGTTGGTGCAGTTCCAAGCAGAGCGTCGTGGCGGGATCTATGTGTGAAGCGGAGTACATAGCTGCTTCGGAAACAACACATGAAGGATTCTGGATGAAGGAGTTCATATATCATCTAGGTGTAATACCTAGTGCATCGGGTCCAATGACAATCTTTTGTGACAACACTGGAGAAATTGCCTTGGCGAAGGAATCCAGGTTTCACAAGAGAACAAAACACATCAAGAGGCACTTCAACTCTATTCGTTAAAAGATCAATGATGGAGAGATATAAATTTGCAAAGTATATACGGATCTGAATGTTGCAGACTCGTTGACTAAGCCTCTTCCATGGGCAAAACATGATCAGCACCAAGACTCCATGGGTGTTAGATTCATTACAATGTAATCTAGATTATTGAGTCTAGTGCAAGTGGCAGACTGATGTAAATATGCCCTAGAGGCAATAATAAAGTTGTTATTATTTTATATTTCCTTATTCATGATAAAGGTTTATTATTCATGCTAGAGTTGTATTGACCATAAACCTAAATACATGTGTGAACACATACACAAATACCGTGTCCCTAGTAAGCCTCTACTTGACTAGCTCGTTAATCAAAGATGGTTAAAGTTTCATAACCATGGAAATGAGTTGTCATTTGATAATGGGATCACATCATTATGAGAATGATGTGATGGACAAGACCCATCTGTTAGCTTAGCATTTGATCGTACAGTTTATTTCTATTGCTTTTATATATCTCAAATACATATTACTTTGACTATGAGATCATGCAACTCCCGGATACCGAAGGAATACCTTGTGTGCTATCAAACATCACAACGTAACTGGGTGATTATAAAGGTGCTCTATAGGTATCTCCGAAGGTGTTTTGTTGGTTTGGCATGAATCGAGATTAGGATTTGTCACTCAGAATATTGGAGTGGTATCTCTGGGCCCTCTCGGTAATGCACATCATAATAAGCCTTGCAAGCAAATGACTAATGAGTTAGTCACGTGATGATGTATTACAGAACGAGTAAAGAGACTTGTCGGTAATGAGATTGAACTAGGTATAAAGATACCGACGATCGAATCTCGGATAAGTAACATACAGACAAACAAAGGGAATTGTGTATCTTGTCATAACGGTTCGATCGATAAAGATCTTCGTAGGATATGTAGGAGCCAATATGCGCATCCAAGTTCCGCTATTGGTCATTGACCGGAGAGGTGTCTCGGTCATGTCTACATAGTGCTCGAACCCGTGGGGTCCACACGCTTAACGTTCGTTGATGATATAGTATTTTATGAGTTATGTGATTTGGTGACCAAATGTTGTTCGGAGTCCCAGATGAGATCATGGACATGACGAGGAGTCTCGAAATGGTCGAGAGGTAAAGATTGATATATAGGACGATGGTATTCGGACACTAGAAGTGTTTCGAAGGACATCGAGTACTCATTGGGTCACCGGAAGGAGTTCCAGGCACCCTCTGCAAAGATATGGGCCTTATGGGCCAAGAGGGGAAGCACACCAGCCATATGGGGCTAGTGCGCCCCCAATATTGGCCGGCCAGGGTGGAGAAGGAAAGCAAAGAAATACCTCTAATATATATGGCAGGGGGCGCGGCTTGGGAGGAGCCCAAGTAGTATTCGGTCCTACTTGGGGCACCTCATGGTCTCTCCCCTCCCCCTCCCACCTATATATATGTGGGGGGGGAGCGCCCTAGCACAACGCAACATCAACTGTTAGCCGTGTGCGGCACCCCCCTCCACAGTTTACAACCCGAGTCATATTTTCGTAGTGCTTAGGAGAAGCCCTGCGGAGATCACTTCACCATTACCGTCACCACGCCACCGTGCTGACGAAACTCCTCTACTATCTTGACGTCTTGTTGGATCAAGAAGGCAAGGGACGTCACCGAGCTGAATGTCTGCAGAACGCGGAGGTGCCGTGCGTTCGGTACTTGATCGGTTGAAGCGCGAAGAAGTTTCACTACATAAACCGCGTTGTGAAACGCTTCCGCTTATGGTCTACGAGGGTACGTAGACACACTCTCCCCCTTGTTGCTATGCATCTCCATGGACAGATCATCGCATGTGCGTAGATTCTTTTTTGTTTTCCATGCAACGTTTCCCAACACGGCGAGCTTGAGCTTTGAGCATGACGAGTTTAGTAACTTGGTGAAGCGGAGTCCTTCGTTCACGCCCCAGAGTTCTAACCACTTTGGGTTGAGGAGCCCACAAATCCAACATTTGGCGTGCCAGGTAGGGGTGTGTCGAAGCTTCATTCTTCATAGACCACCTCCCGTCCACGACCCACCATGCTCATGGCTGAGGCTCATCGCGTCCGCGCCAAGCATATGGCTGCCCAGACAGCCCCGGTGGACCGCCATACCCCTTGTCGCTCCGCTTCACCGGTGGTCAACACCTCCACCAACCCGGTCATCCAAGAGGAGTAGGACTCTTCGCTCCCTCCTTCCATGTTGCACGACAACTACACAGCCATGCCCTCCTTCACCCCCGTCGCGGCATCGTCTTCTCAAGTTCGTCCCGGGCCGGCGAGTGTGCAGACTGATACGTCTCCAACGTATCTATAATTTTTTATTGTTCCATGCTATTATTTATGATCTTTTGGATGTTTAATGGGCTTTGTCATACACTTTTATATAATTTTTGGGACTAACCTACTAACCCAAAGGCCCAGTCCAGATTGCTGTTTTTTACCTGTTTTAGGGTTTCGTAGAAAAGGAATATCAAACGGAGTCCAAACGGAATGTAACCTTCGACAGAGATATTTTTGGAGAAAATCACGCACGGGAGACTTGAGAACCACGGAGTAGGGGCCACGTGGTGCCCACGAGGGTGAGGGTGCGCCCCCCAGGGCGCGCCACCCTGCCTCGTGGGCCCCACGTAAGGCCCCCAGTGCCCTCCTTCCTCCTATATAAGCCTACGTACCCCGAAATATCAAAAGAATAGAGAAAACCCTAGTTCCACCGCCGTAACCTTCAGTTCCCATGAGATCCCATCTTGGGGCCTGTTCTGGACCTCCGCTGGAGGGGGGATCTACCACGGAGTGCTTCTACATCATCATCATCGCCTCACCATGAGTTGTGAGTAGTTTACCACAGACCTTCGGGTCCATAGCTAGTATCTAGATGGCTTCTTCTCTCTCTTTGGATCTCAATAAAAAGTTCTCCTCGGTCTTTGAGGAGATCTATTTGATGTAATCTCTTTTTGCGGTGTGTTTGTCGAGATCCGATGAATTGTGGGTTTGTGATCAAGATTATCTATGAGAAATATTTGGTTCTTCTCTGAACTCTTTATGTATGATTATAATATCCTTGAAAGTCTCTTCGAATTATTGGTTTGGTTTGGCCTACTAGATCTATAGTTCTTGCAATGGGAGAAGTGCTTGGCTTTGGGTTCAATCTTGCGGTGTCCTTTCCCAGTGACAGTAGGGGCAGCAAGGCACATATTGTATTGTTGCCATCGAGGATAAAAAGATGGGGTTTATATCATATTGCTTGAGTTTATCCCTCTACATCATGTCATCTTGCTTAAGGCATTACTCTGTTCTTATGAACTCAATACACTAGATGCATGCTGGATAGCGGTCGATGTGTGGAGTAATAGTAGTAGATGCATAATCGTTTCGGTCTACTTGTCTTGAACGTGATGCCTATTTATAATGATCATGCCTAGATAGTCTCATAATTATTCGATTTTCTATCAATTGCTCGACAGTAATTTGTTTACCCACCATAGAATATCGCTATCATGAGAGAAGCCACTAGAGAACACTATGGCCCCTGGGTCTATTCTCAACATATCAATCTACACTTACTTTACTTTTCCGCTTTTACTTTCAATTCTTATTATAAAAAATACCAAAAATATCAAACTATCATCTCTATCGGATCTCACTTTCGTAAGTGACCGTGAATTGATTGACAACCCCTTATCGCGTTGGCTGCGAAGTTCTTATTTATTTGTGCAGGTGCGAGGGACTCGCGCGTGGTCTCCTACTGGATTGATACCTTGGTTCTCAAAAACTGAGAGAAATATTTGATTCTTTTCTGAAATCTTTTATGCATGATTATAATATCCTTGCAAGTCTCTTTGAATTAAATATTTCTCATAGATAATCTTGATCATAAACCCACAATTCATCGGATCTCGACAAACACACCGCATAGAAGATTACAATGAATAGATCTCCTCGAAGATCGAGGAGAACTTTGTATTGAGATCCAAAAAGAGAGAAGAAGGCATCTAGCTAATAACTATGGACCCGAAGGTCTGTGGTAAACTACTCACAACTCATTGGTGAGGCTATAGGCGTTGATGTAGAAGCACTCCATGGTATGGTGGAATTTGGGTTTTCTCTGTTGCCTCGACGTTTTTAGGGTACATGGATATATATAGGAGGAAGGAGGGCATCGGGGGAGCCAAAGGGGGCCCACGAGGGTGGGGGGCACGCCCAGGGGGAGGGGGCGCGCCCTGGACCCTCGTGGCCACCTCCTTCATTCCTTCACGTGTACTCCAAATCTTGTGGGTAGATACGGTTCCAAAAATAACTCTCCCGAAGGTTTCATTCCGTTTGGACTTCGTTTGATATTCCTTTTCTGCGAAACCCTGAAATAGGCAAAAAACAGCAATCTGCAATGGGCGTTGGGTTACTAGGTTAGTCCCAAAAATAATATAAAAGGGAATAATAAAGCCCATTAAACATTCAAAATAGAATATATAATAGCATGGAACAATCAAAAATTATAGATACATTGGAGACGCATTAAGCATCCCCAAGCTTAATGAACTCATTCTCGTGAGCTCCGTTAGTATAAGAAAACAAACCACCACTCTAAGGTACTGTAATGAACTCATTCTTTGTTTATATTGGTGTTAAACCTACTGTATTCCAACTTCTCTTTGATTCATATCCTCCAATACTGCACATAGATTCATCAAAAGAAGCAAACAACACACGAAAAACAGAATCTGTCAAAAACAGAATAGTTTGTAGTAATCCGTAACTTTCGAATACTTTTGTAACTCCAAAATTTTTTAAATAAATTGGTAAACGTGAGGAATTTGTCTATTAGTCATCTGCAAAAAGAATCAACTAAATAGCACTCTCCAGTTAAATTAGGTGGCTAATCTCGTGAGCGCTAAAGTTTCTGATTTTTATAGCATGATCTTATAAACTTCACACAAGTCTTCCCAAAGGTTCTACTTGGCACAAACACTAATTAAAACACAAAACCACATCTAAACAGAATCTAGATGCAATATTTATTCCTAAACAGAAGCAAAAACAAATAAAATAAAATTGGGTTGCCTCCCAACAAGCGCTATCGTTTAACGCCCCTAGCTAGGCACGATACCAGAATAGATCTAGGTATTGCCATCTTTGGTCTCTTTTGGCGGTGTCAAGTTCGAATCCGGAAGGTTCTTTACGTTTCCCTTCATATTCGTAAATCTTTAGATCTAACGAATCCAACCACTTATTATAAAGGGTAATCAACATATTCATGCGGTGGAGGTTTCCACTAACATTCTTAAGAGGTTCAAGAGACTTTGGTAATATTTTCATTACTTCGCAAATTTTCTCAAAAACTTGTGTTTCTTCCGGGGTAGAGGGTTGCCGAACAACTCTATCAAAGTATTATAAGAATTAAGAGTATGACTCCCCAAGAAAGTTCCTACGGTAACGGTATCAAGAATATATCTATTCCACGGAGTTATGCTAATATAAAATTTGTGAAGAAGCACGGAAGTGGAAAGCTTCCTAATAGATCTATTTTGAGCATTGCAAATTCTATGCCAGGCATCTTTTAGATTTTCCTCCTCCCTTTGTTTAAATTAAGAACCTCACTCTCGGGAGTATTGATAATGATAGGTGTGCTAGCCATGACGACAAGGCAAAGCGAACGGTAAACACACGGCAAAAGAAGTGCAAATAAAACCGCAAGGGTGAAGTGGGGGAGAGGAAAACGAGAGGCAAATAATATAATGCGAAGGATAAGGGTTTGTGATAGGTTCTTGATATATGAATTTTGCGTAAGCCTCCCCGGCAACGGCGCCAGAAATTCTTCTTGCTACTTCTCGAGCTTGCGTTGTATTCCCTCGAAGAGGAAAGGGTGATGCAGCACAGTAGCGTCAGTATTTCCCTCAGTTTTTGAGAACCAAGGTATCAATCCAGTAGGAGACCACGAGCGAGTCCCTCGCACCTACACAAACAAATAAGAACTTCGCAGCCAACATGATAAGGGGTTGTCAATCCCTTTACGGTCACTTACGAAAGCGAGATCTGATAGATATGATAGTATAATATTTTTGGTATTTTTGGATATAAGAACAGAAAGTAAATAAAGCAAAGTAAAGTACATGAAAGATTAATATGTTGAGAATAGACCCGGGGGCCATAGGTTTCGCTACTGGCTTCTCTCATGATAGCAGAATTCTACGGTGGGTGAACAAATCACTGTCGAGCAATTGATAGAAAAGCGCATAGTTATGAGAATATCTAGGCATGATCATTATATATAGGCATCACGTCCGTGATAAGTAGGCCGAAACGATTCTGCATCTACTACTATTAGTCTAGACATCGATTGCTATCCAACATGCATCTAGAGTATTAAGCTCATAAGAACAGAGTAATGCTTTAAGCAAGATGACATGATGTAGAGGGATAAACTCAAGCAATTTGATATAAACCCCATCTTTTTATCCTCAATGGCAACAATACAATACGTGCCTTGCTGCCCCTGTTGTCACTGGGAAAGGACACCGCAAGATTGAACCCAAAGCCAAGCACTTCTCCAATTGCAAGAACTATAGATCTAGTAGGCCAAACCAAACCGATAATTCGAAGAGACTTGCAAGGATATTATAATCATACATAAAAGATTTCAGAAAAGAATAAAATATTTCTCTCAGTTTTAGAGAACCAAGGTATCAATCCAGTAGGAGACCACGCGTGAGTCCCTCGCACCTGCACAAACAAATAAGAACTTCGCAGCCAACGCCATAAGGGGTAGTCAATCCCTTTACGGTCACTTACAAAAGTGAGATCTGATAGAGATGATAGTTTATATTTTTGGTATTTTTGGTTATAAGAACAGAAAGTAAAAGCAGAAAAGTATAGTAGATGTAGATTGATATGTTGAGAATAGACCCAGGGGCCATAGTGTTCTCTAGTGGCTTCTCCCATGATAGCGATATTCTACGGTGGGTAAACAAATTACTGTCGAGCAATTGATAGAGTAGCGAATAATTATGAGACTATCTAGGCATGATCATTATATATAGGCATCACATCCTAGACAAGTAGACCGAAACGATTCTGCATCTACTACTATTACTCCACACATCGACCGCTATCCAGCATGCATCTAGTGTATTGAGTTCATAAGAACAGAGTAACGCCTTAAGCAAGATGACATGATGTAGAGGGATAAACTCAAGCAATATGGTATAAACCCCATCTTTTTATCCTCGATGGCAACAATACAATACCTACCTTGCTGCCCCTGCTGTCACTAGGAAAGGACACCGCAAGATTGAACCCAAAGCCAAGCAATTCTCCCATTGGAAGAACTATAGATCTAGTAGGCCAAACCAAACCGATAATTCGAAGAGACTTGCAAGGATATTATAATCATACATAAAAGATTTCAGAAAATAATAAAATATTTCTCATAGATAATCTTGATCATAAACCCACAATTCATCGGATCTCGACAAACACACCGCAAAAAAGATTACATCGAATAGATCTCCTCGAAGATCGAGGAGAACTTTGTATTGAGATACAAAAAGAGAGATGAAGCCATCTAGCTAATAACTATGGACCCAAAGGTCTATGGTAAACTACTCACAACTCATTGGTGAGGCTATGGCGTTGATGTAGAAGCACTCCGTGGTAGACCACCTCTCCGGCGGAGCTCCAGAACAGGCCCCAAGATGGGATCTCACGGGAACAGAAGGTTGCGGCGGTGGAATTAGGGTTTTCTCTGTTGCCTCGATGTTTTCAGGGTACATGGATTTATATAGGAGGAAGGAGGGCACCGGGGGAGCCAGAGGGGGCCCACGAGGGTGGGGGGCGCGCCTAGGGGGAGGGGGCGCGCCCTGGACCCTCGTGGCCACCTCCTTCGTTTCCTCGCGTGCACTCCAAGTCTTCTCGGTAGATACGGTTCCAAAAATAACTCCCCCGAAGGTTTCATTCCGTTTGTACTCCGTTTGATATTCCTTTTCTGCGAAACCCTGAAATAGGCAAAAAAAACAGCAATCTGCACTGGGCCTTGGGTTAGTAGGTTAGTCCCAAAAATAATATAAAAGTGTATAATAAAGCCCATTAAACATCCAAAACAGAATATATAATAGCATGGAACAATAAAAAATTATAGATATGTTGGAGACGTATCACGCCGCCCTTGCCAAGTTCATGGTAGCGGTTCACCACGCCTACAATGTCCTCAAGATGCCAGGCTATCGAGGCATCCTCACGATCGCCTGCAACGAAGAAGATGAGGTCTGTACCCTCGAGCACACTTACCGCGTCATGGTAGCTGACAACCCTGAAGGTGGAGATGGCGCCATGTCTCCAGAGGCCACTCCGGTGAAGAAGCAGCTCCTCCGCGAAGGATGTAAGGAGGCAGAGGCATCTACGGCCAACACCTCTGACTACCCGCCCATTGTTGGGCCGTCCCTTCCTTGCGCATAGGAAGGCGCGCTTGACACCTCCCTCAAGAAGGGTTCGGGGGCTTCCGTTTGGACGATCTCTGACCTGACTGGCGCATCGAGGGAGCTGCTCGGGCACCACTTCGACACACGTCCCCGCGAGCAAGGAGCACGTCGTGAGCCGCCATGAGCGCCATAGTTCATCACCAAGGCGACCGAGGATTTTCAAGAGGCATGGGCCATGCGCGTCGAGCATGGCCCCGCACAGCCTCTCAACGTGGCCGCCCCATCCGATCTGGGTGGCGAGCTACGTGTCTGCGTCAACATCCCGGGCCTCAACAGGGCCGCCTCGCAGCACAACTTCTGGCCCTCGAATGTCGGACAGCGTGGATTTTGCCCACGCCACCATGTTCGCATGCCCTTCGGCATGCGGAACGCACAGGCCATGTTTCAGCAGATCATGCAGCGTGCGATGGCTACTCGGGAGGCAGGGCGTATGGCGATTGAGGCTTAGCAGGACCTGGACCTTTGCGAGCCCCTCGGGCCTCGCGAGCTCCATGGGCGGCTCGTGAGAAGCGACGACTGTGGCATGACTCATCGCCTACCTTGAAGCTTCAGCAGCATCATTGCCACGTGACGTTTGGTTTGTTCAAGATGAGGGCGCCCCTTGGGCTGCATTATCCTCAGGTCGTCAGGGCACATCCCTTCGACCGTATCACTTTGTGCATGTACTAGAACTGGCTTTGTCTTTGATGAATTTCCTTGAGTATTTAAACTTGCATGTACGGTGCTTCGCCATCGTGAGTGTCGTTGTCCAGTTCTTTCATCCGCGATACGGAAACCCGCTACGGGAACCGCGCACCGGGGGACCTTTCCCATGGATTATTGCATGCAGAAGACTCGGCATAGCGCATGTGCTCGTGTTCGTCCCTGCAGTGGTGATAAACCCAAGCGACTCAGCTCTGTCTGGCGGGCCAGCCCTGTCCACATCACCTCCTGGGGTCCTTGGTGCTCGAGTTTCTTATGCAATGGCCTCCGGAGGTTCGATTTGGTGTAGGTTACCACAGTCACACAGGTTTTTACAAAGCACGCCCAGCACTAGAAGACCAGGTGCAACCCGCCTTTGAGGTAGGGCCTCGTGAGTCCTGCGCTGGCTCACGGGTGCCCATATACACCTCCTCATGTGGGGCTGTACACGCCCTGGAGTACTCCCCCAAAGGGACCTCCCACCCATGCACCAGTGGAAGCCCCATGCTCTGCGCTGGCGGGCAACACTGCCGAGGAGCGGCTATGCCCACGCGCCCAGTGGAAGCCCCATGCTTTGTGCTGGCGGACGACACGGTCGAAGAGCGACTATGCCCACGCCCATGGTAGCCCCATGCTCCGTGGTGGTGGATAAACAACTAAGGGTGCCTCTAGGCTGCTCTAACCTCAGGATGGCCTCTTGGCTGACCGCTCAACCCGTCCCTATGATGCACGTGCGAGGGGGCTGGAAACGGGGGCTATGCTCAGACACGGCCTGGCAGACGCCACCTCACCAGGTCCTTGTACCTGGTCTCCGCGCGCTCCTCCCATGCAATGGTTTATGGGGAAAGGTATGGAGTTCATGAGGGTGGCTCGTATGACAAGGGGGACCCCTGAACACCGGGACTCAGGGGCCTAACTGGCCACATAGCCCCTCGCCCCTTGGTCTTGTCCTGGTTTTCTGACGCCCCAACGGCGGTCGAGGTATGCACGGGCCCGGGCCCTGCCGACGCATAGTACCAACACCCTCGTGATGATCAAAACTCGAAGGACTCCGGGCTGCTTGTACGTCAATGGGGACCCCGAGCATCGCGACTCAGGGGCCTAACTGGTCACGTAGCCCCTTGCCCCTTGGTTGTGTTCTGGTTTCCGGACGCCCCAATGGTGATCGAGGTATGCACGGGATTGGGCCCTGCCGATGCAGAGCGTAAACACCCTAATGGCAATCAAAATTCAGAGGGCTCCGGGCCAACCTTACCGCCGCTTACGTCTCCTTCATGAGGGCAACTTGTCGGTGTCAAAACCGGCAGATCTCGGGTAGGGGGGACCAAGCTCTACGTCTTCGGATCGATGGTAACAGGAGACAGGGGACACGATGTTTACCCAAGTTCAGGCCCTCTCAATCGAGGTAATGCCCTACTTCCTGCTTGATTGATCTTGATGAATATGGGTTACAAGAGTTGATCTACCTCGAGATCGTAATGGCTAAACCCTAAAAGTCTAGCCTATGTGATTGCTATGATTCTGTTGTCTCTACGGACTAAACCCCTCGGCTTATATACACACCGGAGGGGGCCTAGTGTTACAAAGGTGACTTGGGGAGGAATGAATTGTTACACCCGGACATCTTTCTTGCCTTACTACATACATTGGAGTCCTAACTGAACACGGGGGAGGGCCTTCAGCTTCTATCTTCACGGCCCATCAATTAGGGCAAGCATCAATGACCCAGATGCCCAAGGACCCCTAAATAAAGGACTCCCTCAGTAGCCCCCGAACTTGCCTTCAAGGACGAGGTTGTATCCGGCTTCATGTCTTCGGTCTTGCAAGGTGAGTCCTCCTTTGAATCAGAGGATAGTTCGGCTCCATATTTAATGTTATATCATGTCGATTCCCTGCCGCCGGCGCTTTAGCTTCCACGTGTCAAACGAATGCGAACCATCTGGTTTTTTTATAATTAACCCCTTGACTACATAAGGAAGGCGCTTATTTGAAGAGACTAGATCTCATATGCCATTCCATCCACGCGAAAGATCCTTGGAGCCTGCCACGGAAAATCCCCTGGCATGGCCGGCGTCCCTAGTTCTTCCTCATGCCCTCACGTCCCTCAAGCGGGTGACTGGGAGAGTTGCTCCGTATCTCATGCGCATCTGTGAAAACTTCAGATGCTGGGATATCTCCCTCCCGAGGATCTGGTCCCCGTCCGGGCTGGATTAACTTCTCTTGACGGTCAAGCCCTGGCGGAAAGTTTCCCCAATCCTTCCAAAGAAGAATGGGCGTGCTTCACCTCCTTCCTCCTATGAGGTGTAGGATTTCCTATCCACGCTTTTCTCAGGGGGCTTCTGGAGTTCTATGGCCTCCAGTTGCACGACCTTACACCGGGATCTATCCTGCACATCGCGGGCTTCGTCGCTTTGTGTGAGCTTTTTCTAGGCTGTGATGCTCATTTCGAGCTATGGTGAAGGTTCTTCCGCCTTGTCCCTCGCTCCCAGAAGGGATCTATATTCAAGGTAGGTGGCACCGAATTGTGGTGTATAGCCGGGACAGGTGACCTGTCCGGCACTCCGAAGAAAGCATCCAAAGAGTGGCCCTCGGAGTGGTTTTATATCAAGGACGTTGTCCTGCGAGATCCAATCCGGCAAGGCCTTCCCGAATACTCCAGTGCTCCTTTAAAGAAGTGTTTCAACTGGCATCTACGCAGTCTCAAGGAAGAAGACAGTGCGGAAGTCAAAAGACTTGTGAGAAAGAGCAGAGTACTCGCCCACCTCGAGCTGACGATAATTAAAGTGATGGCGATCTCAATAACGCGGTGCGTGCAGTCGCTTAAGGCCAGAGGGTTTCCTATGTGGCATTATAATGGCCAGGATGATGCCTCACGCTGTCTACGCCAGGGTCCAGACAACCCCGCCACTTTGGCCGCCATCCTAGCTGATCTCTACAAAGGGGAGAAGGAGGACTTTCTTCGCTTGAAGTGTCGGGAAGGTTTTTCTATGTATAACCCCATCGACTGGGTAAGCCTTTCTCTGATCGCTAGTTTCGTCCAATTTTTATTTTAAGATATACTGATCAAACTAAATTTGGTTACTTCTAACAGGAGTGGAGGAAGGTGGTTGAAGGGATTAGTAGTCCCGTCCCACAATCAGAGGACCATATTCGATACATGGATCCCGGATTTGTGGAAGATCCGGACATAGGCATAGATCTTAAGGACAGATTTTTTTTATTATCAAGCTAGCCATGATGGTACCGAAGTGGCTATTATAGCCGACTATCCTGGCCTTCTTCCTTCCTCTCAGGTAAATGCCCAGGAGACTCAATATTCCCGGCGCGCCTCACCCACCGCACTATCTCATGCTCAAAAGGGGCGACGCTCATCCCACTGAACTGCATCAAGGGTGTCTTCCAAGAGGGCGACGCCTACGCAGGGCAGGTCTCTGAAGTGAAAGGGGACCAGAGACACCATTGAACCTCCTCCTTTATCAAAGAGGTATGACTCTTTAACATATGTCTGGTGGCGGAGCCGGATCATGATTTTCCGCTTTATCTTTTCTTTTTAGGGAGAGTATACGCCAGATTGTGTCCGGTTATCCTGCTGGTCATGCCACAACCAATCCAACCCCCCGCCTATCCACAAGGACTAGGGTGGATGCAGGGGTAACGCCGGATTGTCCTCTTCAAGAGGATTTAGATGAGGTATCTGTTACTAACTCCGAAGTGGAGAGTGCGATGAATCATCGATGGTGCAAAGGAACCATGCGTGACCAAGCTTTCACTGAGGAGGCGTTTAATGCCTTCAGTTCTACGGATGCATATTTCCGAGCCGCTCGAGATGGACTTGCCGGAGCCACTCACCAGCTTCCAAAGATATGCGGGTGAGTGTTAATTCAATGGTCATATGCCAGTAGCCCCCGAGACTTAAAGCAGTTGGCCCAACTGATTTAAGGATCGTTATGTTTGTAAGTACTCAAGGAAAAGAATAATGCTTTATCCAAGGAATTGGAAGAGTGCCAAACCAAACTTACTACTGTTACCACGGAGTTGGAGAATTCAAAGAAGTCCAAGAGTGGCTTTGATGGTAAGAACAACAATATCCGAATAGTATGATCCCATACCGATCAATGATCTTTAAGTATACATTGTTTAATCTGTAGCAACAGGGCCAGTAGACCAACTGGAGGAAAAGCTAAGTGCGGCTCTGGCAGCGAAGGAGCAAGCCGAAGGGCAAACTGCTGCTGGTGAACGTGTATTAACACGCACCATAGATGATAAAAACAAGCTGCAAGATACCAATGTCAAGCTAGCTGAAGAGTTAAAGGATGTGCGAGCCCAACTCTCATAGGCTCTAAAAGAGAACAAGAAGCTTAAGGGGGACATATTTAGTATGACTATAAACCTAGATTTCATTATAGTCCCGTGATTTGAAGTTTCTTTATGAAAACTATTCCTGCAGATTTGTTTACTTGGCGGCCTGAAGGAGAGGTGTCCGGATTTCAAGGTGATCTGCTGCAGGAGCTTTCCAATGTACACGGGCAAGCTCGCAAGGCCATGAAGAACATGGCAAAGGCTTTATGGCCGTCCGATTCTCCTCCAGAAATTATGGAGGAGCTGGAGAGTCTATTCAAAGGGGCCCGACGCCGCTTTGAATTATGGAAAGCATCAGCGTGCCGAGAAGGTGCCCGGGAAGCCTGGGCTATGGTGAAGACACGTTATACCGGTCTGGACCCGAACTATATGGCTCGGATTGGAGCTCGAGGGCCCGACAGACTAGAAATCCCTGTAAGCTTGGTGTACTAACAAGTAAAGACAACCGCCAAGTATTCCCAACAAGATTGTAAGTTAGACAGGCTTATAGAGGGTATAGGTGAAGAATAAGCGTTTGATTCTATGTAACAATGTACTTTATCATCAAACTTATCTCCGGCCGAAATGAATTAAAAGTTTGTCATGGCCGACCTTCTGCTTTAACCTCTGGAAACCCGAGGGATGGAGTGTCTCTGAATACTATACCTATGGTAAACACGTGGTATGTTCGGTGACCAGGCAATCCGGTCATAATTGCTTGAACAGAAAAACTATGTTCGGGGAGCTATGTTACATTACTATTTAATGTAAGAAACATCTTCTAGAGAATATAGTTCCGTTAAGGGTTCCTTTCCCTTGGTCGGCATGCGTATATATGCATGCCTAGGCTTTAGATCCTGTGAAGAGGTTTGTAGGATGCCGTATCCTATTAAATTTGAAAAATGTATGAGTAATACATCATGTATCCGCTGACCGATTATTCTCTTAAGAACGCTAGACTTTAGCTTCACCCGTCTGAGGTACAGGTCCGGATTACCCGGTTGTAACAATCGCAGAGGTGCTCCCTTTACACCCTAGCCAAACAATCGGGAACATAGGGTATAAACACAGGAGCCAGGCAACCCTGCTTGGGAAAAACTCAAGTCATAAAGGTGCATATAATGGCAAGGAGACTATATGAAACAGACGACATAATTATTTTGAGCAATATGCTTTTTGATAATGGGCTTCATTATAGAAGCCCCCAAGTATTTTTGAGGTATATACATTTAAGGATGTTCTACCTTGGGATAATTTGGTTGAGCCAAAAAATTATCGATAAAAAATAAGAAGAAAAGAGAAAAAAAGAAAGAGGAGAACTGTAAAAACAGGGAATAAGACCTAGAGTCGAAAAGAAAATATGTGCTACCGAACTATCCGTAGAATCGTCGGAGCGTGGCAGCATTCCATGGGTTCGGCTCAAGGAGATTGTCTGATGCATTTCGAAGGCGATAGGTCCACCAATGAGTACTTCGTCAATAATGAAGGGGCCCTCCCATCTTGGTTTGAGCTTGTCTTTTTTCTTCTCCGGGAGGCGTAATATGAGTTCACCTACATTGTATGTCTTGGCCCGCACTTCTCCGCTTTGGTATCGTGTGGCCTGCTGTTGATAAAATGCAGAATGGGCCTACGCGATATCACGTTCCTCTTCAAGGCCTTCTAGGTCATCCTGCCGATCGAGCTCGGCCTCTCTCTCTTCGTACATGCGCACTCGAGGTGAGTAATGAATAACATCCCAGGGTAAGACAACCTTTGCGCCGTACACCATGAAAAAAGGTGTGTATCCGGTTGTCTGGTTAGGTGTAGTTCGTAGCACCTAGAGTACGGAGTCAAGCTCCTCCACCCAGTGTTTATCTGACTCCTGAAGGGAGCGCACCAGTCGGGGTTTAATGCCACTCATTATTAAGCCATTGGCTCTTTCTACCTGACCGTTTGTCTGAGGGTGGTACTCAAAGGCGTAATCAAGTTTAATGCCTAACTTAGCGCACCAATTTTTTACCTCGTCAGTTGTGAAGTTGGAGACGTTATTTGTGATAATACTATGCGGGACACCATAACGGTGTACTACGCTGGATATAAAATCTATCACTGGCCATGCCTCAGCTATTCGGACTGGCTTGGCTTCTATCCATTTAGTGAATTTATCCACCATGACCAGTAAATATTTCTTTTTATGGCTTCCCCCTTTAAGAGATCCAACCATATCCGGCCCCTAGACCGCAAAGGGCCAGGTAATGGGGATGGTTCTGAGAGCTGTGGGAGGCATATGACTTTGGTTTGTGAAAAGCTGGCCTCCAACACAATGTTGCACGAAGGTCTGTGCGTCTGCACGCATTTGGCCAAAAGAAACTTGTTCGGAAGGCTTTGCTTACAAGAGCTCGAGCCGCAGCATGATGGCCGCCCATGCCAGCGTGTATTTCGGCTAGAAGTTGATGTCCCTCCTTTTCAGAGATGCACCGTTGGAGAATACCAGTAGTGCTTTCCTTGTATAGTTCACCCTCGTGAACCTTATAGGCTTTAGAATGCTGAATTATGCAGCGGGCATCATTTTGGTGATCTGGGAGCTCTTGCCTATTAAGGTAGGCTAGGAAAGGCTCGGTCCAGGGGGCTATAACAGCCATGATCTCGTGAGCCGACGATGTGATTTCCGTGTCGGAGTCCCCGATGACATTTGTATTGAGTTTGACAGGGGGAGTTTTCGGGTCCGGATTGGCGTCACTGCTCTCGTCCTCCCATATTACTGATGGCTTGAACAACGTTTCCACAGAAGTGTTAGGTGGGACTAGGTCGCGTTTCGCGCCCATGCGAGCAAGTATATCCGCTACTTGGTTACTGTCCCGAGCCACATGGTGAAATTCTAGCCCCTCAAATCGAGGCGATATTTTTAATATGACATTTTGATAAGCCACATATTTTAATACTTCGCATCAAACTCTCCGTTTACCTAAGATATGGCAAGGTTTGAGTCTCTGTGCACCTCAAGGCATCGTATACCCATGGATACGGCCATGCGGAGACCATGCAGTAGTGCCTCGTATTCGGCCTAATTGTTTGTGTCCGTGTACATGATCTGCAACACGTAGTGAACTGTATCTCTTGTTGGGAATATCAAGATGACGCCGGCCCCCAATCCGACTAGCATTTTGGAACCGTCGAAATACATTGTCCAGTGGGAGTATGGTCCATACTCTTTAAGGAGTTCGACTTCTGTCCATTCCGCAACAAAGTCGGCCAACACCTGGGACTTAATAGTCCGGCGTGGTTTGTATGTTATTTCAAACAGTAAGAGTTTGATGCCCCATTTGGCTATGCGTCCAGTGGCGTGTTTATTGTTTATGATATCATTGAGTGGTACTTCGGATGCCAGTGTGATCGAAGACTCTTGAAAGTAGTGTCGAAGCTTCCGAGATGCCATGAATACCGCATAGGCAATTTTTTGGTAATGGGGGTATCGTGACTTGCATGGTGTAAGAACCTCGGATATATAGTATACAGGTTTTTTAACTGGGAATTTATGTCCCTCTTCATCACGTTCGACGACGAGCACCGCACTCACTACCTAATGAGTGGCGGAGATATAATGCAACATTGGCTCGCCAATGTCTCGAGCAGCTAGGATAGGGTTACCTGCTAATAAGATTTTTATTTCCTCTAGTTCGTCCATGGCCGCATACGTCCATTCAAAGTTGTATATGCGCCGCATCAGTCTATAAAGCGGTAGTGCTTTCTCCCCTAATCTGGAGATAAAGCGGCTCAAAGCCGCTACGCAACCTGCTAGCTTTTGCACTTATTTGAGATTGGTTGGTCTTGATGACTACATCGTCAACATATGCCTCCACTGTCTTGCCAATTTGTTTTTCTAAGCATGTTTGAATCATGCGTTGATATGTAGCACCAGTGTTTTTGAGTCCAAATGGCATAGTGTTAAAACAAAAGGGGCCATACGGAGTGACGAATGCCGTATCGGCCTGATCGGATTCCTTCATTTTTATTTGATGGTATCAGGAGTAGGCGTCGAGGAAACACAACTAGTCATGTCCTGCGGTTGCATCGATAATTCGATCAATGCGGGCAGAGGAAAATGATCCTTAGGGCAGGCCTTATTTAGGTCCGTGAAGTCAACACAAAGGCGCCAGGATTTGTCCTTCTTTGGCACCATGACCAGGTTGACTAGCCAGTCCGGGTGTTTCATTTCCCTTATGAATCCAGCTTCCAATAGCTTGGCTAGCTCTTACCCCATAGCCTGTCTTTTGGGTTCAAAAAAGTGTCGTAGCTTGACTGGCTTGAACCCTTTGATAATGTTGAGGCTGTGTTCGGCTAGCCTGCATGGGATTCCTGGCATATCTGAAGGATGCCAAGCGAATATGTCCCAATTTTCGTGAAGGAAGGCGCGTAAAGCGCGGTCTACCATCGGATCTAGTTGTGCCCCAATAGATGTCGTTTTATTAGGGTCCGTTGGGTGCACTTACAATTTCACAATTTCATCTGCTGGCTTAAAGGAGGTAGATTTCGATCATTTGTCAAGGACTACGTCGTCCCTATCCATCGTAGATCGTAAGGTGGTTAATTCTTCCGTCGCGAGGGCTTCAGATAATGCCTCTAGGGATAGAGATGTAGTTTTGTTCTCGACGCGGAGTACTCTATCTGGATC
This sequence comes from Secale cereale, assembly GCA_902687465.1. Lineage (NCBI taxonomy): Eukaryota > Viridiplantae > Streptophyta > Magnoliopsida > Poales > Poaceae > Secale > Secale cereale. Next base: position 334,920,010 of record LR738713.1, read on the forward strand.
ACTTGCAACTTTGATTATTCCATTGGGCCCTAACATCTCAAGCTTCATGTACCCGTAATGGGGTATAGCCTGAAAGCGTGAGAAAGCGTCCCGCCCTAAAAGGGTGTGGTATCCGCTGTTGAAGGGGACAATGTGGAAAAGCAGTTCCTCCGACCTGTAGTTCTCGGGTGTACTTAATACTACATCGAACTTAATGCTTCCTGAACATCGGGCTTCCCGACCGGGGATGATTCCTCAAAAGGTTGTATTACTTTGTTCAATGCGGGGTTTATCAACCTGGGTTTTTGCAAGCGTGTCCTCGTATATGAGGTTGAGTCCGCTGCCTCCATCCATGAATACTTTCGTGAGGCGGAAGCCATCTACTATGGGGTTCAGTACGAGAGCGGCTGTGCCTTGGACCGTCCGGACTCGTGATTCGTCTTCGATAGAAAAGGTGATTGCCGTGTTGTTCCATGGGCTTGCACTGTTGATTTGATTGACCTCTGCAAGTTCATGTTTCGCTCTCTAGTGCCGGTTATTTGAGGAGAACGTCTCTGAAAGTGCAACTAATCCCCGGGTGGTTTTGGCAATTAATAACAACATATATATCATTGAACTAATAGTTACTTGAGAATCATTTCAGAGAAGTTCAGTGATATGGGTATGGCAATGACTGAAGAAGTGGACCCCTCAAAATGCTAAGGCAAGCATTGGCAAAAGCTCAAGACTCCATTTTTGGTTTAGTGATCCAAGATCACATTGCGTCCATAGGAAAAGCCAATACTATTAAAAGGGGATGAGGTTGTGTTGATGATCTGGTTGCTCAAGTGCTTAGTGATATATCTCCTCAAACTATCAGCAACCTTCACTACAAAATTCACTCATAAGTAATCTCGGTCCCACCGATTATCCAAACTCAGTCACACCGAGATGAACCACCTCAGCCATAAGCCAAACCCTAGAAAAATCGGATATTCCGAGTTTGAAATCGGTTTCACCGAAACATGGGCTGCCAAGCTTCTGTAACCTTCTGTCATCAAATCGGTGTCACCGAGATGATGAAGTCGGTCCCACCGAAACTGGTATGCTCCTGTCTTTGCTCAAATCAGAATAACCGAGATGGTATTTTCGGTCCCACCGAAAACCCCAACGTTCACATTATTTGAACCTTCGGTCTGACCGAGTTGTCCACTCCGGTCTCACCGAGATTGCTCAATTATGTGTGTAACGGTTGGATTTTGTGTGGAGGCTATATATACCCCTCCACCCCCTCTTCATTCGTGGAGAGAGCCATCAGAAAGAACTACCACTCCTACCTTACACTTTCTGAGAAGAGAACTACCTATCCTTGTGTTGAGATCAAATTGCTCCACTCCTACCATATGAAACTTGATCTCTAACCTTCCCAAGTTGCTTTCCACTCAATCCTTTCTTCCACCACAGCCAAATCAGTGAGGAGAGTTGAGTGTTGGGGAGATTATCATTTGAAGCACAAGAGCAAGGAGTTCATCATCATCTACAACATCTATTACCTTTTGGAGGGTGGTGCCTCCTAGATTGGTTAGGTGTCGCTTGGGAGCCTCCGTCATCGAGATGTGGAGTTGAACCAAGAAGTTTGTAAGGGCAAGGAGATCGCCTACTTCGTGAAGATCTACCCCGAGTAAGGCTAGACCTCCGTGGGCGTAGGCCATGATGGAATAGACAAGGTTGCTTCTTCGTGGACCCTTCGTGGGTGGAGCCCTCCGTGGACTCGCGCAGCCGTTACCCTCCGTGGGTTGAAGTATCCATCAACGTGGATGTACGATAGCACCACCTATCGGAACCACGGGAAAAATCATCGTGTCTCCAAAATTGCGTTTGCTCTTCTCCACCTCTCTTTACTACATGTGCAATTTACTTTCCGCTGCCTATACTCTAGAATTGCATGTGTAGGGTGATACTTGACTTGATCATAATTGTGAAACTACCAAAAACTGTTCTTTGTCAAAAGGCAGAATTTTTATATTTACAAGTAGTCTAATCACCCCCC
>LR738713.1:334922100-334944718 GCA_902687465.1 Secale cereale
GCTTTGGTCTCCATTGTTTTGGTTTCCATTGCATTGGACTCCATAAGCTTGGTTTCACAACCTATGAGAGTATGGCGTCTAGTGAGGGTAATTATCGTAGAGGTCCTTACTTTGATGGTACAAATTTTGCTAGTTGGAAGCATAAAATGAAAATGCATATTCTTGGTCATAACCCAGCCGCATGGGGCATTATTTGTGTTGGTATGCAAGGTGAATTCTTCGAGGAAGGAAAAGTTCCGGATCGCGAAGCTACACCGGAAGAATTGCGGATGTTGCAAAACAATGCTCAAGCTTGTGACATTTTCTTCAATGCCTTGTGTCTCGAGGAGTTCAACAAAATCAGCCGTCTTGAGAATGCTAAAGAGATTTGGGATACTTTAGTTGAAATGCACGAAGGTACCGAGTCTGTGAAGGAATCAAAGCTAGATATTCTTCAAGGTCAACTTGACAAGTTCAAGATGAAGGATGGTGAAGGAGTCGCTGAAATGTACTCTAGGCTTGCTCTCATCACAAATGAGATTGCCGGCTTAGGAAGCGAACAAATGACCGACCGATTCATCATCAAGAAGATTCTCAGAGCTTTGGATGGAAAGTATGACACCGTGTGCACTTTGATCCAAATGATGCCAAACTACAAGACTCTCAAGCCAACTGAAGTCATTGGAAGAATTGTTGCTCATGAGATGACACTTAAGGATAAGGAAGAGCTTCACAACAAGTCAAGCGGTGCTTACAAAGCTACAAGTGATGCTCCCACAACCTCAAGTGACAAGTTAATTTCCAATGAAGAGATAAGCCTAATGGTTAAGAACTTCAACAAATTCTACAAGAATAGAGGCAAAGAGAGAAGCTCAAAGTCTAGATCATATGATGAAAAGAGATCTTCTAGTCGTGATCGAAACTGCTACAATTGTGGAAGACCCGGACACTACTCAAATGAGTGTACGGCTCCCCACAAGAGAAGAGAAGAATCTCCAAGAAGAAGATCAAGAGATGAGTCACCTCGGAAAGAGAGAAGGAGTAGAGATGATCGTTATGAACAAAGACCCTCTCGGAGTAGCAAGGATTCGGAGAGGAAAGACAAGTCATCAAGGAGCTACACAAGAAGAAGACATCAAGCTCATGTAGGTGAATGGGTCTCCGGCTCCGACTCCGACAATCAATCCGATGGAAGCTATCACTCCGACTCCGACTACAGTCAAGATGAAGGTGTTGCCGGTCTTGCTCTCGTATCCTCCAACTCCAACTCCTACGACTTATTTGATTCACCAAATGAGGGAATTGGAAGATGCTTCATGGCTAAAGGCCCCAAGGTATCACACCCTGAATTCATTGACTTCAATAGTGATGAGGATGACTTGCTTAGTGAAGATGAGCTCTTGCATGATAAATCTAGTGAGCCTAGTAACGATGAAAATGCTAGTAGTCTTTATAGTCGAGAAGAGTCGAATGACAATGCTATGAAGGAGATTGAGCGTCTAACTAAAGAACTAAACACTCTTAAGTTAGCTCATGAAACAACTCAAGAAGATCATAGAGAGCTCTTAAGATCTCATGAGAAGCTACGCTTCGAGAAGCTCACTCTAGAGCAAGAACATGAGTTTCTAAAAGCGATCAATGACGATCTTCGAAAGAAGAGTTCTTCATATCTTGCCAAACGACTTCTCTTGTCAAATTTCTTGCCAACCATTAAGACTAAGCATGACAAGCATAAGAAAAATTCTTCCTCTAGCAGTAACAATAACCATGTTAAATCTAATGTTGTTACTTCTAGTAGTTCTCTTGATTCCACTAACAATGTTTCAAGCCAAGTTACACTTGAGCAAGAGAATAGTTTATTGAAAGGGATCATAGAGAAAGGTGTCTACAAGAGCCTTGCCGGAAGCAAGAACTTTGAGGAAATTATTCGCAAGCAAGGAAGGCACCGGAAGAATCAAGGAATTGGTTTTAAGCGAAAGTTCAACGCAGAAGGTGTTGAGTGGGAAGAAGGTCAATATCCTACTCCACAGTTTGTTTCTCAAAAGGAGAAGGATGATCCTACTTCTTCCAATGTGGAACAAGCTCAAGATGACCTTCCACCACAAGACCACAAGCTAAAAGCCAAGGACAAGCTTCAAGAGGAGATTGATGCATTCATTGAAGCACCTCAAGCCATGGTCAAGTGGGTTCCCAAGGACACGTCAAGTTCTACTTCGTCAAGCTCAACTACAACCCCAAGGATTCCCATCAAGATGATGTGGATCCCGAAGAAGAAGAACTAGAAAGTCCTTGAGGGTGACTCCGCCAACATACTTCACTCACATTCATTTTGGCAAGAACTTGTGCAATCAACTTCCACATCATGCACTAGTTCATGGAGTCACAAACCCTCTTGTTGGTAAGTCAAGGGACAAGGTAATCATTGCTTTCATGGACATCATCTATTGTGAACTTCGATCTATGTCCATGGATATCCTTGTTTGTTCCTTGTGGGACTAACCCATGTAGATATTGAAAGTGCCCTAATCCAAAGGATAGCTCCCAACTCTTGATGATCTACATCAACATTGAGCATCCACATCTTCAACATCTACATGAAGTCTTCTACGACAACCCAAGGTTAGTTTGACCCTTTAAAAGGGGTTCTCACATCTAGGGGGAGCTTTGCTCTAAAAATTGAGCTAAAGCATCTCCAAATGATGTGAACACATCAATGCTTTATGTAAAAGTGGTAACCCCACTTGTGCTTAAACGATGAGTATGACCTATGATCAAATGTTCTCATTTGGCTCCTAAGTCAAAATACTCATATAAAGATGACCTAGTCATCGACAAATTGTGTGCTAGTTGCTAGAGTTTTGGTTGTGCATGTTTGTCACATATTTCATTTGCTATCTTATTGTGTGAGCATGTTGAATGCATGATTTTATCCATTCGAGGACATCCAGTTGTTGTTTTGGTTGTTTTGATTTTTTCTGGCCAAATGGATGGACAAGAATGCCTAAGTACCTCCCCTAGCTATCTATGCTTTCTTGTCTCAAATTCTATTCATGCTTATATCACAAACTTTGAACAAGTCATTTTCGGACCCTCCGAGTGAGGAGCACTCGGAGCCACCGATCCGTCAAGGGCTAACTTCCAAAACCTTCTAAGTGATTTCGGTCAGACCAACTCATTCAAACTCGGTCAAACCGAAAGCATTTAGATTGATCTAGGTTTCATCTCGGTGAAACCGAGTTGTAAATTTTGGCGTGACCGAAATGCATAACTGCCTGGCAGTTATCCATCTCGGTGCCACCGAGTTTTTCAACTCGGTCCCACCGACAGCAAAGGGATATATATACTGAGGGCAGCGCGCGTTGATTACTCCTTCAAACGTATTCGCTCCCATGTCCCCTGCTGCCGTCGCCCTGATCTCCGGATCATCGCCGTCATCGCCTGTGCGCCCTCGCCGCAGGTCTCCATCGCCGTCAACGGACTTCTCCTCCGCGCTGTTGCCGCCGTAGAGAGACTCCACCAAGTTAGGGTGAGTCTCGATCCCACTCGTGCTCCCATCTCCGATTCAATGCACGTTTGGTTTGCCCAATATCTAGCCACGATTGAAATCTTCTTTTACACCAGATCGGTTCGTTTAAACTAGTTTCGAGTAAAAATTCTTAGGGTTAGGTTTCCACGGAACACATCTCGGTGAAACCGATTTTAAAATTTCGGTGTGACCGATTTGGCCTCTGGCCACTGCACTGCACCTTTCGGTCCAACCGAGTTGTGCAAATCGGTGTGACCGAAATAGAGTTTTAGTGAAACCCTAGTGTTTCGGCAGGACCGAAACCCACTTCTGTCAAACCGAAAGTGGTGTGTAAAGTTTCTGTTACACACTTCGGATTCACCGAAACTGAAAATCGGTCTGACCGAAATGCCTTCTGTGAAAACTTAAAACTAAAATTTGAACTCATTTTTTTTGCAAAAACTTCTGCAGTTTGTGATAACTCTTCTTCTCTGCCTATACCTTATCTATTCACAGGTTGTCAGCCATGTCAGATGCCAGTGACAGCCAGAACAGGTCAGAGTCACCTATTGCAGACATTCCTGAAGCAGACACTAGTCCTGAGACTAGTAGTCCATTTGATGATGGTGAGAGGAGTACACCAAGTGGCCTGCCTCCTGCAGCCACCAGAGCTAGAAAAGAGAAGAACTCCGATGATGAGGATTCTGATTTTGTAGCTGAGGAAGAAGTGACCTCCAAGCCTAAGAGAAAGGTTGTTGCCAAAGAGCAACAAGGTCAGCAGTCAAAGAAAGGCACCAGCAAAGTCAAGCAATCCACTGTTGCCAAGAAGCTAAACTTGGGAGAGCCAGCCCCAAGCAAAGTGAAGAAAACCTCCAAGAGAAAGAGGGTTGTGTATACTGATCCTCATGCAGATGCAGCAGTCGAGGAAGAAGAAGAAGAAGAAGCACCCCAGCCTGCTCCTCAGAAGCAGAAGCTCATGGGTGATGCCATTAGGGCTGGAGCCACTTCAAAGCCCAAGAAATCTGCTCAAGCTAAGGCAGCTCCAGCAAAGCCTACTGCCAAGCCCAAGAGGACTACCAGGAACATTCCAGCATCTGAGAAGAACAAGGGTGATGTGCCACCATCTGAGTCTGATGAGGAAGGACAAGTGTTGCTGAAACTCCGTCCAAAACTGCCACTCCACAATGATGCTCATCCTCAAGCCGAGGATATGAAGGCAAGGAAAGATAGAGGTCTCAGGCTATGGAGACAAACTGATCCATATGCCGTGAGGAGAAGAACTGCTGTAGATCCCAGATTCCACACCAGAGAACAGCAGGACTTCTATGAGACTGTGCTGATGGAGAAGAAGCCCATAGTTGCAGATACCAGGTATGTTGACTGGGAATACATTGACAGCGAAGAGCACAGAGACTTCTTTCCCCATGTGCATGAAATCTTCACTGCATGTGGCGTTGCAGAGTTTGTGGGTCAGAAGTTGACCAGTTGGAATGATGAGATGATTATGCAATTCTATGCCACAGCTCACTTCTATCCTGATGGGAAGATCACCTGGATGACTGAAGGTCAAAGGTATTCTTCTTCTGTTGAAGAATGGGCAGAACTTCTGAATGCTCTAGTGCAACGAGAGGATGACATTGATGTCTATGGGATTCCAAAGAAGAATCATGATTCCATGAAGAACATGTACAAGGAGATCCCCGCAGCAGATTTGGAAGTATGGAAGCTCGGCTCAGTCTACCATCTCCAGGCAGGTTTACCTACCACTAACACTATTCTGAGGCATACCTTGATGCCCAAGTCTGGAGATCATCGCATGATCAGAGGGTATTCTATCAACATGCTGCATATACTTGATGAGAAGGCACCTTTCAAGGTGATGGACTTAATGGTAGAGACCATTAAGAGGACTGCAGCTGACCAGAAAAGGTCATGTGGATTTGCCCCACAGATTCAGATGCTTATCAATGCCAAGTTTGGCACGGGCAAATTCCTGTTGGATAGGAAACACTTACCCCTGCAGCCAGAGCATGAAGACAATGTTGTTGTGATGGACGAGGAGGATCCAACATCTGTTGAAGGTCAAGCCAAGATTGAAGCTGCTAGGAAAGCCAAAGCTGATAAAGAGGCAGCAGCAGCAGCAGCTAAACCAAAGAGCTTCGGAGAGCAGATTCTTGAAGCTACCCAAAGGATTGAACAACGCCTGGCCAGCATTGAACAATCTCAGGAGAGCTTAGAGAGGATTGTTGACGAGAAGATCCACGCTCTGGACGTGAAGATGACTGAAATACAAGTGACCGTCAACAAGCTTGAGGCAGACATGGAGGAAGCAAAGCAGGACAAGGCAGAGCTTGTGCAGGATGACTTAGTCCAGGACTCTCATCGCCAGACTGCTCCGGTTCCCAGAGGATCTCGATCAGCTGCTATTCCAGTGACTGACACCAGGACTACAACTTCAGCACCTCCTACAGCTCCAGCAGTTACTCCAGCCACAGCTCCAGTGTCCACTCCTCCAGCACAGACATCAGCTGAAGTCTTCGCCGATGCCGTCATATCTACTCCGACATCAACCCAGACGGGAGCCGCCAGCAGAGCCCACAGTGACGTTGAGCTCTATGCTCTTTCAAACTTTTTGGTAACTTGTTGCCAAAGGGGGAGAAATTGTATAGATCATAGGGCTTCGAGAGAGAGAGTGCTCTTTCGTTCTTTTGCGGTTTCTTTGAGATACTTTTGGTTTTCGAAACTTTCAGTGTGCTTGATACTACGTTTGATGCTACCTTAATGAGTGCTTAGTCGTACTATGCTTTAATGTGTGCTTAATGCTTATCATATGCTATTCCTATCTTGTATGGCTATTTACTCATGTCTTGGTGATTGGGTGCATGCTTTTCATTCTTATCATTTTGTGCGCTCCACCAAGATGTATGTGACATGGAAGAGTGACCCATGATCCTAATCGATTGTGCATTTGCATTCAAACGCAAATCTTAAATAATGCACAAATTTAGGGGGAGCTCTTGCTTATCACATACTTCTCAAAGCGACGATATTATTCATTGATTATATACTTTGTCGAAGCTTTGATCTATATGTTGTCATCAATTACCAAAAAGGGGGAGATTGAAAGTGCAACTAATCCCCGGGTGGTTTTGGCAATTAATAACAACATATATATCATTGAACTAATAGTTACTTGAGAATCATTTCAGAGAAGTTCAGTGATATGGGTATGGCAATGACTGAAGAAGTGGACCCCTCAAAATGCTAAGGCAAGCATTGGCAAAAGCTCAAGACTCCATTTTTGGTTTAGTGATCCAAGATCACATTGAGTCCATAGGAAAAGCCAATACTATTAAAAGGGGATGAGGTTGTGTTGATGATCTGGTTGCTCAAGTGCTTAGTGATATATCTCCTCAAACTATCAGCAACCTTCACTACAAAATTCACTCATAAGTAATCTCGGTCCCACCGATTATCCAAACTCAGTCACACCGAGATGAACCACCTCAGCCATAAGCCAAACCCTAGAAAAATCGGATATTCCGAGTTTGAAATCGGTTTCACCGAAACATGGGCTGCCAAGCTTCTGTAACCTTCTGTCATCAAATCGGTGTCACCGAGATGATGAAGTCGGTCCCACCGAAACTGGTATGCTCCTGTCTTTGCTCAAATCGGAATAACCGAGATGGTATTTTCAGTCCCACCGAAAACCCCAACGTTCACATTATTTGAACCTTCGGTCTGACCGAGTTGTCCACTCCGGTCTCACCGAGATTGCTCAATTATGTGTGTAACGGTTGGATTTTGTGTGGAGGCTATATATACCCCTCCACCCCCTCTTCATTCGTGGAGAGAGCCATCAGAAAGAACTACCACTCCTAGCTTACACTTTTTGAGAAGAGAACTACCTATCCTTGTGTTGAGATCAAGTTGCTCCACTCCTACCATATGAAACTTGATCTCTAACCTTCCCAAGTTGCTTTCCACTCAATCCTTTCTTCCACCACAGCCAAATCAGTGAGGAGAGTTGAGTGTTGGGGAGATTATCATTTGAAGCACAAGAGCAAGGAGTTCATCATCATCTACAACATCTATTACCTTTTGGAGGGTGGTGCCTCCTAGATTGGTTAGGTGTCGCTTGGGAGCCTCCGTCATCGAGATGTGGAGTTGAACCAAGAAGTTAGTAAGGGCAAGGAGATCGCCTACTTCGTGAAGATCTACCCCGAGTAAGGCTAGCCCTCCATGGGCGTAGGCCATGATGGAATAGACAAGGTTGCTTCTTCGTGGACCCTTCGTGGGTGGAGCCCTCCGTGGACTCGCACAGCCGTTACCCTCCGTGGGTTGAAGTCTCCATCAACGTGGATGTACGATAGCACCACCTATCGGAACCACGGGAAAAATCATCGTGTCTCCAAAATTGCGTTTGCTCTTCTCCACCTCTCTTTACTACATGTGCAATTTACTTTCCGCTGCCTATACTCTAGAATTGCATGTGTAGGGTGATACTTGACTTGATCATAATTGTGAAACTACAAAAAACTGTTCTTTGTCAAAAGGCAGAATTTTTATATTTACAAGTAGTCTAATCACCCCCCCTCTAGACATACTTTCGATCCTACAGTCTCAAAGACGGTGAAGACATCAAGGCCTTTCTCCCCCGGCATTGCGGTGGTAAGGATTGATTCACCGCTCTTTGCTACCTACTGGAGTACCCAACATGTTCTAAGGTAGTGGGTAGGGGTATTGTCCGAGGCGGCATGTATTTCGCAAGGTTGATCCAACAGTTCGTCCAGAACAGACTTGTGCCTTGTGAAAGGTCTGTTTTTCTTGCCATTGTGTGTGTTATCGGACGCCCTAGTAGGGTATGTCTGTTTCGCCTTATCGGCGTGTGGTCCGAAGATGGACTGTTCCAGAGGTGTACTCTTTGCTTTCCAAGTGTTTTCCATAGCACAGTACTTTCGTACCAAGTGTGCTAGTTCTGCAAAGCTTCGTATTCGGCGGCGGTTGAGGGCGTTCAAGACTCCCTCGTCCGTACAATTGCGGTGAAATATGGGCACCGTATCGTCGTCACAACAGTCCTTAATCTTGTTTTTAACAAGTAGGAATCTGGCCCAGAAGTGATGAACTGTTTCCTGGGGCCGCTGCCGTATATACGTGAGGTCATATATGTCCGGTAGTCCGGATTTACTTGGAGAGTGCGTACTGTGGTGGGTGGGTGTGGATAAATTTAAGTCCTGACCCAACGTAGTCTCCGGGGTATGCACAACCTCTGGTGTGGACGACTTGGGCCCGGCAGGGTCTGAATAATCCGCGGGCCCAACGTTTCTCCCAGAGCTCGAAGGGGACGGTGCGCCACCTATGAGAGGTGTCTTCGGCTCGATGGGTTAGGAGATCCGAATAGCGTCGGTCTCCGTTTTGAGAGGTGATGTATTCTCAGCTCGATCCTCGATTACCGCCACCAGGTGAGTGGTCGGGGTGGAATTGATTTCCTGACCAGATTTAAGTCCGATCTGATCATCTGACGATGAAAGCCCCAAGGCGGCGATGCGATCCAACAGCTTGTTTAAAGACGAGGAATCCGCCAGGATCGCGTCATCGGGGAGGTCGGAGCCAACATAGGAGTGGTGGCCGCGGGAAGTGCGACCGGCCTGGAGGCCATGCGGGCGCATACAACGAACCCGCCGAGCTGGAGGATCTGGGCCCATGGCTAGGTTGTTTCCGAGGGTGATCTTGTCATTGATGATGAGACGAGCTATCGATCACTTTTTGCAAGCACACAGCGGAGCTCCCAATGAAAGCACCATTGTAGGTGTCAAAACCGACATATCTCGGGTAGAGGGGCCCAAGCTGTACGTCTTAGGATCGATGGTAACAGGAGACATGGAACACGATGTTTACCCAGGTTCAGGCCCTCTCGATTGAGGAAATACCTTACTTCCTGCTAGATTGATCTTGATGAATATGGGTTACAAGAGTTGATCTACCTAGAGATCATAATGGCTAAACCCTAAAAGTCTAGCCTATGTGATTACTATGATTCTGTTGTCTCTACGGACTAAACCCCTCGGCTTATATACACGTCGGAGGGGGCCTAGGGTTACAAAGGTGACTTGGGGAGGAAGGAATCATTACACCTTGACATCTTTCTTGCCTTACTACATACATTGGAGTCCTAACCAAAAATGGGGGGGGGGGGACTTCTGCTTCTATCTTCACGGCCCATCAATTCAGCCCAGCATCAATGACCCGGACACCTGAGGACCCCTAAATACATGACTCCCTCACACCTCGCCCCTTGGTCCAGCCCTGGTTTCTGGACGCCCCAACGGTGGTCGAGGTATGCGCGGGGCTGGGCCTTGCCGACGTAGATCATAAAGCAAGCAGGAAGGAAACTAAGCACGAAAGGAAAGCACGGAATCCAAACAATTATTACAAATATAAACTATTGCACTAATTCAGGGTAAAGTCTCACGCCCCCACAAGGAAGTTTCAATGTAGCAGGATAAAGATCAAGAAGAAGGGGTAAGTCATCGCCGTTAGAGTGCTCCCCTTGGCGAAACCAGCCCAGATCCCAGTCTCGTCCCACTTGTGGAATTTTCCCGCCGTCTGCGGGGTCATCGAGTTGAGGTGCTCCACCTCAGTGATGGAAGACGCTTCAAGCGCGGATGAAGGGGAGGAGGAGGTTGCAGCCTACGCCACAAGCTTTGACTACCCACGCGCCATCTGCGTGACTGGAGGCGGCAAAGAAAGACGGAGAAAGGGCGGCGCTTCTCTTGCATGTGGGGAACTTCTCGCAAAGGAAATGGGATCTGAGGCAGATGAGCGAGTGATACGTCTCCAACATATCTATAATTTTTGATTGTTCCATGCTATTATATTTTCTGTTTAGGATGTTTAATGGGCTATAATATACACTTTTATATGATTTTTGGGACTAACCAATTAACCCAGAGCCTAGTGCCACTTTATGTTTTTTCCTTGTTTTTGGGTATCATAGAAAAGGAATACTGAACGGAGTCCAATTGACATGAAACTCCACGGAGATTGTTTTTGCACCAGAAGAAGCCCACGGAGTACCGGCGATGGACCAGAGGAGTCCCGAGGCCACCACGAGGGTGGGGGCGTGCCCCCCTATCTCGTGGCCGCCTCGAGGACCCCCCCTTACTTGTTCCCGACTCCAACATCTTTTATATATACCCAAACTTCCAGAAAGAAACCTAGATCGGGAGTTCCGCCGTCGCAAGTCTCTGTAGCCACCGAAAACCAATCTAGACCCGTTCTGGCACCCTGCCGGAGGGGGGGATCGCTCTCCAGTGGCCATCTTCATCACCCCGGCACTCTCCATGACGAGGTGGCAGTAGTTCACCCTCGGGGCTGAGGGTATGTACAAGTAGCTATGTGTTTGATCTCTCTCTCGTGTTCTTGAGATGGCATGATCTTGATGTATCGCGGGCTTTGCTATTATAGTTGGATCTTATGATGCTTCTCCCCCTCTACCTTCTTGTAATGGATTGAGTTTTCCCTTTGAAGTTATCTTATCGGACTGAGACTTTTAGGATTTGAGAACACTTTACGTATGTCTTGCATGTGCTTATCTGTGGTGACAATGGGATATCACGTGATCCACTTGATGTATGTTTTGGTGATTAACTTGTGGGTTTAGTGACCTTGTGAACTTATGCATAGGGGTTGGCACGCATTTTCGTCTTTGACTCTCCGATAGAAACTTTGGGGCACTCTTTGAAGTTCTTTGTGTTGGTTGAATAGATGAATCTGAGATTGTGTGATGCATATCGTATAATCATGCCCACGGATACTTGAGGTGACAATGGTGTATCTAGGTGACATTAAGGTTTTGGTTGATTTGTGTCTTAAGGTGTTATTCTAGTACGAACTCAGGATAGATTGAACGAAAAGAATAGCTTCGTGTTATTTTACTACGAACTCTTAAATAGATCGATCAGAAAGAATAACTTTGAGGTTGTTTCGCACCCTACGATAATCTCTTCGTTTGTTCTCCACTATTAGTGACTTTGGAGTGACTCTTTGTTGCATTTTGAGGGATTTTTATATGGTCTAGTTATGTTATCTAATACGTCTCCAACGTATCTATAATTTTCGATTGTTCCATGCTATTATATTATCCTTCTAGGATGTTTTATGGGCTTTATTATACACTTTTATATGATTTTTGGGACTAACCTATTAACCCAGAGCCTAGTGCCACTTTCTATTTTTCTCCTGTTTTAGGGTTTCGCAGAAAAGGGATATCAAACGGAGCCTAATTGACCTGAAATTCAACGAAGATCATTTTTGGACCAGAAGAAGCCCACGTAGTGCCTGAGGGGGACGAGAGGACCCACAGGCTGCCCACGAGGGTGGGGGGCGCGCCCCCTGCCTCGTGGACAGCCCGTAGCCCCCCTTTGCTTGGCCCCGACTCCAACACATCCTATATATACAGAAACCTCCGGAAAATAACCTAGATCGGGAGTTCCGCCGCCAAAATCCTCTGTAGCCACCGAAAACCAATCTAGACCCCGTTCCGGCACCCTGCCGGAGAGGGGAACCCTCACCGGTGGCCATCTTCATCATCCCGGCGCTCTCCATGACGAGGAGGGAGTAGTCCACCCTCGGGTCTAAGGGTATGTACCAGTAGCCATGTGTTTGATCTCTCTCTCTCTCTCTCTCTCTCTCGTGTTCTTGAGACGGCACGATCTTGATGTATCGCGAGCTTTGCTATTATATTTGGATCTTATGATGCTTCTCCCCCTCTACTCTCTTGTAATGGATTGAGTTTTCCCTTTGAAGTTATCTTATCGGATTGAGTCTTTAAGGATTTGAGAACACTTGATGTATGTCTTGCATGTGCTTATCTGTGGTGACAATGGGATATCACGTGATTCACTTAATGTATGTTTTGGTGATCAACTTGCGGGTTCGGTGACCTTGGGAATCTATGCATAGGGGTTGGTTGAATAGATGTTTCTGAGATTGTGTGATGCATATCATATAATCATGCCCACGGATACTTGAGGTGACAATGGAGTATCTAGGTGACATTAGGGTTTTGGTTGATTTGTATCTTAAGCTATTATTCTAGTACGAACTCTATGAAAGATTGAACGTTATTACAGACTCTTGAATAGATCGATCAGAAAGAATAACTTTGAGGTGGTTTTGTGCCCTACCATAATCTCTTCGTTTGTTCTCCGCTATTAGTTACTTTGGGGTGACTCTTTGTTGCATGTTGAGGGCTAGTAATATGATCCAATTATGTTATCCTTGTTGAGAGAACTTGCACTAGTGAAAGTATGAACCCTAGGCCTTGTTTCCTATCATTGCAACACCGTTTATGCTCACGTTTACCACTTGCTACCTTGCTGTTTTTATATTTTCAGTTTACAAAAACCTATATTTACCATCCATATTGCACTTGTATCACCATCTCTTCGCCGAACTAGTGCACCTATGCAATTTACCATTGTATTGGGTGTGTTGGGAACACAAGAGACTCTTTATTATTTGGTTGCAGCTTGTTTGAGAGAAACCATCTTCATCCTACGCCTCCCACGGATTGATAAACCTTAGGTCATCCACTTGAGGGAAATTTGCTACTGTCCTACAAACCTCCGCACTTGGAGGCCCAACAACGTCTACAAGAAGAAGGCTGTGTAGTAGACATCAAGCTCTTTTCTGGTGCCGTTGTCGGGGAGGTTAGTGCTTGAAGGTATATCTTTAGATCTTGCAATCGAATATTTTAGTTTCTTGTTTTATCACTAATTTAGTTTATAAAAGAAAACTACAAAAAAATGGAATTAAGGTTACCTCATATGCTTCACCTTTTAAATATATTTCATGAAAATGATGGGAAGGAAAATTGTAATCAAGTACTAGAAGAAGAATTACATAGAATGCTTGACATAAATATGTGCATGATGAGCATGATTGCAATGTTGTTAGTGTGAATCCTTTGAATATCCTTGATGCGAATGATATGGAAAGCCACAAGCTTGGGGAAGCTATGTTTGATGACGATGATATGTTTAGCCCCCCCAAGTTTTGATGAGCAAATTTATTGTGATGAAAGCATGCCTCCTATTTATGATACTTACTGTGATGACACATATGCTATAAAGAGTAAAGATAACCATGAAACTTGTCATCATGATTGTAATTTTCAATTGGATTATGCTTCACATGATAGTTATTTTGTTGGGTTTGCTCCCACTACTATGAATGAGAAGAATTTTGCTTATGTGGAGAATAGTAAAATATCTATGCAAGTAGATCATAAAAAGAATGCTTTATGTGCTGGTTATATGGTTGAATTCACTCATGATACTACTGAAAATTATTATGAGAGAGGATCATATGGTTTTGTGTTTTAATTAGTGTTTGTGCCAAGTCGAACCTTTGGGAAGACTTGTGTGAAGTTTATATGATCTTGCTGTGAAAAACAGGATCGTTAGCGCTCGCTAGAATGGTCACCAAATTTTGCTAGAGTGTGATATTTAGTTGAGTCTTTTTGCAGATGATTAATAGACAAATTCCTCCAGTTTAACAATTTATTTCAAATTTTTTGGAGTTACAAAAGTATGCGAAAGTTACAGATTACTAAAGACTGTTCTGTTTTTGATATATTCTATTTTTCGTGTGTTGTTTGCTTGTTTCGATGCATCTATGAGTAGTATTGGGAAGTATGAATCATAGAGAAGTTGGAATACAGTAGGTTTAACACCAATATAAACAAAGAAAGAATTCATTACAGTACCTTTGATTAGTGGTTTGTTTTCTTATACTAACGGAGCTCACGAGATTTTTGTCTAAGTATTGTGTTGTGAAGTTTTCAAGTTTCGAGTATTGCGTTGATGGACTATGGAACAAAGAGTGGCAAGAGCCTAAGCTTGGGGATGCCCAAGGAACCCCAAGGTAAAATTCAAGGGCAACCAAAAGCCTAAGCTTGGGGATGCCCCGGGAAGGCATCCCCTCTTTCGTCTTCATCCATCGGTAACTATACTCGGAGCTATATTTTTATTCACCACATGTTATGTGTTTTACTTGGAGTGTCTTGTATAATTTGAGTCTTTTCTTGTTAGTTTGCCACAATTATCCTTGCTAGACACACCTATTTGAGAGAGTTAAATATGGCCTAGGAATTGTTAGAACACTCTATGTGCTTCACTTATATCTTTTGAGTTGAATAGTTTTTGCTCTAGTGCTTCACTTATATCTTGTAGAGCACGGTGGTGATAATATTTTTAAGAAATTGTTGAACTCTCATGCTTCACTTATATCCTTTTGAGAGTCTATTAAAACAGCATGGTAATGTGCTTAGGCTATAAAACTAGTCTTCACATGATAGACATCCAATATCAATGTAGTAAAAACTTTCACACTAAGTGCATTGAATATGATGAGAAGTTGGATGCTTGATAATTGTTTTGAGATAAAGGGATAGTGATATTAGAGTCATGCTAGTGGAGTTATTATGAAATTGAGAAATACTTGTGTTAAGGTTAGTGATTCCCGTAGCATGCACGCATGGTGAACCGCTATGTGACGAAGTTAGATCATGAAGTATGTGAAAAGTGTCAACCTTTGTGTGGAGGTCGGGGGCGCGCGATGGTTAACTCCTACCAACCTCCCCCCTAGCAGCATGCGTTGATTGCTTTGTTTTGATGACTTGTAGATTTTTGCAATAAGTATATGAGTTCTTTTGACTAATGTCGAGTCCATGGAAATTACGCACTCTCACACATCCACCATTGCTAGCCTCTCTTGTATCACGCATCTTTCGCCGGTACCAAACACCCACTATATATCCTTCCTCAAAACAGCCACCATATATCATCCTCAAAACAGCCACCATACCAACCTATCATGGCATTTCCATAGCCATTCCGAGATATATTGCCATGCAACTTTCCACCGTTCCGTTCATATGACACGCTTCATATTGTCATATTGCCATGCATGATCATGTAGTTGACATCGTATTTGTGGCAAAGCCACCATGCATAATTTTTTATACATGCCACTCTTGATTCATTGCACATCCCGGTACACCACCGGAGGCATTCATATAGAGTCATACTTTCTTCTAGTATCGAGTTGTAAATCGATAAAAGTGCGATGATCATCATTATTAGAGCATTGTCCCATGTGAGGAAAGGCTAAATCAAGAAAGCCCCTCCCAAAAAAAAGAAAAACGGAAAAAAAGGAAAGGCCATAGAAAAAAGAAAGCCCAAAAAAAGAAAAAAAGAAAAAAAAGAAAAGGGACAATTGCAACTATCTTTTTCCACACTTGTGCTTCAAAGTAGCACTATGTTCTTCATGATAGAGAGTCTCATGTTTAGTCACTTTCATATACTAGTGGGAATTTTCATTATAGAACTTGGCTTGTATATTCCAACGATGGGCTTCCTCAAATGCCCTAGGTCTTCATGAGCAAGCAAGTTGGATGCACACCCACTTAGTTTCTTTTGTTGAGCTTTCATACATTTTTAGCTCTAGTGCATCCGTTGCATGGCAATCCCTACTCACTCACATTGATATCTATTGATGGGCATCTCCATAGCCCGTTGATATGCCTAGTTGATGTGAGGCTATCTCCCTCCTTTTTGTCTTCTCCACAACCACCTCTCTATTCCACATAGTGCTATGTCCATGGCTCACGCTCATGTATTGCGTGAAAGTTGAAAGGTTTGAAAGAATAGAGTATGAAAACAAGTGCTTGGCTGAAACCGGGGTTGTGCATAATATGAATATTTTGTGTTATGAAGAGGGAGCATAGCCAGACTATATGCTTTTGTAGGGATAACTTTCTTTAGCCATAGTATTTTGAGAAGACATGATTGCTTTGTTAGTATGCTTAAAGTATTATTATTCTTGTGTCGATATAGACTTTTGTCTTGAATCTTTAAGATCTGAACATTCATGCCACAATAAAGAGAACTAATTTGAAAATTATGTTAGGTAGCATTCCACATCAAAAATTCTGTTTTTATCATTTACCTACTCGAGGACGAGCAGGAATTAAGCTTGGGGATGTTGATACGTCTCCAACGTATCTATAATTTTTTATTGTTCCATGCTATTATATTATCCTTCTAGGATGTTTTATGGGCTTTATTATACACTTTTATATGATTTTTGGACTAACCTATTAACCCAGAGCCCAGTACCAGTTTCTGTTTTTCTCCTGTTTTAGGGTTTCACAGAAAAGTAATATCAAACGAAGCCCAATTGACCTGAAATTCAACGGAGATCATTTTTGGACCAGAAGAAGCCCACGGAGTACCGGAGTGGGACGAGAGGACCCACGGGCTGCCCATGATGGTGCCCCCCTACTGGGCGCGCCCCCTGCCTCGTGGGTAGCCCGTAGCCCCCCTTTGCTTGGCCCCGACTCCAACACCTCCTATATATACAGAAACCTCCGCAAAAATAACCTAGATCGGGAGTACCGCCGTTGAAAGCCTGTGTAGCCACCGAAAACCAATCTAGACCCTGTTCCGGCACCCTGCCGGAGGGGGGAACCCTCACCGGTGGCCATCTTCATCATCCCGACACTCTCCATGATGAGGAGGGAGTAGTCCACCCTCGGGGCTGAGGGTATGTACCAGTAGCTATGTGTTTGATCTCTCTCTCTCTCGTGTTCTTGAGACGGCACGATCTTGATGTCTCGCGAGCTTTGCTATTATAGTTGGATCTTATGATGCTTCTTCCCCTCTACTCTCTTGTAATGGATTGAGTTTTCCCTTTGAAGTTATCTTATCGAATTGAGTCTTTAAGGATTTGAGAACACTTGATGTATGTCTTGCATGTGCTTATCTGTGGTGACAATGGGATATCACGTGATTCACTTGATGTATGTTTTGGTGATCAACTTGCGGGTTCCGTGACCTTGGGAATCTATGCATAGGGGTTGGCACACATTTTCGTCTTGACTTTCCTGTAGAAACTTTGGGGCACTCTTTGAAGTTCTATGTGTTGGTTGAATAGATGTTTCTGAGATTGTGTGATGCATATCGTATAATCATGCCCACGGATACTTGAGGTGACAATGGAGTATCTAGGTGACATTTGGGTTTTGGTTGATTTGTATCTTAAGCTATTATTCTAGTACGAACTCTATGAAAGATTGAACGTTATTACGGACTCTTGAATAGATCGATCAGAAAGAATAACTTTGAGGTGGTTTCGTGCCCTACCATAATCTCTTCGTTTGTTCTCCGCTATTAGTTACTTTGCAGTGACTCTTTGTTGCATGTTGAGGGCTAGTAATATGATCCAATTATATTATCCTTGTTGAGAGAACTTGCACTAGTGAAAGTATGAACCCAAGGCCTTCTTTCCTATCATTGCAACACCGATTATGCTCACGTTTACCACTTTCTACCTTGCTGTTTTTATATTTTCAGTTTACAAAAACCTATATCTACCATCCATATTGCACTTGTATCACCATCTCTTCGCCGAACTAGTGCACCTATACAATTTACCATTGTATTGGGTGTGTTGGGGACACAAGAGACTCTTTGTTATTTGGTTGCAGGGTTGTTTGAGAGAGACCATCTTCATCCTAGGCCTCCCACGGATTGATAAACCTTAGGTCATCCACTTGAGGGAAATTTGCTACTGTCCTACAAACCTCTGCACTTGGAGGCCCAACAACGTCTACAAGAAGAAGGTTGTGTAGTAGCCATCATTATCCTTGTTGAGAGAACTTCCAATAGTGAAAGTATGAACCCTAGGCCTTGTGTCAAAGCATTACAATATCGTTTGTGCTCACTTTTATCATTAGTTACCTTGCCGTTTCTCTATTTTCATATTCCAAAAACCTATATCTACCATCCGTATTGCAATTGTATCACCATCTCTTCGCCGAACTAGTGCACCTATACAATTTACCATTGTATTGGGTGTCTTGGGGACACACGAGACTCTTTGTTATTTGGTTGCAGGGTTGTTTGAGAGAGATCATCTTCATCCTACGCCTCCCACGGATTGATAAACCTTAGGTCATCCACTTGAGGGAAATTTGCTACTGTCCTACAAACCTCTGCACTTGGAGGCCCAACAACGTCTACAAGATAAAGGTTGCGTAGTAGACATCAAGCTCTTTTCCGCCATCGTTGCCTTGGAGGTGAGTGCTTGAAGGAATATCTTTAGATCTTGCAATCGAATCTTTTAGTTTCTTGTTTTATCACTAGTTTATTTTATAAAAGAAAACTACAAAAATGTAATTGAGGTTGCCTCATATGCTTCATCTTTTTAATATCTTTCGTGAAAATGATGGGAAGGAAAATTGTGCTCAAGTACTAGAAGAAGAATTACATAGAATGCTTGGCATAAAATATGTGAATCATGAGCATGATTGCAATGTTTTTAATATGAATTCTTGGAATACCCATGATGCTAATGATATGCAAAGCCACAAGCTTGGGGATGCTATGTTTGATGAAGATGATATGTTTAGTCCCCCAAGTTTTGATGAGCAAATTTATTATGATGAAAGCATGCCTCCTATTTATGATGATTATTGTGATGACACGTATGCTAGAAAGAATGAAGATAACCATGAAACTTGTCATCATGATTTTAATTTTCAATTGGATTATGCTTCACATGATAGTAATTTTGTTGAATTTGCTCCTCCCACTACTATGAATGAGAATAATTTTGCTTATGATGGGAGTAGTACAATTTCTACGCTTATGGATCATGAAAAGAATGCTTTATGTGATGGTTATATTTTTGAATTCATTCATTATGCTACTGAAAATTATTATGAGGGAGGAACATATGCTTGTAGGAATTGCAATAATATCAAGTTTCCTCTCTATGTGCTGAAAATCTTGAAGCTATGCTTGTTTTGCTTTCCCATGCTAGTTGATTCTTGACATAAGTTGTTTTCTCAGAAAATCCCTATGCATAGGAAGTGGGTTAGACTTAAATGTGCTAGTCATATTCTTCGTGATGCTCTCTTTAGGTTTCAATTCTTATCTTTTATGTGAGCATCGTTGAAATCATTATGCCTAGCTAAAAGGCATTAAAGAAAAGCGCTTGTTGGGAGACAACCCAATATTTACCCTTACTGTTTTTGTGTGTTCACATGATTATGCTACTGTAGTAATTAAGTTTTATAGCTTTTTGTTTCAATAAAGTGCCAAGTAGAACCTTTGGGAAGACTTGGGTGAAAATTAATGTGATCTTGCTGTAAAAACAGAAACTTTGCGCTCACGAGATTAGCTGCCATATTTTACTGGAGAGTGCTTTTAGGTTTATTATTTTTGCAGATGATTAATAGAAAAATTCCTAGCGTCCACCAGTTTATTTCGGAATTTTTTGAGTTACGGAAGTATTCGAAAGTTACAGATTGCTACAGATTGTTCTGTTTTTTGACAGATTCTGTTTTCTATGTGTTGTTTGCTTATTTTGAATCTATGAGTAGTATCGGAGGGTATGAACCTTAGAGAAGTTGTAATACAGTATATATTACACCAATATGAATTTAGAATGAGTTCACAACAGTACCTAAGTGGTGGTTTTATTTTCTTATACTAACGGAGCTTACGAGTTTTCTGTTGAGTTTTGTGTTGTGAAGTTTTCATTTGGGTAAAGATTCGATGGACTATGGAATAAGGAGTGACAAGATCCTAAGCTTGGGGATGCCCAAAGCACCCCAAGGTAATATTCAAGGACAACCAAGAGCCTAAGCTTGGGGATGCCCCGGGAAGGCATCCCCTCTTTCGTCTTCGTCTATCGGTAATTTTACTTAAGGCTATAATTTTACACCGCATGATATGTGTTTTGCTTGGAGCGTCAATTTGTTTTATTTTGTTTTGCTTTCTGTTTATATAATATCCCAAGATCTGAAATTCTTAAATGTTAGAGAGTCTTCACATAGTTACATAATTATTCAACTACTCATTGATCTTCACTTATATCTTTTGGAGTAGTTTGTTGTTTGCTCTAGTACTTCACTTATATCTTTTTGGAGCACGGCGGTGGTTTTATTTTATAGAAATAGATGAACTCTCATGCTTCACTAATATTATTTTGAGAGTCTTTTAGAACATCATGGAAATTTGCTTTGGTTGTGAATTTAGTCCTAATATGATAGGCATCCAAGATGGGTATAATAAAAACTTTCATATAAAGTGCATTGAATACTATGAGAAGTTTGATGCTTGACGATTGTTTTGAGATATAAGGATGGTGATATTAGAGTCATGCTAGTAGAGTAACTGTAAATTTGAGAAATATTTGTGTTGAGGTTTGCAAGTCCCGTAGCATGCACGTATGGTAACCGTTGTGTAACAAATTTGAAGCATGAAGTATTTCTTTGATTGTCTTCCTTTGTGTGGAGGTCGGGATCACGCGATGGTTAACTCCTACCAACCCTTCCCCTAGGAGCATGCTTGTAGTACTTAGTTTTGATGACTTGTAGATTTTTTCAATAAGTATGTGAGTTATTTATGACTAATGTTGAGTCCATGGATTATACGCACTCTCACCCTTCCACCATTGATAGCCTCTCTAGTACCGCGCAACTTTTGCCGGTACCATACACCCACCATATACCTTCCTCATAACAGCCACCATACCTACCTATCATGGCATTTCCATAGCCATTCCAAGATATATTGCCATGCAACTTTCCATCGTTCCGTTTATTATGACACGCTTCATCATTGTCATATTTCCATGCATGATCATGTAGTTGACATCATATTTGTGGCAAGGCCACCATGCATAATTTTTCATACATGACACTCTTGATTCATTGCACATCCCGGTACACAGCCGGAGGCATCCATATAGAGTCATATTTTATTCTAGTATCGAGTTGTAATCTTTGAGTTGTAAATAAATAGAAGAGTGATGATAATCATTATTAGAGCATTGTCCCGAAAAAAAAGAGGCCAAAAAAAAGAAAGGCCAAATAAAAAAAGGGAGAAAGGACAAAAAAATGAAGGCCCAAAAAAAGAAAGAAAGAAAAAGGGACAATGCTACTATCTTTTTTCCACACTTGTGTTTCAAAGTAAAACCATGATCTTCATGATAGAGAGTCTCTTGTTTTGTCACTTTCATATACTAGTGGGAATTTTCAATATAGAATTCGGCTTGTATATTCCAACGACGGGCTTCCTCAAATGCCCTAGGTCTTCGTGAGCAAACAAGTTGGATGGATACTCACTTAGTTTCTTTTGTTGAGCTTTCATACATTTATAGCTCTAGTGCATCCGTTACATGGCAATCCCTACTCACTCACATTGATATCTATTGATGGGCATCTCCATAGCCCATTGATACGCCTAGTTGATGTGAAACCATCTTCCTCCTTTTGTCTTCTCCACAACCACCACTCTATTCCACCTATAGTGATATATCCATGGCTCACGCTCATGTATTGCGTGAAAGACGAAAAAGTTTGAAAAAATTAAAGTATGAAACAATTGCTTGGCTAGAACCGGGGTTGTGCATGATTTGGGTATTTTGTCTGACGAAGATGGAGTATAGCCAAACTATATGATTTTGCAGGGATGAACTTTCTTTGGCCATGTTATTTTGAGAAGACATAATTGCTTTGTTAGTATGCTTGAAGTATTATTATTTTTATGTCAATATTAAACTTTTGTCTTGAATCTTTCAGATCTGACCATTCATGCCACAATAAAGAAAATTACATTTATAATTATGATAGGTAGCATTCCACATCCAAAATTCTATTTTTATCATTTACCTACTCGAGGACGAGCAGGAATTACGCGCGGGGATGCTTGTTACGTCTCCAACGTATCTATAATTTTTGATTGTTCCATCCTATTATATTATCTGTTTTGGATGTTTAATGGGATTTAATATACACTTTTATATGATTTTTGGGACTAACCAATTAACCCAGAGCCTAGTGCCACTTTATGTTTTTTCCTTGTTTTTGAGTATCGCGGAAAAGGAATACTAAACGGAGTCCAATTGACGTGAAACTCCACGGAGATTGTTTTTGGACCAGAAGAAGCCCACGGAGTATTGGAGATGGACCAGAGGAGTCCCGAGGCCACTACGAGGGAGGGGACGCGCCCTACCCCCTGGGCGTGCCCCCCTATCTCGTGGCCGCCTCGGGGACCC
>LR738713.1:334944826-334991357 GCA_902687465.1 Secale cereale
CCCCCCCCTTACTTGTTCCCGACTCCAACATCTCTTATATATACCCAAACTTCTAAAAAGAAACATAGATCGGGAGTTCCGCCGCCGCAAGTCTCAGTAGCCACCGAAAAACAATCTAGACCCATTCCGGCACCATGTCGGAGGGGGGAATCCCTCTCCAGTGGCCATCTTCATCATCCCGGTGCTCTGCATGACGAGGGGGGTAGTTCACCCTCGGGGCTCAGGGTATGTACCATTAGCTATGTGTTCGATCTCTCTTTCTCATGTTCTTGAGATGGCACGATCTTGATGTATCGCGGGCTTTGCTATTATAGTTGGATCTTATGATGCTTCTCCCCCTCTACCTTCTTGTAATGGATTTAGTTTTCCCTTTGAAGTTATCTTATTGGATTGAGTCTTTAAGGATTTGAGAACACTTGATGTATGTCTTGCATGTGCTTATCCGTGGTGACAATGGGATATCACGTGATCCACTTGATGTATGTTTTGGTGATCAACTTGCGGGTTCAGTGACCTTGTGAACTTATGCATAGGGGTTGGCACACATTTTCATCTTGACTCTCCGATAGAAACTTTGGGGCACTCTTTGAAGTTCTTTGTATTGGTTGAATAGACGAATATGAGATTGTGTGATGCATATCGTATAATCATGCCCACGGATACTTTAGGTGACAATGGAGTATCTAGGTGACATTAGGGTTTTGGTTGATTTGTGTCTTAAGGTGTTATTCTAGTACGAACTCTAGGATAGATTGAACGGAAAGAATAGCTTCGTGTTAAATTACTTGGGACTCTTGAATAGATCGATCGGAAAGAATAACTTTGAGGTGGTTTCGTACCCTACAATAATCTTTTTGTTTTTTCTCCACTATTAGTGACTTTGGAGTGACTCTTTGTTGCATGTTGAGGGATTGTTATATGATCTAATTATGTTATCCTTGTTGAGAGAACTTCCACCAGTGAAAGTATGAACCCTAGGCCTTGTTTCAAAGCATTGCAATACCGTTTGTGCTCACTTTTATCATTAGTTACCTTGATATTTTTATATTTTTGTATTAAAAAAACCTATATCTACCATACATATTGCACTTGTATCACCATCTATTCGCCGAACTAGTGCACCTATACAATTTACCATTGCATTGGGTGTGTTGGGGACACAAGAGACTCTTTGTTATTTGGTTGCAGGGTTGTTTGAGAGAGACCATCTTCATCCTACGCCTCCCACGGATTGATAAACATTAGGTCATCCACTTGAGGGAAATTTGCTACTGTCCTACAAACCTCTGCACTTGGAGGCCGAACAACGTCTACAAGAAGAAGGTTGCGTAGTAGACATCAGCGAGGCGCAAGGAAGGGGAGAACTGATGGTTACAAAGCCCACGCCAGGCTTGTTGTCAGCTGGGAGGTTTCCAAGACAGCATGGGAGAGAGCAGGCGCCAGCGACCGGTCGCGTGCCACACGTCAGGACTGGCCCGCAGGCGGTTAGGGGCGCGGCATTGGGCCCTCTACTCCTTGCCTTTTATTCAAAGCAATGACCGGCACGCCTTGGGCTCGGGGGCTACTGTCGGCGTTCTAGGAACCAGGGTACCTAGACTTGCCTCCATGCGGCCCAACGCGTGGCCTCACGGCGGCCGAGGAGGGTCATGTTTCCAGGCTACTCAAGAAGATCCCTCGTGAGGCAAGATGCGTCAGGACCTCCGAAGGGGTAGCTTTCCAGGCTTCTGTCTGAGGGGCGGAGATTCCAAGGAAAGAGCCCCTCCTCCTGAGGATTCGGTGATGCGAGTTGTGATGACTACAGTCAGGCGGACGCCAGCGGACACAGAGGGGAAATTTCCCCTTTCGTGCAACAAGGACAAGGCCAGGCGCGTATTCCCAAGGGGAGTGCTATAGGTTTCCACTCTGGTGCAATAAGACCGAGACTGTGAGCTCGGAAGGACGGATGTCATCACCGAGCCCACCCCCGCATCAGGATCAGAGACTCTGTAGGCGAAGACCACCTTTCGCCAGGATAAGATGTACCTCTTGCCCTCCTTTGAAATTGGTCGTTGCGTGATCCCTTCCGACCCAAATGATGCGGGAAGAGGACCAAGGCCACTATAAATAGGGATCGGCATCCATCGTAGGTGGAGATTGAAAGATCGAACTCACCTACACCATTCGAGCCCTCTCAAGGTAGTCGTCCATAGTAATTGTTCTTATCCACCCTCCTCATGAGGCCAATCCACCAAAAAGCAGGAGTAGGGTTTTAAACCGCATGGTGGCCCAAACCTGGGTAAATCGTTGTGTCATCTGCCTTCCTTCGACCATCTTGACCGGCAAGTTTGAGTTTGAGCATGGCGATTTTAGTTCCTTCGTGCGGAGTCCTTCGTGCACGCCCCAGAGTTCGAACCACTTTGGGTTTTGGAGCCCACGAATCCGACACTCCTATCGGTCAACACATGTTTGTGATACGTCTCCAATGTATCTATATTTTTTTATTGTTCCATGTTATTATTGTATCAATATTGGATGTTTTGTATACATTTCCGAACACATCTATATCATTTTCGGGACTAACCAACTAACCTAGTGCCCAGTGCGAGTTGTTGTATTTTTGCTTGTTTTTGGTTTTGCAGAATATCAATATCTAATGAAGTCCAAATGCCATGAAACGTTTTGGGGATTTTTTTCTAGCAATAAGAGACCCTGGAAACTTCGGGAGGGGACGAGAAGATGGAGCAGTGGTCCACGAGGTACCAGGGCACACCCTGGTGGCTTGTGGGGCCCAAGTGGCTTCGTTTGACCTAACTCCGCCTCTATAAATTCTCTAAAATTGTGAAACCAACAAAAAGCCATACGAAATACTTTTTCCGCCTATGCAAGTCCTTGTTCTCAAGAAATCCTATCCGGAGGGCTTTTCCGACACTCAACCAGGGGGAATCAACCATGGAGGGGCTCTATATCAACCTTATTGCCCTTTCGATGATGTGTGAGTAGTTTACCACAGACCTACGAGTCCATAATTATTAGCTAGATGGCTTCTTCTCTCTCTTTGATCTTGAATACAATATTCTCCTTGATGTTCCTGGAGATCTATTCGATGTAATGACTTTTTGTGGTGTGTTTGTTGGGATCCGATGAATTGTGAGATTTTGGTCAGATTATCCATGAATATTATTTGAGTTTTCTCTGAACTCCTTTATGCGTGATTATTATAGCTTCGTATTTCTCTCCGATCTATTGATTTGGTTTGGCCAGCTAGATTGATTTTTCTAGCAATGAGAGAGGTGCTTTGTAATGGGTTTGATCTTGCGGTGCTCAATCACAGTGACAGAAAGGGACATGACACGTATTGTATCGTTGCTATTAAGGATTACAATATGGGGTTTATTCATGCATGAGTTTACTTTGTCTACATCATGTCATCTTGCTTAAGGCGTTACATCGTTGTTTATGAACTTAATACTCTAGATGCATGCTGGATAGCGGTCGATGTGTAGAGTAATAGTAGTAGATGCAGGCAAGAGTCTACTTGTCTCGTACGTGATGCCTATATATACGATTATTATGTTGGATATCGTCATGATTATTTGTTTTTCTACCAATTTCTCAACAGTAATTTGTTTACCCACCGTATGCTATTTTCAAGTGAGAAGCCTCTAGTGAAAACTATGCCCCCCGGGTCTACTTTTATCATACATAAAATCCTAAAAATAACTTGCTTCACTTTTTCTTTATTTATTTTATTTCGTAATTTTGCATCTATCTATCTATCTATCTATCCATCTATCTATCTATCTATCTAAGAAAATTACACAATTTAATCTTGCGCGTAACTGCCGATGGATTGACAACCCCTTGTTCCCGTTGGGTTGCAAGGATTTGTTGTTTGTGTGCAGGTTCTACTAATGAGGTGTTGTGTGGTTCTACTGGATTGATAACCTTGGTTCTTAACTGAGGGAAATACTTATATCTACTGAGTTGCATCATCTTCTCCTCTTCGGGGAAATCCCAATGCAATTCACAAGTAGCAGGAAGAATTTCTGGCGCCGTTGCCGGGGAGACATCATCAACATCTATCAAGTACCTACACATAAACTTTCATCTCCTTGCATTTATAGTATTTGACAGTTGCCTCTCGTTCATCTCCCCCGCTACTGAAACAATTTTACAAAAACACAAAAATATCTTCTTTTGCGTGTTTGCTATCTTTGCTTGTGTCGCCATGTGCCTTCTATTTGCATGCATCTTCGCTTGCTAGATATCTATTATATAGATCCTCATCCACTTGC
This sequence comes from Secale cereale, assembly GCA_902687465.1. Taxonomy (NCBI): domain Eukaryota; kingdom Viridiplantae; phylum Streptophyta; class Magnoliopsida; order Poales; family Poaceae; genus Secale; species Secale cereale. The sequence continues at coordinate 334,949,101 of LR738713.1, forward strand.
TAATCTTGTAAAAAGATCCAATTACGATGAACCAATTGCTAGTGAGTTGAGTGCACTTGATTATCTCTATGAAGTTTGCTTGAACATCTTGAATCTAAAAGTTATGATGAGTGTTGAAAGAAGAAATTTATAAAGTGATTCATGATAACTCCTTGAATGAAAAGCATAATTGCAATGATGTTATTATTAATTCTATTAATTTAAATTATGCTAATAATATGCAAAACTACAAGCTTGGGGATGTTATTTTGTTATGTCTACTACTTATTGCAATGATCATGATTGGGGTGATAAGGCTTATGATCTTGAAAATTTATTTAGACCTCATGATGAATATTTTATTGATAATAAATGTTGCTATAATATTGAAAGTGGGCTTGGAAGAGTGTAAGCTTTAGGTAAAAATAATCCCTCATATTTGGAGAGTGTTCAATCTTATGATTTTTTTAAATAAAAGTGGGTTTAGAGAGGTCATGAATTTAGTTAATGTTAATCCCACTATCTTGGAAGATTATAAAACATTTATGCATGTAGGTCATGAAGAGAAAATTTTAAATGTTAGCTATATTTTTTGAATTTGATTATGATCCTACATGTAATTATTATGATTGAGGAAAATATGATTGTAGAAATTTTCATGTTACCAAATTACCTCTCGTTATGTTGAGATCGTCAATGTTTTATGCCTCTCCTTCATACGCTATATATTTCTTGTCTTGATAATTTGTTTGTTTATAAAATTCTATGCATATGAAGTATGTTAGACTTAAATGTGTTTGTAATAAGCTACATGATGATCTCTTTGTGTTTCAATTACTATCTTTCATGTGAGCATCATTGAAATCCCAAACTTATCTTAATGGCTATAAAGAAAGAGCTTGTTGGGAGGCAATCCAGTAGTTGGATATGATTTTTATTCTGTTTTTCAATAAGCACACAATTATGCCTCTATTTTGGATGTGTTTTGAGCTGGCAGTTGCTCTAGTGCTTCACTTATATCTTTTTAGCATGTTGGTGCTTATATTTTAAAGAAACACTTGAACTCGCATGCTTCACTTATCTTTTTTTGGGAGTCGATAATAGTAATGGTAATATGCACAAGATATGAATTTGGTCCCAATATGAGGAATATCCAAGAAGGATATAGTAAAACAATTCATGTAGATCATTGGATATGATAAGTTTGATTCCCTGCAATAGTTTTGCGATATGGAGATGATGATTGTGAGTAATGCTAGTGAGTAATTCTGGTTTAGTAAGAATGTTGGTGTTAAGGTTTGTGATTCCCTATGCAGGCACGTCAATTCAATAGTTGTGCAACGAAGTTATATCCTACTCATGGTGCATTATTCAATGTTAGTTGTGTTCAATGCATGTTTATGACTATTTTCGTTTTCTAGTTGGTTGCTTCTAAATCTATTTGCTAACCTCCAATTGTACTAAGTGAAAATACTGCTTGTGCATTAAACTCCTTAAAATAAGTTGTGCCATCTGAGTCCACTATATCTACCTATAAGCGGTATTTACATGTTGCCCTAAGTAAATTTGCATGTGCCATCTCTAAACTTTCAAAATAAATTTCAGTTTTGTATGCCTATACCGCTCATGAAGTGGCTAGGGGTGGCTAATATCTTTCATGCTAGGCAGGTTATTCTCAAGATGAGTGTTTATTCACTTGTCATTGCACGAGAAAATGTTAAGGTAATAGGGATGCCCAGTCCCGAAATAAAAAATATACAATAATAAATTCCTTGGAAACTGAAAATTTTGGAAGGCACTCGTGGATACGGCTAGCCCAGGATTGTGAAAGAATGGTGGAAATGAAATTAACTTTATTTTTTGTCTGGGAACCGCCTATAATGTGTCTAGCATGGAAGATGTTGGGAACTCCCGGTCGTGACGTTGACAGGAAAACCATGCCTCTCAAAATAATTTTATCTCTCTATTTTAAACCTTGAGCTCTCGCACCTTTGCAAATCTCAGCTTCCCTTTGGGAAGGGCCTATCTATTTACTTTTATGCAATTTTTTATTTGTATTTGAGTCTCCATCTTCTCTTATAAAGTACCAACTAGGGGGCACTATTGTCATACTTGTGCATTGGATGGGGGTTAATATTTAGTGTGTTTCATGAATGGATCAATGAATGAGCATAATGGGCTAGGGATAACTTTCTTTAGCATTGATATTTTGAAAGACATGGTTGCTTATTGGTATTGATTGAGCATGTATGTTTCCATGTCAAACTATAGACAATTGATTTGAATCATTCAAGTCCAAATATCCATGACATAAAAGAAAATAGTATATCATGAATATAATAGGTAGCATTCCACATCAGATTTTCTATTTTATCATTTACCTAATCGAGGACGAGCAGGAATTAAGCTTGGGGATGCTTGATATGTCTCCAACGTATCTATAATTTTTTATTGTTACATGTTATTATAGTATCAATCTTGGATGTTTTATATACATTTACAAGCACATCTATATCATTTTTTGGGACTAACCTATTAACTTAGTGCCCACTACCAGTTGCTGGTTTTTTTGCTTGTTTTTTGTTCTGCAGAATATCAATATATAATGAATTCCAAATGCCACGCAATGTTTTGGAGATTTTTTCTGGCAATAAGAGGCCCTGGAAGCTTCGTGAGGGGACGAGAAGATGGAGCAGTGGCCCACGAGGAACCAGGGTGCACCCTAGTGGCTCATGGGGCCCATGTGGCTCTGTTTGACCTAACTCTGCCTCTATAAATTCTCTAAAGTTGTGAAACCAACAGAGAGCCAGAAGAAATACTTTTTCCTCTGCCGCAAGTTCCTGTTCTCGAGAGATCCCATCTGGAGGCCTTTTCCGGCACTCTGCCCGAGGGGGAATCAATCACGTAGGGGCTCTACATCAACCTTGCTACCCTTCCGATGATGTGTGAGTACCACATACCTACAGGTCCATAGTTAGTAGCTAGATCGCTTCTTGTCTCTCTTTAATCTTCAATACAATGTTCTCCTTGATGTTCTTGGAGATTTATTCGATGTAATGACTTTTTGCGGTGTGTTTGTTGGGATCCGATGAATTGTGAGTTTATGATCATATTATCCATGAATATTATTTGAGTTTTCTCTGAACTCTTTTATGCATGATTATTATAGCTTCGTATTTCTGTCTGATCTATTGATGTGGTTTGGCCAGCTAGATTGATTTTTATTGCAATGGGAGAGGTGCTTTGTAATGGGTTCGATCTTGTGGTGCTCAATCCCAGTGGCACAAAGGAACATGCCATGTATTGTATCGTTGCTATTAAGGCTAAAAAGATGGGGTTTATTTATGCGTGAGTTTACTTTTTCTACATGATGTCATCTTGCGTAAGGCGTTACTCCGTTCTTTATGAACTTAATACTCTAGATGCATGCTGGATAGCGGTCGATGTGTGGAGTAATAGTAGTAGATGCAGGCAGGAGTCAGTCTACTTGTCTCGTACGTGATGCCTATATATATGATCATTGCCTTGGATATCATCATGGTCATTTGTTTTTCTATCAATTGCCCAACAATAACTTGCTTACCCACAATATGCTATTTTCAAGAGAAAAGACTCTAGTGAAAACTATGGTCCCGGGTCTACTTTTATCATATATAAAATCCTAATATACGTTGCTAAACTTTTTATTTCGTTATTTTTATTTTTGCATCCATCTATGAATCAAAAATTACACAATTTAATCTTGCACATAACCGCCGAGGGGTTGACAACCCCTTGTTCGCGTTCGGTTGTAAGGATTTGTTGTTTGTGCGTAGGTGATGCTAACGAGGTGTTGCGTGGTTATCCTACTGGATTGATATCCTTGGTTCTTAACTAAGGGAAATACTTATTTGTACTATAATGCATCATCCTCTCCTCTTCGAGGAAATCCCAACGCAATTCATAAGTAGCAGCTGGCTCGCTTGGCGCTGCCACTCTCTGTAAAGCAAATCTTCACGTGCCTGTTTCAGATCCCTCTCAGGGAGACTTAGGGCTTCTGCTACTACAATGGAATATGCCATTAGGTTATTCAATGATCTCCATCAAGAGAATACCATACGGTACATAGGCACTTACCGTGCGCCTCTCATGTGAATTTTCACTTGCTCCACCTCGGCTAAAGCGGGATCTAACTTCCCCTTCGTTTGGGCAAGAACCTCGGAGAGTTGACCATTCTATGCCCGAGCACCCTGTCAAGGATGGCATGTTGTGTCAATATTCAAGCCTTGCTACGGTCGCATTCGCCCATATCAAGCCTTAGGGGCTACTGCCATAATTGGCAGTCTTATTTGTCTTCAAACAAATAAAGAAATGCAAGAAACCTCCAAAACTATGTGGACTCAGGTGAAGCCTTGTAAAACTTGCGATATAACATCTACCACCTGCTCAAAAACAGCATGCATCCTAGAAGTAGTGGCCAAGCAGGACTATGTGAACAAATAAAGAAATGCAAGAAACCTCCAAAACTATGTGGACTCAGGTATACATCCACCGAGCTGAGGGCATTAAACTCCTGATGCGAGAAGGCTGGATTCAGTAGGGAAGCCTTTCGCCGCCGGTAATTCATGGCATACTATACCTCAGAAGTGTTGGGGAACGTAGCAGAATTCAAAAAATTTCCTACGCATCACCAAGATCAATCTAAGGAGTCATCTATCAACGAGAATAAATGAGTGCATCTACATACCCTTTGTAGACCGCATGCGGAAGCGTTCGAAGGAACGTGGATGATGGAGTCGTACTCTTCATGATCCTCGTCACCGATGATCCCAGCGCCGAACGGATGGCACCTCCGCGTTCAACACACGTACGGTACAGCGACGTCTCCTCCTTCTTGATCCAGCAAGGGGGGAGGAGAGGTTTACGGAGATCCAGCAGCACGACGGCGTGGTGGTGGATGCAACGGGAAAAGCTGCAGGGCTTCGCCGAGACCCTGCGGGAGGAGTTGGAGGTGTGACGGGGGGGGAGGCGCCAGAGGCTTGGGGTGCGGCTGCCCTCTCTCCCCCCCACTATATATAGGGGGCCAGGGGGGCGCCGGCCCAAGAGATCCAATCTCCTAGGGGGGCGGCGGCCAGGGGGGGGGGGGGTATCTTGCCCCCCAAGGCATAGGGAGGCGCCCCCACCCCTAGGGTTTCAACCCTAGGTGCATGGGGGTGGCCCATGTGGGGTGCGCCAGCCCACTACGGCCCACGGGGCCCTCCGGGATGGGTGGCCCCACCCGGTGGACCCCCGGGACCCTTCCGGTGGTCCCGGGACACTCTCGGTGACCCCCGGAACTCTCCCGATGGCCGAAACTGGGCTTCCTATATATCATTCTTTACCTCCGGACCATTCCGGAACTCCTCGTGACGTCCGGGATCTCATCCTGGACTCCGAACAACATTCGGGATTCCGTGTGCATATATCTCTATAACCCTAGCGTCACCAAACCTTAAGTGTGTAGACCCTACGGGTTCGGGAGACACGCATACATGACCGAGACGACTCTCCGGTCAATAACCAACAGCGGGATCTGGATACCCATGTTGGTTCCCACGTGTTCCTCGATGATCTCATCGGATGAACCACGTTGTCAAGGATTCACTTAATCCCGTATGTTATTCCCTTTGTCCATCGGTACGGTACTTGCCCGAGATTCGATCGTCGGTATGCCCGATACCTTGTTCAATCTCGTCATGGTAAGTCTCTTTAATCGTTCCGTAATCCATCATCCTGTGACTAACTCCTTAGTCACTTTGAGCTCATTATGATGATGTCTTACCGAGTGGGCCCAGAGATACCTCTCCATCATACGAAGTGACAATATCCCAGTCTCGGTTTGTACCAACTCAACAGATACTTTCAGAGATACCCGTTGCGTACCTTTATAGCCACCCAGTTACGTCATGACGTTTGGCACACCCAAAGTATTCCTACGGTATCCGGGAGTTGCACAACCTCATGGTCTAAGGAACAAATACTTGACACTGAAAAAGCTTAAGCATTACGAACTATACGATTTCGTGCTAGGATTAGGATTGGGTCTTGTCCATCACATCATTCTCCTAATGATGTGATCCCGTTATCAATGACATCCAATGTCCATGGTCAGGAAACCGTGACCATCTGTTGATCAACAAGCTAGTAACTAGAGGCTTACCAGGGACACGTTGTAGTCTATGTATTCACACATGTATCGCTGTTTCCGTACAATACAATTCAAGCATGAATAACAGACAATTATCATGAACAAGGAAATATAATAATAATTCTTTTATTATTGCCTCTAGGGAATATTTCCAACAAGAAGTAGTGGCCGAGCAGGTCATTGAGTCCTCGGGCTGGGGAACCTCAGGAGTAACTCCCGAGGAAGGGTATTCTTCCTTCACCCCTAGTGTCCCTTTCTTCACCCTCTGATGGCCCCCAACTTGGATCCAAAGCCCAGGGGTCTCCATCGCTGCCACGGTTAGAGCTCACTTCTCCACTTCGTTTCATTGTTCAACCTCATCTAGTGCTTTCCTACTAGCGGTTTCTTTTGGTCATTCAACATTTCAATGTATGGTGGATAATGTTGGTCATGCGCTTGACGCATGCCTTGAGGGAGATCCATTAGATTTTCATGTCCACCACATTCCTAGTTCGGTCTACTAATTCTCTGTTGCTTCTAAAGCTGTGGGATTCCTCATTTGCAAACTTAGATATTTCACTTGCCCACAATTTCGCTGCCTTTTTTCAAGTTTGGGGTTTTGGAGGACTATCATGGACTCATGAGTTTTCCCTATGGGAAAACGCTAATGATAACGAATGGATCTTGGTCGCTAATTCCCATCACTGGCACTAACTCCATTTCGGTAACTTGCCGTCAGCATAACCACCCCTTGACCACCCGGATCACCAATCATCCAACGTTTCAGCCGCTGCATCGGATCACACGTCCACTTTTCGTGCGATCGTTGAAACTACCGTTCATTCAAATTCCACACCACACTCCACACCTACCCCCCAGCACAAACACTACAACTAACCCACCCAATTATCATCTAGCCTTTCTCTGCCCATCAAAGCCCAACACCACTCAGCCCATTGCAATAGCTTCCTCGCCTCAAGCCACAACTACTCACAATGTGTTAACGACATTCGCTACCGCAAGTGTTTTGGATATAGACGCATTGCCCGATTTTGTCTCAACAAGCCCAACCAACACCTCATCTTTCGACGAAACCCAAACTACCAGAGATACTTTTGCCAACTCCCCTGCCTTTATATGCCTCGACTTCTGTTACTACCCCTGCTGATACCCTGCCCCCCTGCATTCTGACAACACCCCCACCACCTCGGTCTCCCCGTCTCCCTCCCATTCGACCAACTCGCCATCGTGCACCATGGAAACCTACCCCTACAACCCCATAACCCACCTCCCCCACAGGAACTGCCATCCTTGAACTCAATGGAGAGCGCGGCCATCGCACCTATCACTATCTTGCAGGTCCCCGCTCGTTCAATCCAGCGAGTGGTCCATCATCGTCCTTGCACCGCCACCCGACCCCGAGCACTACATCGCCAACATCCAGATCATCAGGCACTTTGATTACCCACAAGTATAGGAGATCAATTTAAACCTTTCTCGATAAGTAAGACTGTCAAACCCAATGAGGAGCTAAAGGTAGAATTTACGTTCCCTTCAAGTTTTATCGACCACCAATAAAACTCTACGTGCACTTAACGTTCGCTTTACCGAGAACAAGTATGAAGCTATTTTGTATGCATGAGGATAGTTTTGCAAGATATTAAGGATAACGTAAATAAAAGTGATAACCCACAAGTATAGGGGATCGTTTGTAGCCTTTTTTGATAAGTAAGAGTGTCGAACCCAATGAGGAGCTAAAGGTAGAATAAATATTCCCTCAAGTTCTATCGACCACCGATACAACTCTATGCACACTTAATGTTTGTTTTACCGGAAAAAGGTATAAAACTAGGAGTATTTTGTGGGAACTTGAAATAGGTTGTCGTGTAGTAGCAAGCTTTTTGTATCACAAGAGAATGATTTTTCCATAGGCCATCAACTACATTAGTAGATTGATAGAAAGTTTATATGTGGGAGAGGCCACTTCTAGCATATCGTCCCTTACTTGGAAATCTATGCACTTCTGTCTGGAACTCTAGCAAGCATCCGCAACTACTATCACTCATTAAGGTAAAACCCAACAATAGCCTTAAGATATATTGGCCCCCCTTGAATCCCATATGCATCAATTTCTATGCCAGGCTGACCATATGGTGTGATCCAATATATAGTCCTATTAGCATACAACTAACCCTATGGTGTGATCCACATGCGCGCTCATATGATGAGCACCAACAGACAGCAACATAACCACAAGCAAAGTAAACCAACCATAGCAATTTCACCAATAAGCCCGTAGGACAAAACGTATCTACTCAAACATCATATGATAGCCAAATATCACTTAGAAATAATATATGGAGTTGAGCACCATGTTTAAGTAGAGAATTATAGTGGGAATAGAGAGGTTACACCGCCTCATAGAGGGGGAGAAAGTTGCTGTTGACGGTAGCAAGATTGTTGATCTAGTTCGCCGTCCCGATCGTTGCCCCAGTGGCACTCCGACGCCACCGGAAGCGGGGGGGAGAGAGCCCAGCTCCTTCTCCTTCTTCCTTGGCCTCGTCCCAAGGTGGGAGAAGGGTTCTCCCTCTGGTCCTTGGTATCCATGGCATGGGAGGGGTGAGAGCCCATCTGAGATTGGATTTGTCTCTCTGTCTCCCTCTGTTTTGGGCCCCCCAGATCTGGTCGAAAACCGTTTCTTATATTCCCGGAGATCCGTAACTCTGATTGCGCTGAGATTTTTACACGATTTTTTCTGGATATAAGCTTCCTTGCGCCTGAAGTACAACTCCAACCGACGTTCCAGGTGGGCACGATACAACAGGCCACGCCTGGCTCCTCTGGCGCGCCGTGGTGGGTTGTGGCCACCACGAGCCTCCGTTTGTGGTGTTTCCAACTCTACAAAATCACATATATTCCAAAATAATGCTCCATGAAATTTTATTACATTTGGACTTCGTTTGATATGGATACTCTGCGATACAAAAAACATGCAGAAAACATGAACTAGCACTGGGCACTGGATAAGTTAGTCCAAATAAATCATATAAAAAGTTGCCAAAAGTATGTAAAACTTGTATAATATTGGCATGAAACAATAAAAAATTATAAATACAATGGAGACATATCAGCATCCCCAAGCTTAATTCCTACTCGTCCTCGAGTAGGTAAATGATAAACAGATAAGTTTTGATGTGGAATGCTACCGAGCATAAACTTGATCATATATCTAGTCATGGCATGAATATTAAGACATGAGTGATTCAAAGCAATAGTCTATAATTTGACATAAAGACATCAATACTCGGGCATCCCAGCAAACAATCATGTCTATCAGAATATAAAATACTAAAGAACATTATCCCTACAAAATCATATAGTCTTGTCATGCTCTGTCTTCCCAGCTCAAACTATAAATCATGTACTACCCCGGTGTCAGCCAAGCAATTTGTTCATATTTTTTAACGCGCTTAAGAATTTTCAACTCTCACTCAATACATGAGCGCAAGCCATGGATATAGCAATATAGGTGGAATAGAATGTGGTGGTAGTAGACAAAAGAAGGGAAGAAAGTCTCACATCAACTAGGCAAACTAATGTACTATGGGGATGTCCATCAAACGTTATCAATGTGAGGAGTAGGGATTGCCATGCAATAGATGCAACTAAGAGCTATAAGTGTATGAAAGCTCAATATGAAACTAAGTGGGTATGCATCAACCTCAACCACGGAAAATTTCCACTAGTATATGAAAGTGACAACATAGGAGACTCTCTATATGAAAAACATGGTGCTACTTTGAAGCACAAGTGTGGTATTTGCATGCCCCTTTTTTTTTGGTGGGCTTCTTTGGCCTCTTTTATTATTTTTAAAATCCAGAGTCTCATCCCGACTTGTGGGGGAATCATTGTCTCCATCATCCTTTCATCATGGGGGTATGCTCTAATAATGGATAATGATGATAATCACAATTCTATTTACTTATAACTCAAAAGAAATAAAAATTACAACTCGATAGCTATGACATAGTATGACTCTAAATGAATGCCTCTGGCGGTGTACCAGGATGTGCAATGATCTAGCGTAGCAAAGATATCAAAAAAATGGACAAGTCATGAAAATATCGTGCTAGCTATCTTACGATCATGCAAGGCAATATGAAAATGAATGCTCAAGTCAACTATATGATGGAAGTGCATGGCAATATATCTTGGAATGGCTATGGAAATGCCATAATAGGAAGGTATGGTGGATGTTTTGAGGAGGGTATAATAAAGTTTATGCACCGACAAAAGTTGTGTGGCACGAGAGAGGCTAGCAATTATGAAAGGGTGAGAGGGCGTATAATCCATGGGCTCACATTAGTCATAAAGAACTCATATACTTATTGGAAAAGTTTATTAGCCCTAAAAAGCAAAGTAATATTGTGCATGCTCCTAGGAGGGGATGTTGGTAGGAGATAACCATCGCGCGCCCTTGACCTTCACACAAAGATATGACAATCAAGGATAAATTGGGCTCCAATTTCCCGGCATAACGAGTGACTATACGTGCATGCTTCAGGAATCACAAACCTTAACACCAATATCTTACTGAACACAATCAAACAGTAATACCTCCCACATATTATCATCTCTATATCGCAAAATTATTGCAAGGAATCAAACATACCATATTCAGTGATCCATAAGTTTTATGTAGGATTTTACGACTAACCACGCAATCGACCAATTCCTGTTGACTCTCTAAATACATATAAGTGAAGCATGAGAGTTTATTTCTTTCTACAAAAGAACATGCTCGGACAAATATAAGTGAAGCACGAGAGCATTCTACAAACATCGGTTTTCTATGTGAAGAGAAAGGCAATCCAAACTTCAAATAAGTGAAGCACATGAAGCATTTTATAAAGCCATACTCAAAAGATATAAGTGAAGTGCAAAGAGCATTCTACAATTCAACCAAGTACTATCTCCTACCATCATGGTGCATTATTAAATAAAAATAAAAGGCAGACGACGCTCCAAGAATTTACGCATATCATGCGAATGAAACGAATCCGGAAAACATACCGATACTTGTTGAAGAAAGATGGGATGCCTTTCGGAGCAACCCCAAGATTAGACGCTTGAGTCTCCTTGAATATTTACTTGGGGTGCCTTGGGAATCCCCAAGCTTGAGCTCTTGCCTCTCCTCCTTCTCCTCACATCGAGACCTCCTCGATCTTCGAACACGTCATCCACACAAAACTTAACAGAACTTTTAGTGGCGGGGTTAGTGCATATGATCAATGAAATCCCATAATGTACTGCTCTAACATTATTGCATAATTATAAACAAAAATTACCCACTGTATGCTATCACAATTATGTGGCCCCAAGTCAAGGATGCTTCAACAAGAACTCAAACATACGCAAATAATGAAGCTATAACAGCAATCTGTGAAAACAGGATAGTCTGTAAAGATTTGAACATCCACCATACTTCTGTAACTCTAAAAATTCTAGAAAAAAAATTGTATGGAAAGACTTTGCAAAAAGTTTCAGAAGCTTTCGACGTTCCAGTAAAAAGTGTAAAATTGCACACCACAGACAAAGATTCTATTTTTGCACCGCACAAACCAACAAGCAATGTAATCATCCTAAAGGAAACTCTTGGCACATTATTTTTATAATTCATTGGAATTGTACAAGGGGATAATTATTTTTATGAGAAACTTCCATGAAAAATTCTACATTGTTTCCATAAGCATGAACACAAGTGTTCAAGGTCGAGCCTTATTTCCGTAATTCATCACCTTTCAATCGCTTCTCTTTTTGAAAAAGTTTTAGGTTCCCCTCTATATTTTTATGTTTTTTAACTTTATAAAAGCACTCAACAGAAATAAATGACTCTTTTTTAAAACTTTCAGGTTGTCTCCCTGGCAGTGCTTTCTTTAAAGCCATTAAGCTAGGCATAAAGTGCTCAAGTAATGAATCCACCTGGATCCCAAGGTATATCAAAGCCAATTTGAATCAACAATGATTTTGCATTTAGTAGTGATCACAAAGCAACATATATCAACCAATGATGAAGTCTAACTCTCTTCCTACGCATCGGCATGTCATAAAAGAATAATTCATGCACATCAAGTGAAGACCAATGCATAGTATAAGCAGTTTCTTGCAATTTTAGCGTGTTGGAAACATAGAGAGGTGGAGATGTAGTTCCTCTCTCATAATAATTGCAATTAGGAGCAGCAAGCATATGCATATTATATTCATCAAAAACATCATGTGTAATGGTAAATGGCAACCCATCAATGTAATCCTTAATAAGCGCAAACTTCTCCGATATAGTGTAGTTTGGAGAATTCAAAAAGATAATAGGACTATCATTTGTGGGTGCAATAGCAACGATCTCATGTTTAACATAAGAAACTATAGAAAGTTCATCTCCATAAGCATAATTCATATTGGATCATGGCCATAAGCATGGCAAGCATCATCAAAAAGGGGCATTTCAAAAGAATCAATGGGATCATAACAATCATCATAGCATTCATCCTTCGGTAAATTTGAAGGGAAATTAAACAATGTATGAGATAAAGAGTTACTCTCATTAGAAGGTGGGAAAGGGTGATCAATCCGCTCTTCGACATTTTGTTCTTCGCTCTCCTCCTCATATTTTTCATCCAATGAGCTCACAATGTCATTAATTTCTTATTCCATAGACTCCTGCAAAATATTAGTCTCTTCTTAGACAGCGGAGGAGTCCTCAATATATGGTTTAATATAAGGATTAGAAGCATAATTATCATACCAATATTTAAGTATGACCAAATTTTCAGATTTGTGGAGAGTACTATCACACTCTTCAAAGAAGCAATTTCACAAGTACCCCCAAAAGCAACAAATTCTTCAATTTGTTGAACATCATAGTAATTATAAATACCCTTAGTATATGAAGATACAATTCCATTATCACTAAACTCACATTGGTAAGGAAGGTGTTTCTTGGGGTCTTTAGAACAACAAGTACAATCATATATTTCACATAAATTCCAAGCATAGCATTGCAAACGATGAATTTGCTCCAGTAAAAGTTTCCCTTTTTGAGAAATGCGGTGTCGCACATAACAAGCATGCTCATCTAAAGATTCGCCCTCAACTAAGCCAGTTGGGGTTTTAGCCCGAGCACATAGGGATCGAAGATGATCCAAGTAAAAAGCTACAGTAGTGCGATAGATTTTGGGTGGTTCTTCCACCATTGGTTCAGTAGGTACCACTATTTTTATGGTATTTTGTGTTTCCTACCCATAACTAAAGATAGAAAATTGGAGCACAAAATAAAAATTACTTAGTGATAAAGCAAACAAGCACACACGAGAATACTCACCCCATGCTATAAATCCCCAGCAACGGCGCCAGAAAAAGGTCTTGATAACCCACAAGTATAGGGGATCGTTTGTAGCCTTTTTCGACAAGTAAGAGTGTCGAACCCAACGAGGAGCTAAAGGTAGGATAAATATTCTCTCAAGTTCTATCGACCATCGATACAACTCTACGCACACTTAACGTCTGCTTTACCGGAAACAAGTTAAAACTAGGAGTACTTTGTGGGAACTTGAAATAGGTTGCAAGACAATAAAAGTAGTGTAGTAGCAAGCTTTTTGTATCACAAGAGAATGATTTGTCCACAGGCCATCAACTACGTTACTAGATTGATAGCAAGTTTATATGTGGGAGTGGCCACTGCTAGCATATCGTCCCTTACTTGGAATTCAATGCACTTATGATTGGAACTCTAGCAAGCATCCGCAACTACTATCGTTCATTAACGTAAAACACAACCATAGCCTTAAGATATATTGGTCCCCCTTCAATCCCATATGCATCAATTTCTATGCGAGGCTGAGGCTACTGTCACCCTTGCCCTCCAATACATAGTTCTATAAGCATACAACTAACCCTATGGTGTGATCCACACACGCGCGCATATGATGGGCACCAAAGGACATAACCACAAGCAAATTAAACTAACCATAGCAATTTCACCGATAAGCCCGTTGGACAAAACAGATCTACTCAAACATCATACGATAGCCAAATATCATTGCAAAATAATATATGGAGTTGAGCACCATGTTTAAGTAGAGAATTACAGCGGAAATAGAGAGGTTACACCATTGCATAGAGGGGGGAGAGAGTTGTTGTTGACGGTAGCAAGATTGTTGATGTAGATCATCGTCCCGATCGTTGCCTCGGTGGCACTACGGCGCCACCGGAGGCGAGGTGGGAGAGCCCCCCTCCTTCTCCTTCTTCCTTGGCCTCCTCCCTAGGTGGGAGAAGGGTTCTCCCTCTGGTTCTTGGTCTCCATGGCATGGGAGGGGCAAACGCCCCTCCGATATTGGATATGTCTCTCTATCTCTCTCTGTTTCGCGCCCCCAGATTTGGCCGAAAACTATTTCTTATATTCCCGGAGATCCGTAACTCCGATTGCGCTGAGATTTTTACATGATTGTTTTCGGGATATAAGCTTCCTTGCGCCCGAAGTACAACTCCAACCGACGTTCCAGGTGGGCACGATACACGAGGCCATGCCTGCCTCCTCTGGCGCGCCGTGGTGGGTTGTGCCCACCACGAGCCTCCGTTTCCGGTGTTTCCAACTCTCAAAATCACATATATTCCAAAATAATGCTGCGTGAAATTTTATTGCATTTGGACTTCGTTTGATATGGATACTCTGCGATAAAAAAACATGTAGGAAACAGGAACTGGCACCGGGCACTTGGTACATAAGTTAGTCCAAATAAATCATATAAAAAGTTGCCAAAAGTATGTAAAACTTGTATAATATTGGCATGAAACAATCAAAAATTATAGATACGACGGAGACGTATCAGCATCCCCAAGCTTAATTCCTGCTCCTCCTCGTGTAGGTAAATGATAAAAAGATAATTTTTGATGTGGAATTCTACCTAGCATAAACTTGATCATATATCTAGTCATGGCATGAATATTAAGACATGTGCGATTCAAATCAATAGTCTATAATTTGACATAAAGACATCAATACTCGGGCATCGCAACAAGCAATCATGTCTTTTAGAATATAAAATGCTAAAGAACATTATCCCTACAAAATCATATAGCCTTGTCATGCTCTGTCTTCCCAGCTCAAAGTATAAATCATGTACTACCCCGATGTTAGCCAAGCAATTGGTTCATACTTTTAACGCGCTTCAACATCTTTAACTCTCATGCAATACATGAGCGCGAGCCATGGATATTGCAATATAGGTGGAATAGAATGTGGTGGTAGTAGACAAAAGAAGGGAAGAAAGTCTCATATCAACTAGGCAAACTAGTGGACTATGGAGATGTCCATCAATCGATATAATTGTGAGGAGTAGGGATTGCCATGCAACAGATGCAACTAAGAGCTATAAGTGTATGAAAGCTCAATATGAAACTAAGTGGGTATGCATCAGACTCAACTACGGAAAATTCCCACTAGTATATGAAAGTGACAACATAGGAGACTCTCTATATGAAAAACATGGTGCTACTTTGAAGCACAATTGTGGTATTTGAATGCCCCTTTTCTTTTTTTTCCTTTTTTTTTGTTTTTGGTGCGCTTCTTTGGCCTCTTTTATTATTTTTAAAATCCATAGTCTCATCCCCACTTGTGGGGGAATCATTGTCTCCATCATCTTTTCATCATGGGGGCATGCTCTAATAATGGATAATGATGATCATCACACTTCTATTTACTTATAACTCAAAAGGAATAAAAATTACAACTCGATACCTATGACATTGTATGAATCTAAACAAATGCCTCTGGCGGTGTACCAGGATGTGCAACGATCTAGCATAGAAAAGATATCAAAAAATGGACAAGTCATGAAAATATCATGATAGTTATCTTACGATCATGCAAGGCAATATGAAAATGAATGCTCAAGTCAACTATATGATGGAAGTGCATGGCAATATATCTCGGAATGGCTATGGAAATGCCATAATAGGCAGGTATGGTGGCTGTTTTGGGGAAGGTATAAGGGGAGTTTATGCATCGACGAAAGGTGCACGGTACTAGAGAGGCTAGCAATGGCGGAAATGTGAGAGTGAGTATAATCCATGGACTCAACATTAGTCATAAGGAACTCATATACTTATTGTGAAAGTTTTATTAACTCTCATAGAAAAGTAATACTCGCATGCCCCTAGGGGGAAGGTTGGTAGGTGTTAACCATCGCCCACCCCCGATTTAAAAAACAGAAGGATTTCAATCAAGGATAAATTATGCTCCGACCTCGCTGCTAATGTCAGCGCCACCACTTTACATGCGTGAGGATTTACTTGTGTAAAGACTTACTTCCCTTAACATCGTTATTAATACTCAACTTTAATATTTTTACTAGCATGCCCCCATATTACCACCTCAATATCGCAAAACTATTTCAAGGAATCAAACATATCGTACTCAATGATCTACAATTTTATGTAGGATTTTATGACTAACCATGTGAATAATCAATTCTTGTTAACTCTCTAAATAGATATAAGTGAAGCAAGAGAGTTTAATTCTTTCTATAAAATATCATGCTCTAATAAATATAAGTGAAGCAAAGTAGCATTCTACAAATAACAATTTTCTATGTGTGGAGAAACATGCATCCAAACTTCAAATGATATAAGTGAAGCACATGAAGTATTCTATAAAACCATACTCAAAATATATAAGTGAAGTGGAAAGAGCATTCTATAAATTAGCCAAGGACTATCTCATATGAGCATGGTGCATAAAAGAAAAAGGAAAAATAAACACAAAAGTCACTCCAGGAATTGAAGCATATCATGTGAACAAAACAAAAACCAAGACATATTGAGAATTGTCGAATAAAGATGGGATGCTTTCCGAGCGATCCCCAAGCTTAGATGCTTGAGTTTCCTTGTATATTTACATGGGGTGCCTCAGGAATCCCCAATATTGAGCTCTTGCCTCTCCTCAATCTTCTCATATCAGTACCTCCTCGATCTTCAAACACTTCATCCACACCAAACTTAACCGAACTTTTTATTAGCGGGGTTAGTACATATAACATCAAATCCCATCATGTACTTCTGTAACATCATTGTATAATTATAATCAAACATTACCCACTGTATGCTATCATAATTCTATGGCCCCAACTCAAAGGAGGCTCAACAAGATTTCAAACATAGGCAAATAAATGAAACTATAACAACAATATGTAAAAACAGGACAATGTGTAAAGATCCAGATGCTACATATACTTCTGTAACTCAAACAATTCTGAAACATTAGAAAATCTATAATACCTAAATAGTTCATCCCCATTATTGTATTTCTCTCAACATGCAGCCTATCCACCTCAGCACACTTGCCAACTCAGCAATCTTTTAGTGACTTACAAGCAGGACCCACCACTACATCAACCATGTCACTTAAGCGTGCAGATAATGGCCAAGGGGCCCACCACAACCTCGCCTCTCTCTACCTCATTCAACGCTCTCGTTGGTCAAACCATCAAGCTATCCTCTCCCCACTCTACCATAGCGCACGGCGAGTCGGCGACCCGGATTAATCTCCCCGTGTGGCGGTCCTCTGGCACAACCGCCCGCGCGGGTCGCGTCCGCGGCTCACATGGATCCCCCCTTGGGGCCTTCCCCAAAGCCCAGACTAGAGTGGCTGGTCGGACCGAGATAGGGGGCTCCTGGCAACGTTTGCGCCTGCCTCTGCCGACACTGCCGGCTGCCTTCCCTCCTCCTATGCCCCTACCATAGCAGTCGCGCCCGCCGTTGATGATGCCGCCGCGTACCTCCCCTCCTCCATTGTCCTTAGTTGGTGTCCTTGGTGGTCTCAGTTGAGCCCTGATTCATTCATCTCTCCCCGCAGAGGGAAGATATGTAGATGTCTATAGGAGGCTCCAGCATGCGATGGTGGCCTATGTTGGTCGGCGGAATCACTTGGAAGGTTGCTCTACCAGCCGACTCTACCATGGAGTGGACACCGCACCGGTCAGGTTCCTAGCCGGTGGACGGCTTTCTTTTCGGCCTTGGAGGGCTAGGATGATGGTGATGCGACTAGGGCCTCTATTGACATCCAAGGCTTGCAGGAGCCCTAGATCAATCTCCTCCTATCGGCCCCGACTGATTTAGAGAGCACATTGTAGTTCACCAATGGCCTTTTTTTGGGCAAGCGACATTGCACTATGGCAATGGTGGCCTTTTTTGGGGCATCTTGCGTACATGAAGGAGGTTATGTTCCTTTCCATTTGTGATGGATTTGCAGGGAACGACATCAAACATTCAACTACGGCGAGGATATCTCTGGAGTTCAAGGTTCCCTTCTCTATTTTCGTATTCTGGCAGTATTTTTATTCTTATACACTAACCACAGAACCCACAACTTCTGGCCCAATGTAGCCTAGTACCCTGCTGCCATATAGGCCATGTAAATAACCCGCTTCTAAAAACACAACCACCCTTCAACCTCCCTCACCAATAGCCTTCATTGCAGTTACCCAGTAATTGACATTTGGCGCTCCCTCTCCTAATAATAACTGAGATGGCGATCCACTTCCTCTCCCCATAGTCTCCACAAGTAACTGACAAATCGTTGTTTAAAGTATGTGCTCTGCCTCACCTTATTTGTCATTGTGCTCCAGCACACGGCTGGGGTTCTGCCATAGCACTCCTACTGAGCCATCAGTCAGCAATTACCTCTGATTTCCTCCACATTCCCAAAGACATGTTACTACTTGCATCACAAATTTGCATTTTCTTAGGTGGTGTCTACTGGACGACGTTCAAGTATTCATCTTCGCTGGTCTTCCAATCGCTGCATATACATGTATTTTAGGCACCTACTGGTACATAATCTTCCCAAGACCACCTCGCTTACTAATTCTGAATTTGTGATTGCTTTGTTTAAACCTAAATTTAATTTTTCTTGATCGAATCGGTAACCTTTTTTCATAAACCTTCATGCTTATAGAATCCCTCTTATCAAACTTATGCTTTCTATGTGTAATGCTTCACAAAACTCCATGCTAATTGCATTCCTCTAATTAAACTACCAGGATGATGCCGACAGATCTACCAGGTATCACAACACTCACATGCCTATAATGCACATGGTTTCATTATAACTAGATGAACTACATACATGCTCTATTTTTATTGATCAGTTGGCTTAGCCCATAAGAGAATTATCTTATCTAGGTGTAGCTACAGAACAAGATTGTAGTCTTACCAAAATACACAAGCAAGAGTCTTTATT
Source organism: Secale cereale (assembly GCA_902687465.1). Taxonomy (NCBI): domain Eukaryota; kingdom Viridiplantae; phylum Streptophyta; class Magnoliopsida; order Poales; family Poaceae; genus Secale; species Secale cereale. Next base: position 334,968,519 of record LR738713.1, read on the forward strand.
ACTTCTCATAGCCTACATAAAAAATATCTCACAAGTATGCATTCTTTAACAGTATGTACTTCCATTTTTAATTCCAACCTTCTTTGTGGTACTTGCAAATTAACAAAGTTACGTTGCACAATACATGCAGGACAACATCCGTTGTGCTACTGATGAAAGATAAGCTTTGCCTTCCATTGTAACCCAGAAATGTTATCATATGAAATACCTTTTGTTTCATGCAACAACACATCTGCGTATGATATTGAGTGCGACCACATGTATCTGCATGGATATATTTTAAACAAATGCCATGACTTCAATTTCCTTTGCAACATGTCCTAATTTGTCCCGCTCAACTATGTATGTAGTACTATCACTGTGCCAATGTTTTAAAAAGGTCAAGTACCACATGCATGTGCCATACTAATACCTACATTGACTGCATAATTGTCTGGTATTTTAAATCACAATATAAATACAATTTTTGGCTTTCTATACATTCAATGCTAAATTAGTTTGTCTTAAAAAAATGTCTTACGATTACACTTTCTATGACCGCATGACATCTATATAACACTACCCATACCATTGTATCCCTACAAGTTCATCTTTGCAACCATTAAATATTGATTGTTGGTAAGTACATGGACAACCAGCAGGAAGGCAACATGTATGACTATTATACATTTAAGTTTTTTTTTCCGCTTCTCACTTTTGGCTTCTACCACAATTAAAAGCATGCATACCTATTTTCCTACAAGATGTGATCTGATGCACCAGAAAATATTATGCCCTCTTCACCAACACATCCAACATGAACAACACTCAAGAGATACATAGAGGCTATTACATACACGAAGAATGCTATGAAACTGTCAACAACCAACTCGGACTTGAATACGACACCACAAAGGGTCATTCATTTAGGGGTGACAAATTCATATTTGAGTACACGAAGAAAGTAATCCCACATGTACAAATTGTTCTCATAGGAAGGAGGCACTAGCTACGAGCAAATTTAAGCACATCTTACGATATATATCCTTTCAAACTCTTATACAGCTATCAAGTAATCAAGTAAACTAAATAATGTACTTACATTTTCATTTCGTCATGTTTCACATAATTAAATTCTATCCAAACTCTTACAACTAATATTACCGCGGCAACGCGCAGGGGAATTGTCTAGTAATAAACAAATTGTATATCAGTATCGTGTAAAAAATTCAGAAACTTTTAACGTTCCAGTAAAAAAGTGTAAATTCACACACTACAACAAAACTTTATGTTTTTGCACTGCACATAGAAAACAAGAAATCTAATCATCCCAAAGGAAAATCTTGGCCCATTATTTTTATAATATAATGGATTTGTACAAGGGGATAATTATTTTTGTTGAACAGTTTCTATAATTCAAGATTGGCAAAGTTTCCATGGGCATGAACAAAATTCAAGGAGCTCCCCCACTTCAACGGTGCTCGTCTTTCTAAATTTCACTTTTATTTTTGAAAAGTTTAGGTTCCCCTCTATATTATTTTTAAACCTTTTAAATGCACACAACAGAATAAGTTGAATCTCTAAAATTTCCGGGCTGTCTCCTTGACAGTGCTTTCTTTAAAGCCATTAAGCTAGGCATATATTGCTCAAGTAATGGATCCACCCAGATCCCAAGGTATATCAAAGCCAATTTTCCTTAACAATGATTTGTAATTTATTATTGAGCACAAAGCAACATATATCATGCAACAACAAAGTCCAACTCTCTTCCTATACATCGCCATGTCATAAAAGAACAATTTATGCACACAAAGTAAAGATCGATACATAGCATAAGCAATTTTTTACAATTTCAACGTGTTGGAAACATAGAGAGGTGGAGATATAGTCCCTCTCTCATAATAACTGCAAGTAGGAACAGCAAGAACATGCAGATTATATTCATCAAAATCATCATGTGTAGTGGTAAAACGCAATCCATCAATATAATCCTTAATAAGCGCAAACTTCTCTGGTATAGTATAGTTGGGAGAGTTAAAAAATATAATAGTACTATCATGGGTGGGTGCAATAGCAACAATTTCAAGCTCGTATACATAAGCATAATTCAAATTGGCATCATGGCCACAAGCATAACAAGCATCAATTTCATCAAAAAGGAACATTTTAAATGAATCCAAGGGATCGTAGCAATCATCATAGCATTCATCCTTCGGTAAGCACTATGGGAAATTAAACATTGTATGAGTTGAAGAGTTACTCTCGTTAGAAGGTGGGCACAGGTAGCTAATCCGCTCTTCCTCCTTTTGTTCTTCGCTCTCCTCCTCATCTTTATCATCCAATGAGCTCACAGTGTCATCAATTTCTTCTTCCATAGTTTCCTGCAAAATATTAGTCTCTTCTTGGACAACAAAGACTTTCTCAATAAATACATCAATATTTGTATTTATATTTCTCATAGCAATATTTAGGTATAGCAAACAATTAAGAACTATAGACAAAATCATCACAATCTTCATACTCATCAAACAAACATTTAATTTCACAAGAACCCTTAAAAGCAACAATTTTTTCTATGAGTTCCAGATCATAGCAATCCTATAGACCTTTAGCATAAGAAGCCAAGGTTTCATTATCATTAAATTCACATGTAAAGGGAACGAGTGTATCCTTCAACCTAGAGGAACAAGTATAATCATATCTCAAGCATACAATTGCAACATTTTAATTTGATCCCATAAGTGTTTTCGTTTTTGAAACAAGCGATAATCCCTAAGTATTCGTAGTGATCCAAGGTATATCCCATTATCAAGTTGAATGGAGATTTACCAGGATTATCAAAGTTGTAATTAATGTTTTCCACATAACTAGCATCGAGGGTTTTAGGAGGTTCCCCATCTCCATGAGTAGAAAGTACAACTATTTTTTGGTATTTCGTGTTCCATATCCATAACTAAAGATAGATAACAACTTAGAACACAAAATAAAATCTAAGTGATAGAAAAAAATGTACTTAGTGATAAAGCAAACAAGCACACACGAGAATATTCACCCCACGCTATTGCTCCCCGGCAACGGCGCCAGAAAAAGGTCTTGATAACCCACAAGTACAGGGGATCAATTGTAGCGTATATGGATAAGTCAGAGTGTTGAACCCAACGAGGAGCTAAAGGAGAATTTATATTCCCTTCAAGTTCTATCGACGATTGATACAACTCTACGCGCACTTAACGTTCGCTTTACCTAGCACAAGTATGAAACTATTTTGTAGGCTTGAGGATAGTTTTGTAAGATAATAACGAGTGATGTCTACTACGCAAATTTATTCTTGTAGACACGTGTTGGGCCTCCAAGCGCAGAGTTTTGTTGGACAGTAGAAATTTTCCCTCAAGTGGATGACCTAAGGTTTATCAATCCGTAGGAGGTGTAGGATGAAAATGGTCTCTCTCAACAACCCTGCAACTAAATAATAAAAAGTCTCTTGTGTCCCCAACACACCAAATACAATGGTAAATTGTGTGCACTAGTTCGGCAAAGAGATGGTGATACAAGTGTAATAAGGATAGTAGATATGAGTTTTTGTAGTGTGGACAATAAAAAAACAGCAAGGTAGCAAGTAACAAAAGTGAGCACAAACGGTATTGCAATGATGGAAAACAAGGCCTAGGGTCCGTACTTTCGCTAGTGAAATCTCTCCACAGTGCTAATAAAATTGGATTACATAACCACCCCTCAACGAAACCACCTCAAAGTTATCCTTTCCGTTCAATCTATCAAGAGTTCGTACTAAAACAACATAAAGTTATCCTTTCCGATCTATCTATCAAGAGTCCGTGCTAATCATAACCCAAAGATAAATTCAGATTCATAATACTCAAAGAGTGCCCCGAGATTTCTACCGGAGAGACAAAGACAAGAACGTGCATCAAACCCTATGCATAGATTACCCCCAATGTCATGTAGCGACCCGATCCAAATGGATCATGTCTCTGTGCTTAAGTGTCATCCCCGGATCGGTATGCTGACACACACAGTACTAGAGGATTTATAACAGAGGTAAATCACATGTATTAAGTAACGTAAATACTATTACCTCAATCAATCATAGCGGAAGCAACAAGGTTGTGGAGTTCCATCAACACCAACAGCAAAGTTGAGTGTAGACAGCGCAACCCTAACGTAACACGTACTCGTCGAATAATTCCTCCAACATGAGACGTTGCAGCCATGTAGGTCAGTACAATGAATGTACTGGCAATTTCACACTTCAATGATAATGATGAACAAAGCCTACAACTACATGCATATTAGGCTGGTGGAGGCTGTAAGGTTAAAGTTTTCGCGTAAAGCCAATTTTTCCCTACAACAAAGGAATACATTTTTATTTTAACTATCATGGTGGTTGTTAAACATTGAGAGTGTAGACACCCTCTCAATCCCAATTACGCATCATCATTAAAACCCAACAAAATTAATTAAAGTCACATGATGAGATTCACATGATAATCCAAGTACTAGATACTCAAGACGTTTGTAACCGGGGACACGGCTAATCATAATCAGTTTGTACACTCTGCAGAGGTTTGTGCACTTTTCCCCACGAGACTCGGTCTCTTCCGTTGGGATTCTCGCACTACATGTTGTTTGAGAAACGGATGACCGAGACATAGTATTTCAGAAGCACTAGCACCTTACGAACGGGTGGATCGTACCAACCTACATCCCCTACATCTGCTAGTCCACCACTATAAGAGTTCGCACGACTTAGTCAACTATGCTAGAGCCCATAATAGCTTGTGGCTGCACACGGAAGTTTCTAGTATGAATAATCTAATGATCCCTTTGAGCCTGGGTGGCGGTCCATAAAGAAAACTGGCAATCACTGGAATACCCAGGTGCCTCAATCCACCCAGATGTGTATTTAAGTTGCCACCTTAAGTTGAACCATTAATTAACAATCTCACATCTGTCATGGATACACTCACCCAATCCACGTCTACGAGCATAGCATGACCTAACAGCAAACATAGAAGTAACTCCCAAGGGTTTGAAAATAATGCAGGTAATAGGTACTACCTCATCTACTTCCCAGTCCCACATGTTATTAGATCCTACTCATGCAGTACGTTTGAGGATTGAAACTAATGCATGAAAACTGGGTATGAAAAGGATATGATCAAAGTGTGAACTTGCCTTGTACTGACGATGTAGAAGATTCGCACTCAGAACTCGTGATAGGTCTACTCGTCACACTCTAAATATCTATCATAAGCAAACAATAGTAACCACACATAAGCAATCACTCAGAAGATCGGAAGAACGAAGAAACACTTCTGAAAACTTTAAAACTAAGCAAATAACTCTTGCAACATAAAACAATATCTAACAGTACCAAAACTGAATGAATTTGGCCTTATCAGAAAGTTTAGGTCAAGAGCTTTGATTTGCAAAAAGAATCCACTCAATCGGAGTTACGAAACTCAAGTTATGATCAAACGATGTTTGAATCTAAAACTAGTTGAATTCAAATTTTAAAATTTTCAAAAACATGTTTAAGTTGTATTACTGGAAAGAGGGGATCGTAACGAAGATGTGGGTGTTGCTTTCGTTGGATTTGGACCAACGAGCAAAAAGGTGTGGCCTTTTAAAGTTTAGGGGCTAATATGTAAAAGAATAATTACTGACAGGTCCCTGGCCGAAACTAAACCGAAAAGAAAAACTTAACGAATGAATGTTCGTTTCCTAGTCCTAACTAGTGGATGTTCACTAGATAGTTAGATCTAAAAAACGATCTAACACAAAAAAAACTAAACTAAACAGAAAAGTCGGGGCGGTTTATACCTATGGGTTTTTCTGAAGAAAAACCGCCGGTTCGGCGAAGAGAACCGGGCGGATCGGCTCCGTCGGCGGTGAGCTCCGGCGAGGCATGCGGCAGCGGCGCTGGGCGTTGCTGCGAGGAGCGAGGCGGCGCGGTGGTGGGGCTGCGGCGGCTGCGTGGAGCGGCGAGGCAGCAGCAGCAGAAGTGCGCGGCGGCGGCGGCAGGAACAAGTAGCAGCGGCAGCGGAAGGGCGCGGCGGCGGCGGTTGAGTGCAGTGGCGGCGGCGCGATGCGTGGGGAGCGACGGCGGGGCGCTATTTATGGAGGAGAGGAGGAGGGTCGAGATACTTGGAGGAGGGGGCACGGCGCGGTGTCCTGGCATGGCACGAACGCCGAGGCGGCGGCGGTGTCCGCCGTCTGCACGGGGACGAAGGCGATGGCGAGCTGGGCTGGGCCCTTGCCTGGCAGCGACTGGGCCGGCCTAGTTCGGCGAAGAAGATTTTTTTTCCACACGACGAAAACAAAAGAAAAGGAAAACAATTTCAATATATAATATAGGCATATTATATATCAAAAATTGCAGAAAAAAAAATCCTACAAGATGGACATTTTCCTACTGTCAAATAAAATGCCCACAAATTCTAATAAATCAAAAAGGGCTACTGTTGCAATAAAAACCAATAAGAATCATTTTAAAAACACCAAAATGATTTCATAATTATTTCTCTCCAATTTTCTGCTGTAGAGAATCATGTTACTCTATTTTCCATATATTTTATTTTTGGAGAAAAATAATTTGAATAAAACCCAAATAACTCAATTTTTTAAAACGAGTAATAGAAAATTTCAGAAAAACTTCCAACTCATATTTCCTATAATTTGAAGAAGTCATTTTATCTTCTCTCGGAAAATCATTGAGTTGCGTAAAGTTTCTGAATTTGAAATATTTCGAGAATGAAATTCAAAATCCTTTCAAAACCCTTTTTCATTTAATAAATGGAAGAAGTCATATTATCTTCGCTCCAGTGTTTTGTGATGAAAGAATTTGAATTCCCAAGGATCACAAATGCAAAGTGAAAGTTTGGGAAAGTCATCTCATTCCCTCTTATTTAACTTCCAAAAGTTTCAAATTTCACTCAATTTCACACAGCACGTTAAACAACAATCAAATCTATCTATTTATTATAACATTCCAAAATTTAGAATTTTGGGATGTTGCAAACCTACCACACTTAAAATGAATATCGTCCTCGAGATTCGGAGAGGCTAGCAAGAAATAGGTTAGGGTTTGGGGGTCTCCTAACAAATCCAATGATTGGTGTGGCCTCGGGTGCTACCACACTTAGGAACATGGATACGGTTCCATCAAAACTCAGGTTCTCCATCATTTGGGTTGACGGCATCGGTCTTCTAATATCTTCAAGGCATTCCCTTCTCTGGCTCCTTCGGTAGTGGCATAACCTTTGTCCTCAATTCTTGTATCCTTTCATCTTGATACGGTCCTTTCGAGACTGTCTCTTCTTAGCTGACAGGTCTAGCGCCAATACTAAACAACTATCGATATCTCATGGTGGTCATCAATCAAATTAATTGAGTCCCTGCAGAAAACGGGTCTGGGCTTCATCCTCACCGTATGACCTACGGTTGGCAACAACTGCCTTGTACAGGGGAAAAATTTCTATACCATTCTAAGGTTTAAACAAGGTTTTGACATCGTCGTCTCTCTACTATAGGTAAGTCACTCAGATTTACCATCCCGTATAACAGAGGCGAATAATAAGAGTAAGTTGGTATGGTGATCAATCCATCCCGCACCCAAATCATTACCTTGTATATGGTTTAGTGAATCTCGAATTCTAACACTCGTTCATCCTCACAAGCATTGCAGAATTTTTCTAGTCGACAAACTAAGTTCGAATAAAATCCATTACTTCTGCAACCTGAACAAAACATCTATCGTTCTTCACAACCCTCGGGTTTTGTGTAAACACCTATAAGATCGTCTACTGACAAAGTTGTAACTTCTTCCAGGGGTTTTCCTTCAGCAAGAGTGTGCTTTCTTCCTTGACAGGTCCTGGGGCCTGTGGGTTATGGCTCATCTCCAACTTGTCACTATTAACACTTGGTCTCATCATCGGGTTGCCACTAATCATACTTCTGACATCCAACTTCCTTGGTTTTCGGGAATCCATCCAATTATCCCTTACTTCTCTTGGTTCAAAATTGAGTGTGATTACTCACACTCATCCTTGGGTAGTCCTTTCCAAGTCGGACGTATCTAACCACTAGCTAGTGTATTCGGGTAACGGTGTTGGATTCTACCACGCTTAAAATGAATCTCACCAGTTCCCTCAAAATCTCATTCTATGCATCGTGATTTCACTCATGACTATAAAATAGCAACTCATTAAAATCCAAAACCAACATCATGATCCTAACTTCAATGATTCTCAATTTACTACGATCTACTACATTTCCATTGCAGGATTCCACTCAACTACTTTAGCATAAGTCTCCTTCTCCTTGGGACAATCTCTGGCATAGTGCACAACTTTATTACACCAGGAACATATTACTTCTGACAAGTCTCGTGGTTCTCTTATGTTTACGTAGCCTCTTTAGGTCCTCGGATTATGGGTCCACTTCAGAACTTGTATATCCTTAACTCGTCCTTGATGTCAATATTGCTCCATACTCCACCATTACCCCCTCTTTAAATCCAACTGTACTTCTTGCCTTCATAACCTTGGGGTAAGCATCATATCAACCATAAACTCCAACTTATTTGTGCAAACTCCGCTATTTGGGGCAACACTTTCCTTTCTATTGGTCCAGGGTTTATTCAGCAAGGTATCGCCCTAAGAAAAATGCACTGGTTCACCCGTAATCCGTATTCTCCTCATATCAAATCTTTTATTACTTCCTGAACCATTATTCAATACTCAAAATCCAAGGTGCTTCACTACAAATGCTACTATCCACATAGTCTGGTAGGGTCAAGAATTCCTTCCATCTATATCCATTCGTCCTAGCTAAGGATGCTTCAGTCCCACTGGAATTGTGCAATGTGATTCTTGAAATCATCAATCTTTTGCTTCATCCTATTGGTCGTGTGATTCATCTCCATCATCTCTGCATGCACCCCACTCAGGCATTCCTGAGTGTGACGAAGTCTTGCTTCGAGTATTTCTCCAATCTGGCGTATGGCCTCCATAGCAGCTTCACAAACAGAGTCGAAGAACGTTGTTCGTGGTACTCGGGAGATGAAAAAGTATTGACCCATAGTTTTTGGGGAAACTCCTTTCACACGATGTAGGTGTACCTCCACGTACCAAAGTTCAACTCCATTCTCCATGAAGGGATAACCCTTGTAAACTGCATCTCCTTGTAGGTGAATATGCTTCATCATGTCCTTTAGGATCTTTGGGTAATCCTGATCACTAGTCAAGGTCATGATTGTTACCGGGCCCTTGAGAAAAGACTCGTATAGGGTTGTCATCTGTAGGCATAAGACAGAAGGGGTTCTCAGGACAACATACGGACATCCTTGGGTAAAATGGGGTCGTTTGTCCGAGAAAGGTTTGGGGTCAGGTTCTCCATGGGTTCTAGGTTTTGTTATGGGTGAGATAGCAAGAGAGGCACTAACATTCATCCAACAACTCACAACTTTTCCTTCTTGGATTCCTAATATATAACAACTTCTTTTGCTTCACAAACTATTACAATGTTCTTTCCATAACTCAACTCAACATCATAATAAAAGTGTATTCCATATTTAGCTACATGCTTCATCCTAATATCAAAATGTCAACTACTCTGACAATATTTCCTACGGTCTGAACCTTCTCTTGGAAAAATTCTCTTCTTCCTTGTAGTGTAAACTAATGTCATAAGACAAATCTAAGGACTTCATGGTGACTATCCTGGTTCACTGGGTTCTTGGCTTCCTGGTTGGGCAGTTGCTAGCATAATGACCTAAATCCTTGCACCTAAAACATGTGATGTGACTCAGGTCCTTTTTCACCGAACTTGGGTTGTTCTGGGATCCATACTCTTTCTCTTCTTCGTCTTCTTTGTTCCTGTCAATTCTTCTATCTTTTGTGGATCAAACTCCACTTCTTCTGTCGGGAAGTCTCCCAGATACTCATGGCTTTCCTTCGTGCAATACTGTGAAAGACGTCCTTCTTCTCCACATGAATAGCAAGCACGGGAGAAAAATATGTTTAGGCCTTCTCCATCAGGGTCGTCAATATCTTCCTCCATCACGGATTCCCTTAGGGTTTTCTCGAGTGCTTCTTTCATTGCTTCTTTCTTCTGCTGGATAGTTCGTTGCACCATGGTGTAAATGCGACACTCAGCAGGGTAGTGGGTGGTCCCTTCACACAGGAAACAACTAATCTTCCTAGTAGGGCATTCTTCAGCTAGGTGACTTCCTTCACAATTTCGGCATTCATCCTTGTGCTCCTCCTGGGTGTGTCCTATTTCTCCACAAATCCTGTAGGCACAATGTTTCTTCTTCGTGTTGTCAGCACGCTTGCGGCTGAGACGGGATCTTAACAGGGTCTTCTTGAATTCTTCCCAATTTTCTGCTCTATTACATCCTTGTATGGCTTGATGCATCTTCCACCATGTTGTAGCACTTTTTGTAAAGTACTAGAGAGCGTATTGAACTGCATATTTCCTTGCAACTAAATTTTTCCTGAAGTGATCCTCCATGTTTTGTATCCATAACTCTGCCTCCGGTTGGGTCATTGGTCCAGAGACTTCAAGTCTGTCTTCAGTCATCCTCTATTGGGTCCATGGGTTTTGGGTGAGATAAGAGAGATGGAGAGGGATACAATACAAGCAATAGTTTCGAAAAGACGGTTTTAGTTTGTGGCCGTCAGAAAACATCAAACAAATGACGGCTCACAATTCGTCGCATCTAACGTAAGTACATAACAGGGGGTTGGTCTTTTAAAGGTCATCATCTCTTCAAAGTTATCAACTCTTCAAATCTTCAGAGTATCCATTGTTGTAGCTTCAACACTTCCAATGTATGGTGAAATCTTCTTTACTCCGGAGTGGTCCAATGGAAAGGGGTATTGTCTAACTATTTTAGGTCAAAGGGAAGTTTTGACAAAACTCTGAAAAGAGGAGAGGTATAGAATCTTTTTGAACAGATAGTTTTAGAGAAATCCTTTTCTATGGGCTGGCCAGTTTCTAGGGTCACGTCCTACAGTCAACATGCGCTTTGATACCATCTTGTAGCGACCCGATCCAAATGGATCAAGTCTCTGTGCTTAAGTGTCATCCCTGCATCGGTATGCTGACACACACAGTACTAGAGGATTTATAATAGAGGTAAATCACATGTATTAAGTAACGTAAATACTATTACCTCAATCAATCATAGCGGAAGCAACAAGGTTGTGGAGTTCCATCAACACCAACGGCAAAGTTGAGTGTAGACAGCGCAACCCTAACGTAACACTTACTCGTCGAATAATTCCTGTAACATGAGACGTTGCAGCCAAGTAGGTCAGGTCATTGAATGTACTCACAATTTTACACTGTAATGATAATGATGAACAAAGCCTACAACTACATGCATATTAGGCTGGTGGAGGCTGTAAGGTTAAAGTTTTTGCGTAAAGCCAAATTTTCCCTACAACAAAGGAATAAATTTTCATTTTAACTATTATGGTGGTTGTTAAACATTGAGAGTGTAGACACCCTCTCAATCCCAATTAAGCATCATCATTAAAACCCAACAAAATTAATTAAAGTCACATGATGAGATTCACATGATAATCCAAGTACTAGATACTCAAGATGTCCGTAACCGGGGACACGGCTAATCATGATCAGTTTGTACACTCTGCAGAGGTTCGTGCACTTTTCCCCACAACACTCGATTTCCTCCGTTAGGATTCTCGCACTACATGTTGTTTAAGAAACGGATGACCGAGACATAGTCTTTCAGAAGCACTAGCACCTTACGAATGGGTGGACCGTACCAACCTACATCCCCTACATCTGCTAGTCCACCACTGTAAGAGTTCGCACGACTTAGTCAACTATGCTAGAGCCCATAATAGCTTGTGGCTGCACACGAAAGTTTCTAGTATGAATAATCTCATGATCCCTTTGAGCCTGGGTGGCGGTCCATAAAGAAAACAGGCAATCGCTGGAATACCCAGGTGCCTCAATCCACCCAGATGTGTATTTAAGTTGCCACCTTAAGTTGAACCATTAATTAACAATCTCACATGTGTCATGGATACACTCACCCAATCCACGTCTACGAGCATAGCATGACCTAACAGCAAATGTAGAAGTAACTCCCAAGGGTTTGAAAATAATGCAGGTAACAGGTACTACCTCATCTACTTCCCAGTCCCACATGTTATTAGATCCTACTCATGCAGTGTGTTTGAGGATTGAAACTAATGCATGAAAACTGGGTATGAAAAGGATATGATCAAAGTGTGAACTTGCCTTGTACTGACGATGTAGAAGATTAGCACTCAGAACTCGTGATAGGTCTACTCGTCACACTCCGATCAATCTATCGTAAGAAAACAATAGTAACCACACATAAGCAATCACTCAGAAGATCGGAAGAACGAAGAAACACTTCTGAAAACTTTAAAACTAAGCAAATAACTCTTGCAACATAAAACAATATCTAACAGTACCAAAACTGAAGGAATGTGGCCTTATAAGAAAGTTTAGGTCAAGAGCTTCGATTTGCAAAAAGAATCAACTCAATCGGAGTTACGGAACTCAAGTTATGATCAAACGAAGTTTGAATATAAAACTAGTTGAATTCAAATTTTAAAATTTTCAAAAACATGTTTAAGTTATATTACTGGAAAGAGGGGATCGTAACGAAGATGTGGGCGTTGGTTTCGTTGGATTTGGACCAACGAGCAAAAAGTTGTGGCCTTTTAAAGTTTAGGGGCTAATCTGTAAAAGAAATAATTACAAACAGGTCCCTGGCTGAAACTAAACAGAAAAGAAAAACTTAACGAACGAACGTTCGTTTTCTAGTCCTAACTAGTGGACGTTCACTATATAGTTAGATCTAAAAAAATAAAACCGATCTAACACAAAAAAAACCTAACTAAACAGAAAAGCGGGGGCGGTTTATACCTATGGGTTTTTCCGACGAAAAACCGCCGGTTCGGCGAATAGAACCGGGCGCATCGGCTCCGCCGGCGGTGAGCTCCGGCGAGGCCTGCGGCGGCGGCACTAGGCGTTGCTGCGAGGAGCGGGGCGGTGCGGTGGTGGGGCTGTGGCGGCTGCGCGGAGCGGCAAGGCAGTAGCAGCAGAAGTGCGCGGCGGCGGCGGCAGGAACAAGCAGCAGCGGCGGCGGAAGGGCGCGGCGAAGGCGCGATGCGTGGGGAGCGACGGCGGGGAGCTATTTATGGAGGAGAGGAGGGGGGGGTCGAGCTTCTTGGAGGAGGGGGCACGGCGCGGTGTCCTGGTGTGGCATGAACGCCGAGGCGGCGGCGGTGTCCGCCATCCGCACAGGGACGAAGGCGATGGCTAGCTGGGCTGGGCCTTGGCATGGCAGCGGCTGGGCGGCCCAGTTCGGCGAAGAAGATTTTTTTTCAGACGACGAAAACAAAAGAAAAGGAAAACAATTTCAATATATAATATAGGCATATTATATATCAAAATTTGCAGAAAAATATATCCTACAAGATGGACATTTTCCTACTGTCAAATAAAATGCCCACAAATTCTAATAAATCAAAAAGGGCTACTGTTGCAATAAAAACCAATAAGAATCATTTTAAAAATACCAAAATGATTTCATAATTATTTCTCTCCAATTTTCTGCTGTAGAGAATCATGTTACTCTATTTTCCATGTATTTTATTTTTGGAGAAAAATAATTTGAATAAAACCCAAATAACTCAATTTTTGAAAACGAGTTATAGAAAATTTCAGAAAAACTTCCAACTCATATTTCCTATAATTTGAAGAAGTCATTTTATCTTCTTTCGGGAAAATCATTGAGTTGCATAAAGTTTCTGAATTTGAAATATTTCGAGAATGAGATTCAAAATCCTTTCAAAACTCTTTTTCATTTAATAAATGGAAGAAGTCATATTATCTTCGCTTCAGGGTTTTGTGATGAAAGAATTTGAATTCCCGAAGATCACAAATGCAAAGTGAAAGTTTGGGAAAGTCATCTCATTCCCTCTCATTTAACTTCCAAAAGTTTCAAATTTCACTCAATTTCACATAGCACGTTAAACAACAATCTAATCTATCTATTTATTATAACATTCCAAAATTTAGAATTTTGGGATGTTACATGTCACCTCGGAAATCCGCAAGTTGAGTGCCAAAACATATATCAAGTGAATCAATATGATACCCCATTGTCACCACGAGTATTCAATTGCAAGACATATATCAAGTGTTCTCAAATCCATCAAAGTATTCAATCCAAATAAATCTCTAAGGGAAAACTCAATTCATCACAAGATAGAGAGGGGAAAACACCATATGATCCAACTATATTAACAAACCCCCGATACATCAAGATCGTGCCATCAAGACCACGAGAGAGAGAGAGAGATACAACACATAGCTACTGGTGCATACCCTCAGCCCCCAGGGCGGACTACTCCCTCCTCATCATGGTGGTCGTCGGGATGATGATGATGGCCATCGGTGATGATTTGCCCCTCCGGCGGAGTGCCGGAAAGGGCTCTAGATTGGATCTCGTGGAGTACAGAGTCTTGCGACGATGGAACTTCTGATCTAGGTCTACCTCGAAGGGTTTTGGAATATTTGTGAATTTATAGGGTAATGAGGCGGTGCGGGAGGCCATCGAGGTGGGCACAACCCATCGGGGCACCCCCAGGTGTTGCTTCAGCCCATTGGGTGTCGTCTGGCCCATAAAAATTCTCCAAAAAGTTTCGAAGTGTTTGGACTCTGTTTGATATTGATTTCCTGCGATGTAAAAAACATGCAGAAAATAGCAACTGGCACTTGGCACTATGTCAATATGTTAGTACCAAAAAATGATATAAAATGATTGTAAAATGGTTATAAAACATCCAAGAATGATAATATAGCAGCATGGAACACTCAAAAATTGTAGATATGTTGGAGACGTATCAACGAGCTTGTAAATAAAAGTTATGATTTGTTTAGATAACGAAACAATTAAGTTAGTTTTATTAGAGAGCCTTTTTCATAAGAAAGTTATTTGTGTGTAGGCAATCGATAACTACATCGGTAATCATTATTGCAATTTTATATGAGGGAGAGGCATGAGCTAACATACTTTCTCTACTTCGATCATATGCACTTATTATTGGAACTCTAGCAAGCTTCCGCAACTAGTAAAGATCATTAAGGGTAAAACTCAACCATAGCCTTAAGTACCAAGTCCTCTTTATTCCCATACGCAACAAGCCCCTTACTCGGGTACGTGTTTCCCTCACTCACGCCACACACTATAAGAGAATCATGAACGTATTGCAACACCTTACAACGGGGATCCCTCACGATTGCGCGACATGGAGGGCACCATAGGATAGGACCAAAATAAAACATACAACTCGAACCAATCACGATCATCAATCAACCCATATGACAAAATGAATCTGCTGAAACATCATAGGATAGCCACACATCATTGGATAATAATATATAGCATTGAGCACCATGTTTAAGTACACATTACAGCGGAGTGAAGAGGTGTTGCACCACTGCATACAGGGGGAGAAAGTTGGTGTTGACGGTAGCGAGTTTGTTGGTGTAGATCGTGGTACGTCTCCAATGTATCTATAGTTTTTTTATTGTTCCATGCTCTTATATTATCATTCTTGAATGTTTTACAATCATTTTCTAGCACTTTTATATCACTTTTTGGGACTAACCTATTGACATAGTTCCTAGTGCCAGTCGCTATTTTCTGTCAGTTTTGTACTTTGCAGAATATCAATATCTAACGGAGTCCAAATGCAACTAAATTTTTTGATGATTTTTTGGACCAAAGACATCCAGAGGGCCAAAGAAGTGCACGAGGGAGGCTCGTGGGGCACACGGTCCACCTGGGCGTGCTAGGAGGCCCAAGCGCGCCCTGATGGAGCATGCAGTCCATGGGTGTTCTTTCCACCGCCTCTCAGCTCTCTTAATTCTCAGATATTCCAGAAATCCTAGAGGACTTGGAGAAAAAATGTTCCAGACAATGCAAGTTCCAGAACCACGAGATCCAAGCTAAAGCCCTTTTATGGCACTCCGCCAGAGAGGAACACGATCACGGAGGGGTTCATCATCCTCATTCCTGCCTCTACGATGATGCGTGAGTAGTTTACCACAGAACTACATGTCCTTAGGCAGTAGCTAGATGGCTTATTCTCTCTTTTTGATCTTGAATACAATGTTCTCCTCAGAGATCTATTTGATGTAACTCTTATGCGGTGTGTTTGTTGGGATTCAATGAATTGTGAGTCTACGATCAGATCTATTTGCAATTGTATCCATACATGATTATTATAACCTCGTATTTCTTCTTTGATATTTTGGTTTTGTTTGGCCAACTTGATTGATTTATCTTGCAATGGGAAGAGGTGCTTTGTGATTGGTTCGACCTTGCGGTGTTCAATCTCGGTGACAGAAGGAGACATGACACGCATGTATCGTTACCATTAAGGATAAAATGATGGCATCTATTCCTACATGAATAGATCTTGTCTACATCATGTCATCGTTCTTAAGGCGTTACTCTATTTCTTTTTGGAACTTAATACACTAGATGCATGCTGGATAGCGGTCAACGTGCGGAGTAATAGTAGTAGATGCAGTGAGGAGTCGGTCTACTAATCTTGGATGTGATGTCGATATACATGATTATTGTCTTGAATACCGTCATACTTATTCGCTTTTATATCAATCGCCCAACCTTAATTTGTTTACCCATCGTGTGCTATTTTCTCGAGAGAAGCCACTAGTGATACCTACGGCCCCCGAGTCTATTTCTCATCATATACTTGCAAATCTATATTGCAATTCGTGTTTTCCACTATTTGCCTATTTTATTTTCAGATCTATATTATAAAAAAACCAAAAATACATTGCTGCGTTTTATTTGCTTTTATCTTATTTGCATCTATCAAACTATGTTTTATCATACTACCTTACCCAAAGAGGGATTGACAACCCCTCTACGCGTCGGGTTGCGAGGATTTGTTGTTTGTGTGTAATTTGCTTTGTTCTCCTACTAGATATATACCTTGGTTTCATAATAGAGGGAAATACTTAATGCCGCTATGCTGCATCATCCCCTCCTCTTCGGGGAATTTACTAACGCAGTTCACAAGTAGCAGATTGCGGTCACGATGCTTGCCCTGGCAGCACTCCGATGCCACCGGGAGAGAGCGGGAGAGAGAGCCCCTCCTTCTTCTTCTTCCCTGACCTTCTCCCTAGATGGGAGGAGGGTTTCTCATATGGTCCTTGGCCTCAATGGTGGTGGAGGGGTGGGAGCCCCTCTAAGGTTGGATCTATCTCTCTGTTTCTCTTCGGTTTCGCGACCCTGATTCTCGCCTTTCACCGTTTCTTAAATATCTGAAGATTCGTAACTCTGATTGGGATGAAATTTTAACACGATTATTATCCAAATATAAGCTTCCCTACAGCCAAAGGACATATCCAAGCGACCTACGGGGTGGCCACAACCTTGCCAGGCGTGCCCTAGGTAGGGAGCGCGCCCTTTGAGCTTGTGGGCCCCTCAGGCATCGTCTCACGTTGATTCTACTTCCCAAAAATCACGTATATTCAAAAATAATTCTCTGTAAATTTTTATCGTGTTTGGACTTTGTTTGATATGGATATTCAACCAAACAAAAAACATGCAAAAAACAGGAAATGGCACTGGGCACTGGATCAATATGGTAATCCCAAAAGTGATACAAAATATGCCAAAAGTATGTAAAAGATGTATTCCCTCCGCCCCATAATATAAGAGCGTTTTTACGCTAGTGTGGTGTAAAAAACGCTCTTATATTATGGGACGGAGGGAGTATAATATTGGCATGAAACAATCAAAAATTATAGATAGGATAGAGATGTATCACACTTCCTCGACCACGAGAGGGGTTGGCGCATAGCCGAATCTTCTCCCTGGGCCATGGAGGCGGTCATGGTGCATTTTGTTCACACCTGCGACATCGCCTCTGCTATCAATCAGGGGCCTTTCTTCGTCGAAGACTCCACATTGCGTGTTATTAAGCACGACAGAGGTATCAATTATAATGACTGCACTTTCACTCATGATGCTTGGATTATGTTGGTTAATTACGTGATAAAGTGAGGGAATGTGTTAGTGGTTTTGGGATATTTATTTCCTCGGACATGGATGTTTCAAACAGAGCTAGAGTAATTGTGAAAATCAGAGTTCTCGATCTACTTGATATTCCTATTAGCCATGTGATTTGTGAAAATCTTGATGATATTAGTCATGGACAGTCATGGACTTGTGTTGTCTACATCATCCAGATTAATCTTCTTGGGGCTATGGGTGGTGATGAAGATCCAATCCCCTGTGCTGGTGTGATGCAGCCCCTGCTGAATGCTCCCTTTGGTGGAATTTGGGAAGATGCCGAGAATAATGATGATGATCACATGTAACATGCCCCACATGTTGGCAACAATGATATCCCTATGATCCCAACTCCACCACAAAGCCCTGATGAACCCCACGGTGCACATGCTGCAAATCTGCAACCTGCTGTGGAAGTTGTTGATTGTTTTATTGCTCTCAAAGATATGATGTCCAAATTGATGGTTTCTGCTCCCGAGGTCTTGGAAATTCTTGCTGGTGCTCATGTTACTTGCACTCATTGCCACATGATGGATGTGGATGATGACTTTGGTACTGTTATAAAATGCTTATTCACTATTACTACTACTGAAGAACCAACACCACATGCTTGCAGGTATTAGTGTTGGTTTTAAGGATCAAAAGGCCAGGCTGGTAGAATTAGCAAGCCAACAATCTAGGAGAACCTTCAGTCTAAATTTGACTTTGAGATTGTGGACCCTACTATCCCACCACCTCATGAGCTTCCCATCAACACTATTCAAGCCATTGCCATTGAACAATGCTAGATCTCATAGTGAGGTATGTGCATATATTCTCAACTCCCAAGCGAACCATGAGTGATCACAGTTATATCTATGTTTTCTTATAATAAATCTTGAGTTTTTACACAACTTTACTATAGTACCTCCATTTGTTGTAGTTTGGCTTGCTATTATGGAACTATCTACCAGTATTGTTTGAATTGTGCATATGTGCACCACTATATTCCCCTATTATGTCAATTAATGTACTTTTGCTTTGGATTTGATTCTGTTTTATGTGCATCAATCTATCTATCATCAGATATGAAGTTGACATTTAACAGTCATGATACACGATTATCTATTACACGTTGGACGATTGATGACTACTGTACTGAATATGTGCCCTATACTGATGTGAAATACAACAATGATCATATAACACAACAACTCTGCATGGTGATGATTATACAAATCATCTACACACCCCCTATGAGGTTTATTATGAATAGAACATGGAATCTACTTAAGTCGACTGTGAGAGGGATTAATTACCAAACCATATGGGATGCTATTAGACAAAAGATTGAGGAAAGCAACTGCAATATAATCTGCATCCAAGAAACTAAGAGGGATTTCGTTGACCATTCCTATCGGAGAAAACTCTCTCCAAGAATATTTGATCAATTCGCCTATGTGCCTTCAACTGGTAGCTTTGGAGGTATTATCACGATCTGGAATGGTGCTCTATTTAATGGTACTATTATCAGTTAGCAAAAACTTGTATATTATTGTTAAACTCATGTGTTCTCTGTCTGGTAACACCTTTTTCATCACAAATGTATACGGGCCTTGTCAGAATGAACATGTAGCTGATTTTGCTAATTGGATGATGAATGTGGATAGAACCAACAGAGATCACTACCTGCTTGTTGGATATTTCAGTCTCATTAGAAATCCATATGACATAAAGAGAGCAGGAGGGGATGCAAATAATATGTTGTTATTTAACCAGATCTAGTTGCAATCCCACTCAAGCGCATAAGCTTTACTTGGAGTAATATGCAGAATAATCTTCTATTGGAAAAACTGGACTGGGTTTTTACTACTACAAATTGGACCATATCTTTCACCAACACTATTGCCTTTCCTTTGGCCAGGATTACATCTGATCATGTCCCTATTGATATTCAGGCTGTCAGTGATATTCCCAAGGCATCTATCTTCAAATTTGAAAATTGTTGGATGGATTTTGATGATTTCACAAACATTGTTATGAAATGTTGCACCCTTAATCGTCATATTGGTTACTCTGCAAATGATATTACTGCCAGATTTAAATGCACAAGACAAGGTTTAAAGAAATGGAGCAAAAATATATCAAAGCTCAACACCACCATTGGGTCTTGCAGTTATGTCCTAAATATGCTAGATTGGCGTCAAGAACAAAGGGACCTATCTCTGGTAGAGAACAACTTCAAATGTATTTTGAAGAGGCATCTACTG
This sequence comes from Secale cereale, assembly GCA_902687465.1. NCBI lineage: Eukaryota > Viridiplantae > Streptophyta > Magnoliopsida > Poales > Poaceae > Secale > Secale cereale. The sequence continues at coordinate 334,988,895 of LR738713.1, forward strand.
AAACTACTGGAAGCCAAAATAATATATTGTAAAAACAGATATAAGAGAAGAGAGATGATATTTGGAGAGAAAAATCAATTTTTTTTGCATGCTATGGCTTCAATTAACTACAGGAAGAATTTCATTTCCTCTATTACTGATTCTGATGGCACTATCCACACCTCTCATGATCAAAATCCACCACCATTTGGAAATCATACAAAGAAAGACTAGACCATCTATTCATCCTACTATTGTCCTTAATCTTGAAGAACTTATCCAGCACCACTGCCTAAGTCACCTGGATGATCCTTTCTCTATTGATGAAATTGATGAAGTGGTCAAAGATTTCCCCAGTGACAGAGCTCCTAATCCTAATGGCTTTAATGGCAAATTCTTACTAAAATGTTGGATCATTATTAAACAAGACTTATACACTATGATCTTAGAATTTTTTTGAAGGTAATTCTGACATTCACAATATTAATACTGCATATATTAGTCTTATGCCCCAAAAACAGTCTCCTGAGAATATGAATGACTATTGGCCCATCTCCATTGTGAGTCTTCCACTTAAATTATTTACCAAGTTGGTGGCTAACAGGGTTCAAAATGGTATTATTCATATTATCCATCACAACCAATATGGTTTTATTAAAGGGGAAATCATCCAGGACTCTCTGGCCTACGCTTTTGAATACATTCACATCAGCCACAAATACAAGAAGCCTATAATTATGCTTAAGTTGGATTTCAAAAAATCATTTGACAAAATAGAACACATTTCTATTCTTGACACATTAAAAGCCAAATGATTTGGCCCCGGATGGATTAAATGGATATCTAGAATTTTGGGATTTGCATCTATTTCTGTCCTACCGAATGGAGTCGTTGGAAAAAAATTATGCAAATGTGGTGTGAGACAGGGTGACCCCATTTCACCATTATTATATGCTTTGACTGTTGACTTTCCACAATCCATTATTAGTCATGCTAGGTTAAATGGTGACCTCAGTCTTCCTGTGGATCACAGCTATGGACAGCAATATCCTATTATTCAGTATGTTGATGATACCCTCATGATTATGCCTGCTGATAATGACCAACTCATGCACCTCAAAACTCTGCTTCAGATGTAGCGACCCGACCCGAATGGGTCAAGCCTTTGTGCTTAAGTGTCATCCCTGGATCGGTATGCTGACACACAAAGTACTTGAGGATTTATAACAGAGGTAAATCACATGTATAAAGTAACGTAAATACTATTACCTAAATCCATATAGCGGAAGTAACAACAAAGTTGTGGATTCCCATCAACACCAACGGCAAAGTTGAGTGTAGACAGCGCAACCCTGATGTCTACACACGCTTCTACTCTTGAAGACTATGTTGGGCCTCCAAGCGCAGAGGTTTGTAGGACAGCAGTAGTTTCCCTCAAGTGGATGACCTAAGGTTTATCGAACTCAGGGAAGTAGAGGTTGAAGATGGTCTCTCTCAAGCAACCCTGCACCTAAGATACAAGAAGTCTCTTGTGTCCCCAACACACCTAATACAACTAGGAGTTGTATAGGTGCACTAGTTCGGCGAAGAGATGGTAAAATATGGATGATAGGTGTGGCAAAGCAAAGTAATATAAATATGTAATAAAAAGTGCAGCAAGCAAACAAGTGGTAAACGTGAGCACAAATAGTATTGCAATGGTGGAAACAAGGCCTAGGGTTCATACTTTCACTAGTGGCAACTCCCAACAATATTAACATAATCGAATCACATGATATTTCTCATAAAACATGCAAAGGGGACACACTCGGAGGTCATTCCTTCGTGGTCAAGAGAGGACGAGAATTATGTAGGGCTACAAAAGAACACCTCAAAGTTCGTAGTTCTCAATCTAAGGATTTCCCAATGTCACCGCGGCCATCCAAAGAGAGTCCCACAATCACCACAACATATCTAAAGGATAGTCAAAGACAAGCACCAAGAGACTCGCAATCTTCAATCAACACACAAGAGAGGAAATCACTCATGAAAATATTGTTCTAATCCATGTCCAATAGACCGCTGTCACCTTGGTCTCGGGGATTATACTAGATAAAGACAAGTGAGTACATCAATCCAATACATAGAGGAAGGGGAAATATCATGGGATCACCCTAGATTAACATAGCCTATGATCACAACGAAGATCACATCATGGGAGAGAGAATTGACCACATAGCTACTGGTAAGAACCTCAGCCCCGAGGAGGAACTACTCCCGCATCATGGAGGGAGGAAGCAACGTCGATGGAGATGAATCCGGGGGCACTTCCCCATCCCGGCAGGGTGCCGGCGCAGGAATTCTGGTCCCCCGAAGCTTGATGGCGATGGCGGCGGAGATCGGAATCGCGTCTGGAGAAAAGGGGTCCGGAATCAGGGTTTCCGCGACACGCTTTAAATATATGCCAAAGGGGGGCATCGGAGGAGCCTCGGGGGGCCCAGGCAC
>LR738713.1:334991415-335007569 GCA_902687465.1 Secale cereale
TTTTCTGGATTTTTCCTGGCAGTTCTCGTAATGTGAAAACCTGAAATACAAAAACAGCCGAAAACAGAAACTGGCACTGGGGTGCACTAAGTTAATAGGTTAGTCCAAATATGATCAAAAGTGTATGGAAGTGTATAAATATCATAGCAATATCACCCAAAAGAGGCATGGAGCAAGCAGAAATTATAGATACGTTTTGGACGTATCAACATCCCCAAGCTTAATTCCTGCTCGTCCTCGAGTAGGTAAATGATAACAAGAATAATTTCTGTGGTGACATGCTATTAACCATATATGACTTTTTCATAGTCATATGACAAAATCTTACTGAGACAATGAATCTATAGTAATTAAGTTGCCTCATGAGAAAATCACAGAGGACTGAAAGTTTTACAATATGATACTGAAACATCAAATAGATTTGCAATGAACATGGTGTGCAAATATGATAAAGTGATATCTAGCTTGCCCCCTTTAGTGAAGCAAAACATAAATGCAGGGGCACCTCCAAGGTTTAAGTGATGACTAGATACAATGATTTCAGAATAAACGATATCACAATCATGCAAAAGACAATGCTACTTTGGGACAATGCACATTACACTCAGAATGACAATCATGCTCTCAGTAGTTGGTGCTTTTAAAAGAAGGTGGAGACTCTCGAACCGTGGCTTTTGTTGGAAAGGTTGAAAACCCGTAGTCGGAAACAAAGACAAAACATGTACCAGAGCTCTTGGTTTTAAAACAGAGGTAATAATTTTTTTTAGATCATGCATGTTTCGTCAACGAATGCTATCAGACAACTCAATCACTTCTTGAGATGGACAAGTTTCGAGGAACGGCTCCCGAATGAGGACGATCACATCCTCTTAATCTCCTTTGTTTATCACTGCCAAAGTTTTCTGATTTCTCATGAACAAAGCGTGAAGGAGGGTTTGTTTGTTATATTATCTTTTTGAGCCGGGCGCACTCAATGCTAGTTCCTTCTCGTATTATGGGTTTGCACATTATACATGCAATCCCAGGGTGAAGCTTGTCCAACTTAAAAAGATCATGAATTAACTACTACTTCCGCATGAACTTAAAACAGAGGCACAAAATAGGAATGCTTTTTCTTTGAATAATTTCGAGATGGTACATGCAAGTCTCCGTTAGGAATGGCAGGTAAATACCATGTAGGAAGATATGGTGGACTCATATGGCATAACTGGATTAAAAGGATGTGGATGCACAAGCAGTCAGTCCGCTTAGTACAGGCAAAGGTTAGCAAAAGACTGGGAGGGACCAACTAAGAGAGCAATGACGGTCATAATCATGCAGAGCGACAAAGCAACATTGAATCAGGCATGGAAGTTATATCGCTACTCAGAAAATAAAGATCATCAAGGCTTGATAGACTTTCTTTACAGTCTTAAATATGCGTGAGCATACGCCAAGTCAATCAAAATAAATTCTTGGAGGAAGATACTACTAAAACATACCACATCATAGGCAAACAAATCATGTTGGTACTTCAATAACACATTAAGAACCCCCCAGCTATTTGAGACTAACCATAAGAAAACATGAATTACTAAGCACCATTATGCACATAGCATTTTTATCATAGACATATCAACCAGTGCAACAGAAGCCAACTCTCTTAACAAGATAAGCATGATAACTAAAGAGAGTTCCAGCGACCAACTAAACAAAAGCTCTTTAAAAAGAAAAGCATGAAAACTAAGAGCTGAACATGATAGTAGCTATTGAAAGACAAAGAACACACACAGCAAGGATAGACATGAAAATTCTATGTTATGTTCTAGGTTGAAGTGGAGCGTGTTTCTCTCCCACACAAAGAAAGCTGAGTTCCAACTCGTTGTGAAAAGCAATCAAAGCTAAAGAAAACTAAAAAGGAAACTAAAAGCAAGACGCTCCAAGCATAGCACATAACACATGAAGTGATAAAAATATAGTGGAACGAAAGACGAACTGATAATTGTTGATGGAGAAGGGGATGCACGGGGGCATCCCCAAGCTTAGACGCTTGAGTCTTCTTGAATATTTCTTGGGGGTGCATGGGGGCATCCCCAAGCTTGAGCGTCTGACACTCCTGAATCTTTTTATCATCTTCCCTCGCACACTTGAAAACTCCCTTCATACATAACTCATCATAATCTGATTAGCGAGGTTAGTACCCATAATAAAATAATCGTTCCTTGCTGGAAATAAAGATATTCTTGAAGTTCTACTGTTTATCAAGATTGCCAAAAGGTTTTTGCAAAGAAAAAGCAAACTCTAGGTTTGCAAAATGAAGGAAAGGCAAAACAGGACAGAATCTGTGAAAAACAGAACAGCAGGTAGTAAATGATTTTTCCGGGGCACTTCTGCAACTCTAATCAAAAAACTCAAAACAGACGCACGAAAGAAAATTATATAGAGCACGCTGTCAAAATAATTCAGACCAAAAAGATGATCTGGTGATTTTATACGAATTTTTCTATCCAAGGACAGAATCTGTTTCCTGGACAGCACGTCACAACTTTTGAACTTTCTTGCAATCAGAGGCTAAACTTGGCACAAAGCTGAAAAATAAAGATACAATGATGTTGCTACAGTAGTAACAAACATCAAGACCACTAAAACTTAAAGTAAACATAACAAGGGTTGTCTCCCTAGAGCTCTTTCTTTATAGCCATAAAGATAGGCTTAAGACTTTAATGATGCTCTCGTATGAATAAGAGCTGAAGAACAAAAGAGAGCATCAAGAAGCAAATACCAAACACATTTAAGCCTAACATGCTTCCTATGCATAGGAATATTGCAATAGAATAATTCATTGAAGCACAAAGCAACTAGCATAGGAAGGCAAAACAAGCATAACTTCAAAATATTCAACATAAAGAGAGGAAACTTCTTATTATTAAGATATTTAGAACCAAGTCTCCCTCTCTCATTATAAATTTCAGTGGCATCATGGATGAACTCAACAATATAAGCATCACATAAAGCATTGTTACCATGATCCACATGCAAAAAGGTACTCTTACTCTCCACATAAGCATAATCTTTCTCATTGGTAATAGTGGGAGTAGGACTATCATAAACAACTTGAACACTATAGATTAATTGTGTATTAGGAGGGTGGTGTTCAACAAGGGAGTAATTCCCTCCATGATTATGACAAGTTTCATCAGGATAATTTCTCCTTATGTCATAGATACCTTTATAATCACTATAGGTTGGAGTTATGACATCATCATAGTAGAGAAGAGCATTATCATTGCTAGCAACTATATTTGTAATCATGTTGTCTTTATTCTTACTAGCAAAAGAATTATCAATTATCACATCACTAGTGGGTAAAGGATTTGCAATCCTATCATCCCCAAGCTTAGAGCTTCCCATATCATCACTTTCAGAGTTGGTACCAAAAAGATTTTCAAGATCATAAGTAGCATTATCATCATTTTCCCAATCACAATAAGTAACATGCATATCATAATCAAAATCATCTTCAATAGTACCTACGGACGTATCATCAAGATGATAATTAAGGCAATAAACTTCACCTTCTTCTTTAAACTTACAATCGTTAGGATAAAAGTTGATGGGAGGAATATGCTCAGGCCAGGTTGATACCCATTCTTCTTCTTTCTTGCTCCTCTTCCTCCTCCTCTTTTTTTTCTTCTTCTTAACCTTAGGAGGGAGTGGTTGGAGATGAAGATTCTCCACATATCCTGGTTTATCATTAGAAACAATAGGGGAAACTTGGGAGAAACTCTCCTTTTTATTAGCAGAAATATAAGAGACATTTTTATACTTTGGTAAAGTTCCCTCCTTTATAATCTTACCTATGTAATCATTTTCATGGCAATTAACAACACAATAGAGATGGCAATTTTGCAAAGTGTTTTTTACTCCTATGGCATTATCATCCAGCCAAGAAGTCTTTTCTGATAACTCTTCACACATCAAAAATAACGTAAGCTCATCATAAAGATCAGAGGTGATCATGTTATCACACAAGCGGTTAACAGTTATATTTTGAAAGTTCATGCATTGAAAATTAAAGTGACCCTCTATACGGCAAAGTTCACAAAGGATAAAGGTCACACAATTCTCTAGCAATTTCATTTAAATCTCTGACCCAAGTGATTGTTCTTTCATGCTTATGTTGCTTACAATACTTCTCTTCTTCAATCATAGGCCTTTCACAAGGTCTATCCACTCCACAAAAATTAACATGCTTATATAAAACTTCATTTTTAGGAATTGGATCATGCATGTTGCAATCATCATGAACAATTTCATTTTCTTTGCAAGTCTCTTTAAAAGGTTTATGATACTTGACCCAATCCTCCTTAGGCATATTAAGATGTGAAGCAAAAGATTTGAGGAAATCAACAAGGAGTTGAGAATCAAGCCCAAACTTCGCACTAAACTTATTAAAACTTGTAGTTTCAACAAAGGACTTAATGCAATCATACTCATAAATTATACCTGCTCTTTACCTTTGTCGATCTCCCAATCTTCAGTGTTGCGTTGAATTCTTTCAAGGAGTTCCCATTTAGCATCAATCTTTTTGTTTGTGAAAGAACCCATAGAGGAAGCGTCGAGCAAATCTTTATCTTGTCGAGAAAGCCTCGCATAGAAATTAGTAATAATCATATCTTTGGGGAGCCCATGGTTAGGACATTTTAGCATTAACGTTTTCAGTCTCCCCCAAGCTTGAGCTATGCTCTCTCCGTCATGAGGATAGAAATTATAAACATAATTCCTATTCTCATGGACTTCATGAAGAGGATAAAACTTGGAGTAAAAGAGAGACTGGATCTCTTCCCAATCCAGCAGGTGAGAGTCATCTAGTAGCCTATACCATTCCAATGCTTTTCCTTTCAGTGACAAGGCAAATAATTTTGTGGGGACCCCGACTCATAAGTCGTGATCACCGAATGCACGTGTACAGTGATCCCAGAGATCAATGCTCACTGAACACACAGAAGCTGAATAACAAGAGTCTTACATCCATACATACCGTATTACACAAATAGGACCGTTAAGGTCAAGTCTTGAATATATCATCGCAGCGGAAATCTTCAATACCATCTTGGACCCATGCCATCTGCCTTTAACCCTATAGGCATTCTGACTAGGAAGCGTCCTAGCTCGCATGCTCGTCACCAAGAAATCTTCATCATAACCTGGTCTCTCATGCCTGGCCAATAAAATAACCAGTGGCAAGCCAATGAGTACATTGAATGTACTCGCAAGCAACCCAAGAGTGATGACAGAATAATTATGCAAGGCTCTACTGCTAAGTTGGCGGTTTTGCGGAAAGCTAGTTTTTCATATGCAAGTATGATCAACATATAACATGGACATGCATGTGTCTGCAACAAGTATCAGGAGGTCACAGACATCATTACCAAGAATCAGTTGTAATCAACTCATGTTCAAGCTCATTGAGACTTTCTCACAATCACATCAACAATATCCCTGAATCGTGTTGTTTCCCAGAAACTTATGGACATAGTCTAAGTAGCACCACCCAACTATCCTTGACCGCGGACACGGCTATTCGAATAGTTTGACACTCTGCAGAGGTTGCACACTTTACCCACAAGATCCGGGGAACTTCCATGTCATCCACGACCCGCGATACCTCAAGTACCCGGGGTAAGCACCCGATCACTATCTTTCCCTAGACGACACTAACATAGAGTACACTCGATTGGTAATAGCCCCGTGCCCCACATTTCTCATATTATAAATTGTGGAGCCTCGCTCCGTATTCATCACATACCACAAGCATGGGGTACCAACGGTGTGTCCGGTGCCCTGTGAAAACAGTCATGGCCGCCTATCCAAGCACGACCCCGTCCCGAGAGTGACCTCATGTCACCCCCGTCACTAGTAGTGCGGGCACCATGCTAGTATCGACCTAGGTAATCAATAATGCCATTTCCCATATAAGGGTAGAGTGGTTGCGCATGTTTGGTTCGGACGGTAGTCACACCTAAATCTAATCCATCTCTTTAAACAACACTTCCGTCAAGCCTCGGCACACTACTTCTTCACCACCAAGTAATGCCCTAGCTCCTCATCAACTCCCAGGGGCATTAGTGGCACCCGCCGGGTCTTTTGCAAGTATGTCAGACCACACTTGTTTCACTCAATGCATAATGTTGGGGAACGATGCATGGAAAACAAAAATTTTTCTCTACGTTCACCAAGATCAATCTAGTAGATGCAACTACGAGGGGAGAGTAGGATCCACATACCCTTGTAGATCGCTAAGCGGAAGCGTTAAGAACGCGGTTGATGGAGTCGTACTCGCCGCGATTCAGATCGCTGAAGATCCAAGCACCGAAGCAACGGTGCCTCCGCGTTCTTCACACGTACGGCTCGGGGACGTCTCCTCCTTCTTGATCCAGCAAGGGGTGGAGGAGAGGTTGATGGAGAACCGGCAGCACGACGGCGTGGTGGTGATGGTGGAGGAGAATTCCAGCAGGGCTTCGCCTAAGCACCGCGGGAGAAGAAGATGTTATGGGGGAGGGAGGGCAGCACCGAGGCACGAACTTGTGTTTGCTGCCCTCCCTCTACCCCTCTATATATAGGGGGAAGGAGGAGAGGGGGGGCGCCCTAGGGTTTCCCCTAGGGGGGCCGGCGGCCAGGGCAGAGGGGGGGCGGCGGCCAAGGGCTGCGCCTGGCCCTAGGGTTTCCCCCCCTAGGTGCCTTGCCCCCCACTCCAAGGGGTGCGGCTGCCCTAGGGGGCCCAGCCCCCCTTAGCCGCATGAGGAAAGGGCCCAGGGGGGGCGCACAGCCCCTTGAGGGCTGTGGTGTCCCCCCTTGTGGCCCATTAGGCCCAGAAACACTTCCGGGACCCCCGAAACCCTTTCCGGTAATCCGCCGATTTCCCGATGCTCCCCGGAACACTTCCGGACTCCGAAACCTTTCATCCTATATATCAATCTTCGTCTCCGGACCATTCCGGAGACCCTCGTCATGTCCGGGATCTCATCCGGGACTCCGAACAACCTTCGGTAACCATGCACTTTTCTCACTAACAACCCTAGCGTCACCGAACCTTAAGTGTGTAGACCCTGCGGGTTCGGAAACCATGTAGACATGACCGAGACACTCCCAGGTCAATAACCAATAGCGGGATCTGGATACCCATATTGGTTCCCACATGTTTCTCGATGATCTCATCGGATGAACCACGATGTCAAGGATTCAGGCAATCCCGTATACAGTTCCCTTTGTCTCGTCGGTATGTTACTTGCCCGAGATTCGATCGTCGGTATCTCTATACCTAGTTCAATCTCGTTACCGGCAAGTCTCTTTACTCGTTACCGTAATACATAATCCCGTGACCAACTACTTAGTCACTTTGAGCTCATTGAGATGACGTATTACCGAGTGGGCCCGGAGATACCTCTCCGTCACACGGAGTGACAAAACCCAGTCTCGATCCATGTCAACTCAACAGACACCCTCGGAGATACCTGTAGAGTACCTTTATAGTCACCCAGTTACGTTGCGACGTTTGGCACACACAAAGCACTCCTACGGTGTCAGTGAGTTACATGATCTCATGGTCATAGGAACTTATACTTGACATGCAGAAAACTATAGCGATAACTGACACGATCAAAAGCTATGTTTAACGTTTGGGTCTCGTCCATCACATCATTCTCCTAATGATGTGATCCCGTTATCAAATGACAACTCATGTCTATGACCTGGAAACCGCGGTCATCTTTGATCAACGAGCTAGTCCTGTAGAGGCTCACTAGGGACACAAAGTCTGTCTATTTATCCACACATGTATTTGAGTTTCCAATCAATACAATTATAGCATGGATAATAAACGATTATCATGAACAAGGAAATATAATAATAACTCTTTTATTATTGCCTCTAGGGCATATTTCCAACAGTCTCCCACTTGCACTAGAGTCAATAATCCAGCATTACAAGGTAATGAATCTAACACCCATAGAGTCTTGGTGTTGATCGTGCTTAGCCCGTGGAAGAGGCTTAGTCAACGGATCTGCAACATTCAAATCCGTGTGTACTTTGCAAATGTTTATGTCCTCCTCCTTGACCGAATCGCGGATGGAATTGAAGCGTCGCTTTATGTGTCTGGTCCTCTTGTGAAACCTTGGTTCCTTGGCTAGAGCAATGGAACCAGTGTTGTCACAGAACAGAGTCATTGGGTTCAGTGCACTAGGCACAACTCCAAGATCTGTCATGAACTCCTTCATCCAGACACCTTCCTTTGCCGCCTCCGAGGCAGCTATATACTCCGCTTCACATGTAGAATCAGCTACCACGCTCTGCTTGGAACTGCACCAGCTTACCGCTCCCCCGTTGAGAATATATACGTATCCGGTTTGAGACTTAGAGTCATCCGGATCAGTGTCAAAGCTTGCATCGACGTAACCCTTTACGACGAGCTCTTGATCACCTCCATAAACGAGAAACATCTCCTTAGTCCTTTTCAGGTACTTTAGGATATTCTTGAACGCTGTCCAGTGATCCATACCAGGATTACTTTGAAACCTTCCGGCCATACTTATGGCAAGGCTGACATCTGGTCTTGTGCACAGCATCGCATACATGATAGAGCCTATGGCTGAAGCATAGGGGACGACACTCATCTTTTCTCTATCTTCCGCAGTCACTGGGCATTGAGTCTTACTCAACTTTGTACCTTGCAATACCGGCAAGAACCCCTTCTTGGATTGATCCATTTTGAACTTCTTCAAAACTTTATCAAGGTATGTGCTTTGTGAAAGTCCTATCAAGCGTCTTGATCTATCTCTATAGATCTTGATGCCCAATATGAAAGCAGCTTCACCGAGATCTTTCATCGAAAAACTCTTGTTCAAATACCCCTTCACGCTATCCAAAAATTCTATATTGTTTCCAATCAGCAATATGTCATCCACATATAATATTAGAAACGCTATAGAGCTCCCACTCACTTTCTTGTAAATACAAGCTTCATTGTAAACTTGTATAAACCCAAACGCTTTGATCACCTCATCAAAGCGAAGATTCCAACTCCGAGATGCCTGCACCAGCCCATAAATGGAACGCTGGAGCTTGCATACTTTGTCAGCATTCTCTGGATCGACAAAACCTTCCGGTTGCATCATATACAACTCTTCCTTAAGAAAACCGTTAAGGAACGCTGTTTTGACATCCATCTGCCAAATTTCATAATCGAAATATGCAGCTATTGCTAACATGATTCGGACGGATTTAAGCATTGCTACGGGTGAGAAAGTCTCATCGTAGTCAATCCCTTGAACTTGTGAAAAACCCTTTGCCACAAGTCGAGCTTTATACACGGTGACATTACCGTCAGCGTCCGTCTTCCTCTTAAAAATCCATTTATTCTGAATGGCCTTCCGCCCTTCAGGTAATACTTCCAAAGTCCATACTTTGTTTTCATACATGGATCCCATCTCGGATTTCATGGCCTCTAACCATTTGTCGGAATCCGGGCCCACCATCGCTTCTCCATAGCTCGTAGGTTCACCGTTGTCTAACAACATGACCTCCAAGACAGGGTTACCATACCACTCAGGTGCAGTGCGTACCCTTGTCGACCTACGAGGTTCGGTAGTAACTTGATCAGAAGCTCCTTGATCATCATCATTGGCTTCCTCTTCAACCTCTGCAGGCTCCACAAAAACATCTTTCTGCGCTGCGCTACTCTCTGGTTGAAGCAGAGGTTCAATAACCTCATCAAGTTCTACCTTCCTCCCACTCAATTCTTTCGAGAGAAACTCTTTCTCGAGAAAGTACCCGTTCTTAGCGACAAACACTTTGCCTTCGGATATGAGATAGAAGGTGTACCCAACTGTTTCTTTTGGGTATCCTATGAAGACACATTTGTCCGCTTTGGGTTCGAGCTTTTCTGGCTGAAGCCTTTTGACATAAGCATCGCAACCCCAAACCTTGAGAAAAGACAACTTCGGTTTCTTACCAAACCATAGTTCATACGGTGTTGTCTCAACGGACTTAGATGGAGCCCTATTTAAAGTGAATGCAGCTGTCTCTAACGCATATCCCCAAAACGATAGTGGCAAATCGGCAAGAGACATCATAGAACGTACCATATCTAATAGGGTTCGATTACGACGTTCGGACACACCATTACGCTGTGGTGTTCCAGGTGGCGTCAACTGTGAAACAATTCCACATTTTCTTAAGTGATCACCAAACTCATAACTCAGATATTCTCCCCCTCGATCAGATCGTAGGAACTTGATCTTCTTGTTACGATGATTTTCAACTTCACTCTGAAATTGCTTGAACTTTTCAAAAGTTTCAGACTTATGCTTCATTAAGTAAATATACCCATATCTACTTAAGTCGTCAGTGAAGGTGAGAAAATAACGATATCCACCGCGCGCCGTCACACTCATCGGACCGCACACATCAGTATGTATGATTTCCAATAAGTCACTTGCCCGTTCCATTGTCCCTGAAAACGGGGTCCTTGTCATCTTGCCCATGAGGCACGGCTCGCACGTGTCAAGTGATTCAAAATCAAGAGACTCCAAAAGTCCATCAGCATGGAGCTTCCTCATGCGTTTCACGCCGATATGACCCAGACGGCAGTGCCACAAGAAAGTGGTATTATCATTATCAACTCTACATCTTTTGGCATCAATGTTGTGAACATGTGTATCATCACTATCGAGATTCAATAAAAATAAACCCCTAACTTCGGGTGCATGACCATAAAAGATATTACTCATATAAATAGAACAACCATTATTCTCTGACTTAAATGAGTAACCGTCTCGCAATAAACAAGATCCAGATATAATGTTCATGCTTAACGCAGGCACTAAATAACAATTATTCAGGTTCATAACTAATCCCGATGGTAATCGAAGAGCGAGCGTGCCGACGGCGATCACATCAACCTTGGAACCATTTCCCACGCGCATCATCACTTCGTCCTTCGCCAGCCTCCGTTTATTCCGCAGTTCCTGTTTAGAGTTGCAAATGTGAGCAACCGAACCGGTATCAAATACCCAGGCACTACAACGAGAGTTGGTAAGGTACACATCAATAACATGTATATCACATATACCTTTGTTGTTGTTGGCCCCCTTCTTGTCCGCCAGATACTTGGGGCAGTTCCGCTTCCAGTGGCCGTTCCCCTTGCAATAGAAACACTCAGTCTCTGGCTTGGGCCCAGCCTTGGGTTTCTTCACTGGATTAGCAACTGCTTTGCCACCCTTCTTAGAGTTACCCTTCTTGCCCTTGCCATTCTTCTTGAAACTGGTGGTTTTATTGACCATCAACACTTGATACTCCTTCTGGATGTCTGCCTCAGCGACTTTCAGCATCGAAAACAGCTCGGCGATGGTTTTGTTCATCCCTTGCATGTTATACTGCTGCACGAAGCTCTTGTAGCTTGGAGGGAGTGACTGGAGAATTCTGTCAATGATAGCCTCATCCGGGAACACAAGTCCCAGATCAGCTATGCGGGTATAGTACCCAGACATCTTCAGCAAGTGCTCACTGACAGACGAATTCTCCTCCATCTTGCAAGCAAAGAATTTATCGGTGGTTTCATACCTCTCGATCTTAGCATTCTTTTCAAAGATGAACTTCAACTCCGTGTACATCTCATATGCACCATGACGTTCAAAACGCCTTTGAAGTCCTCCTTCCAAGCCGTACAACATGGCACACTGCACTATCGAATAGTCATCCGAACGTGTCTGCCAGACGTTCAAAACGTCCGCAGGGGCTGTAGGAGCGGGGGGGTCACCTAGCGGTGCATTTAGGACATAAACCTTTTGGGCAGCTGTGAGGATGATCCTCAGATTGCGGAGCCAGTCCACAAAGTTGCTCCCGTCATCTTTCAGTTTAGCTTTCTCTAGGAACGCATTAAAATTCAGGGGAGCTACTGTGCGAGCCATCTACAACCAAAAATTTGCAAAGACATTTTAGACTATTGTTCATGATAAGTGAGTTACTACCTAATCAAATTATTTATAACTCCCACTCAAATTGACATCCCTCTGGTCATTCGAGCGTGACATGATCCAAATTCACCAACCCAAGTCCGATCATCACGTGAGATGAGGTGGTGTCAATGGTGAACATCAACATGTTGATCATATCTACTATATGACTCATGCTCGACCTTTCGGTCCTCCGTGTTCCGAGGCCATGTCTGTACATGCTAGGCTCGTCAAGTCTAACCCGAGTGTTCTGCATGTGCAAAACTGTCTTGCACCCGTTGTATGCGAACGTAGAGTCTATCACACCCGATCATCACGTGGTGCTTCGAAACGACGAACCTTCGCAACGGCGCACACTCGGGGGGAACACAATTTTATCTTGAAATTTTAGTGAAGGATCATCTTATAATGCTACCGTCGTCCTAAGCAAAATAAGATGCATAAAAGGATTAACATCACATGCAAATCATAAGTGACATGATATGGCCATCAACTCGTGCTTTTGATCTCCATCTCCAAAGCACCGGCATGATCTCCATCGTCACCGGCGCCACACCATGATCTCCATCATCATGATCTCCATCATCGTGTTGCCATCTGGGTTGTCGCGCGCCCACCATGCTCTTACTACTATTGCTACCGTTTAGCGATAAAGTAAAGCATTACAAAGCGCTAAATGATTGACACGCAGGTCATACAAAAAATAAAGACAACCCTATGGCTCCTGCCGGTTGCCGTATGCATCGACATGCAAGTCGATATTAACTATTACAACATGATCATCTCATACATCATTTATATCTCATCATGTCATTGGCCATATCATATCACATACATACCCTGCAAAAACAAGTTAGACGTCCTCTAATTTGTTGTTGCATGTTTTACGTGGCTGCTACGGGTATCTAGCAAGAACGCTTCTTACCTACGCAAAGCCACAACGGTGATATTCAAGTTGCTATTTAACCTTCTACAAGGACCGCCTTGTTCTATTCCGATTCAACTAAGATAGGAGAGACAGACACCCGCCAGCCATCTTATGCAACAAAAGTCACATGTGTGTCGATGGAACCGGTCTCATGTACGTGGACATGTAAAGTTGGTCCGGGCCGCTTCATCCCATAATACCGCTGAATCAAGAAAGACTAAGGAGGGCAGCAATTTAAACATCAACGCCCACAAACCCTTTTGTGTTCTACTCGAGAAAGCATCTACGCAAGATCCTAGCTCATGATGCCACTGTTGGGGAACGATGCATGGAAAACAAAAAATTTTCTCTACGTTCACCAAGATCAATCTAGTAGATGCAACTACGAGGGGAGAGTAGGATCCACATACCCTTGTAGATCGCTAAGCGGAAGCGTTAAGAACGCGGTTGATGGAGTCGTACTCGCCGCGATTCAGATCGCTGAAGATCCAAGCACCGAAGCAACGGTGCCTCCGCGTTCTTCACACGTACGGCTCGGGGACGTCTCCTCCTTCTTGATCCAGCAAGGGGTGGAGGAGAGGTTGATGGAGAACCGGCAGCACGACGGCGTGGTGGTGATGGTGGAGGAGAATTCCAGCAGGGCTTCGCCTAAGCACCGCGGGAGAAGAAGATGTTATGGGGGAGGGAGGGCAGCACCGAGGCACGAACTTGTGTTTGCTGCCCTCCCTCTACCCCTCTATATATAGGGGGAAGGAGGAGAGGGGGGGCGCCCTAGGGTTTCCCCTAGGGGGGCCGGCGGCCAGGGCAGAGGGGGGGCGGCGGCCAAGGGCTGCGCCTGGCCCTAGGGTTTCCCCCCCTAGGTGCCTTGCCCCCCACTCCAAGGGGTGCGGCTGACCTAGGGGGCCCAGCCCCCCTTAGCCGCATGAGGAGAGGGCCCAGGGGGGGGGCGCACAGCCCCTTGAGGGCTGTGGTGTCCCCCCTTGTGGCCCATTAGGCCCAGAAACACTTCCGGGACCCCCGAAACCCTTTCCGGTAATCCGCCGATTTCCCGATGCTCCCCGGAACACTTCCGGACTCCGAAACCTTTCATCCTATATATCAATCTTCGTCTCCGGACCATTCCGGAGACCCTCGTCATGTCCGGGATCTCATCCGGGACTCCGAACAACCTTCGGTAACCATGCACTTTTCTCACTAACAACCCTAGCGTCACCGAACCTTAAGTGTGTAGACCCTGCGGGTTCGGAAACCATGTAGACATGACCGAGACACTCCCAGGTCAATAACCAATAGCGGGATCTGGATACCCATATTGGTTCCCACATGTTTCTCGATGATCTCATCGGATGAACCACGATGTCAAGGATTCAGGCAATCCCGTATACAGTTCCCTTTGTCTCGTCGGTATGTTACTTGCCCGAGATTCGATCGTCGGTATCTCTATACCTAGTTCAATCTCGTTACCGGCAAGTCTCTTTACTCGTTACCGTAATACATAATCCCGTGACCAACTACTTAGTCACTTTGAGCTCATTGAGATGACGTATTACCGAGTGGGCCCGGAGATACCTCTCCGTCACACGGAGTGACAAAACCCAGTCTCGATCCATGTCAACTCAACAGACACCCTCGGAGATACCTGTAGAGTACCTTTATAGTCACCCAGTTATGTTGCGACGTTTGGCACACACAAAGCACTCCTACGGTGTCAGTGAGTTACATGATCTCATGGTCATAGGAACTTATACTTGACATGCAGAAAACTATAGCGATAACTGACACGATCAAAAGCTATGTTTAACGTTTGGGTCTCGTCCATCACATCATTCTCCTAATGATGTGATCCCGTTATCAAATGACAACTCATGTCTATGACCTGGAAACCGCGGTCATCTTTGATCAACGAGCTAGTCCTGTAGAGGCTCACTAGGGACACAAAGTCTGTCTATTTATCCACACATGTATTTGAGTTTCCAATCAATACAATTATAGCATGGATAATAAACGATTATCATGAACAAGGAAATATAATAATAACTCTTTTATTATTGCCTCTAGGGCATATTTCCAACACATAACCCCGACCCATTTTGCGTAGCCAACTACTATAGCATACATCTATTTACTCCCACCCACATAACCCTCATAGGAAGGTAGGGTCATGTTTGATGCAGGTATCAATAGTAAAGTAACAGGGGTAGCAACCAAAGTGGTTTCCCCCTCAACATGATTCCGATGCATTGAATAGTAAGGTGCTATGAGACATGCATAAAAAGGTTTCTTGAACATGGTCAAAGGGCTGCTTGCCTTATTCTCCCGAGCCTTCAAACCTTCTGGTCCATCTCCGAGTAATCCGTTTATTACGTCAACTATCGATGGAAACAATCATAATAAGCAACACAACAAGGTAAAAATAAAAGTGCTCTAAAAATAGGAGTTTGAATTTTCTAGGATACCTCTGGTCATATGATACATAACCAAGGTGGTTTCATAGGTGTTGGATCAATAGGTAGTTTGGAACATTTCAATGTGATGGAACCAAAGGGTTTATGGATTTGGAAGAAGTATACAGAAATATTTTCTTGAATGATGAGCCAAGGCACCCATCAACAAGTCATGATTTTAGAAGCATCTAGGAGTTGGTTTCTATGGATTTGGAATTCAAATGAATTTCCTAGGATTTTGCAAGGCTGATAAATATGAAGAAATGGCTCAATATTTGGTGGGGTACAGAAACTATTATTAAAAATGTTCCAAAACTAAGTTTGGACATGACAAGCATCTAGGAACTTGAATCACTGCATTTGGATCAAGATTGAGCTCTCTGTGATTTTCTAAAGTTCATCACAAAAATGAAATAAAGGCATTTGATAAATATTAGTGAAAGAAATGTTTATGGAATAATGTGCATGTTGCACCATGTGATAGAGCATGATTTTTGGAGCCATAGGAAATTTGAATCATGCAATTTGGAGTTCATTTAAATTATCTAGGCATTTTTGAAGTTGACAGAATAAAGAAAAAGAAAAGGAATAAGGGTTCACCCTATACTGCGTGCAGGGCGAGGGATAGCTCGCGGGCCGGCCCAGCGGCTCGGCCGCACGCGAGCAGGGGGCCACGCCGGAGGCTTCTTTCGAGGATGCGCTTCCGCGCGGGGGAGGCGGGCTGCTTCGAAGCCGCCTCCACTTAAACAAGTGGGCCCTGCTGGCCGGGTCGCTGCCAGGTGCCCCCCCCCC
>LR738713.1:335020416-335039751 GCA_902687465.1 Secale cereale
TATATAATTTTTCTGGATTTTTCCTGGCAGTTCTCGTAATGTGAAAACCTGAAATACAAAAACAGCCGAAAACAGAAACTGGCACTGGGGTGCACTGAGTTAATAGGTTAGTCCAAATATGATCAAAAGTGTATGGAAGTGTATAAATATCATAGCAATATCACCCAAAAGAGTCATGGAGCAAGCAGAAACTATAGATACGTTTTGGACGTATCAAACCCTAACATAACACTTACTCGTCGAATAAATTCTTGCAACATGAGACGTTGCAGCCATGTAGGTCAGTACATTGAATGTACTAGCAAATTCACACTATAGCAGTAATGATGAACAATGCCTACAACTACATGCATATTTGGCTGGTGGAGGCTGTAAGGTTGTTTTTGCATAAATCTAGTTTTTCCCTATAACAAAGGAATATATTTTATTAACTACTCATTTTAGTTAAGCAAACATTGAAAATGGTACCCCCATCTCAAGTCCCCAAGTTACCAAAATTAATAACCCAACAATTTTATTAAGTCAACTGATGAGATCAACAAATAATCCACTTATAGATACTCAAAGATGTCCATAACCGGGGATAAGGCTACTCATGAATAGTTTGTACACTCTATAGAGGTTTGTGCACTTTTCCCCACAAGACTCGACCGCCTCCGTTTAATTTCTCGCATTGCATGGTGTTTGAGAACTGGATGACCGAGACACAGTCTTTCAGAAGCATTAACTCTTTACCCTGGGTAGGCCATTACACCTACATCTGCTACATCTGCTAGTCTACCACTGAAAGAGGTCACACAACATACTCAACTATGCCGGAGCCCATAATGGCTTGTGGCTGCACACGTAAGTTTCTAGGCATGAATATATCATATGACCCCTTTGAGCCTTGGTGGCATTCCAATAGGGTGATCACACAGGTCCTCCGGGTTCCCCTAGGGCAAACACTGGTTTCTTCAGGTGCCCGGGCAAACCACTGGGTGCTCCAGGGTGCCCCAACCAATCCACCCAGATGTGTATTAAAGATTCCACCTTAAGTTTCCCTTAGTTAAATATCTCTCTCACAACTTTCATGAATCACGCATACCAATCCACGTCTACGCATGGCTAAGCAATAAGTAACAAAGCGTATATTCCCGAGGTTGATCTCAAGGCATTGGATTCCTACCTCATGAACTACTCAGCAATATCACATGTAACCAAGTCCTACTCATGCAATTGTTTGAGGGTATACCAAATGCAAGTAAAACTGGGTATTGGAAAGTATGATCAAAGTGTGAACTTGCCTTGTACTGTTGATGTAGATTCTTCACACTCATAACTTGTGATAGATCTACTCGTCACACTCTGTTCAATCTATCGTAAGCAAGCAATGGTAACCACACATAAGCAATCACTCAGAAGATCGGAAAGAACGAAGAAAACACTTTGGAAAACTTCAAAAAAAACAAGTGAATAACTCTTGCAACAGAAAACAATTTCTAACAGTACCAAAATTGAATGTATTTGGCCTTTTCAGAAAGTTTAGGTCAAGAGCTTTGATTTGCAAAAAGAATCAACTAAATCGAAGTTACGAAACTCAAGTTATGATCAAACGAAGTTCAAATTCAAATCTGGTTGAAATCAACTTTTAAAACTTTCAAAAACATCTTCAAGTTGTTTTATTGGATAGAGGGGATCATAACGACGAAGTGGGCATTGGTTTCGTTGGATTTGGACTAACGAGTAAAAAGTTGTGAAGGGTTTAAGTACAGGGGCTAAACTGTAGATAAAATATTTATAGAAAGGTCCCTGATGAAAAATAACAGAAAAAAGAAAAAACTATTTAACGAACGTTCGTTAAGAAAACCTAACGAACGAAAACGTTTGTTGAAACTAGCTAAACAGAAAACGCTCACTATTTAAATAACTAAATAAAACAAAACTGAAGAAAACCTAAACCTAAAGAAAAATAAACCAGACCAGGGTTTTATTACCGGTTTTGGCGGCTTTCCAAAAAAACGGCGACTCACGGGTTCGGTCGAAGTGGATCGGGTCGAGCGGGTTCGGGCGGCGGCCAGAAAACCAACGACGGCGGCGGCGTTCTCCGGTGAGCGGGGCGAGGCTGGCGGCGGCAGCGCAGCGCGGGTGGCGGATGGCGGCGGGGTGGCGCGGCGCGTGGCGGCGAGTGGAGCGGCGCAGCGGCGGGTGGAGCGGCGGCTCGAGCGGGCGGCGGAGCAGTGAGCAGCGGCGGCGGCGAGAAGGAGCGGCAACGGCGCTCACGCGGCGGCGCAAAGCGGTGGCGACATGGCTCGGGTGGAGGCGAGACGGGGCGGCGGCGGTGGCTTTTATGGAGGGGTGGGGCGGGGAGTGGCGTGGAGGAGGGTTAAGGGCGGCAGCGATGTCCGCGTACTGCACGGCGAATGCGAGGCGTGCGCTCGGCGGAGTCGGAGACGAAGGCGCTGGCACGCTGGGCCTCGCTTCGGGTGGGCCGACCTAGTTGGCGGAGAAAAGATTTTTTTTACACAAACATCAAAATAAATAAAACCAAAAATAATGAAATATAATATATGCATATTATATATCCGAATTTTCAGAAAAAGATTCCCTACAACGTGAACATTTTCCTACATTCAAATAAAATCCTCAAAATTTTAAATAAATAATAAAGTGCTACTTTGCAATAAAATCTAATAAAAATCATTTTAAAAATGCCAAAATGATTTCAAATTTATTTCTCTCCAATTTTCTATTGTGGGGAATCATTTTACCCTATTTTCTATATATTATATTTTGCACAAAAATAATTTGAATAAAACCCAATAACTCAAATTTTGAAAATGAGTTTCAGAATATTTCAAAAGAACTTCCAACTCATATTTCTTATAATTTGAAAAAGTCATTTTATCTTCTCTCGGGAAAATCATTGTGTTGCATAAAGTTTCTAAATTTGAAATATTTCGAGAATGAAATTAAAAATCCTTTCAGAACCATTTTTCATTTATTAAATGGAAGAAGTCATATTATCTTCACTCGAGGGTTTTGTGTTGAAATGAATTTGAATTATAAATGCAAAGTGAAAGTTTGGAAAAGTCATTTCATTCCCTCTCATTTCACTTTCAAAAGTTTTAAATTTTACTCAAATTCACATTGCACATCACGAAAGAAATCAAAACTATCTATTTAACATAACATTCCAAAATTTAGAATTTTGGGATGTTACAAACCTACCACACTTAAAATGAATCTCGTCCTCGAGATTCAGAGAGGCTAGCAAGAAATAGGTTGGGGTTCGGGGTCTCCTAACAAATCCATTGATTGGTATGGTCTAGTGTGCTACCACACTTAGAAGCATGGTTATGCTTCCATCAAGAGCTCATATACTCTGTCCCTCTCTGTGTGGCAATGTCGATCTTCTCAAATCTTCGGGGTAATTCCTTTTCTGGGCTCTTCCGGTAGTGGCATAATCTTTGCCCTCCATTCCTGTGTCCTTTCATCTTGATAAGGTTCTTCTGAGATTGGTTCTTCTTAGCTGACAGGTCTCGCGTCAATACTAAACAAAAGCAATATCTCATGGTGGTCATCAAGCAATTTGATTGGGTCCCTGCAAAAACGGGTCTGGGCTTCATTCTCACCGTATGACCTACGGTTGGCATCAACTGCCTTGTACAAGGGAAAATTGTCATACCATTCTAAGGTTTAAACGAGGTTTTGATATCCTCGTCTCTCTACTATAGGTAAGTCTCTCAGATTTACCATCCCGTATAACAAAGGCGAATAATAAGAGTAAGTCGTTATGGTGATCAATCCATTCCGCACCTGTGACACCCCGAGACCGGTGCGCCAGGTGTCAGCCAGTTATTCGTCGTCGTTGCCATGTCATCTGCTTGTGTGTTGCATCTTGCCATGTCATCATGTGTGTTGCATCAGCATGTTTTCAAAACTTGCATCCGCCCAAGTTCGCCCGTCCTTTCCATTGTCCGTTCTGAGCCCAGACACACTTGCACGCGCCCGTGGTGCCTCCGAATATTTATTTTATGAGTGGCTGAAAAACGTTCTCGGAATGGGTTGAAACTTGGCGTGTGGTCTTATTATAGTGTAGACAGGCCGCCTACCAAATTTCGTCGCATTCGGAGCTCGTTTGGTAGCTCAACGGTTAACCGTGTTAACCACCGGAAGCCTCTTCTCTTTTGGCCCAGCACCCCTTTCACACAACCCACCTTACCCGTTCTAACCCCTCCATGCTCTTGGTCGTTCGATCACAAACGCGTGGCCGCGAACGGCTCCTCATTTGGACACTCCTAGCTCCCTCTAGCTATAAATATGTGCCTCCTCTCCATTTTCGCGCAGATCCAACCCTAAAAATGCTCCTCCCCGCGCAGCCGGACATGTCCACTCTGCCTGGACATGTCCATCCCCACCTTCCACGTCGCCGCAGCCAATCCGGGGCTGCCACCTCAGCGCCACCGCCGCCCCGGACCAATGACAGGCCGCCACGTGGCCGGCGCCACCTCCCACCTCGCCGCAGCCCACACGGCCCGGATCGGACCCGCCCGGGCCCGGATCATCCACCGCCGCCGTGCCTAGCGCCCCGCGCCTCCTGTGCCTTCTCGCTCCTCCGCCGCCGGCAGCCAGCTCGCCGGAGCCGGGCGCCGCCCCGCCTCCGAGGTCCTCCAGCCCGTAGCTCCCCATGCTGCTTCGTCCTTTCGCCGCCGCCGCAGGGGACTGCCCCGGCCCGATCCGGCGAGGAGCCACCGGATCCGGTCGGCCCCGACCTCCCCGACCCTCCCCGTCGCCGGTGCCGGCCATGGCCGCCGCAGTTTGCGCCGCCGCCGGCCTGCCCGTCGTTCGGGACGACGCCAGCAGCCGTTCCTCCGCAAGGCCGACCCACTCCTCCCGACCGCGAGGACCAGCCACCCGGCCGAGGCCCAGGCCCAGATCCATAACCGCTGGCCTAGCTGCCCCAGGGCCCAGCGTGCCTGGCCTGCCTCCTCTTCTTTGGGCCGAAGCCCATGGGTGAGCCATCCCCTAAGCCCGCCCTGGCTGTGTTTTAGTATTAGACGCGCCTGTGTTTTTTTTCCTAAGTCCTAAATTTCTGCTAAGTCTTTTTCTGTGTAATTTTGTTGCATCTTTGACTGCTAATAACTTTTTGTGTGCTTATCCAAATAGAGTGAATGTTATGTCAAAATGATCGTGGTGATATGCTCTACACTTTGTTCCATTGTGCCATGCTTGTTTGAGTTCATCTAGATGCTTTAATATCTGTTGCAAGAGTGCTACTTGCTATAAACTGCTGCTACTTGTTATTTTGTTACCATGTTTGAGATATGATAACTTGGTGCATGTTTATCCAAATGATGCATATGATATGTCAAAATGTTCATCATGAGATGCTCTACATGTTGGTTGCTATAACATGCATGTTAGAGTTCATTTTGCCATGTTAATCTCTGTTGCAAAAGTGCATGTGGCTGTTAGGTTTTGTAACTTGTTACGAGATGCCTAGTTGAGGAGCTCGTTTCTATTGATGTGTTTGTTCCTATGTCACATGCCCGTATGTTTTAGATTCCTCATCATGTGTTCTTTGCTGTGGTGCAAACCATTTGCCATGATAAGCCTTGTGTTGACTTAAACTTGCTTGCAAACATGCCATGCCAACTTAATTGTTTTAACACTTAGTGAAATTTCACTAAGTCTGGAATCTATCTTATCCTGATGCTATGTTTGCTTGATGTCCTAGGCAAATCCATGTTAGTTTTGGGGTGGCCATTGATCATTCCTTGATGTATATGTTGTTATCTATCCATTCATGCCCTTACTTGCTCATATGGCTTGTTGTAACTTATTTAGTTCTTGCTCCCAAGTTGCTATAAAATATTACTGTCAGGTTTTTAATGTCATGATCAAAATATTGTAGCTTGTTGCTATTGATCCATGCCTCCTATGGAGATGCTCCAATGGAGTTGTTTGTTGTAGGATATGTCTACTTAATGTCCATGCTTCTTGTCACCATGTTTGAGTGTTGTAGAGTATATATTTCTTGCTCCAAAGTTGCTATGTGGCTATTAGTTTCAGCTTTGCATTGTTTCTTGTTTCGGGTGTATCTTTTAGCCCGTAGCTCCGTTTTGGGTGTGCCTTACATGAAACTTGTGTGATTTTGCATATAGAATCATAATATCATCTTTTTTACATGTTTGGAGTATGTTTGCTTTATGTTTGGGTGCACCTTACACCGTTGCCATACTTGTCTTGTTTTGCTCATATCTTCTAGGCCGTATCTCCGAATTAAACAAACTTTATATGAAACTTGACAAGAATTTCGTGTAGATCATCATGGTGCAAGTTAACTTGCTGTTTAACAACTTGAACATAAGGTTTGTTCAGATCTGGACTAATTTCAAGTCATGCACATGAGGGCTTACCGGATTTGTTATATGTAGTTTCCGGCCTCATTTAAACTTGTTGACTTGTGTTGTTTTTCTGTGCTTCCTACCTTGCCATGTATTGCATCATATATAGACTGTGTTGTTTTTCTGTGCTTCCTACCTTGCCATGTTTTGCTTCCTGTACAGACTTGTAGTGCATCCTATATAGAATTGTCTTGCATCCTACTTGGTTGTGCATATTGTCATGTTCTTGTGTTGTTTTCATGTGCTTCCTACCTTGCCATGTATTGCTTCCTGTATAGATTTGTCTTGCATCATACTTGGTTGAGCATATTGACATGTTCTTGTGTTGTTTTCTGTGCTTCCTACCTTGCCATGTTTTGCTTCCTGTATAGACTTGTTGTGCATCATATGTAGACTTGTTTTGCATCATACTTGGTTGAGCATATTGTCATGTCTCGTGTGGTGTGTTTACCGTGTTGCTTGCTTCTTCTCGTTAGTGCTTGTTCCGTTGCGTTCGTGAGGATTCGTTCGTCTACCCGTGGTTCTTCTTCAAGGCTTCTTCTTCGTCTTCCTCATGGATCCGTTCTTCTTCCTTGCGGGATCTCAGGCAAGATGACCATACCCTTGGATACCTTTACTATCATTGCCTTTGCTTAGTTGTATCGATGCTATCGTTATATGTCGCGCTACCCATCTTATTGTCAGCCCCTCTCCTTGTTGCCATGAAACCTCTAACCTTTGACACCTTCCTAGCAAAAACCATTGTTTGGCTATGTTACCCGCTTGCTCAGCCCCTCTTATAGTGTTGTTAGTTGCAGGTGAAGATGAAGTTCGTTCCAGGCGGGAACTTGTTGTTGGTATATCACAATATGTTATATATATAATAACACACCTATATACTGGGCATGGGTGGAAGGCTTGGCCTTTTGCTCGGTGTTTTGTTCCACTCATGCCACCTTAGGCGCCGATAAACCGGCATTATGTTCCTTGATTTTGCGTTCCTTACACGGTTGGGTATATGGGGACCCCTTGACAGTTCGTCTTTGAATAAAACTCCTCCAGCAAGGCCCAACATTGGTTTTAATTTGCTCATAATAACAACTTAATTAATTAATTAAATTGCATAGGGAGTTAGCGCTACCCGAGGATTTCTTTCTACATACAGGGGGGCCAGTGCTGATGGTGTTGGTCCCAAACGGGCAACCTGCGGGGCCGCCTCGGGGAAACTCGAGGTATCTGGCATACCTGTAGCTTGTCCCATCCGGACATAGCCTGAGACGAGATACGCGCGGCTACTATCAGGGTGTCGGCACGCCGGGAGGTATTGCTGGACTTGTTTTACCATTGTCGAAATGTCTTGTGCACCGGGATACCGAGCCTGATCGGATTTCCCTAAGATAAGGGGTGATATTATATTTATCACTTCAGCTGATCGTGAGAGCTTGTGATGGGCTAAGTTGGGACACCCCTGCAGGGTTATGATCTTTCGAAAGCCGTGCCCGCGGTTATGTGGCAGATTGGAATTTGTTAATGTCCGGTTGTAGAAAACTTGACAGAGGATCCGAAGTAAAACACACAACTGTGTGAGTAACCGTGACTGTCTCTTTTCACTTTGACAAGAGAACACGGTGGGGTTATGTTTGACTCGTAGGTAGTTCAGCATCTTTAGCGATCACTACTAGTTGCGACCTTTGCGTAGATGCTCATCTTATTCTTGTACTCATAAGTTAGCCACCATATATTGCTTAGCCACTGCTGCAACCTCACCACTTTACCTCTTCCTACCCTTTATGCTTTGATAGTCTTATTACCCATGGTTATGGGATTGCTGAGTCCTCGTGGCTCACAGATACTACAACAACAGTTGCAGGTGCAGGTTTTTGATGTCTTGACGTGAGAGCGTTGTTCGTTGTGTTGGAGTTCTTCTTCTTCTTCTTCTTCAGTCTTGGGTTAGGTTTCGGGTCGGCAGCCTGGGATAGCAGATGGATGTCGTGTTCTTTTCATTGTTTGTATCCGTAGTCGGATACCTTGTATTGATGTTGTTGTATTCATGTGACTTGTATGTATTTGTTGTATCCCCCATGTATGTATGTAATGGTATGATGTAATGATATCCATCTTGCTAAGCGCCGGAAATGCGGTTGTGCCCCAATCACGTAAGTGTCACGTGATCGGGATAGAATCGCATCTTGGGCCTGACAAGTTGGTATCAGAGCCTCGACCGACCAAAGGAGCCCCCTTGATTGATCGTAGCTTGGCCGTTGTTGAGTCTAGCAGAAAACTTTTTCGGAGTCTAGTTATATGAGAGTAGGAATTCTTTTTACTCCCCTGTCCCTTCGTCGCTCTGGTGAGGAATCTTGACGTAGGTGTTTTGAATTACTCCTCTTTCCCCTTCAATTTTTTTTAGGATCGCGTGGTTAGTTTTTCGTTCGTTGCGTTGTTAGTTCTTTCATCTGGTGCATCTCTCGTCAAGTGGATTCAACCCTCTTCTTCTTGCAAGTTCAACCTCAGTTTTTTTTCAACCGACGTTGTTTCACCTTCCAATGTGGTTTTTTCTTTTCCCACCCGCCCACCCTTTTTGCTTCTCGGACCAGAGTCCTCAGTCGAGTATCCATCCTACTCGTGGGAATCCTTTGCATTCTTCCTCAATTATTTCAACCGGTCAATTCTCATCTCGTCGTCATTATTCATCTCTTTTTCTTTCCGGTGGTTCCAATTCAAGTTTTCCGGTGTTGTTCATATTCTTTCATCGGCTCAAATGTTTCCAATTGCTCGTTCACCTCTCGCTATTTAATTATTCCGGAGTCCGAAGACATCTCAGGAGTTTCATTTGTCCTCCAATTAATTCGAGGTTGTCACCTCATTCGAGTTTTCAATCCTTCCGGTGCATTATCTCCTTTCAATCCTTTTTCAACGGTGTTTTTCTTCAGTGGGCACATAACCCACAGGTCTTTTCCCAGGATCTTACCTGACTCGTTTAATTTTCCGGAGTGTTCCGAAATTCTTTTCAAGTGTGACGTAAGTATGGATTCCATCAGTCTTATGCCTTCTTCAAGATCGCTTTTAATTCTTTTCATCGATGGTTCAACCTTTCTTCCTTTCATTTTCCGGAGTATTTCATGAATTCTTTTCTTTGTGTTCCTCCGAAGGCCATCATTTCAAAAGATTTCTTTGTTCTCAGTTTTCAACTTCGTCC
The DNA here is from genome assembly GCA_902687465.1 of Secale cereale. Lineage (NCBI taxonomy): Eukaryota > Viridiplantae > Streptophyta > Magnoliopsida > Poales > Poaceae > Secale > Secale cereale. The sequence goes on from LR738713.1 coordinate 335,029,981, forward strand.
TCCAAATATTCTTCTTCGATGCCTCTTGGTTCGTCCCCATATTTTTCCGGTGCTTCGTTCAAGTATTCTTTAATCCGTCCGAGATCTCTTCGTTCTCGTCATTCAAATTTTCTCAAGTACTTATCATTTTCTCGGCGATTCATTCTCTCGTGTTCACTCGATTTTAGTTCTTACGGTGGTTGCTTCTTTTTTATCACTCGATTTTAATTCTTCCCGACGGTTCGTTCATTTTCTTCACTCGGCTTTAATTCTTTACGGTGGTTTGCTCAAGAGTTCTTTTCCGGTGTCATCATATCAATTCATTCAGTTTATTCCAATCCTACCGGTGTTTCAAGAAGATTTTCGCAAGTTTGCGATATATCCCTCTTTAATCATTTCAACAAGAATAAGTTGTATGAGAATCCATTGCTTCTCATCAATTTTATTGTGGAGGATAAGCATATCATAATTCTTATTCGTCTTCTGGAGTTGATTTAATACCTTCCTTCGGAGTTTATTATTCATTAATAAATTCTAGTTCCAAGTGTTTTATTCTTTCTTTTTCGGAGTTCAAAGTTTCTCGGGTATCTCGTCGGAACCCCGACTAATCATCGCAAGGCTTTAATCTTATTCTTTTCGTCTGTCATTTCTATATCATCATCCTTTTGTTACCGGAGTTCTTCATGGTGGTTCATCACGATTAAATTCATTCTTCATATATTCATCTAATTCTTCCGGAGCAGCTCAAGCATTATTCTTTTGTGTCCCGAGATGCAAATAATTCTCTGTATTCTTCTGAAGTGGAGTTTTGCATTTCTTTCTTCATTCTCATCTATTCAATATTTTTGTTGCGGCATTATTCACCTCAAGTTTTGAGATGTTAAAATAAGTCCACAACAAGTTAATTCTTTTTGTTGTTGATTTTCTCAACAACTCCGTTCAAGTCTTTCTCTTATAAATTCTCGTTCATGTCACTTGTGCTCAAGTTGTCATCTTCTTCTCCATCCTTTTAATTCCATCATTTCAATTCTTCCGGAGGCATTGTGTTGTTGCTCTCGCTGAGTATCATCTCATCTTTTCGAGTTCTTGTTCCATTCCATTCATGTTCAATCGGTGTGCTATTTCTTTCAGTTTCAGCAGGAGTGCTGCCCGAATTCCTTCGTGAAGATTTCTTTCCTATCTTTTTTAACCGAAGTGGTTTTGAATTCATTCTTGTTCATTCAGCTCTTGCTTCATGCCTTCCAACCTAATTGGTTCTCGTGTGTTCCTTGTTCCTCTTTTGTAATGGAGCTTCTCTTTCTCATTCATCTCCATTATATTCTTTCTTTCGAAGTTGTTCATCCTCTCAAGGTTCTTTTCTTTCACTCTTTCGTCCTCGAAGAACTTTGTTCTTCCTTTTTCCCTTCCGTATCGTTCCTAAGATCTCGGGACGAGATCTCTTGTTAGTAGGGGAGTGTTGTGACACCCCGAGACCGGTGCGCCAGGTGTCAGCCAGTTATTCGTCGTCGTTGCCATGTCATCTGCTTGCGTGTTGCATCTTGCCATGTCATCATGTGTGTTGCATCAGCATGTTTTCAAAACATGCATCCGCCCGAGTTCGCCCGTCCTTTCCGTTGTCCGTTCTGAGCCCAGACACACTTGCACGCGCCTGCGGTGCCTCCGAATATTTATTTTATGAGTGGCCGAAAAACATTCTCGGAATGGGTTGAAACTTGGCGTGTGGTCTTATTATAGTGTAGACAGGCCGCCTGCCAAATTTTGTCGCATTCGGAGCTCGTTTGATAGCCCACCGGTTAACCGTGTTAACCGCCGTAAACCTCTTCTCTTTTGGCCAAGCACCCCTTTCACACAGCCCACCTAGCCCATTCTAACCCCTCCATGCTCTTGGTCGTTCGATCACGAACGCGTGGCCGCAAACGGCTCCTCATTTGGACACTCCTAGCTCCCTCTAGCTATAAATATGTGCCTCCTCTCCATTTTCGCGCAGATCCAACCCTAAAAATGCTCCTCCCCGCGCAGACGGACATGTCCACTCTGCCTGGACATATACATCCCCACCTTCCACGTCGCCGCAGCTAATCCAGGGCTGCCACCTTAGCGCCACCGCCGCCCCGGACCAATGACAGGCCGCCACGTGGCCGGCGCCACCTCCCACCTCCGCCGCAGCCCGCGCGGCCCGGATCGGACCCGCCCGGGCCCGGATCATCCGCCGCCACCGTGCCTAGCGCCCCGCGCCTCCTCTGCCTTCTCGCTCCTCCGCCGCCGAGCCTCTCCGCCGCCGGCAGCCAGCTCGCCGGAGCCGGGCGCCGCCCCGCCTCTGAGGTCCTCCAGCCCGCAGCTCCCCGTGCTGCTTCGTCCTTTCGCCGCCGCCGCAGGGGACCGCCCCGGCCCGATCCGGCGAGGAGCCGCCGGATCCGGTCGGCCCCGACCTCCCCGACCCTCCCCGTCGCCGGTGCCGGCCATGGCCACCGTAGTTGGCACCGCCGCCGGCCTGCCCGTCGCTCGGGACGACGCCCGCAGCCGTTCCTCCGCAAGGCCGGCCCACTCCTCCCGACCGCGAGGCCCAGCCACCCGGCCGAGGCCAGGCCCAGATCCACAGCAACGGGCCCAGCTGCCCCAGGGCCCAGCGCGCCTGGCCTGCCTCCTCTTCTTTGGGCCGAAGCCCATGGGTGAGCCATCCCCTAAGCCCGCTCTGGTCGTGTTTTAGTATTAGACGCCCGTGTGTTTTTTTTCCTAAGTCCCTTTTCTGTGTAATTTTGTTGCATCTTTGACTGCTAATAACTTTTTGTGTGCTTATCCAAATTGAGTGAATGTTATGTCAAAATAATCGTGGTGATATGCTATACACTTTGTTCCATTGTGCCATGCTTGTTTGAGTTCATCTAGATGCTCTAATATCTGTTGCAAGAGTGCTACTTGTTATAAACTGCTGCTACTTGTTATTTTGTTTCCATCTTTGAGATATGATAACTTCGTGCATGCTTATCCAAATGATGCATATGATATGTCAAAATGTTCATCATGAGATGCTCTACATGTTGGTTGCTATAGCATGCATGTTAGAGTTCATTTTGCCATGTTAATCTCTGTTGCAAAAATGCATGTGGCTGTTAGATTTTGTAACTTGTTACGAGATGCCTAGTTGAGGAGCTCGTTGCTATTGATGTGTTTGTTCCCATGTCACATGCCCATATGTTTTAGATTCCTCATCATGTGTTCTTTGCTGTGGTGCAAACCATTTGCCATGATATGCCTTGTGTTGACTTAAGCTTGCTTGGAAACATGCCATGCCAACTTAACTGTTTTAACACTTCGTGAAATTTCACTAAGTCTGGAATCTGTCTTATCCTGATGCTATGTTTGCTTGATGTCCGAGGCAAATCCATGTTAGTTTTGGGGTGGCCATTGAGCAGTCCTTGTTGTATATGTTGTTGTCTATCTATTCATGCCCTTACTTGCTCATATGGATTGCTATAGCTTATGTAGTTCTTGCTCCCAACTTGCTACAAAATATTACTATCAGGTTTTTAATGTCATGATCAAAATGTTGTAGCTTGTTGCTATTGATCCATGCCTCCTAAGGAGATGCTAAAATGGAGTTGTTTTCTGTAGGATATGTCTACTTCATGTCCATGCTTCTTGTCACCATGTTTGAGTGTTGTAGAGTATATATTTCTTGCTCCAAAGTTGCTATGTGGCTGTTAGTTTCAGCTTTGCATTGTTTCTTGTTTCGGGTGTATCTTTTAGCCCGTTGCTCCGTTTTGGGTGTGCCTTACATGAAACTTGTGTGATTTTGCATGTAGAATCATAATATCATATTGTTTACATGTTTGGAGTATGTTTTCTTGATGTTTGGGTGCACCTTGCACCGTTGCCATGCTTGTCTTGTTTTGCTCATATCTTCTAGGCCGTATCTCCGAATTAAACAAACTTTATATGAAACTTGACTAGAATTTCGTGTAGATCATCATGGTGCATGTTAAATTGCTGTTTAAAAACTTGAACATAAGGTTTGTTCAGATCTGGACTAATTTCAAGTCATGCACATGAGGGCTTACCGGATTTGTTATATGTAGTTTCCGGCCTCATTTAAACTTGTTGACTTGTGTTGTTTTTCTGTGCTTCCTACCTTGCCATGTATTGCATCATATATAGACTGTGTTGTTTTTCTGTGCTTCCTACCTTGCCATGTTTTGCTTCTTGTACATACTTGTAGTGCATCCTATATAGAATTGTCTTGCATCCTACTTGGTTGTGCATATTGTCATGTTCTTGTGTTGTTTTCCTGTGCTTCCTACCTTGCCATGTATTGCTTCCTGTATAGATTTGTCTTGCATCATACTTGGTTGAGCATATTGACATGTTCTTGTGTTGTTTTTCTGTGCTTCCTACCTTGCCATGTTTGGCTTCCTGTATAGACTTGCTGTGCATCATATGTAGACTTATTTTCCATCATACTTGGTTGAGCATATTGTCATGTCTCGTGTGGTTTGTTTACCGTGTTGCTTGCTTCTTCTCGTTAGTCCTTGTTCCGTTGCGTTCGTGAGGATTCGTTCATCTACCCGTGGTTCTTCTTCAAGGCTTCTTCTTCGTCTTCCTCATGGATCCGTTCTTCTTCCTTGCGGGATCTCAGGCAATATGACCATACCCTTCGATACCTTTACTATCATTGTCTTTGCTTAGTTGTCTCGATGCTATCGTTATATGTCGCGCTACCCATCTTATTGTCAGCCCCTCTCCTTGTTGCCATGAAACCTCTAACCTTTGACACCTTCCTAGCAAAAACCATTGTTTGGCTATGTTACCCGCTTGCTCAGCCCCTCTTATAGCGTTGTTGGTTGAAGGTGAAGATGAAGTTCGTTCCAGGCGGGAACTTGTTGTTGGTATATCACAATATGTTATATATATAATAACACACCTATATACTGGGCATGGGTGGAAGGCTTGGCCTTTTGTTCGGTGTTTTGTTCCACTCATGCCACCTTAGGCGCCGATAAACCGGCATTATGTTCCTTGATTTTGCATTCCTTACACGGTTGGGTATATGGGGACCCCTTGACAGTTCGTCTTTGAATAAAACTCCTCCAGCAAGGCCATTGGTTTTAATTTGCTCATAATAACAATTTAATTAATTAATTAAATTGCATAGGGAGTTAGCGCTACCCGAGGATTTCTTTCTACATACAGGGGGCCAGTGCAGATGGTGTTGGTCCCAAACGGGCAACCTGCGGGGCCGCCTCGGGGAAACTCAAGGTATTTAGCATACCTGTAGCTTGTCCCATCCGGACGTAGCCTGAGACGAGATACGCGCGGCTACTATCAGGGTGTCGGCACGCCGGGAGGTCTTGCTGGACTTGTTTTACCATTGTCGAAATGTCTTGTGCACCGGGATACCGAGCCTGATCGGATTTCCCTAAGATAAGGGGTGATAATATTATATTTATCACTTCAGCTGATCGTGAGAGCTTGTGATGGGCTAAGTTGGGACAACCCTGCAGGGTTATGATCTTTCGAAAGCCGTGCCCGCGGTTATGTGGCAGATTGGAATTTGTTAATGTCCGGTTGTAGAAAACTTGACAGAGGATCCGAAGTAAAACACACAACTGTGTTAGTAACCGTGACTGTCTCTTTTCACTTTGACAAGAGAACACGGTGGGGTTATGTTTGACTCGTAGGTAGTTCAGGATCTTTAGCGATCACTACTAGTTGCTTCCGTTTGCGTAGATGCTCATCTTATTCTTGTACTCGTAAGTTAACCACCATATATTGCTTAGCCGCTGCTGCAACCTCACCACTTTACCTCTTCCTACCCTTTAAGCTTTGATAGTCTTGTTACCCATGGTTATGGGATTGCTGAGTCCTCGTGGCTCACAGATACTACAACAATAGTTGTAGGTGCAGGTTTCCAATGTCTTGACGTGAGAGCGTTGTTCGTTGTGTTGGAGTTCTTCTTATTCTTCTTCTTCAGTCTTGGGTTAGGTTCCGGGTCGGCAGCATGGGATAGCAGATGGATGTCGTGTTCTTTTCATTGTTTGTATCCGTAGTCGGATACCTTGTATTGATGTTGTTGTATTCATGTGACTTGTATGTATTTGTTGTATCCCCCATGTATGTATGTAATGGTATGATGTAATGATATCCATCTTGCTAAGCGCCCGAAATGCGGTTGTGCCCCAATCACGTAAGTGTCACGTGATCGGGATAGAATCGCATCTTGGGCCTGACAGCACCCAAATCATTACCTTGTATATGGTTTAGTGAATCTCGCATTCTAACACTCGGTCATCCTCACAAGCATTGCAGAATTTTTCTCTTGTCGACGAACTACGTTTGGATAAATCCATTGATTCTGCAAGCCAAACAAACATCTATTGTTTCTTCACAACTCTCGGGTTTTGTGTTAACACCTATTCGATCGTCTCTTGATAAAGTCGTAACTTCTACCAGGAGTTTTCCTTCAGCAAGAGTGTGCTTGCTTCTTGACAGGTCCTGGGGCCTGTGGGTTATGGAACATCTCATCACTAGCAACACTTGGTCTCATCATCGGGTTGCAATTGATCATTCTTCTGACATCCAACTTCCTTACCATTCTTAAATCCATCGTATTGTATCCCTTCCTTCTGTTGGTACAAACTAAGAAAGATGTAATTAGTCATACTCATCTTTGTCTGATCCATTCCACGGTCTGATGTAACTAGCACTTTTATTCGGGTATCGGAGTTGGGTTCTACCACCCATAAAATGAAGAACACTAATTCTCTTAAAAATCTTATTCCACGCATCATGTCTTCACTCATCACTCATGTAGTAACAACTCATAAAATCCAAAATTAATCCCGACGATGCTAACTTTATTGTTTCTCCACTTATTACAATCTACAACATTTCCATTAATTTCTTCCACTCAACTACTTAGCACAAGTATCCTTCTCCTCAGGACAAATTTCTAGCATAGTGCCCTGCTTCATTACAGTAGAAACATATTACTTCTGACAAGTCTTGTGGGTTCCTTGTGATTATGTAACCTCCTTGGGTCCTCGGCTTAGGGATCCACTTCGGAACTTGTATATCCTTAACTCATCCTTGGAGTCACTATTGCTCCACACTCCAGCATTACACCCTCTTTAAATCCAATTGTACTTCTTTCCTTCATACCTTTGGGGTAAGCATCATATCAAGAATAAACTCCAATTTATTTTTGCAAACTCCACTATTTGGAGCAACATTTTCCTTTCCTTTGGTCCAATGTTCACACAAAAGGTACCGCCCCCAAAAAAATGCACTAGTTCATCCGTAATTCATATTCTCCTCATATCAAATCTCTTATTACATCCTGATCCACTATTCGACACTTCACATTTCAAAGGTGCTTCACTACAATTGTTGCCATCCACTTAGTTGGGTATGGTCAAGCATTCCTTCCATCTTTATTCATTTGTCCTTGCAGAGGATGCTTCAGTCCCACATGAATTGTGCAATGTGATTCTTGAATTCATAGATCTTTTGCTTCATCCTGGTGGTCGTGTGTTTCATCTCCATCATCTCTGCATGCCCCCTACTCAGGCATTCCTGAGTGTGACGAAGTTTTTCTTCAAGTATTTCTCCAATCTGACGTATGGCCTCCATAGCAGCTTCACGAACAGAGTCGAAGAATGTTGTTCATGGTACTCGAGAGATGAAAAAGCATTGACCCATAGATTTTGGGCAAACTCTTTTCACATGGTGGAGGTGTACCTCCACGTACCAAAATTCAACTCCATTCTCCAGGAAGGGATAACTCTGGTAAACTCCATCTCCTTCAAGGTGAATATATTTCATCATGTCCTTCAGGATCTTTGAGTAATCCTGATCGCTAGTTAGGGTCATGATCGTTTCCGGGCCTTTGAGAAAAGACTCGTAAAGGTGTGTCATCTGTAGATATAATATAGAAGGGGGTAATCAGGATAATGTATGTATTTCCTTGGGTGAAACGTGGTTGGTTGTCCGAGAAAGGTTTGGGGTTAGCTTGTCCATGGGTTCTAGGTTTTAGTCTGGGTGAGATCGCAAGAGAGGCACTCACAATCATCCAACAACTCATAGCATTTCCTTCTTAGATTGCAAACATACCAACTTCTATTGCTTCACGAACTATTACAAGGTTCTTTCAATCACTCAACTCAACATTGATGACCCACAAGTGTAGGGGATCTATTGTAGTCCTTTCGATAAGTAAGAGTGTCGAACCCAATGAGGAGTAGAAGGAAATGATAGGCAGTTTTCAGTAAGGTATTTTCTGCAAGCACTGAAATTATAGGTAACAAATAGTTTTGTGATAAGATAATTGGTAGCAAGTGACAAAAGGTAAAAGTAAATAAGGTGCAGCAAGGTGGCCCAATCCTTTTTGTAGCAAAGCACAAGCCTGGACAAACTCTGATATAAAGGAAAGCGCTCCCGAGGACACATGGGAATTATCGTCAAGCTAGTTTTCATCACGATCATCTGATTTGCGTTCGGTACTTTGATAATTTGGTATGTGGGTGGACCGATGCTTGGGTGCTGTCCTTACTTGGAAAAGCCTCCCACTTATGATTAACCTCTAATGTAAGCATCCTCAACTAGAAAAGAAGTATTAAGGTAAACCTAACCATAGCATGAAACAAGTGGATCCAAATCAGCCCCTTACGAAGCAACGCATAAACTAGGGTTTAAGCTTATGTCACTCTAGCAACCCATCGTCTACTTATAACTTCCCAATGCCTTCCTCTAGGCCCAAATAATGGTGAAATGTCATGTAGTCGACGTTCACATGACACCACTAGAGGAGAGACAACATACATCTCATCAAAATATCAAACGAATACCAAATTCACATGACTACTAATAGCAAGACTTCTCCCATGTCCTCAGGAACAAAAGTAACTACTCACAAGACATAATATTGTTCATGATCAGAGGGGTATTAATATGCATAATAGATCTGAACATATGATCTTCCGCCAAATAAACCAACTAGCATCAACTACAAGGAGTAATCAACACTACTAGCAACCCACAGGTACGCATCTGAGGTTTGGGTACAAAGGTTGGATACAAGAGATGAACTAGGGTTTGAGAGGAGATGGTGCTGGTGAAGATGTTGATGAAGATAGCCCTCCCCAAGATGGGAGAGTTGTTGGTGATGACGGCGGTGACGATTTCCCCCTCCCGGAGGGAAGTATCGCCGGCAGGACAGCTCTGCCGGAGCCCTAGATTGGTTTCCACCAAAGTTCCGCCTCGAGACGGCGGCGTCTGGTCCCGAAAACCTCCTTATGATTTTTTCCAGGTCAACACACCTCATATAGGAGAAGATGGGCATCGGGGGGCCACAGGACATCGGGGGCGCCCCCCACCCTCGTGGACAGCTGGTGGCCCCCTGGTGATCTTCTTTCACCAGATATTTTTCATATTTTCTGAAACAGAGTCCTCTGAAGTTTCGGGGCTTTTTGAGTTGTGCAGAATAGGTTTCCAGAGTTTCCTCCTTTTCCAGCCCAGAATTCCAGTTGCTGGCATTCTCCCTCTTCATGTAAACCTTGTAAAATAAGAGAGAAAAGGCATAAGTATTGTGACAAAACATGTAATAACGGCCCATAATGCAATAAATATCAACATATAAGCATGATGCAAAATGGACGTATCAACTCCCCCAAGCTTAGACCTCGCTTGTCCTCAAGCGAAAGCCGATATCGAAAAATATGTCCACATGTTTAGAGATAGAGGTGTCGATAAAAATAAAATACGGACATGAGGGCATCGTGATCATTCTCATAACAGCAA
>LR738713.1:335048331-335060577 GCA_902687465.1 Secale cereale
CCCCCCCCCCCCCCGCCCTCGTGGACAGCTGATGGCCCCCCTGGTGATCTTCTTTCGCCAGATATTTTTTATATTTTCTAAAACGGAGTCCTGTGAAGTTTCGGGGCTTTTTGAGTTGTGGAGAATAGGTTTCTAGAGTTTGCCCCTTTTCCAGCCCAGAATTCCAATTGCCGGCATTCTCCCTCTTTATGTAAACCTTGTAAAATAAGAGAGAAAAGGCATAAGTATTGTGACAAAACATGTAATAATGGCCCATAATGCAATAAATATCAACATATAAGCATGATGCAAAATGGACGTATCAAACATCGTAATAGAAGTGCATACCACATTTATTTACACGCTTTATTCCAATATCAAGATCTCAACTACTATGCTCAATCTTTCCTCGGGTCTGAACCTTCTCTGAAAAAATGCTCTACTTCCTTGCAGCGTAAACAAATGACATCCGTAAAATCTAAGGACTTCATCGTGACTATATTGGTTCACTAGTTTCTTGGCTTCCTTGTTGGGCAGTTGCTAGCATAATGGCCTAAATCCTTGCACCGGTAACATGTGATGTGACTCAGGTCCTTTTCCGCAGAAATTGGGTTCTTCTGGGGACACATGCTCTTTCTCTTCCTCGACTTCCTTGTTCCAATCAATTCTTCTATCTTTTGTGGATCAAAATCCACTTCTTCTCTCGGGAAGTCTCCCAGATACTCTTGCCTTTCCTTCATGCAATACTGTGAAAGATGTCCTTTTTCCCCCACACGAGTAGCAAGCACAGGAGTAATATCTATTTAGGCCTTCTCCATCAGGGTTGTCAATATCTTCCTCCATCGCGAATTACCTTAAGGTTTCCTTGAGGACTTCTTTCATTGCTTCTTTCTTCTTCTAGATAGTTCGTTGCACCATGGGGTAAATGTGGCACTGAGCAGGGTAGTGGGTAGTCCCTTCACACAAGAAACAATTAATCTGCCTAGTTGAGCATTCTTCAGCTGGGTGACTTTCTTCACAATGAGGGAATTCATCCTTCTGCCCCTCCTGCGTGTGTCCTATTTCTCCACAAATCCTGCAGGCACTAGGCTTCTTCTTTGGGTTGTCACCACGCTTTTGGATGAGACGGGACCTTAACAGAGTCTTCTTGAATTCCTCCCAACTTTCTCCCCCATTACATCCTTGTATGGCTTGATGCATTTTCCACCAGGTTGCAGCATTTTTTTGAAGTACTGAAGAGCGTATTGAACCTCATACTTCCTTGCAACCAAATTTTTCCTGAAGTGATCCTCCATGTTTTGTATCCATCGCTCTGCCTCCGGCTGGTTCATCGGTCCAGAGAACACGAGTCTATCTTCATTCATCCTCTATTGGGTCCAAGGGTTGTTGGGATGAGATTTGGGAGATGGAGAGAGATACACTCAATACAAATAATAGTTTTGAAAAGATGGGTTTTGTTTGTGGCCGTCGGAAAACATCAAACAAATGACGGCTCACAATCGTCGCATCTAACGTAAGTATATAACAGGGGTTTGGTCTTCTAAAGGTCAATATCTCTTCAAAGTCGTCAACTCTTCAAATCTTCGGTGTATCCATTGTTGTAGCTTCAACACTTCTAATGCACAGTGAAATCCTCTTTACTCTGAAGTGGTCCAAATGGAAAAAGGGTTATGTCTAGATATTTGAGGTAAAGGGGGAGATTTTGACAAAGCTCGGAAAAGAAGAGAGATAAAGAATCTTTTTGAATATAAGGTTTTAGAGAAATCATTTCCTATGGACTTGCCAATTTCTAGGGTCACGTCCTACAGTCGACATGTGCTCTGATACCATCTTGTAGCGACCCGACCCAAACGGGTCAAGCCTCTGTGCTTAAGTGGCATCCCTGGATCGGTATGCTGACACACACAGTACTCGAGGATTTATAACAAAGGTAAATCACATGTATTAAGTAACGTAAATACTATTATCTCAATCCATATAGCGGATGTAACAACAAAGTTGTGGATTCCTATCGACACCAACGGCAAAGTTGAGTGTGGACAGCGCAACCCTAACGTTACACTTACTCGTCGAATAAATTCCTGCAACATGGGACATTGCAGCCATGTAGGTCAGTACATTGAATGTACTGGCAAATTCACACTGTAGCAGTAATGATGAACAATGCCTACAACTACATGCATATTTGGCTGGTGGAGGCTGCAAGGTTGTTTTTGCATAAAGCTAGTTTTTTTCTACAACAAAGGAATATATTTTATTGACTACTCAGTTTAGCTAAGCAAACATTGAGAATGGTACCCCCATCTCAAATCCCCAAGTTACCAAAATTAATAACCCAACAATTTTATTAAGTCAAGTGATGAGATCAACAAATAATCCACTTCTAGATACTCAAAGATGTCCATAACGGGGGACACGGCTACTCATGAATAGTTTGTACACTCTACAGAGGTTTGTGCACTTTTCCCCACAAGACTCGATCGCCTCCGTTGAATTTCTCGCACTACATGGTGTTTGAGAACCGGATGACCGAGACACAGTCTTTCAGAAGCATTAACTCTTTAGCCTGGGTAGACCGTTACACCTACATCCGCTACATCTACTAGTCTACCACTGAAAGAGGTCACACAGCATACTCAACTATGCTAGAGCCCATAATGGCTTGTGGCTGCACATGAAACTTTCTAGGCATGAAAATATCATATGATCCCTTTGAGCCTGGATGACATTCCAATAGGGTGATCACACGGGTCCTCCGGGATCCCCTAGGGCAAACACTGGTTTCTCCAGGTGCCCGGGCAAACTACTGGGCGCTCCAGGGTGCCCCAATCAATCCACCTAAATGTGTATTAAAGTTTCCACCTTAAGTTTCCCTTAGTTAAATATCTCTCTCACAACTTTCATGAATCACACATACCAATCCACGTCTAGGCATGGCTAAGCAATAAGTAACAAAGTGTATATTCCGGGGGTTGATCTCAAGGCATTGGGTTCCTACCTCATGAACTACTCAGCAATATCACATGTAACCAAGTCCTACTCATGCAATTGTTTGAGGGTATAACTAATGCAAGTAAAACTGGGTATTGGAAAGTATGATCAAAGTATGAACTTGCCTTGTACTGTTGATGTAGATTCTTCGCACTCATAACTTGTGATAGATCTACTCGCCACACTCCGTTCAATCTATCGTAAGCAAGCAATAGTAACCACACATAAGCAATCACTCAGAAGATCGGAAAGAACGAAGAAAACACTTTGGGAAACTTCAAAAAAAACAAGCGTATAACTCTTGCAACAGAAAAAAAAATTAATAGTAGCAAAATTTAATGAATTTGGCCTTCTCAGAAAGTTTAGGTCAAGAGCTTCGATTTGCAAAAAGCATCAACTAAATCGGAGTTATGAAACTCAAGTTATGATCAAACGAAGTTCAAATTCAAATCTGGTTGAAATCAACTTTAAAAGTTTCAAAAACATGTTTAAGTTGTTTTACTAGATAGAGGGGATCATAACGAAGAAGTGGGCGTTGGTTTCGTTTGATTTGGACTAACGAGTAAAAAGTTGTGAAGGCTTGAAGTTCAGGGGCTAAACTGTAAAAAAATATTTACAGAAAGGTCCATGACTAAAAAATAAAAAAAAGGAAAAACTATTTAACAAACGTTCGTTAAGAAAACCCATCGAACGAAAACGTTCGTTGAAACTAGCTAAACAGAAAACGCTCACTATTTAAATAACTAAATAAAACAAAACCGAAGAAAACCTAAACCAAAAGAAAAATAAACTGGACCAGGGTTTTATTACCGGTTCGGGCGGCTTTCCAACAAAAAACCGGCAACTCGCTGGTTCGGTCGAAGTGGATCGGGTCGAGCGGGGTGAGGCTGACGGCGGCGGTGCAGCGCGGGTGGCGGATGGCGGCGGGGTGGCGCAGCACGCGGCGGCGAGTGGAGCGACGCGGCGGCGGGTGGAGCGGCGACTCGAGCGGGCGGCGAAGCAGCGAGCAGCAGCGACGGCGAGCAAGAGCGGCGGCGGCGCGGCTCGGGAGGAGGCGAGACGGGGCGGCGAAGGCTTTTATGGAGGGGTGGGGCGGGGAGTGGCATGGAGGAGGGGTAAGGGAGGCGGCGGTGTCCGCGTACTGCCCACCGGCGGCGAGGCGTGCGCCCGGCGGAGTCGGAGACGAAGGCGGTGGCGCGCTCGGCCTGGGCCTGGCTTCGGCTAGATCGGCCCAGTTGGTGGAGAAAAGTTTTTTTACACATACATTAAAATAAATAAAACCAAAAATAATGAAATATAATATAGGCATATTATATATCAAAATTTTCAGAAAAAGATTTCCTACAACGTGAACATTTTTCTACAGTCAAATAAAATCCTCAAAAATTTAAATAGATCATGAAGTGCTACTTTTGCAATAAAATCCAACAAAAATCATTTTTAAAATGCAAAAATGATTTCAAATTTATTTCTCCCCAATTTTCTACTGTAGGGAATCATTGTACCTTATTTTCCATATATTTTATTTTTGGAGAAAAAAATTTGAATAAAACCCAATAACTCAAATTTTGAAAATGAGTTTCAAAATATTTCAAAGAACTTCCAACTCATATTTCTTATAATTTGAAGACGTCATTTTATCTTCTACCGGGAAAATCATTGAGTTGCATAAAGTTTCAGAATTTGAAATATTTCGAGAATGAAATTCAAAATCCTTTCAAAATCCTTTTTCATTTATTAAATGGAAGAAGTCATATTATCTTCACTCAAGGGTTTTGTGTTGAAAGGAATTTGAATTATAAATGCAAAGTGAAAGTTTGGGAAAGTCATTTCATTCCCTCTCATTTAACTTTCATAAGTTTCAAATTTCACTGAAATTCACACAGCACATCACAAAAGAAATCAAAACTATCTATTTAACATAACATTCCAAAATTTAGAATTTTGGGATGTTACATCAGATTTTCATCATGTCCGCTGGCTCTTTTGTGAATTATAACAAATCTTCCATTGTTCCAATTAATATTAGCAATGAAGATGCTCAGGTCCTGGCAGATAACTTTGGATTCAAAATTGAGAGCGAGCCTTTCACCTACCTCAGCCTTCCAATGGGTACCACCAAACCAACAGTCCATGACCTTCTTCCAATCATAGCCAAAATTGGTAACAAATTGTCCAGTATTGCAAATTTTATGAACTGTGCTGGTAGACTCACTTATGTCAACTCTGTGACTGCATCTATGCCCATATTTTCTATGTGCTCATTCAAAGTCCACATCACCACCTTGGAACATGTCAATAAATCCAACATAAACTTTTTATGGCATGGTAATGATATCAATAAAAAGAAAGAAAATTGCCTTGCAAGTTGGAAGATGTTATGCAAACCAAAAGAACACAGTGGATTGGGAGTACTTAATCTTAGAGTACAAAATACTGCAGTTCTCATTAAACAGTTGCTCAAATTTTATACTCAGGCAGATATACCATGGGTCAAACTAATTTGGCAACCTTACTATGCAAGGGTCTGTCCCGCATGCTACCAATAACAAGGGATCATTTTGGTGGAAGGACTGCTTAAAACTGATTAACCTTTACAGAGGCATGGCCACATGTGAAGTAAATAAAGGAGACACTATTATGCTATGGGAAGATGTATGGAAGGGGCACATCATGAGTAAAAAAATCCCTGAATTGCAATATTTTACCGAACAAGGCAATATTTCTATTGCAGAGGCAAAAAATCTGTAGGATTCTAATGATCTCTTTCAACTACCACAATCTATCTTTGCTCACCAGCAAATCCACTAGCTATCTACTGAGTTGAATGACATCAGACACAATAATGTACCTCATATTTGGAAAATCATGTAGGGAAACAATATTGCAAGTACAAAGAAAATTTAATGATGTACTTGGACACTCCGATGCCCCACTCCCTATGAAATGGATTTGCAAATCATGTTGCACCCCTGGACTCAAATTTGTATGTTGGTTAATGTTGAATGACAGAATCAACACATGTGATCTCCTCATCAGGAAAAAAAATGTGTTGGACAACTCCAAATGTGTCTTATGTTTTTTAGAGCGGAGGCATGTGCCCGGCCTTAATAATGAGGCCCTAATAAAGTACGAAGTACATCACACAAACAAAGGATGGCACATAGGCCGAAATACAGATAGAAGCCAACATGCCACTAACAACGACACAACTCTGGGCATAGCGTGCCACACAGACGGCACAACCCACAGGAGGACGAAGACGAGATCGGGGCAGCGCTCAACCGATGAACACCCCTATCTCGCAAGACGTCGAAGCTCAGTGCACCTTGCCCGCACCCTTGACGCGAGCAACTCCAAGCTTCCTACGTCCTTTGGCTTCGCTAGGAGCTTCCACAGCTGTAGAAAGGAGACCAATTTGTACAAAAGATCAGCCGGATGGCGGATAAATTTTCCCTCCATGGGGGCTTTGTTCCTCGTGGTCCACAAGGCCCAAGATGCGGTCCCAAAGACCAGCCAAGGAAACATGTGATCCCTCCTCGGAGCGTCTCGGATCAATCTATATAAGTCATTGAATCGGCTCGGGTTCCAGGAACACCGAACCAGCTCTCTAATCGAACTCCAAACAAAGCGAGCCATGATACATCGAAATAAAATATGATCCCTATTTTTGGGAGACCGCACCAGATGCATAGGCTATTACCCGGGCTGTGTCATTTTTGCACTTCGTCACCACTAGTAATGCAGTTCCTGGCCACTTGCCAAAGGAAAGTTTTAATCTTAGCCGGCATACGTGCCTTCAAAATCCCACTTAAATCACAAGTATTGTTAGTTTTGAAGATTTGTTTATAAAGGGAACCCATTGAGAAACACCCCCAAGTCTCAAGTTTACATTTCACCTCATCACGCCCCTCGGAAATTTGATAGTTTTGGATCAGGGCACTGAATCTGGCCCACTCCAACATCTCGGCCGGCCCAAGAGACCTCCGAAACCTCGGCTCCCATCGGCCATTTTCCCATAGATGAACGACTTTTGTCGTTTGCCTCTCAGCTATTTGGAAGATAAGTGGGAAGGACTCCCCGAGTGGCCTATGCCCGCACGAGGTATCAAACCAAAAGGACATCGATCTCCCATTTCGAATACAGAACTTAGTCCCTAGATGGAGGAGATGGCGCACCTTCATCACGTATCGCGCAAATTGAGACAGGGGGCATTGGGCTTAAATTCCACCCCTCGACCCGAAAGGTATTTCTCTCTAAAAATCGATAACCATAAACCCCCTTGATTGGTTAAAATCTTCCAAGCCCATTTGGTCATAAGACACCAATTCATGACTTTGGAGTTGATAACTCCGAGACCCCATTATCCTTTGGCGCACATATGTGCTCCCATTTCACCATATGGTATCATTGCTTCCCATTCTCCTTTGCCCAAAAAAAAATCTAGACCGTACTTTGTCCAGCTTGTCGTGGACCCCATCTCTAAGGAGGTAGAAGCCCGTAATGAACATGGGGATATTGGTAACACAATCATTAATGAGCACCAGTCTCCCACCCAATGCTAGGAGCCGCCCCTGCCTCGGTTCTACCCTCTTTGTCGCCTTGTCAACCATAGGGTCGAAATCCACCATTGAAAGGGATTGGGCCGAGATTGGCATCCCCAAATACTTCATCGAGATAGATCCGAGCTGGCAATTCATCATATGAGCCGCACGCAGTTGCGACTCCAAATCCCCACCAGTCACAAACGCCTCACTTTTGTCGAAGTTAATCTTAAGTCGCGACACCGCCTCAAAGAACATTAGCAAAAACTTGAGATTCACAATCTCCCTCTCGCAATTCTTAATGGAAATTAGCGTATCGTCCGCGTATTGAAGGTGAGTAATGTCACCAGGCACCACCCTAGCGGCCACCCCCGAGATATGACCCGCCTTCTTGACCTGGCCCAGCATACATGCGAAAGTGTCCATAATAAAGTTAAAAAGGAGTGGGGACGCCGGGTCCCCTTGACGGACACCCCTCTTGTTCCTAAAGAACGGGCCAATTTCACCGTTGATGTTCACCGCCGTTTGACCGCCCCTCACCAGCTGTTGCATCCAACTAACCCAAAGAGGGTGAAAACCCTTCTTGTGAAGGACCTCCTCTAAAAAGTCCCACCGTACCCTGTCGTAAGCCGTTTCGAAGTCAATTTTAAGGATGAACACTTCGTCTTTAGACACCCTAATTTCATGCAACACTTCGTGGAGAACCGCCACATCGTTTAGAATACCCCTCGCTCGGATGAACGCGGACTGCTCCTGATCAATCACCTTATGTGCGACCAGAGCCACCCGAGACGCAAAACCCATAGCACAAAGGCGGAAGCTGACGTTGATGAGTGCGATCGGGAGAAATTGCCGGATGTTCTCGGCCCCTTTAACTTTCGGAAGAAGTGCCAACACCCCATAGTTTAGACGCTTGATATCGATCTCCCCCTCGTGAAGTTGTTGATCATCTTGAAAAATTGGGGCCCAATCAGTCCCCAAAACTTCTTATAGAAAGTCACAGGAAACCCATCCAGTCCCGGAGCAGTATTATTACGCATCTCCTTCAAGCATCTGGACACCTCTTCAAGAGAGAATGTGTCTTATGTCAGGACCAGAATATTGAAGATAGATCCCACCTATTATTTAGCTGCCCCTTCAGTCAAGGTTTCTGGTGGAGTGTGAACATAGAATGGAACACAAATGAGAACATTTTCTCTATGATTATTGATGCACAAAACATATATAAATTGGAGGTCTTGATGGAAAATATGATCACTTGATGCTGGGCCATTTGGAACTAGAGGAATGGGCTAATATTTGAGAACATATCATGCTCAATCAATGCATGCCATCAAGAATTGAGGAATCACTTCAACAAAACAATGATCAGGGCTAAGCCCAGTATCAAAGCGGGCATGTTATCATGGCTGGATAGTGTGTATTAGCAACAGTTTCTCATCACCCCCTCTCTAACTCTAGATTAGATGTTTTCCTTTTTCTTCTTTTTCTTTTCTCTTTTTGTACATTTTCTGTACTAGACCCCCTTTACTAACAATTAATGAATGGAAAAGCTCATAGTAGGGGTTTTCCCTACTGTACTTTGGTCAAAAAATAATAATATGATATTTCTTGGAAAAGACCAAAGGGACTCAAGAACAAACAAGTATCAGCATAAACATTAACAGTAAGGTTCTACCCGTCCTAAAAAGATACAACACTATACCAATTGGATACTTCAATGCATATCAAAACATACAAGAACACCTGACATCTTGGCGAAATAGTTCGAATAGACCTTTGCTCCTCTTGTTAATATGCTTCACGTCTCCCACTAGCGGACAACACAATCGGTACAACCTCTTTTCTTCTACATCATTGCTCATCGAAGACAAGAGTTCTTGCAAAGGAAGAAGCGAGTACAACAACAAACGGTTAGAAAGAAGAAGAACAAAATTAATGGTTTTTTCCACAAATGAGTGATTTCACTTCTTTCATCTACTGTTTATAAAAATATTTGTACCCATGAAATGGCCCCCACACGACTAGGTATATTGCTTTCAAATTTACAGATTGATTACATATATTTACCAAGGCTTATACGAGGGGAAATAGATGATATACACAAACATATTTTCTAATTGTGACGTAGACCGACGGCCCACAATCCCCGTGCGACAAATCGCCTCCCTAAGATGCATGTAGTGATTTCGACTGTTTGAAAATTATAAGACTCAAATCCTTGGTGTGTGTCATCTTTTTGAAACGAGGGCCTTATTGTGTGTCATGTGCCTACGGTATTGTGATGTGTGTGTAAGTCTAAGTTTGTTTTTAGAAATCTAATCGATTTATAGTGAACCTTGGAAGAGGAACATGGGAGGCAAACAAAAACTGTACTTGTTTTTATTTCTTTTGTACTTCCTTCGTTCCTAAATATAAGTCTTTCTAAAGATTTTAAATGAACTATCATATACGGATGTATATAGACATATTTTAGAGTATAGATTCACTCATTTTACTTTGTATGTAGTCATTTGTTGGAATCATTAGAAAGACCTATATTTTGAAACAGAGGGTGTATGTTCAAAAAGATTTACAAATTTGCATGGAAGTTGACTTGCACAGTAAGAGCAACTCCAATGGGGCGACCCAAACGGACAGCGACTTCGTCTGCTTTTTGTCTGTTTGGGTCAGCCGCCCGCCCGACATCCGCCCTGTTTTAGATATGGGTCGGCAGCGCGCACAACGCGTCGACCCATATATACCGGCTGGCCGCCCTATTTTCAACAAATATCTCATTTTTCATTGAATTTATATTTAAACATATAGTTAAATAACATAGTTTGAACCGAATAAAAATAGAATAGTTTGACAAGCCGGATAAAAATAAAAATGTCTCACATAGTTTTGCAAGCGGAATAAAAGAAGATACATCTATTGTTTGTCAACATGAGGCCACATATGCTCAGCCAAATCATTTTGCAGTTGCACGTGAGTTTCCCAATCACGCATGTCATGATGAAATTGGGTTAACTGTTCAAACGTTGCCGCTCCTCCATGCTCAGGCACAACATTCTCACCCTGAAACTGAAACCCTTGATTGTACAGACGTTTCGGACGCTCATCATCTACGATCATAATGTGCATGATCACACAAGCAGTCATCACCTCCCATAGTTTCTGCATGCTCCATGTATTAGTAGGATACCAAACGATGCCCCATCGAGATTGCAAAACACCAAAGGCACGGTCGACATCCTTCCTAGCACTCTCTTGCTCTTGGGCAAATCTTCTCCTCTTCTCTCCGACAGGTTGGGGATTGTCTTAACAATAGTGGTCCACTGAGGATAGATACCGTCACCCAGGTAGTATCATTTGTCGTTGTTGTGGTCGTTGATAGTAAAGTTCACCGGTGGGTTGTTGCCTTCGGCAAGCCTAGCAAACACCGGTGAGCGCTGGAGCACGTTGATATCATCGTGTGATCCAGCCATGCCAAAGAATGAGTGTCAGATCCAGAGATCTTGAGACGCCACGGCCTTTAGTATGACATTGCAAGCCCTGACATGGCCCTTATACTTCCCTTGCCAAGTAGAAGGGCAGTTCTTCCACTCCCAGTGCATGCAGTCTATGCTGCCAAGCATCCCTGGTAAGCCCCTGCTAGCATTCATCGCCAACAAACGGGTTGTATCTTCAGTCAAGATGGGAATGGGCCGGGTCGACCCGCTGGGTCACCGACCCGGCCCAAAAATTCAAGGCCAATGGGTCAAGCGGGTTGGCCCTAAAATGGTATATGGGTCAGTGGAGCCGGCACCGTGCGACCCGATGGGTCAGACGGGTCGACCCAATCTCGTACATGTAGTAGCTACTCCCTCCGTCCCAAAATAAGTGTCTCAACTTTGTACTAGTTCTAGTATAAATTTGTACTAAGCTCAAGACACTTATTTTGGGACGAAGGGAGTATTATACAAACGTATCGTGTAAGTTGTTTATCTAAAATAAAAATGTACTGTGTAAGTTACTTGTGTTTGCGTCCAGCGCGGTGCAAACTGTTAAAGTAAAGTATGTTCCCGTAAAAAAAAAGTATATTTCTTGTACTGTATTTGGTAGGCAATCACTAGCCGTTTTGGCATACGATGGTTGTTTAGCTTAGATTTAATTGTCTCCTTGTCGTCCAAGGATCATGTACACATGTACACGATTCTTATAACATGAGCAATTGAGCGGATCGCCCAAGGTATGGTGTTTTCCCTACGACATTATTCCATTCCTTTTACGTAAATAGTGGATCAAATAGAAATGTGAAATGTGAAAATATGAGATCTTGTTATCTTACTAAATTATGTAAACAAAGCTATAAATGTGAATTATCTGGATTTTGGGTCGGCCTTATGTACCCAACGGGTCAGCGAGGCCACAATTTTTTAATAAAATGGGCCGACCCATGGCCTCACATATTGACCTTGGACCCACAGGGCCAGGTCCAAGGCCAGGTCCGGGTCGGCCCGTTCCCATCTTGAATCTTCAGTAGTCGGCTCTCTCAAGTACTCAGGGCCAAACACAGCAATAACAGCCTTACAAAACCTATACAGAGACTCTAGGCATGTAGACTCACTCATACGGACGTACTCATCAATGAGATCATCGGGCACTCCATATGCAAGCATTCGGATGGCGACAGTGCATTTCTGATAGGAGAAGAAACCAATCTTTCCAACGGCATCCTCTTTGCACTTGAAATAGTCATCACATCCGA
>LR738713.1:335060651-335093864 GCA_902687465.1 Secale cereale
CGGTTGAAAAGATGCCTACTCATACGGAACGGCGGTTATGATGTTTGAACAACGGATTTGATGTATCAAAGTAGTCCTTCCAAAGAAGGAAATGTCCGTTCTCTCGGTTGCGATTCAACGCCGGAAGGTGGCCTGGAATGGAGCCATGGAACAACGGCCGCTGACTGTCGAGGTGGTGATGGACCAACACGGCAGCCAATATCTCCTCCTCGTCATCGGACGACGAGTCGTCGGAGCCGTAAAGGAAGTTGTGAAAAAAGAACTCGTCGCCGGAGTCCATTTTGTACCTTGGCAAACTGTCGAACATCTTGCGAGCGTCGACGAAGGAGACGGCCGGCGAAGGGAATCGCGGCGCGCACGGACCAGCGTGCCGACAAAGGAGCTTGCTGCCCTGCCGGCGTCCGACGAGCGTGCCGGTGAGGATCTGTCAGGTGCCGGCTTCTTGGTCGCGACCGCGGCTGTGTGGTGGGGCTGGAGGGTTGGGGGAGAGCGGGTGGGAAGTAGCCGGCAAGACGGCGGTAGCGGGCGGCGTGGGAGTGACGGCGCTGCTGGGCGGATGTTGCGTCGCCGGCAGCTAGCGGAGTCGCTAGAAGAAAAAAAAAGGGCGGCGGTTCATCCCAGGCGAGGGTTGCTGTTGGCTGGGGGAGGCAAATGTGCCACCGACCAGAGGGCCCGGGGGAGGAGAAGGCGAGCGCGCGCGCGTCCGTCTCGTGTCCGCGCCGACGCAAATCCGGCTCAAAAATGGGGCGGGAAAGGGTCGGTACGCGGACGAAAAATGAACGCGCGTCTGTTTGGATCGGTGCGTTGGGCCGACTTTTCTGTCCGCGCCGAGCCAAACGTACGCTAGCGGACAAAATGGATCGCCCGTTTGAGTTGCTCTAAGATTATGCGTATTTGTTTTAAAAAATTTGTTTTGAAGCACCACGTTGAGAAAAACAAAGAGCTCAGGCGAGTGTTCACCCTCGTCGACCGAACTCAAGTACTACTACATCTAATCTGTTCATTATCCGCAGCGACCTGCCGAGCAGACAGGATCAGATGAAACATCAGATCAGCAGAACAGCACCTGTCTTTACCTGGAGCACATAGCTTAGGCTTGGCAACCAGCACCATGGCCGTGGCTGGTACGTACTACTCCCAGCATCCCATGTTTCATCTCCATCACTTTTGACCAGGGAGCCACGTCCCAAAGCCTTTCGCAGCTCCCACAGCATCTTTGCGACGGGAAAGAGACCTCCTAGCTCCTAATCAGCCGGCCAGCCAGCAAACCGGCGAGGACTAGTGTATGTGATGTGTGAATGAATCATTGCCGTCGCATGCATGTGGGTAGCATCTTTGCGTGTCTCCCTTTTCCTGATCAACCCAGATTTATCAAAGCCAACTGTAGCTGCGCGGTGTTGACTTTTGCTCGAACAAAGGTGTGGCCACCTCCATGAGCCATGGCCATCATTTGGAATCTTGCAGAGCAGATACGATGGATCGATGCCATGAGCTTGCTGTTTCAGAGGCCCTCTTGGACTCCGTGAGAAAACAAAACAATTGGTTGCTCTCCTGGACTCCTAATCTGAAGGCTAGGACGGCATGGATTCAGAGGGAGGCCTGAGACAGGGGTCGTCACGGTCTCACAGGAAAGAAGGAAGACAGAGCAAGACGACAGACATACGGACAGGCAGACATGCAGCAGAAAACAAATCAAAGTGCGTATGCATCTCAGACACAAGTACTCCTACCACTCTACTCTTTTAAGCAACACAAGTACGGATACGCGCTTGTTCACTCATTCACAGCTTCACATCATGCCATGCCAATCAATCATCAAGACCAATAAAGTACTAAGTACTCCCTCCGTCCCAAAATAAGTGACGCAAAAGTGACTCAACTTTGTACTAAAGTTAGTACAAAGTTGAGTCACTTTTGCATCACTTAATTTGGGACGGAGGGAGTAGTACGTAGTACTCTTCTAAACAATCCTAAACTAGTCAGGAACTAAACCAGCCTTGCGTTGCATGCTGCTGCTAGCTAGCTAGAGCTAGATCACCGTCAGCTTACCACCACATCAAAGTCCCAACAGTACTATGAGCTACTAGGTGGCAAGCCAGCAACAAGGAAAACAAACATACTTGAAGAAGAAGACGGCCATACTTGGAGTACAGCACTACAATAGTAGTAGTAGTATACTAGTATTAGACTATTAGCGAGCGATCGATGGATCGATGTACAACGACGATGTGGCAGACCCACATACGCATAGATGGACGGGCCACGGCACGGTGGATGTAGCCAAAACAGCAGCAGGTAGATCGATAAGATATGATTAAAATCACCATGATCGTCGTCAGATGATTCCTTGTGTCAACTCAATGCCCAGCATCGTCTACTCGGCGGAAGAGCTAGCCCATGCTCATGGCCTGCCCTTGTGCTGCGTGTAGATGTAGTCCAGGTGCGCGTCGTGGAGCAGCCTCCTCTGCATGCACTCCTCCCCCTCCTTGCCCTCCTCGCACGCCTCCTCCTCCGCCTCCGCCTCCATCTCCTCTGCCGTCGCATCAGACGGTGACACCGCCTCGACGCCATTGCCACCTTCCTCCTTGAGCGCCACCAGGCCGTCCGTTGTTGCAGCATCTGCCGCCTTGGCTCTCTCCACGCCGATACCTGCAAATATATAGCCACGTATAAGGTTAACAATCTAAGCAATCAGAGCATGTGACACGAGAGAGGGTATTGGTGGTGGTGGTGCTACCTTGGTAATGGTAAGGAGCAGTGTTGGCGGGGAGGAGGCGAGCGGCCGCCGCGCCGTAGGAGAAGCAGATGAGGAGAAGCAGGGCAAGAGCAGCCAGCGGCGGCGAGCAGAGTCTCGTCATCCTGATCTCGACTTCCTGCTTAAACTACGCACACTGGGTTGGGTTGCCTGAGGAAGAGAAGAGAAGGGCTTATATTAGATGTATGCAGCTAAGCTAGTGTGCTAGTGGCTTCGGGGGATAATGGCGAATGGGTGTGGCTGCTGGTGTTGGTGGTGGCGAGGGGAGCTATTTATAATGCGGCAAGTGGTGTGATGGAGCTCGCAACTTGCAAGCAAACACACAGTGAGGAACACAAGAGATCCTAGTAGAACACACACACACGCACACAGGTTGGCATTGACACGGCCAATATTTTAGGGTTTTTTCAAGATGGAGCGGACAGGCACACGCACACGCGTATAACACACGAGTTGATTAAGACCGGTTAATCCATGGGTGGCGGGCGCTAGCTTTGGATGGCAAAACAAACACCTAGCATCCCAGTTGTAGCTAGCTACCTATAGCTAGGGTAACTGCCAATACCAATACCCTCTTTGTTGTTTCGGTGCCAAACAAATCACGAATGTACGCATACACGTTTGTTCAATGCGGAAGTGGGCTTCTTTCCCTCCCTTTGGTTGCTCGGTTCCGAAATGGAAAACTTAATTGGACCTTCCGTGATTTCGGGATCGATCTAGGTTACGAGATGCACACTAGCACCGACTGGCGACTAGATATGTGGTTTTCTGTTGGTTACCAACATTTTCGGCATTTTCAACACTTATTTACGACACTAGTACTAGCATGGTATGGGTCCGTGTGAACAGTGGTAGGACGACTTGGGATCTCAGCACTCGGCGCTCCCGCTTTTCTGTGCACCCGGAAAACACTGCAACAGTAGACAAAGTAAACCCAGAGCTAAACTAAAGCGTTGCTTTTTGCAAAGCAGAAAACGAAAACAAATGTCCAGGCGAAGCAACATCTCCCACAGCTCTCTCTTCTTCATTTATTTTTTTCTTAACAAGTGAGTTTGGTCAAAAAAAGGAAAAACGGCTCCAACAGTTTAGTTTCTCCAATGATTTTCAAATAATTATTTTGGTAAAAAAACAACAACGATCCAACTCCTCTATGGAGAGGAAGTTGGCTCTCTCCAAGTGACCTCCCCATACATGTCATGTTAGAGCATCTAAAACCTCCCGTCTTAAACCATTTCTCACACGTCCGCGGACTCGCCCGGTTAATGACCGGACATGAGAGAGAAGATAAAAAAAGACCCAACCTGATCCCTCGTATCATCTCTATATATTCGGGTTGTCCACGAACCCTTATATTCATCTCAAATGTAGGGTGAATATGAGGGTTCGCGGACGCTCCCGGTCAGTCCGCCACGTAGGAGCTGCTCCATCTAGGACCACATTTTCTCTTTCTTTATTCATTTTTTCTTTCTTTTTCTTCATCTCCACCAATTATATGCAAGTGATCGGACGTATGAGGAAGATGAGAAGTGTGTCTGCGCGGACGGACAAATAGGGGCTTAAAACAGACACGCCCGGTCACTGACCGAGCACGTCCGCGGGCGTTTAAGGGGTCATATTTGCTATGTCTGGCTGGAAATGCTCTTAGCGCGCCACCGCCAATGCCCATCGGACCACCACATGAATGTCGCCGCCTTTGGGAGTACTGACGAACCACCGCCCTGCCGCCGCATCACCAGCACCATCGCCCCGCATGCCATGACCGAAAGAGAGAGGGGTATCTGATTGGCAAGTGGGTCCCATATGTCGGTTTGATTATTGAGGGAGAGGTTAGAGCATCTACAGCTGCGATGGGCAAGTCCGATCCCTCAAACATTCGGGCGCGTCCGCAGACACTGACCTATCACGCCTCAGGTAATGCAATCCACATCCCGACACCTCAATTATCATATCTCATATCCATACAAACTAATGCAACTACATCGATGCACACAAATCGTCTGGCTACTCCATCACTACTAACTAACATGCCATCGGACTATCAAAATTTGGCATGTTTGGCTATGGTGGAGATCGTCCATGGCTGCCGTTGCACTTCCCGGCGCCCTTGCCGTCCCTCTCGCGGAAGTAGCAGCCAAAGACGAAGTAGGGATCGAGCTGAATCTGCTCGTCGTCGGAGTTGTCCTCGTTGTTGTTCTCCTCCTTCGGTGGCAGTCCGGCAATTGCACGGACCACGCGATTCTGCTCTCGGGCGAAGGCACGTGTGTTCCCCCCGCTGTCGTTTTTCCCAATGTGGGCGCGGATGGCTTCCTCCTCTGCGGCCGCTCGCGCCACCGCATCGCCCACCTTCGCCGCCGCCATTCCTGGTGGGACTCATAGTCTGCCCGAGAGGTAATGGAGATTGAGAGGTTTTCCGACTGTCGGGACCGCGATGATCCAGCCCTAGAGGACCCAAGCGCCCATTGCGCCGACGCTATGGAGTCGCACTGGATAGATCCGTCTGTTGGTCGGGCATTGTCCTCCTGGGAGTGGCAGAGTGCAATGCTGACTGCAGTTGCCTCCTCCAACCCGCATGGGATGACACCCCAGTCAAAGGATCCGGACTGGTCGGAGTCTGATCCGTTGCCCGCCATGCCGAAGATGATACGGATATTGTCGGAGTTCACTTCGGGTCGCGGAGAGGTGGAGGGGAGAGGAGTGTGAAGTAGCTAGGGTTTGGTCCGGCGAGAGGATGGAGATGAATATATGTGGGGTCTGGTGGGCCAGCGTGCGCCGGGTCCGATGTGGTGGAGGCGCCATATCCGTCCCATACTTGGGCTGAGGGTGACGACCAGTCCGGGCATTTGAGGATCATTTGTGGCGTTTGTCTCGGTCGTAATTTCATGACAGAGCGAGACGCCTAGGCATTTGAGCAGGGTTTGAGTGCCCGGTTGTAGATGCTCTTATAGGTGATCTATGAAAGCGTCCGAAAATAATTAGCACGTTTAGAATAATTTCAGAAATCAAACTCATAATCCAAAAATAATTATGGTGCTTTGCACCTAGTTTTGCCCGAGTAGCCTTGTATCCTGCACCACTAGTGTAGTGGTTAGGCATGTGGTTGTGTAGTCTAACCATCCTGGTTCACTTTCTAGTATTGACAGATGATGCACAGAGGATCTCCCCATTTATTGAAGATTAAGCTCGGTGTATGGTGAAATCACTCATCAAGAGAAAATCTTGATACTCACTAAAAAAGTTGCTTGCAGCCCTAGTTGATGAAGAGGTCGGGAAGTGAAAACCTCTCTCGATTTTAAACCCATTCAAGAGGCCGGGGAATTGAAATTCTTCCCTAAATGGTTAGCCATAGTAGATGAGGTGATACACCAAAACTCAGAAAAAACGCCCCCCGCGTCGCCCGGACGGTCGGGCAGTGCCCCTAATCTCCTCCACTGGTCGCCTCCTCTACGATTCTTCCCTCACCGCTGCCGGACGACAGCGGTTGGACGTTGCCTTTCTTTCTGGATCTTCCCTTCCAACTCGGCGGCAGCGACTAACTGCCCAAAGCGCTCCTCACCGGCGGCTGATTGATTACGAGCGGTGTTGAGGTGGTTAGCCGCACCATCCCATGCCTCGTGAGATGGATAGCATCGCCTCCCGTCCGCACATGTGATTGATTGCAGAGGAAGAAAAATCTGAGGCGGACTGTGATGAGGACATCAATACCATTGTTACACCCACAGCCCATGCTGCTATACATGCTGGACCAATTACTAGAGGTCACGCACGTCAATTAAATTACCAGGTACTTTCGTTTCTTGGTAACATTTCTAATATACATGAGAATATGATGTTGCCTAAATTGGATACATTTGTTTTGCTTACAAATGAAGGGCCTAGCTTGGACAAGAAGAATGAACATTGAAGCAAGATCAACCATGGAGATGATGGCATGCGCAAGGGGAACAAGAACGGGGTCTAAATGATGATTTCATGACTCTGAAGCCACCATAATGAGTGCATGAAGGCTTGGACGAAATATACAAGATGCTACTTCATAAATTTAGTCCAGGGGCTATTATTGGTGTTGCGTCACCTTATTATCGGGCTAGGCCCATGTAATTTCGAAATACTTTAGTATAGGCAGTTTTTAGAGTCCGTCTGTGTGGGGAAACAGAGTTAGGGTTGGTTCCGGACACCTCCTCCAAGGGGTCACAAAATTCCCCCTACTCCTCTATATATACATCCCTTAGGGCGTTGTTTAGAATTTGGGTTTTGTTTAGATTAAAGTTCGCCATACCTGCAACTTCGCGTACTTCGTTTGTGTTCAACGACCAAACAAAGACGTCACAGAACCCCATCTTGATCAATAAAGTTTTCCTCTTATATTTGTAATATCCAGATTGCAATCTCAGTTTCTTGCCTGTTCTTCATTTGCTTGCTGGAAATAGACCCTTGTGGTTAGGTTGATCATGCTCCGGCATGGTCAATAATCTCTCGGAGTTGGTTTAGTGATTGCTAAGGTGCTTCCTCGCCGCACGTTCGTAGTCGGATCGTCAAAGTGTAATCCTCTAAAACGATAATAACCATCTCATCGAAAGACGAGACACTTTTGCCTCCGTCAACTAGTATCAGATTTCCAGGTTGCTCGGTGAGATTTTACAGTTTTTCAGAGTTTAGATCGAGTCTATTTTTCATACCTACGGTCCACGAAAAAGCCAAAAAATAGGGTTAGTTCATCATACCCAAGACAATCTAAGCCATAGCATAATCTTTTCTGTATTTGCTTTGTTGAATTTTGCGGTTGCATCATCATCTCAAGCTGCTGGTCTTAGTGTCTGGTCTTTTAGAGTTTCGAGTTCTGGTCACGGGTTGTCACGTCGCCGCTGCACCATCATCATCGCCCTGCCATATACCACCACCACTTATCCGCCACCTCTCTGAGTCCATATACAATCACCGATCTGAGTTCATATACCACCACCAATCCGAGTTCAAATACAACCACACATCTGAGTCCATATACCACCACCGATCCGAGTCCATATACCACCACTGATCCAAATTCTTTTCATATTAGGTTTGCTTTCGAGATCCATCTAGTTTTTGTTTTGTGCTTCCTTGCTCGCGTAGGTTTCGTGGAGAAAAAGAGTCTGGAGACCCCCGGACAGTTTTTAGGACAATATTTTGGCAGCTGATTTTTTTTCCTGTCCTATTTGTAGGCCAGGGAGCGTTCGTCATCATAGTGATTTTCGTCACACTTTTTGGTCGTCGATGCCCTGATTTTTGAAGAAAATAGTCAATTTTTTTGTGCCTATCCTGGTATTTTGCTTTGGGAAGAGTTTTGAGACACTCGCCATTTTAGTGTTTTTTGGCAAAAAAAAATGAGTGCAAAAAAAGAGCGCCCAAAGAAGGTGCCAAAAAAATTCAGAGTGTGCCTTTTCCCTTGTTTACGTGCAGCGCTGTGATTTTGTTAGTGTTCTAGGCTCGCATCTCTAGTACGGTCTAACCTAAGACTGGCACAGTACCATCATTGAGCGTTTATTCAATGTTGCATCTCTAAATTGATTATTGCTGACCTTTTTTCTACCATATCATAAGCCTTTCCAGCTCCACATACATCTACGCCGTGTGTTTGACACTACCGGGCACTCGATCTATTCAAGCTTTGAGACATTTTTTACTACAACGGTGCAGATCACCGCCCGCTGTTTGGTAAGAACTAGTAAGAGGTTGAGATTCGCTTGATGGATTTGTGACTTCCCACCGCTATACATCCTTTTAGTAGTCTGTAGGACATATTCTTGTGTGTTTGTATTGCTGTTGGCCATGCCAGGATCACAAGTTGACTAGTTGGACTGTGATAACATGATGAACAAGGAGTTGCATGATAAATTTCAGCAAATGATGAGTGGCCAGGTGGGAGATTTGCTAAACAGATTTGAAGAGGCCATGGGGAAGATAGATGGCATGGCATGGAGAGGTCGTTCGAAACAAAGCTGGATAACAAGTTTAATGAATTGCTCACGTGTCTTCCTAGTTTCAAATAGCGGAGATAACACCCGCTATTGCATCCGCAATAGCGCTAGCGCAATAGCATCCGCCATTTCTCAAATTAATTGTCATCACTTTTTGTAAATGATATAGAAATATACACAATAATCTAGTGTTTTTACAAGTCCACTATGCGGACATAGCGCCCGCAATATCGCCCATTATCTGCATTACGCTACGCGGACCGCAATCTGCTACCAGCCCGCTATCCGCTATTTAAAACCAATCCACAACCACCACCGGCTGCACTTGTCGCACCTCTGCAACGACAACAACAGCACCCCCTTCCGAATCAGTTTGGAAGAGCGAAGTGTGTTCCTCTTGAGTATGGCCAAACTTTTGGTGCTATTGTACCTACTGTTGATGCTTCTTTGGCTCATGTTACTGCTGCTGCCGAGGAGGATGACGATTATGAGGGCGATTACGAGGATGAGGTTGATCAAAATCAGAACTATGAGCAACCAGCAGCAGCACCACCGCCGGGTCATCCACATGCATATAATCGAAATGGTAGGGCCGCACCACTACCTCAGGTACGAGATCATGACCATCTCCCTAAACTAAAATTGAATATCCCACCATTTGAGGGTAGATATGTTCCGGATATATATCTTACTTGGGAGTTACAAAGGGAACAACAGTTTACATGTTTACAATATCCCGAGGAGAAACGTGTTGCTTCTGCTCTTTGTGCTTTCACTAGTTTTGCTTGTGTGTGGTGGCCTGAACATCGTAGATTATATCCGAATAATATTCCAACTAATTGGGCTGCTTTGAAAACTGCTATGCATAGTCATTGGGTTCCACCCTATTATTAACGTGAATTACTTCAAAAATTACAGCGTTTAAGACAAGGAAAAAATTATGTAGAGGAATATTATCAGGAATTACAAACTGGCATGATTGGATGTGGTATTGTTGAGGATAATGAATCTAATATCATTCGTTTATGTCATCTTGCTTGCAAAGCTGAACGTGAAGTGCAGGATCAACATGTATTGGCGTGAATTAATTTTTCTACAATTTGATCTTCATCATGGACACCACGTACGTTCTCTACTTCCACCCGTCCTATTGCAGCACCGCCTACTTCAGCCGCGAACTCCAACCGTGATACAAGAAAACAGGCACCACCACCACCATCTGCCAGGAGCACACTTTCTGGTCCCGCACAGAGCTCTTCCTCATCCATGGCATCAATTGGACAAACACATGACATTATATGCCGTCGTTGCAAGGGTGGAGGTCACTACGCGAGAAAATTTCCATCTCCATGTGTGATGATTGTTACTGAGGATGGTGGGTATGAGTCCGCTAGTGACTATGATGAGGAGACTTTGGCTCTTATTACAAGTGAAGAACATGGTGGACATGATTCTGAAGATGAGACGTAATACGTGGCTGCTGAATACGCCGACAACTATGAAACTTTAGTTGCTCAACGTGTTTTGTGTGTGTAGGTAACACAAGCTGAGCAGAATTAGAGGCACAATTTGTTCCATACAAAGAGAGTTGTGAAGGAACGTTCTGTCCGCGTCATCATTGATGGAGGGAGCTGCAACAACTTGGCTAGCATGGAGACGGTGGAGAAGCTGTCTCTCACCGCAAGACCGCATCCGCATCATTACTACATCCAATGGTTTAACAACAGCGGCAAGGTCAAGGTAACACGTACTGTTCGTGTACATTTTAGTATCGCTACATATACTAATTATGTTGATTGTGATGTGGTACCCATGCAAGTATGTTCCTTATTACTCGGTAGACCATGTCAATTGGATAAAAATTATGTACACCATGGTAGAAACAATGATTATACTCTTGTTCGTAAGGATAAACATATTACTTTGCTTCCTATGTCTCCTGATTCTATTTTGAAAGATGACGTTAATAGAGCTAGTAAAGCAAAATAGGAGCAAAATAAGAGTGAAGTTAGACTGTGGCTAAAGAATTTGAGCAACAAATGAAACCTAGTAATAAACCATCATCTCATGTTGCTTCTAAAATTAAATTGAAGAGTGAATGTTTACTTGCCACCAAATCTGATATTGATGATTTAGATTTGAGCAAATCTATTTGCTATGCATTTGTGTCCAAAGAGGCATTATTTCCATTCGGGGAGATGCCTTCTTCTTTTCCTCCTGCTATCACTAACATTTTGTAGGAGTTCCCTGACGTATTTCCACAAGATGTGCCACCGGGATTACCACATATTCAAGGGATTGAGCATCAAATTGATTTAATTCTTAGTGCATCGCTACCCAACCGTGCACCATATCGTACCAATCTAGAGGAGACGAAGTAGATTATGCGTCAAGTACAGGAGCTGCTCGACAAATGTTATATATGTGAATCTCTTAGTCCTTGTGATGTTCCTATTATACTAGTTCCAAAAAAGGTTGGTACATCGCGTATGTGTGTTGATTGTAGAGGCATTAATAATATTACTATTCATTATCGTCATCCTATTCCTGGGCTAGATGATATGCTTGATGAATTGAGTGGCTCTACAATATTTTCCAAAGTTGATTTGCATAGTGGATACCATCAAATTCGTATGAAAATTGGGAGATGAATGGAAAACAACATTTAAAATTAATTTTGGATTATATGAGTGGTTAGTCATGCCTTTTGGGTTAACTAATGCACCTATTACTTTCATGAGATTAATGAACAAAGTTCTATGTGCTTTCATTGGACGATTTGTGGTAGTCTATTTTGATGATATACTGATTTATAGCACATCTTTGGAGGAACATTTGTGTGTTGTTTTTATTGCGCTATGTGATGCACGTTTGTTTGGTAACCTTGGGAAGTGCACCTTTTGTACCGACCGAGTATCTTTTCTTGGCTATGTTGTTACTCCATAGGGAATTGAACTTGATAAAGCCAAGATTGAAGCTATTGAGAGTTGGCCGCAGCCCAAAACGGTTACACACGTGAGGAGTTTTCTTGGCCTCACTGTTTTATATAGGCATTTTGTGAGAGATTTTAGCACCATTGCTGCACCTCTCAATGAGCTTCCAACAATGATGTGCCTTTTGTTTGGGGTACCGTACAGGAAGAAGCCTTCACGGTATGGAAAGATAAGTTGACACATGCTCCTTTACTCCAGCTTCCTGATTTTAATAAGACTTTTGAGCTTGAATGTGATGCTAGTGGAATTGGATTAGGAGGTGTGTTATTACAAGATGGTAAACCTGTTGCATACTTTTCTGGAAAATTGAGTGGGCCTAGTCTGAACTATTCTAGTTATGATAAAGAATTATATGCTCTTGTTCGGACTTTAGAAACATGGCAACATTATTTATGGCCCAAAGAATTTGTTATACATTTTGATCATGAATCTTTGAAACATACTAAAAGTCAAGCAAAACTGAATCATAGACATGCTAAATGGGTTGAATTCATTGAGACTTTCCCTTATGTAATAAAACACAATAAGGGTAAAGAAAATGTTATTGCTGATGCTTTGTCTCGTCGCTATACTATGCTTTCAAAATATGACTTTAAAATATTTGGTTTGGAGACCATCAAAGATCAATATGTGCATGATGTTGAATTTAAAGATGTATTGCAGAATTGTAAAGAAGGGAGAACTTGGAACAAGTTCATCATTAATGATGGATTTGTGTTTTGTGCTAACAAGCTATGCATTCCAGCTAGCTATGTTCCTCTTTTGTTGTTGCAGGAGGCGCATGGAAGAAGATTAATGGGAAACTTTGTCATGAAGAAGACGGAGGACGTACTTGCTACACATTTATTTTGGCCAAATATGAGACGGGATGTTGAGCGTTTTGTTGCTCACTGCGCTACATGTCAAAATGCTAAGTCGCGACTCAATCCTCATGGTTTATATATGCCTTTGCCTGTATCTAGTGTTTTATGGGAGGATATATCTATGGACTTTGTTTTAGGGTTACCTCGAACAAAGAAGCGGAGGGATAGCATATTTGTTGTCGTGGATAGATTTTCGAAAATGACACACTTCATACCATGTCATAAAGCGATGATGCTGCTAATGTTGCTGATTTGTTCTTTCATGAAATTATTCGCTTGCATGGTGTGCCAAATACTATTGCTTCAGATCATGATACTAAATTTCTTAGCCACTTTTGGAGATGTCTATGGGCTAGGTTGGGGACTAAACTGCTTTTAAGTACTACGTGCCACCCCCTAACTGATGGGCAAACTGAAGTAGTCAATAGAATATTGTCTGCTATGGTTAGGGTTGTTTTGAAGAATAACAAGAAAAGGTGGGAATAATGCTTGCCTCATATTGAATTTTCTTATAATCGTTCACTGCATTCTATTTCTAAGATGTGCCCTTTTGAAATTGTGTATGTTTTCTTACCTCGTGCACCTATTGATTTGTTATCTCTTCCATCTTCAAAGAAGGTTAACTTCGATGCTAAACAACATGCATAATTGATCTTAAAACGCATGAGTTAACTAAGGAAAACATTGAACGTATGAATGCTAAATATAAACTTGCTGGAGATAAAGGTAGGAAACATGTTGTCTTTGCACCTGAAGATCTTGTTTGGTTACATTTACATAAGGATAGGTTTCCTGATTTGCGCAAGTCAAAACTAATGCCATGTGCTGATGGTCCTTTTAAGGTGTTAGAGAAAATAAATGATAGTGCATATAAACTTGAGTTGCGTGCAGATTTTGGGGTTAGTCCAACTTTTAACATTGCAGTTTTGAAGCCTTATTTGGGTAAGAAAGATGAACTTCCCTCGAGGACAACTTCATTTCAAGAAGGGGGGATGATGAGGAAATCAATACCATTGTTACACCCATAGGCCCTGCTGCTATACATACTCGACCAATTACTAGAGCTCGTGCACGCCAATTAAATTACCAGGTACTTCGATTCTAATGTACATCAGAATATGATGCTGCCTAAATTGGATACATTTGTTTTGCTTACAAATGATGGGCCTGGCTTGGACAAGAAGGATGAACATTGGAGCAAGATCAATCATGGAGATGATGGCATGCGCAACGGGAACAAGAATGGATTCTCAAGTGATGATTTCAGGACTCTAAGGCCACCATAATGAGTGCATGAAGGCTTGGACGAAATGTAAAAGATGCTACTTCATAATTTTCGTCCAGAGGCTATTATACGTGCTACTTCACCTTATTGTCGGGCTAGGCCCATGTAATTTTGAAATACTTTAGTATAGGCTGGTTTTAGAGTCTCTATGTGTAGGGAAACGGAGTTAGGGTTGGTTTCGGACCCCTCCTCCAAGGGGTCATGAAATTCCCCCTACTCATCCATATATACAACCCTTAGGGCGCCGTTTAGACTTTGGGTTTTGTTTAGATTAAAGTTCCCCATAACTACAACTTTGCGTACTTCGTTTGTGTTCAACGACCAGACAAAGACATCAGAGAACCCCATCTTGATCAATAAAGATTTTATATTATATTTGCAATATCCACATTACAATCTCAGTTTCTTGCCTGTTCTTTGTTTGCTTGCAGGAAATAGACCCTCGTGGTCAGGTTGATCATGCTCCGGTGTGGTCAATAACATCTCGGAGTTGGTTTAGCGATTGCTAGGGCAAGACGTCTTCAGAGGTTCGTAGTCGGATTGTCAAAGTCTACTACTCCGAAAACGATAATCACCCTCTCATCAGAAGACGGGACACCTTTGCCTCTATGAGACTACATTGGCTCCATGTTCATGCATGCGTTGTGATCACTCCACGATGGCTCAATCATGGGCCTTTGGTGCTGAGGGTGCCTCCTTTACATCTCTGGGTGGCACACATCAGAGAGCATGTCCGCCGTTTGTGCTCATTACGACGCACCACTGGCCCAATCGGCTGGGAATGGCATTGGTTTCACAACGATGTCGATTGTTGCCAAAGGCTTGACGTGGTTGTGACACTTGGAGCGCGTCGGTGGCTAGTCTGTTGGTGGCTGCATTGGTCCTGGACGGGTCAGTGGAGTACGTACACGTGATATGTTGTTGCTTCCGATAATGTTCAGCTCTCTGCGTTGTTCGACAACTCGTTGGCGGGCATGGCTTCGATCGCTTCCCATGACCATGGTGCAGGTCTCTCTCCAGTGATGTGTTAATCAGTGGGTGTGCTCCATCGCCAGTGCTAGTCTATGTGATGGACACTCCATCCTGTGGTGGTGTACTCACTACGGTCTACGGTGGCCATCAAAAAGTCTTCATGAGGGTTACTTCCTCCAGATCCGGTGGCTGCTAGGTGCTCGTGCTTATGACGTTGCAAGATGTAGTCAGAAGGATCCTTTGTGGGTTTTGCTTGTTCTCACTCTTGTGAGTTTTCTTTAGATAGCGGAATGCAATCTATGGCAGCGGCTTGATGTAAAGGATATGGTTGTGCAATGACAATATTGAGATTTCTAGCCCAACGAATGCAGTTGCTTGGATCACGGAAAAGGGGTGGCGACAACACATCATTGACTTCGATTTGGAGGTGCTTATCAAGCACCCGGTCTTGAGCTCCTAAGTGAAAACCCTACGACATTGGTTTCACAACAACGGCGACTATTGCCAATGGCCCGACGTGGTTGTGATGCTTGGACCGCGTCGGTGGCTGGTCTACTAGCGGTTGCTTCGGTCCTGGATGGGTATGTGGATTATGTACACGCGAGATGTTGATGCTTATGATAATTTTCAGCTCTCTGCGTTGTGCGACAACTCGTGTTGGCGGGCATGGCTTTGATTGCTTCCCATGAACATGGTTTAGGGATCTCTCCAATGCTGTGGTAACCAATGGGTGTGCTCAACTATCGGTGCTAGTTTGTGTGCTGGACAGTCCGGACTGTAGCGGTGCACTCACTATGGTTTGTGGTGGTCTTCATAAAGTTTTCATGATAGTTACTTCCTCCAGATCCGGTGGCTGCTAGGTGTTGCTCGTGTTGCTGGAGTCGTTGTGAGATGTAGTCGGGAGGCTCCTTTGTGGGTTTTCGTTGTTCTCACTCTAGTCAGTTCGCTTTAGACACCGGGATGCAATCTATGGCAGCAGCTTGACACGAATGATATGGTTGTGCAACAACAGTATTGGGATTACTAGTTCAAGGAATGCAGTTGCTTGGATCGCGGAAAAGGTAGGCGACAACACATGATTGACTTTGTTTTGGTGGAGCTTCTCAAGTACCCGGTCTTGAGCTCCGAGATGAAAACCCTAGGTCTAGCCGAGTTGGTTATACCTAGCAATGATGGCGTTTTTTTTTTTTGCGTTGTTACCTTATTGAAGGCATTGCATGGATATGTTCGGACTTGTTTTCAGAGTGAAAACCAAGAATCTTACCTCTAGTGGTCGGATCCGGTGATGGTGGCGCTCGGGTGTCGTTCCCTTCCTGAAGGTGTTGATGTTGAAAAACCTTGTTGTACTTGTGTTGTCAAGAGTGTTGGAAATATGCCCTAGAGGCAATAATGAAGATGTTATTATCATATTTCCTTGTTCATGATCAAACTTTACGGGATTTCTATTTCCATGCCCCTGGTTCCTTAGTAGTGCTCGGTTTTATCCAAGCTAACTAACTTTGCTCACTTTTCGCCTCCCCACTCGACCACCTACTCACAGAAGGGCAAACAGAAAATTTCCATTGGGTTAAGCCCGTTGAACGTTAGATGCACGAGTCATGACAAGTGGGACCATTAAAAATGTTGATGTCTGGGGCCACTCAAAATGTTGATATGTCAACGGGCCCTTGCTAAAAAACAAACCCAATCCTCTCTCCGAATATCCATTTTTTAGCCCTAACTCATCTACACTTGGTGAGGAGAAAATTCAAACAAAATATGATTTCTTTTTTTAAATCCAATTTTAGTTTTGCATGGAAGACAATTTAGTGGGTGAGGTGCTCTCCAAATTTTATATCATTTGGACACATGAGTTTCTCTCACAAAAAGACAAATTCGGTCAGAAAAATACATAAACAATAAACTTTTTCACAGACTCCAAATTTGTCTTTTTTGCCGAGAGCTATTGGCATGTCCAAATGATTTAAAATTTAGAGCGCACTTCATGCACCAAATTATCTTTCATTGCAAAAAAAATTTGATTTTTTTGAAAATTTCTATTATTTTTTGTGAATTTTCTGCTCATCGGGGTGCAGGTGAGCTTGGGCATGGAATCACCGATGGGTAACATAACATGCAATTTTAAAAAAATCCTATGCTCACGCAAGATCTATCTAGGAGATGCATAGCAACGAGAGGGGGAGAGTGTGTCTATGTATCCTTGTAGACCAAAAGCGGAATCGTTTGACAACACGGTTCATGTAGTCGAACTTCTTCTCGTTCCGATCGATCAAGCACCGAACATACGGCACCTCCGAGTTCTGCACACATTCAACTCGATGACGTCCCTCGAACTCTTGATCCAGCAAACTGTCGAGGAAGCAGATGAGTTTCGTCAGCATGATGACGTGGTGACGGTGATGGTGAAGTGATCCGCGCAGGGCTTCGCCTAAGCACTATGACAATATGACCGTGGGAGTAAATGGTGGAGGAGGGCACCGCACACGGCTAACAATGATGTCTGTGTGTGTTCTAGGCGCCCCCTCCCCATGTATATATAGGTGGGAGGGGAGGGGAGCAGCTAGGGTGCGCCCCAAGTAGGAGGAATCCTACTTGGGGCTCGAGTCCAATTCGGGGACCCCTTACCATGTTTGTTGGAAGGAAAAAATGAAGAGAAGGGGGGAGGAAGGAAAGGAGGGGACGAATCCCCTCTTCCTTCTCCTATCCGGCATCCTTCCTTAAGGGGGGTGCACCACCTCTTGTTTTTTTTTTTTTTGAGACAATGCACCACCTCTTGTGGGCTGGTGTGCTCCCCTCCTATGGCCATAAGGCCCATTTATCTCCCGGGGGGTTCCGGTAACTCCCTGGTACTTCGATATGTACCCGGTACCCCTAGGAACACTTCCGGTATCCAAATACCATTGTCATATATATCAATCTTTACCTCTCGACCAATCCGCGACTTCTCGTCATGTCCGTGATCTCATCCGGGACTCTAATCAACATTCGGTAACCAAATCACATAACTCATATAATAATAAATCGTCATTGAACGTTAAGCGTGCGGACCCTATGGGTTCGAGAACTATGTAGACATGACCGAGACACTTCTCCGGTCAATAAACAATAGCAGAACCTGGATGCTCATATTGGTTCCCACATATTCTATGAAGATCTTTATCGGCCGAACCATAATGACAACATACGTTATTCCCTTTGTCATCGGTATGTTACTTGCCCAAGATTCGATCGTCGGTATCTATATACCTAGTTCAATCTCGTTACCGACAAGTCTCTTTACTCGTTTCATAATACATCATCCCGAGACTAACTCATTAGTCATTTGCTTGCAAGGCTTATTTATGATGTGTATTACCCAGAGGGACCACAGATACCTCTCCGATAATCGGAGTGACAAATCCTAATCTCGATCTATGCCAACTCAACAAACACCTTAGGAGATACCTGTAGAGCATATTTGTAATCACCCAGTTACCTTGTGATGTTTGATAGCACATAAGGCATTCCTCCGGTATCCGGGAGTTGCATAATCTCATAGTCTGAGGAATATGTATTTGACATGAAGAAAGCAATAGCAGTAAAAATGAAACGATCATTATGCTAGGCTAACGGGTGGGTCATGTCCATCACATCATTCTCCTAATGATGTGATCCCGTTATCAAATGACAACTCATGTCCATGGTTAGGAAACTTTAACCATCTTTGATCAACGAGCTAGTCTAGTAGAGGCTAACTAGGGACACGGTGTTTGTTTATGTATTCACACATGTATCAAGGTTTCCGATTAATACAATTCTAGCATGAATAATAAATATTTATCATGAATAAGGAAATATAAAATAACAACTTTATTATTACCTCTAGGGCATATTTCCTTCCGTCTCCCACTTGCACTAGAGTCAATAATCTAGATTACATAGTAATGATTCTAACACCCATGGAGTCTTGGTGCTGATCATGTTTTGCTCGTGTAAGAGGCTTAGTCAATGGGTCTGCAACATTCAGATCCGTATGTATTTTGCAAATATCTATGTCTCCCTCCTTGACTTGATCGCGGATGGAATTGATGTGTCTCTTGATGTGTTTGGTTATTTTGTGAAAGTTGGATTCCTTCGCTAAGGCAATTGCTCTAGTATTATCAAAAAAGATTTTCATTAGACCGATGCACTAGGTATTACACCTAGATTGTATATGAACTCCTTCATTCAGACTCCTTCATTTGCTGCTTCCGAAGCAGCTATGTACTCCGCTTCACACGTAGATCCCACCACGACACTCTGTTGGGATATGCACCAACTGACAGCTCCACCATTCAATAAAAATACATATCCAGTTTGTGACTTAGAGTCGTCGGGATCAGTGTCAAAGCTAGCATCGACGTAACCATTTACGACGAGCTCTTTGTCACCCTCATAAACGAGAAACATATCGTTGGTCCTTTTCAGGTACTTCAGGTATGTTCTTGACCGTTGTCCAGTGATCCACTCCTGGATTACTTTGGTTTGCTACACATCATAGCATACATGATAGCATACATGATAGATCCTCCCTGCCAGGCTTATGGCAAGGCACACATCAGGTTTGCTACACATCATAGCATACATGATAGATCCTATGGCTGATGCATAGGGAATGACTTTCATTTTCTCTCTCTCTCTCTCTCTCTCTCTCTCTCTCTCTCTCTCTTTCTCTCTCTCTCTCTCTCTCTCTTCTGCAGTGGTCGGGCATTGAGTATTACTCAACTTCACACCTTGTAACACAGGCAGGAACCCTTTCTTTGACTGATCCATTTTGAACTTCTTCAAAACTTTATCAAGGTATGTGCTTTGTGAAAGTCCTATCAAGCGTATTGATCTATCTCTATAGATCTGGATGCCCAATATATATATAAGCAGCTTCACCGAGGTCTTTATTTAAAAAATTCTTATTCAAGTATCCTTTTATGCTATCCAAAAATTCTACATCATTTCCGATCAACAATATGTCATCCACATATAGTATCAGAAATGCTAGAGAGCTCCCACTTTCTTGTAAATACTGGCTTCTCCGAAAGTCTGTATAAACCCATATGCTTTGATCACTTCATCAAAGCGTATATTCCAACTCCAAGATGCTTGCACCAGTCCACAGATGGATCACTGGAGCTTGCACACTTTATTTGCACCTTTAGGATCGACAAAACCTTCTGGTTGCATCAAATACAACTCTTCTTTAAGTAGTCCATTAAGGATTGCAGCTTTGACGTCTATTTGCCAAATTTCATAGTCATAAAATGCGGCAATTGCAAACATGATTCAAACAGACTTAAGCATCGCTACGGGTGAGAAAGTCTCATCGTAGTAAACTCCTAGAACTTGTCGAAAACCTGTCGCAACAAGTCGAGCTTTGTAGACAATAACATTACCATAAGCGTATGTCTTCTTCTTAAAGATCCATTTATTTTCTATGTCTCGTCGATCATCGGGCAAGTCCACCAAAGTCCATACTTTATGCTCATACATGGATCCTATATCAGATTTCATGGCCTCAAGCCATTTATCAGAATCTGGGCTCATCATAGCTTCTTCATAGTTCGTAGGTTCATCATGGTCTAGTAACATGACTTCTAGAACAATATTACCGTACCACTCTAGTGCGTATCGTGCTCTAGTTGACCTACGTGGTTCGGTAGTAACTTGATCTAAAGTTTCATGATCATCATCATTAGCTTCCTCTCTGGTTGGTGTAGGCATCACTGGAACAGTTTACTTTGATGAGCTACTTTCCAATTTGAGAGAAGGTACAATTACCTCATCAAGTTCTATTTTCCTCCCACTCATTTCTTTCGAGAGAAACTCCTTATCTAGAAATGTTCCATTCTTGGCACCAAAGATCTTGCCTTCGGATCTGTGGTAGAAGGTGTACCCAATTGTTTCCTTTGGGTATCCTATGAGGACGCACTTCTCTGATTTGGGTTCAAGCTTATCAGGCTGAAGCTTTTTCACATAAGCATCGCAACTCCAAACTTTAAGAAATGACATATGTGGTTTCTTGCCAAACAATAGTTCATAAGATGTCGTCTCAACGGATTTAGATGGTGCCCTATTTAACATGAATGCATCTGTCTCTAATTCATAACCCCAAAACGATAGTGGTAAATCGGTAAGAGACATCATAGATCGCACCATATCTAATAAAGTACGGTTAAGATGTTCAGACACACCATTACGATGTGGTGTTCCAGGTGGGGTGAGCTGTGAAACTATTCCACATTGTTTCAAATGAAGACCAAACTCGTAACTCAAATATTCGCCTCCGTGATTAGATCGTAGAAAATTTATTTTCTTGTTACGATGATTCTCTACTTCACTTTGAAATTTTTCGACCTTTTCAAATGTTTCAGACTTGTGTTTCATTAAGTAGATATACCCATATATCCTCAAATCATCTATGAAGGTCAGAAAATAACGATACCCGCCGCGAGCCTCAACACTCATCAGACCGCATACATCGGTATGTATTATTTTCCAATAAGTCATTGGCTCGCTCCATTGTTCCGAAAAACGGAGTTTTAGTCATCTTGCGTATGAGGCATGGTTAGGAAGTATCAAATGAACCATAATCAAGTGATTCCAAAAGTCCATCTGCATGGAGTTTCTTCATGCGCTTTACACCAATATGACCCAAACGGTAGTGCCACAAATATGTTGCACTGTCATATCAACTTTGCATCTTTTGGCATCAATGTTATGAATATGTGTATTATCACTATCGAGATGCAACAATAATAAACCACTCTTCATGGGTGCATGGCCATAAAATATATTACTCATATAAGAACAACCATTATTCTATGATTTAAATGAATAACCGTTTCACACTAAACAAGATCTAGATATAATGTTCATGCTCAACGCTGGCACCAAATAACAATTATTTAGGTCTAAAA
Organism: Secale cereale; assembly: GCA_902687465.1. Classification (NCBI taxonomy): domain Eukaryota; kingdom Viridiplantae; phylum Streptophyta; class Magnoliopsida; order Poales; family Poaceae; genus Secale; species Secale cereale. Next base: position 335,082,403 of record LR738713.1, read on the forward strand.
CTAATCCCGGAGGTAGATGTAGAGGTAGTGTGCCGACGGTGATCATATCGACCTTGGAACCATTTCCATGCGCATCGTCACCTCGTCCTTAGCCAATCTTCGCTTAATCCGTAGCTCTTGTTTTGAGTTACAAATATGAACAACCGAACTAGTATCAAATATCCAGGCGCTACTACAAGCATTAGTAAGTTACACAACAATAACATGTATATCAAATATACCTTTGTTCACTTTGCCATCCTTATCCGCCAAATACTTGGGGCAGTTCCGCTTCGAGTGACCAGTCCCTTTGTAGTAGGAGCACTCAGTTTCATGCTTGGGTCCAACTTTGGGCTTCTTCCCGGGAGTGGCAACTTTCTTGTCATTCTTCTTGAAGTTCCATTTCTTTCCCTTGCCCTTTTTCTTGAAACCAGTGGTCTTGTTACCATCAACACTTGATGCTTCTTTTTGATTTTTACCTCCACAACTTCGAGCATTGCGAAGAGCTCGGGAATTGTCTTCTCCAGCCCTTGCATATTATAGTTCATCACGAAGCCTTTATAGCTTGGTGGTAGTGATTGGAGAACTCTGTAAATAACACAATCATCTGGAAGACTAACTCCCAAGTGAGTCAAGTGATTATGATATCCAGACATTCTGAGTATGTGTTCACTGACAGAACTGTTCTCCTCCATCTTGTAGCTATAGAACTTGTCGGAGACTTCATATCTCTCAACTCGGGCATTTTCTTGAAATATTAACTTCAACTCCTGGAACATCTCATATGCTCCATGACATTCAAAACATCTTTGAGGTCCCAATTCTAAGCCGTAAAGCATGGCACACTGAACTATCGAGTAGTCATCAGATCAAGCTTGCCAGACATTCAAAACATCAGTATCTGCTCCTGCAGCAGGCCTTTCACCTAGTGGTGCATCAAGGACATAATTCTTCTATGCAGCAATGAGGATAATCCTCAAGTCACGGACCCAGTCCGTGTAGTTTCTACCATCATCTTTCAACTTAGCTTTCTCTAGGAACGCATTAAAATTCAAGGGAACGGTAGCACGGGCCATTGATCTACAACATAGATATGCAAATACTATCAGGACTAAGTTCATGATAAATTAAGTTCAATTAATCAAATTACTAAAGAACTCCCACTTAGATAGACATCGCTCAAGTCATCTAAATGCTACGTGATCCAAATCAACTAAACCATGTCTGATCATCACGTGAGATGCAGTAGTCTTCAATGGTAAACATCTCTATGTTGATCATATCTACTATATGATTCACATTCGACCTTTCGATCTCCAGTGTTCTGAGACCATGTCTGTACATGCTAGGCTCATCAAGTTTAACCCGAGTATTCCTCATGTGCAAATTTGTCTTGCACCTGTTGTATGTGAACGTAGAGTCTATCACACCCGATCATCACATGGTATCTCAACACAATGAACTATAGCAACGACACATACTCAGGGAGAACACTTTTACCTTGAATTTTAGCTAAGGAATCATCTTATAATGCTATTGTTGTACTAAGGAAAATAAGATGCATAAAAGATAAACATCACATGCAATCGAAATATGTGACATGATATGGCCGTCATCATCTTGTGCTTTTGATGTCTATCTCCAAAGCATCGTCATGATCTCAATCTTCACCGGCTTGACACCTTGATCTCCATCGTAGCGTCGTGCTAATCTCGCCAACTATTGCTTCTACGACTATTGCTAACTCATAGTGATAAAGTAAAGTAATTACATGACGCTTCCATTTCATATAATAAAGAGACAACCATAAGGCTCATGCTGGTTGCCGATAATTTACAAAATATGATTATATCATACAATAACGTATAACTCATCACGTCTTGACCATATCACATCACAACATGCCCTGCAAAAACAAGTTAGACGTCCTCTACTTTGTTGTCGCAAGTTTTATGTGGCTGCTATGGGATTCTAGCAAGAATCGTTCTTACCTACGGCACAACACCACAACTGTGTTTCCTCAAGTTTGCTGTTTTAACCTTCTTCAAGGACCGGTCGTAGTAAAATTCAATTCAACTAAAGCAGGAGAAACAAACACCCGCCAGCCGCCTTTATGCAAAACTAGTTGCATGTCTGCCAGTGGAACTGGTCCCATGAATGTGGTCATGTAAGGTTGTTCCGGGACGCTTCATCCCACAATATTGCCGAATCAAAATAAGACGTTGGTGGTAAGCAGTATGACTATCACCGCCCACAACTCATTGTGTTCTACTCGTGCATATCATCTACGCATAAAACCTGGCTCATGATGCCACTAATGGGTAACGTAGCATGCAATTTCAAAAGAAAATCCTACGCTCACACAAGATCTATCTAGGAGATGCATAGCAACGAGAGGGGGAGAGTGTGTCTACGTACCCTCGTAGACCGAAAGCGGAAGCGTTTGACAATGTGGTTGATGTAGTCGAACTTCTTCTCGTTCCGACCGATCAAGCACCGAGCGTACGACACCTCCGAGTTCTACACACGTTCAGCTCGATGACGTCCCTCGAACTATTGATCCAGCAAAGTGTCGAGGAAGTAGATACGTTCCGCAGCATGAAGGCGTGGTGACGGTGATGGTGAAGTGATCCGCGCAGGGCTTCATCTAAGCACTACGAGAATATGACCGTGGGAGTAAACGGTGGAGGGGGTACTGCACATGGCTAACAATGATGTTCGTGTGTGCTCTAGGCGCCCCCCCCCCATGTATATATAGGTGGGCGGGGGAGGGGAGCAGCTAGGGTGCTCCCCAAGTAGGAGGAATCCTACTTGGGGCCCTAGTCCAATTCGCCCCCCTACCATGTTTGTTGGAAGGGAAAAGGAAGAGAAGGAGGGAGGACGGAAGGGGGGGGGGGCGAACCCCCTCTTCCTTCTCCTATTTAGCCTCCTTCCTTAGGGGGGGGCGCACCACCTCTTGTGAGCAGGTGTGCTCCCCCTCCTATGGCCCATAAGGCCCATTATTCCCCCGGGGGTTCCGGTACCCCCCCCGGTACTCCGATATGTACCCGGTACCCCTCGGAACACTTTTGGTATCAGAATACCATTGTCCTATATATCAATATTTACCTCCCGACCATTTTTAGACTCCTCGTCATGTCCGTGATCTCATCCGGGACTCCAAAAAACATTCGGTCACCAAATCACATAACTCATATAATAACAAATCATCATCGAACGTTAAGCGTGCGGACCCTATGGGTTCGAGAATTATGTAGACATGACCGAGACAATTCTTCGGTCAATAACCAATAGCGGAACTTGGATGATCATATTGGTTCCCACATATTCTACGGAGATCTTTATGTGTTGAACTATAATGACAACATACGTTATTCGCTTTGTCATCAGTATGTTACTTGCCTGAGATTCGATCGTCGGTATCTATATACCTAGTTCAATATCGTTATCGGCAAGTCTCTTTACTCATTCCATAATACATCATCCCGAGACTAACTCATTAGTCATTTGCTTGCAAGGCTTATTTATGATGTGTATTACCGAGAGGGCCCAGAGATATCTCTCTGATACTCGGAGTGACAAATCCTAATCTCGATCTATGCCAACTCAACAAACACCTTCGGAGATACCTGTAGAGCCTCTTTATAATCACCCAGTTACATTGTGACGTTTGATAGCACACAAGGTATTCCTCCGGTATCCGGGAGTTGCATAATCTCATAGTCTGAGGAATATGTATTTGACATGAAGAAAGCAATAGCAGTAAAACTGAAACGATCATTATGCTAGGCTAACGGGTGGGTCATGTCCATCACATCATTCTCCTAATGATGTGAGCCCATTATCAAATGACAACTCATGTCCATGGTTAGGAAACCATAACCATCTTTGATCAACGAGCTAGTCTAGTAGAGGCTCACTAGGGACACAATGTTTGTCTATGTATTCACACATGTATCAAGGTTTCCGATTAATACAATTCTAGCATGAATAATAAACATTTATCATGAATAAGTAAATATAAAATAACAACTTTATTATTGCCTCTAGGACATGTTTGCTTCAATCACCTAGTGAGACTCCAAATTTATCTTTTTTACCGAGAGCTACTCACATTTCCAAATGATCTAAAATTTGGAGCGCACCTTATGCACCAAATTATCTTCCATGCGCTTATACTAGTCTGGAATTTTGTGAATTATTATACTAGTTTTTATGCATTTTCTGCTCATCACGGATGTAGCTGAGCTTGGGCACCGAATCAACTCGTCATCCTCCCCTCTCTCTCTATTACAAGTTGGGCCAATAGAGCAAAGGGAAATAGGAAGTAACAAGGTCCCTAGATCTCTAGCCATGTCGGCGGCCACTAGACACGGTGGAGGTGGCTCCGTGGCTGGAGACAGCCCACAACTCCCGTATCAAAGACAACCTCCTTGCACTCCTCTTTCTCGCTCTCGCTCGCATGCTCCCTCTCCCTCTCTGCTATCTCCTCTCGGTGGAACACTAGCACTAGGTTGATCGTCGTCGCGCGCTTTTCTCCGACCACCCCGATGAATTGAGAGCACCTCTGAGACCGCCACACCATCCACTTCCATCCCCATGACTCGTGTGTGCTTTGATGTAGTGTAACAACCAAATTGACCGCTTCATCCCCGACTTTGTCTGCCGCAATCTAAAAATAAGATGGAAAATTGAAAATTTTCAAATTTCACCGGAAATGGACCAGATGCATGTCATATTTCCATATAAGGTGACGATATTTGGCACAAACATGGGGCTCACCATGCCAAACATGATTGCTAAAGGGAGATTGCAAATTTTGTTATAAAAGTAAATATATCATTTTAAGTGCCTAAAATGATAGTTTTTGTGAAGCAAGTTCCAAAACTAAGATTGAAAATTAAAACTTTACAATTTTCACATGAAATGAACCATATTGGAGGCCTACTGCCGAAAGATCTTGAGTTTTGAGATTTTTTTGCTATATTCCATTGATTAAATGAATTTCTGGACATTTACCAGAAGTAATTAAAAAGTGAACTACAAGTGTGTTATAGTTTGGTTATGGAAAGTGGTTAAATCATGTTAGGGTACTTAGGTAGGATTATATGCAATATTCACAAAACAAAACTTCAAATATTCAACCATTCTCTATGAACACACATGTTGACAATGTTGAACCTATTTTGCAAAAAGTGAAAGAAAACGAAAAAAGAGTCAACAAATGCAATCCTTTTCCATGGAGTCCTTTTATATGTACTAATTTCCAGGAAATATGATAAACTAGGAATAAATTATTATTTAAAAAAGTGTTCACAAAATGGACTATCATCTAGGAAGGTTCATGGGTTTCAAGCCAAATGACGAAGTTCCTGGCTATATCCATGTCATATTTTCATATAAGGTTATGCTATTTGGCACAAACATGGGGCTTACCATGCAAAACAAGATTGCCAAAGGAAGATTTCAAAATTTTGTTATAAAAGTACATTTATAATTTTTCAAGTGCCAAAAAAATATATTTTTTGCGAAGCAAGTACCACAAATAAGATTGAAACTTGAACCTTTGCAAATTTCACATGAAATGGGCCATATTGGAGGTCTGTTGCTAAAAGATCTTGAGTTTTTTTAAGTTTTCTTTTGCTATATTCCATTGAGTAAATGAATTTCATGACAATTTCCAAAACTAAATCAAAATTTTACTACAAGTGTGTTATAGTTTGGTTACAAAAGTGGAAAATCATTTTAAGATACTTAGGTAGGATTATATGTACTATTCACAAAAAAAAAACTTGAAATATTCAACCCTTCTCTATGAATAGCCATGTTGACCCCATTTTGCAAAATGTGAAAGAAAATGAAAAGGTGTAAAAAATGCAATCCTTTTGCATGTAGTCCTCTTATGTGTACTAATTTCCTGGAAAAATGATAAACTAGGAATACAATGATTATTTTAAAAAGGTGTTCACAAAATGGACTACCATCTATGAAGGTTCATGGCTTTCAAGTCGAATGATCAAGTTCCTTGCTATATCGACGTCATATTTTTCATATAATGTGACGATATTTGGCACAAACATGAGTATTACCATGCCAAACAAGATTGCCAAAGGGAGATGCCAAAATTTTGTTATAAAAGTAACTAAATCATTTTAAGTGCCAAAACTGATTTATTTTGTGAAGCGAGTACCTAAAATAAGATTGAAAATTGAACCTTTGCAATTTTGACATGAAAGTGACCGTATTGGAGGCCTACTGCCGAAAGATCTTGAGTTTTTGATATTTTTTCAATATTCCATTGATTAAATGAATTTCTCAAAATTTACCAAAAGTAATTCAAAATTTAATTACAAGTGTGTTATATTTTGGTTACAAAAAGTGGGAAAAAACCATTTAAGGTACTTAGGTAGGATTATATGCAGTATTCACAAAAATGTCAAATATTCAACCCTTCTCTATGAATAGCCATGTTGACAATGCTGGCCCCGTTTTGTAAAGAGTGAAAGAAAATGAAAAAAGCGTCAAAAAATGCAATTGCGTGGAGTCCTTTTATGTGTACTAAGTTCCAAGAAAAATGATAAACTAGGAATACAATGATTATTTAAAAATTGTTCACAAAATGGACTACCATCTATGAATGTTCATGACTTCTAAGCCAAATGACCAAGTTCATGACTATATCCATGTCATATTTCATATAAGGTGATGATATTTGGCACAAACATGGTTCTTACCATGCCAAACAAGATTGTCAAAGGGAGATTCCAAAATTTCGTTATAAAAGTAAATAAATCATTTTGAAGTGCCAAAAATGGTTTCTTTGTGAAGCAAGTACCACAAATATGATTCAAAATTGAACATTTTTAGCATGCCAAACAAGATTTACCATGGGGGTTCTACCTTTTTGTTGTAAAAAATTAAATTTTCATTTTTCAAGTGCCAAAAGAGGTTTTTTGTTTGAAGCAAGTAGCACAAATAAGATGCAAAAGTTCACTTATCCACTTTTCACACAAAGTAGACCATATGCCAAAAGATTTTGAATTTTTGATATTTATTGCTATATTCCATTGTTTATATGAATTTCATGACATTTAAAGAAAATAATCCATTACACTATAAGTGTGTTATAGTTTTGTCCAAACAATTGGCAAAATTCATTTTCAATAATCAAGTAGGATTGAATACAAGAGATGAACCAGGGTTTGAGATGAGATGGTGCTGGTGAAGATGTTAATGAAGATTGATCCTCCCACAATGAGAGGGTTGTTGGCCTTGACGATGACTTAGATTTGCCCCTCTCGGATGGAAGTGTCCTCGGTGGAATCGCTCCGTCGAAGAGCAAAAGTGCTCCTGCCCAGGTTCCGCCTTGAGACAACGGCACTTCATCCTAAAGGTCCTTCCCTTAATTTTTTTACCTAGGGAAAATGGCCTTGTATACCATAACATGGGCACCGGAGGCTGGCTAGGGCCCCCACGAGCCACCATGGCGCGCCCTGGTGCCTCATGGGCACCTGGGTGGCCCCCTCTGATATTTATTTTCTCCAATTTTTTTTATTTATTCCAAAATAAATCTCCATGAAATTTTAGCTCATTTGCAGATGTGCGGAATATGTATCTCTAACATAGCTTTTTTAGGTCCAGAATTCCAACTACCGGCAATCTCCCTCTTCATGTAAATCTTGCAAATTAAGAGAGAAAACACATTAGAATTGCTCCACAAAGTACTATATTGGTCAAAAAGATCATAAATAATAGTAGTAAAATGTGATGCAAAATGGGCGTATCAGTATCATTTGATACATGTGAACCATGCCGCATGGGCAAGATGACTAAAACCCCATTTTCCGGTACAACGGAGTGGACAACTGACTTGCTGGAAATAATACATACCGATGTATGCGGTCAGATGAGCGTCGAAGGACGCAGTGGGTATCGTTATTTCCTACACTTCACATATGATTTAAGTAGATATGGGTATATTTACTTAATGAAACACAAGTTTGAAACATTTGAAAATCTCAAGCAGTTTCAGAGTGAGGTAGAGAATCGTCCTAACAAGAAGATAATTTTTTCTACGATATAATCATGGAGGTGAATATATGAGTTACGAGTTTGGTATACATTTAAGATGATGTGGAATTATTTCACAACTCACTCCACCTGGAACACCAGAGCCTAATGTTGTGTCTGAACGTCGCAATCACACTCTATTGGATATGGTGCGATCTATGATGTCTCTTACCAATTTGTCACTATCATCTTAGGGTTATGCATTAGAGACAACCACATTCATTTTAAGTAGGGCACCGTTTAAATCCATTGAGACGACACCGCATGAATTTTGGTTTGGCAAGAAACCTAAGCTGTCCTTTCTTAAAGTTTGGGATGCGACGCTTGTGTCAAGGCTTCAACCTGATTAGCTTGAACCCAAAGCGAAGAAGTGTGTATTCATAGGATAACCTAAAGAGATCATTTAGTATACCTTCTATCACAAATCCGAGGGCAAGATCTTTCTTGCCAGGAAGGGGTCCTTTCTAAAGAAGGAGTTTCTCTCGAAGGAAGTGAGAGGGAGGATGGTAGAGCTTGATGAGGTAATTGTTCCTTCTTTCAGATTGTTGAGTAGGGCATCATGGATAGAAGTTCCCGTGATGCCTACACTTGTCGGGGAGGAAGCTAATGATGATGATAATGAAACTTCAAATCAAGCTACTACTAAACTTTGTAGGTCGACCATGACATGTACTGCCCCTGAATGGTATGGTAATCATGTCGTGGAAGTCATGCTGTTGGACAACGGTGAATCTATGAACTATGAAGAAGCAATGATGAGCATGGATTCCAACAAATGGCTTGAGGCCTTGAAAACCGAGATACGATCCATGTATGAAAACCGAGTATGGACTTTGGTAGACTTACCTCATGACTGAAAGGACATTGAGAATAAATGGATCTTTAAGAAGAAGACGAACGATGATGGTAATGTCACTGTCTATAAAGATTGACATGTCACAAAGGATTTTCGACTAGTTCAAGTGGCTGACTACGATGAGACTTTCACACCCGTAGTGATGATGAAGTCTGTTAGGATTATGTTAGCAAATGTTGCATTTTTTATTATGAAATCTCGTAGATGGACGTCAAAACATGGTTCCTTAATGGTTTCCTTAAGGAATGGTTGTATATGATGTATCATGAAGGTTTTGTTGATCCTAACAATCCTAACAAGGTATGCAAGCTCCAGCGATGCATTTATGGACTGGTGCAAGCATATCGGTGTTGGAATGTTTGCTTTGATGAGGCTATCAAAGCTTTTGGATTTAACAAGCTTATGGAGAAGTTTATATCTACAACAAAGCGAGTGGGAGCTTTGTAGCATTTCTAATACTGTATGTGGATGACATATTATTGATTGTGAATAATATAGAATTTCTGGAAACCATAAAGGGTCATTTCAACAAGAATTTTTCAATTAAAGACCTCGGTGAAGCTGCTTACATATTGGGCATGAACATCTATAGAGACAGATCAACGCGCCTAATAGGACTTCCATAGAGCACATACCTTGACAAGATTTTGAAGAAGTTCAAACTGGACCAATCAAAGAAGCGGTTCTTTCTTGTGTTGCAAGGTATGAAGTTGAGTAAGACTCAAAGCCTGACCATGCAGAAAAAAGGTAAAGGATGAAAGTTGTCCCCTATGCCTCAGTCGTAGGCTCTATAATGTATGCCATGTTGTGTGCCCTACTTGATGTGTGCTTTGAAATAAGTTTGGCTGGGAGGTACCAGAGTGATCTAGGAGTGGATTACTCGACAGTAGTAAAAATATCCATAAGGACTTAGAGACGACTAAGGAAGTGCTTCTAATTTATGGAGGTAACGAAGAGCTCATCTTAAAGGGTTACATCAATGCAAGCTTTGACACTAATACGGATGACCCGAAGTCTCAAACCGGATATATATTTATTTTGAATGGTGGATCGGTCAGTTGGAGTAGCTCCAAGCAGAGCGTGGCATCATCATGTACATGTGACATAGAGATTTGCAAAGTACACATGGATCTCAATATAGCAGACCCGTTGACTAAACCTCCTCCACGAGTAAAACATGTTCAGCACCAGAACTCGATGGGTGTTAGATTCATAACGATGTAAACTAGATTATTGACTCTAGTGCAAGTGGGAGACGGTTGGAATATGCCCTAGAGGCAATAATAAGGATGTTATAATCATTTTTCCTTGTTCATGATAAATGTTTATTATCCATGCTATAATTGTATTAATTGTAAACTTAAATACATGTGTGGATACATAAACGGATAGAGGGTCCCTAGTGAGCCTCTACTAGACTAGCTTGTTGATTAAAGATGGTTAAGAATTACCAACCATAGGCATGATTTTTCATTTAATAACATGATCACATAACTAGGAGGAGGATGTGATGGACAAGATCCAACTATAAGCTTAGCATCTGATCATGTTACTAAGTTCAATTTGTAATATCTTTCCTAATGTCAAGTATATGTTCCCTATACCTTGAGATCATGCCACTCTCGAATGCTGAAAGAATACTTTGTGGGTATCAAAAGTCACTTCATACAAGGGTGATCAATAGAGGTGTTTTTCAGGTATCTCAGAAAGTATTTGTTCGGTTGCACGGATCAAGACTGGGATTTGTCGCTCCGTGTGACGGAGAGATTTATCTGGGCCCTCTAGGTAATACAACATTGTGTATAGCTTGCAAGCATGTGATCAATGTGTTTAGTCATGATATCTTGTATTATGGAACGATTAAAGGGACTTGCCACTAACAAGATTGAACTGGGTATGCAGATACCGACTATCGAATCTCGGGCAAGTAACATGTCACTAGACAAATGGGATTGTATACGGGATTAACTGAATCCTCAACAACATCGTTCAAACCGATAAAGATCTTTGTTAAATATGGGGGAGTCAATAAGGGCATCCAGGTCCCTCCATTGATTATTGATCGGAGAGGTGTCTCGGTCATGTCTGCATGTTCTCGAACCCGTAGGGTCACACACGTAACGTTCAGTAACACAAGGGTATTATTGGGATATTAATAATGGTTATAATGAATAATGTTTGGAGTCTAGAATAGATTCTGGGACATCACTAGGAGCTCTGGAATGGTCCGGATGTAAAGATTTATATATGGGAAGTCTAAACAGGGTTCCGAAAACTATTTGGGATTTTTTGGTATTGTATCAGGAAGGTTCTAGAAGGTTTCAGAGTGGGATCCATCTGCATGGAGGACCCACATGGATGTGGGTAGTGGGGCAAGGCCCCACAACCTTGATCTAGGCGTACCAAGATCCCCCCCTACAAGGAATAAGATCATATCCCGAAGTGACAAATCAAGATCCATAAAATAGGGTGATATCGGTCGGTGGGGATGGAAAGGAGGGGATTTCCTCCCCCCCCCTTTGACCAGTAACCCTAGGGGATTGGAGGGTAACTCCCC
>LR738713.1:335093922-335152442 GCA_902687465.1 Secale cereale
CCCCCCCCCCCACACACACACACCTATAGAAATGTGGTAAGGTAAAGAGGAAGCACTGCTTCCACCCCATGGAGCCTCGCCCTCCTGTTACTCCTCCTCTTCCATGCAGCGCTTGGCGAAACCCTGCCGGGGTTCCGCTGCCACCACCACCACCACGACTCATCCTGGTGAAGATCCCATCTACCTTTCCACACTCCCATGCTAGATCAAGAAGGTGGAGACATCACCGAGCCATGCGTGTGCACATCTCAAAGGTGTCGTCCGTTCGGCGCTAGATCATATTTCATCGCGGATGGAGTATGACTACGCCAACCATGATCATTAGATTGTTAACGCTTTCGGTCCACAAGGGTGTGTAGACACTCCCCTCTCATTGCTAGCATCTCCATAGAATAAATCTTGGGTGTTTCGTAGGAAAAAATGTTTTCCATGAAACGTTCCCCATCAAAGAGATGGTTGGCGCAAATATGATTGTTGATATAGTTTGTCCATCATTATTTTGGCCACTTCATTTTTTCTCCGTTTCCCACTTTGGCATAGATTTGGTCATGTATGACTTTGTTATTTGCCGACGTGCTTATCTGTGTGTCTGCGTTGGTGATGGTTGTGTGCATCCTAGCTACGCAGAGGACGGGTGTGTGCTCATGGTGTTTGTATCCACTTGATGCTTCATTTTGAATCAATAAAATCCACCCTTTGTCAAACAAAAAAATGTTGCACTGCTAGCTCTCCGCTATTCACCCCTGTAACCTCACTTGTACAACATGTTTTCTCTCCTATTCCTTCTACATGATACTAGCCTAATCTCGATCTGAAATCCTAGACGCCGCCTTTTCGGCACTGCAATGCCCCCGGGGTGTCAACATGATCATCACTGGGGGTTGTGCTGCCCGTACTTAGGTCCGTCTGCTATACAACCGGTTTCCCTAAGAGTCTTTCCTCGATCCTTTGATCAAGATTTTCTGTCTCACGCAGGTCTAGTTGTTTTGATTGGTGTTTCCTTTTTATTTTTCCGATCTAAGATATGTATGTGTTGCCCGATGCCGCTCGTTGTCCTCGCGTGTCTCTACTCCAACACAGGTGCGCCTATACGTCCTTTTCACCGACTAGGCGGCCTCGCACGATGCGTCGGCGACCATCATCCGAGCATCCATCAGTCCCTTGTTCTATGCCGTTCATCGTCTCCTTTGTCCGATCAGGATCCCGCAACAACCACACCTCCATCATGTTAGGCCGCATCCAGCCATTGGGCCCTAGCGCCGCCACACACACGATGTGTTGGTGTGCTGTGTTTGTGTTGCGTGACTCCACGCCCACTCGGGCATGGGTCATGCACGCACGCGTCAGCCGTTCGAGCGTTCGTTTGGGCGCCGCATCAATCGCCTGGCTCCTTCGTCACCAAACGACATCCCCTCCCTCGCGAGCGATTGGATTGATCACCACCCACCCGCGCACCAGCCTATCTGCACCGCGCGGCAAACCTGGGAAGTCACATGTGCACTCCTCAATGGGTCCCATGAAGACCGTCGTGACCGATTGAATTGATCATCGTCCCGCTTGTGCATCATCCCCATCCACACCAGGCGGTCGACCTGGGCAGTCGCGTGTGCGCGCCTCCACACGTTCCGTGAAGATCATCGCAAGTCCAGCATGCTCCTCCACCAATCGAGCAACTGGGCGCCACTACTTTGCCCTAACGGGCCACAACGCCGCTGCCCTATGGTTCTGCCTGCAGCTGCACCGACCCATGTGTTGCCACTGTGTCGCCCCTTCAGGCCGTAGCACCGCGGCGCATGGTCCATGTCGCGGCCCCAAGGTATTCCCTGTCATGGCCCTGACCTGCGTGCTACCGCTGCTTCGTCCTTTCAGGGTGCAGCACCGTGGCACGCGGTCCACTCCGTTGTCCCTGCACATCGACTTCCATGTGGTATGTGCCAAGCCACCTCCCTATTTGCAGGAATGCGCCGTCTGCGCTCGGTCTTTGTCACTCTATTGGGTTCTCCTCGCCTACTACTACTTGTGAGTTGCATTGGGATTTTCCTCGATGAGGAAGGGTGAAGCAATATACTAGCGGATAATATTTCCCTTAGTAGATAACCAAGGATACCAAACCAATAGGAGAACCATGTGAACACCCTTTAGCAATACCTACACACACAAGAGCAAATACTTGCACCCAACGCGGGTAAGAGGGTTGTCAATCCCCTTGTACTTGTTAATTGCAAGGATCAAATCTCGTAATAGGTTATAGATAAATTGCAATGTAAAATAAAAGAAATAAAATTGCAGTAAGGTATTTTTGGATTTTGTAATATGATTGAAATAGACCCGGAGGACATAGTTTTAACTAGCGGCTTCTCTCTTGTAAAAATAGCATACTCTTGCCGGAATCGGGGCTCCAGGGACCCACAAGTTCAAACTCTAGGGTGCACTAGTTCCTACCGCCCTACCCTTCCTTGCACCTAACCACAGGGAGGCTACGACGAGAGCGTGCTAGCGAGAGCGGGCCGGTGACACAGTAGATACCCAGGTTCGGGCCACCTTGCAGTGTAAAACCCTATGTGCTACTTGGTTGTTATTGCTCTGGTGGGAAGAAGACAATTACAAGCTCTAGGGTTTTGGATCGTCCCTTCTCTCTCTATAGTAGCACTCTGCCCTCTTTTATACTTGCCTTGGTCCTCTTCCCCCAAAACATTGGCGGGAAGGGTTTCCACACAACGGAAATTTTGAAGGGGGACAGGGGCACAATCTATCCTGAAAAAAGGTGGTCTTCGTGTGCAAAGCCACCGCCATGACGCGCGAGTGCGCTCGGTGATGACCTCCACCCTGTGCGCCCACTGTCTTGGTCTTCTTTCACCGGCCAGGCAACCTTTGGGGCTTTCTTAGGAACCATCATGTTGGCATTGCTCCCTTAGCACCAAAGAGGAAACCCTCCTCATCCGCGCCTGCTAGCACGACCTCTAGCGCCATCCATCGCCGTGCGCTTCACCCACGTGGCGGGGCACGAGGCCACGCGATCAAATAGGACAACACTTGACCTGTTGTGTGAGGATGGTTGCCTCAGGAGAGAGACTCGGGAGGTGGCCTCGCGAGGCTCCTGGGGAAGCCGCCAACCTTGTTCACCAGTCGCTGAGGAGGGGGCCTCATGAGGCTTGGTCTTGAAGAGGGGACTTGCTCGCGGGGTACGCAGGTGGGCCTTCTACTGGGCCCCCGCCATGCTCCATGCCCTCGGCCGAAGGCAGATGGGCCTGGATACCCTAGTTTCTAGGGGCCTGACAATAGCCCACGGGCCCGCGACGTGAACATTCCTGCCTACTAAGGGGGAAAATGGCGAGGGCCCTAACCACCTGCGGGCCAGGCGCGATGCATGGCCCACGATGGGACGGGGGACGGCCTCACTTGTCCCACGACGGCTCGACGACCGCTGGGGCTAACATAAAGCATGCTCGCACGTGACACGAGGCCATCATTGCCTTCCTTGCTCGCACCCCATCTTCCTGCACCTGTCGAAGGCGAAGAGGCGCGGACCGCTCCTCACATGGGCGCTATAAAGGTGAGGGGGAAGGGCTCCCGCCATCTTCTTTTTCGTATTCCTCTTTCTTGCTCCATGATCCAAGTAAGCCTCCATGACGATGACGATGGGAAGAGGACGCGCTCGCGCACCTGATGTGGCGTCCAGGGCACCGCCCCGCCACCGTCGTTACCGGCCCCAGCGGCCATGGAAGGGGCGCCGCCCGCAGGCGCATGCGCAGAGGGCAAGGCTCCAGCGATCGAGGGGGCCGAGGGGCCGTGGCCGCCCTACCTCCCCAGGTAGTGAGCCACTCAGCCAAGTTGGCCCGTGAGTTCATTGTGAACACGGTCGACCGACCCTTCACCTGGCTCCGGCTTCCAGACTCCTTCGTGAAGGCGATGGCGGACCACGCGCCATTAGGCATGTGGGTGTAGGTAAACAACTTCTACAACGTCACCTCCTGGGTGGTGATATAGTTCACCCCCACGGGCTTCATGTTCTTGAGGTAGGGGTGGAAATAGTTTTCCCTTGCCTGTGGCTTGAAACGGGGCCATGTCCTCTAGTTCAGGTACGACGGGGCCGCCACAATCTTCGTGAAGATCCTCGGGGTCACCGTCAGCCGTATGAAGTGATGCACAGAGAGCGAAGACGACAGCTAGAGCGGCTCTTCGAGCGAAGACGATAGCGACAGTGATGAGGCCCCCTCCAGAGTGAAATAAGCAGCGATGGACCACCATGTTAAGAGAGAAGACGACGACTCCAATTGTGGTGCGGACCACGACCGAGCTAGAGTCTCGATGGTAGTCGCACCACGCCCGAGGACCCTTCTTGTTTTATCCTTTTTCTGCACCAGATTAATATAATTGATAACCCACAATTATAGGGGATCGCAACAGTTTTCGAGGGTAGATTATTCAACCCAAATTTATTGATTAGACACAAGGGGAGCCAAAGAATATTCTCAAGTGTTAGCAGTTAAGTTTTCAATTCAACCACACCTGGAAGACTTAATATCTGCAGCAAAGTATTTAGTAGCAAAGAGTATGGAAATGACGGTAACGGTGGCAAAAGTAACAGTAGCAGTTTTTGTAGCAATTGTAACAATGCTAACGGAAAAGTAACTAAGCAAAGATCAATATGTGAAAAGCTCGTAGGCATTGGATCAGTGATGGATAATTATATCGGATGCGATTCCTCATGTAACAGTTGTAACATAGGGTGACACAGAACTAGCTCCATTTCATCAATGTAATGTAGGCATGTATTCCGAATATAGTCATACGTGCTTATGGAAAAGAACTTGCATGACATCTTTTGTCCTACCTCCCGTGGCAGCGGGGTCATATTGGAAACTAAGGGATATTAAGGCCTTCTTTTAATAGAGTACCGGACCAAAGCATTAACACTTAGTGAATACATGAACTCCTCAAACTACGGTCATCACTGGGAGTGATCTCGATTATTGTCACTTCGGGGTTGCCGAATCATAACACATAGTAGGTGACTATTGACTTGCAAGATAGGATCAAGAACTCACATATATTCATGAAAACATAATAGGTTCAGATCAGAAATCATGGCACTCGGGCCCTAGTGACAAGCATTAAGCATAGCAAAGTCATAGCAACATCAATCTCAGAACATAATGGACACTAGGGATCAAACCCTAACAAAACTAACTCGATTACATGGTAAATCTCATCCAACCCATCATCGTCCAGCAAGCCTACGATGGAATTACTCATGCACGGCGGTGAGCATCATGAAATTGGTGATGGAGGAAGGTTGATGATGACGATGGCGACGGATTCCCCTCTCCGGAGCCCCGAACGAACTCCAGATCAGCCCTCCCGAAGAAGATTAGGGTTAGGCGGTGGCTTCGTATCGTAAAACGCGATGAATCCTTCTCTCTGATTTTTTTCTCCCGGAACGTGAATATATAGAATTGGAGTCGCGATCAGTGGAGTCCCAAGGGGCCCACGAGGCAGGGGCGCGCCCTCCACCTTCGTGGACAGGGTGTGGGCCCCCTGAAGCTGATTCTTCCGCCAGTATTTTTTATTATTTCCAGAACGTGTCTCCCTGGATTTTCAAGTCATTCTGAGAACTTTTATTTCTGCACAAAAATAACACCATGGCAGTTCTGCTGAAAACAGAGCCAGTCCCGGTTAGTTCCATTCAAATCATGCAAGTTAGAGTCTAAAACAAGGGCAAAAGTGTTTGGAAAAGTAGATACGTTGGAGACTTATCAACTCCCCCAAGCTTAAACCTTTGCTTGCCCTCAAGCAATTAAGTTGACAAACTGAAAGTGATAAAGAAAAACTTTTACAAACTCTGTTTGCTCTTGTTGTTGAAAATATGTAAAGCAAACATTCAAGTTTTCAGCAAAGATTATGAACTAACCACATTCACAATAACATTTAGGTCTCATGTTTACTCATATCAATGGTATAATCAACTAGCGAGCAATAATAATAAATCACGGATGACAACACTTTCTCAAAATAATCATAATATGATAAAACAAGTTGGTATCTCGCTCGCCCTTTCTGAGACCGCAAAACATAAATGCAGAGCACCCCTGAAGACCAAGGACTAACTAGACATTGTAATTCATGGTAAAAGAGATATAGTCATGGTCATCCTCAATGTAAATTAATAGCAATGCATGCAAATGACAGCGATGCTCTCCAACTGGTGCTTTTTATTAAGAGGATGATGACTCAACATAAAAGTAAATAGATAGGCCCTTCGCAGAGGGAAGCATGGATTTGCAGAGGTGCCAGAGCTCGAGTTTTGAAACAGAGATAAAAAATATTTTGGGTGGCATACTTTCATTGTCAACATAACAACCAAGAGATCTCGATATCTTCCATGCTACACACATTATAGGCGGTTCCCAAACAGAATGGTAAAGTTTATACCCCCCCCCACCACCAGCAAGCACACTCCACGGCTTATCCGAAACAACGGGTACCGTCCAAACCAACAACTGTCTAGGGGGAGCTTTGTTTATTTATATTTTGATTTGAGCATGGGACTGGGCATCCCGATTACCGGCCATTTTCTTGTGAGAGATGAGCGGAGTCCACTCATCATGAGAATAACCCACCTAGCATGGAAGATATAGACAGCCCTAGTTGATACATGAGCTATTCGAGCATACAAAACAGAATTACATTTGATGGTTTAGAGTTTGGCACATATAATTTTACTTGGAACGGCAGGTAAATACCGCATATGGAAGGTATGGTGGACTCATATGGAATAACTTTGGGGTTTATGGAAGTGGATGCACAAGCAGTATTCCTGCTTAGTACAAGTGAAGGCTAGAAAGAGAGTGGGAAGTGACCAACTAGAGAACGACAACAGTCATGAACATGCATTAAGATTAGTCAACAATGAGTGCAAGCATGAGTGGGATATAAATAACCATGAACATAAATATCGTGCAGGCTATGTTGATTCTGTTTCAACTACATGCGTGAACATGTGCCAAGTCAAACCACTTGAATCGTTCAAAGGAGGATACCACCCTATCATACCACATCACAACCATTTTAATAACATGTTGGCATGCAAGGTAAACCATTATAAGCTCCTAGCTAATTAAGCATGGCATGAGCAACTGTAATCTCTAATTTTCATTGCAAACATGTTTCATTCATAATAGGATGAATCAGGAATGATGAGCTAATCATATTTACAAAAGCAAGATAGGTCGAGTTCATACCAGCTTCTCTCATCTCAATCAGTCCATCATATATCGTCATTATTGCCTTTCACTCGCATGACCGAACTGTGTGGATAATAATAATAGTGTATGTGCAACTGACTAAGCTGGAATCTGCAAGCATCTAATACAAGGGAGAAGACAAGGAAATATGGGCTCTTGGTTAAATCAACAATAAAGCATATGAGGGCCACTCAACATTTTCATCATGGTCTTCTCCTCTCGACCCCCAAGGAAAAGAAAATAAATAAAACTATTTACACGGGAAAGCTCCCAACAAGCAAAAGAAGAACGAGAAATCTTTTTGGGTTTTCTTTTAGTTACTACTACTACAAGCATGGAAAGTAAACTAGCTAAAAGTTACAACTATTTTTTTTTTGTTTTCTTAAGGTTTTTCAAACACACGAGAAGAAGGCTTAGAAAAGAAAATAAACTAGCATGGATAGTACAATGAAAAAGTATGAGCACCGACGACTGGCATGAGTGTGTGAACATGAATGTATTGTCGGTGAGAAATACATACTCCCCCAAGCTTAGGCTTTTGGCCTAAGTTGGTCTATGCCCACGGATCGAAGCTACTCTCTCCTGTGTACTGAGGAGGGTCCTCAGGGTGCCACTAGTAGGCGATCTCCTTCGGATCCCGCTGATAAACAGATTGTCGGTAAGGGTCAAGTGGTGGCTCAGGCTCAGGCTCTGGGACTTGTGTCAGCTTCCGGTATGCATAAATGGCCTCGGGCAAGATGAGGTACATGCCTGAAAGTATGTTAAACAAGGAGGGTGCAGGCAAGGTAATAATCTCATAGTAAGTTTTATCAAATATCAAATTGTACTTAAGCATCTTCTTCTTATTTTTAACAATAAATTCATGTGCTACCATACTCTTATAATCTGGAAAAATAGGGGGTGGCAACTTTTCCTCTTCCTCATAGTGCCTGGTAGGTATCTCAAAGTGTTTAGCAAGGCATGAAGCAAAGATGCCTCCAAAGATGGGGCCCTTTGTACGGTTCAGACTTAGTCGTTTAGCAATAATAGCGCCTAAGCTGAAAGTTGCATCAGGAAATAAAGCATGGCAAAAAATAACAAGATCAGAAGTACTAAGATTTCCACTGTTCCCGCGACCAATTAAGCATCGATTAGCAAATATCGAAAAGTAACGTAGAACAGGAAAATGTATACTGGTAATTCTTGCATCGAAAACTTTCCTTGTTTCCCCTACATCAATTCTATCAATAAATCCATCCACATCACTACGATGTGGTTCCTCTATGCTACCCACAAAGGGTATCTTGTAGACCCGACAAAAATCATGGAGTGACATCTCCTTAACCTCATCTTATAAGTGAAAGTCCACTGAAGGTGGTGATTTCTTAGCATGGAAATATAAAAAAATGCACGAAAATATTAGTGAGTTGGAGATACTGTTCGCGCTGGTCGTGGAGGAAAACGGTGAGGCCTATATTCTCAGCCAAATAATAAAAGTCTTCATAAATTCCGGCGGCTCTTAAGAATGCCTCACAAGGCCATTCACACGGCCTAACCTCCGCAGTGCGAGGAAGATTGTATTTGGGCTTTTTATTCTCCTCATTCCGCTTAGCCTCCGAGCTTCGGCTCGAAGAGCCTCTCAACAATACTCCTCAACATTTTCTTCCTTTGAAAAATTTCTGAATTTTTTAGTGACTCAAAATAAAAGTGAACCAAACTCAACAGGACTGATAGCAACTACTCCCACAAGTGCCTAGAGGCTATATCATGCATTAAAACTACTTTTGACCACATAAATTTACCATGCAAGCTCAAGAACAGGGCCACCTTAGCAGCAAAAAATTGCAATAAATAAAGCACTAGAACAAAAAACTAATTGGACCATTGGAGGAGTCACATACCGAAGAACAATCCCCCAAAACTTTTTTGTGAATGGGGCTTTGAGCAAGGAGATCAAAAATGGCAGCAAGATGAGCTAGAACACGGGTTTGAGCTATGGAAGCATTTTTTTTTTGGAGGAATATGAAGTGAGTGGGTGCTGGAATAAGTGGAGGGGGTCCACGTGGGGCCCATGAGGCAGGGGGCACGCCCTAGGGGGGTGGGCGCACCCTGGACCCTCGTGGCCAGGTGGTGTGGCCCCCTTGGTGTGTTCTTAGTGCCAGAAATTCTTAAATATTCTACAAAAAAAATCATATTTCATTTTCAAGACATTTGGAGAACTTTTATTTTCGGGGTATTTTTATTGCAAGGATAATTCAGATAACAGACAGACAATATTATTTTTGCTTTATTTAATCTAAATAACAGAAAGTAAAAGGAGGGTACAGAGAGTTGTGCCTTCTAACTTAATCCATCTCATGCTCATCAAAAGGAATCCACTAACAAGGTTGATCAAGTCTTGTTAACAAACTTTTTTCGAATAACATGAAACCAGAGAATTTTCGAATAACACTAGGTTACCTCAACAGGGATATGCATGTCCCCTACAATAAGAGTATCGTATTTCTTCTTGAAAGTAGGAAGAGGGAATTCAAAACCTCCAATGGTAATAGTTGAAATTTTTCCAATATAATTGAGACTCTGGAGTTGAAGTTGTTTCCTCGGAAAATGTACCATATGCTCATTACCATTAACATGAAAAGTGACATTGCCTTATTTGCAGTCAATAACAGCCCCTGCAATATTCAAAAAGGGTCTACCAAGGATAATCGACATACTATCGTCCTCGGGAATATCAAGAATAACAAAGTCTGTTAAAATAGTAACATTTGCAACCACAATAGGCACATCCTCACAAATACCGACAGGTATAACAGTTGATTTATCGGCCATTTGCAAAGATATTTCAGTAGGTGTCAACTTATTCAAATCGAGTCTACGGTGTAAAGAGAGAGGCATAACACTAACACCGGCTCCAAGATCACATAAAGCAGTTTTAACATAGTTTCTTTTAATGGAGCATGGTATAGTTGGTACTCCTGGATCTCCTAGTTTCTTTGGTATTCCACCTTTAAAAGTATAATTGGCAAGCATGGTGGAAATTTCAACTTCCAGTATCTTTCTTTTATTTGTAACAATATCTTTCATATACTTAGCATAAGGATTATATCAGTCAAATGCATACGCAAAAAGATAGGTCTAATCATTTCGGCAAAGCGCTCAAAATCCTCATCATCCCTTTTCTTGGATGGTTTAGGAGGAAAAGCCATGGGTTTATGAACCCATGGTTCTCTTTCTTTATCGTGCTTCCTAGCAACGAAGTATATATTATCATAATGTTGATTCTTTGATTGTGGGTTATCAAGATCAATAGTAGGTTCAATCCCTACATCATCGTTATTGCTAGGTCGAGCATCAACATGAACATCATTATAATTTTCACTAGGTTCATGTTCATTACCAGATTGTGTTTCAGCATCAGAAACAGAAATATCATTGGGATTCTTAGGTGTGTCAACAACATGTTCACTGGAAGCATGCTAAGTCCTATCATTTTTATTTTTCTTCTTCTTAGAAGGACTAGGTGCATCAACATTAGTTCTCTGAGAATCTTGCTCAATTCTCTTCGGGTGGCCCTCAGGATACAAAAGGTTCCCGAGTCATTCTACCCCCTCTAGTCATAACTCTAACAACATTATCATTTTTCTTATTATTTAATTCACTGAGCAAATCATTTTGAGCTTTAAGTACTTGTTC
This sequence comes from Secale cereale, assembly GCA_902687465.1. Lineage (NCBI taxonomy): Eukaryota > Viridiplantae > Streptophyta > Magnoliopsida > Poales > Poaceae > Secale > Secale cereale. The sequence continues at coordinate 335,104,842 of LR738713.1, forward strand.
TACTTGAGTGGTAACCATAGAAGCATGTTTACTAATGAGTTTAAGTTCACCTTTAACTCTAGACATATAATCACTCAAGTGTTCAATCATATAAGCATTACGTTTCAATTGTCTACCAACATCAGCATTGAAGTTTTCTTGTTTAACAATAAAATTATCAAACTCATCCAAGCATTGCCTAGCAGACTTATTACGAGGAATATCACCTTTATCAAATCTATAGAGAGAATTTACCTTTACTACCCGTGTCGTGTTATTAAGACCATGTATTTCTTCAATAGGTGATAAATTCTTAACATCTTCAGCTTTAATACCCTTTTCTTTCATAGATTTCTTTGCCTCTTGCATATCTTCAGGACTGAGAAATAGAATACCCCTTTTCTTCGGAGTTGGCTTAGGAGTTGGTCCAGGAAGTGTCCAATCATTATCATTACTCAATATTTTATTCAATAGCAATTCAGCCTGCTCAACAGTTCTTTCCCTGAAAACACAACCAGCACAACTATCCAGGTGGTCTCTGGAAGCATCGGTTAGTCCATTATAAAAGATATCAAGTATTTCATTTTTCTAGAGAGAATGATCAGGCAAAGCATTAAGTGATCGGAGAAGCCTCCTCCAAGCTTGTGGGAGACTCTCTTCTTTGATTTGCACAACATTATATATTTCCCTTAAAGTAGCTTGTTTCTTATGAGCGGGGAAATATTTAGCAGAGAAGTAGTAAATCCTATCCTGGGGACTACGCACACAACCAGGATCAAGAGAATTAAACCATGTTTTAGCATCACCCTTTAATGAGAACGGAAATAACTTAAGGATATACTAGTAACGAATTTTTTCCTCATGAGTGAATAGGGTGGCTATATCATTCAATTTAGTAAGATGTGCCACAACAGTTTCAGATTCATAGCCATAAAAAGGATCAGATCAACCAAGGTGATTATCTTAGGATTGACAGAGAAATCATAATCCCTATCAGAAATACAGATAGGTGAAGTAGCAAAAGCAGGGTCATATTTCATTCTAGCATTCAAAGACTTTTCTTTCAGCTTAGCTAGCAGTTTCTTAAGATCATATCTATCTTTGCAAGCAAAAAGGTCTCCAGCATTTTCTTCATCCATCATAACCTCAGGCACATCAGGCAATTCATATCTAGGGGGAGAATCTACATCATCACTTTCATCAATATTATCTATTTCAATAATTTCATTCTCTCTAACCCTAGCAAGTTGTTCATCAAGAAATTAACCTAATGGCACAGTATTATCAAGCATAGAAGTAGTTTCATCATAAGCATCATGCATAGCAGAAGTGGCATCATCAATAACATGCTACATATCAGAATCATTAGCTGGTGTAGGTGTCGTAAATTTATTTATAACAGAGGGTGAAGCAAGTGCAGAGCTCGACGACAGTTCCTTACCTCCCCTCCTAGTTGAGGGAAAAATCTTGGTTTTTTCATCTCTCAAGTTCTTCATAGTGATCAACAGATATAAATCTCAAGTGACTCAAAGAATATAGCTATGTTCCCCGGCAACAGCGCCAGAAAATAGTCTTGATAGCCCACAAGTATAGGGGATCGCAACCATTTTCGAGGGTAGAGTATTGACCCCAAATTTATTGATTCGACACCAGGGGAGCCAAACAATATTCTCAAGTATTAGCAGTTGAGTTGTCAATTCAACCACACCTGGAAGACTTAATATCTGCAGCAAAGTATTTAGTAGCAAAGTAGTGTGGAAATAACTGTAACGGTGGCAAAAGTAACAGTAGTAGTTTTTGTAGCAATTGTAACAGTGGTAACGGAAAAGTAACTAAGCAAATATCAATATGTGAAAAGCTCGTAGGCATTGGATCAGTGATGGATAATTATATCGGATGCGATTCCTCATGTGACAGTTATAACATAGGGTGACACAGAACTAGCTCCAGTTCATCAATGTAATGTAGGCATGTATTCCGAATATAATCATACGTGCTTATGGAAAAGAACTTGCATGACATCTTTTGTCCTACCCTCCCGTGGCAGCGGGGTCCTATTGGAAACAAAGGGATATTAAGGCCTCCTTTTAATAGAGTACCGGACCAAAGCATTAACACTTAGTGAATACATGAACTCCTCAAACTACGGTCATCGTTGGGAGTGGTCCCGATTATTGTCACTTCGGGGTTGCCGGATCATAACACAAAGTAGGTGACTATTGACTTGCAATATAGGATCAAGAACTCACATATATTCATGAATACATAATAGGTTCAGATCTGAAATCATGGCACTCGGGCCCTAGTGACAAGCATTAAGCATAGCAAAGTCATAGCAACATAAATCTTAGAACATAATGGATACTAGGGATCAAACCCTAACAAAACTAACTCGATTACATGGTAAATCTCATCCAACCCATCATCGTCCAGCAAGCCTACGATGGAATTACTCACGCATGGCGGCGAGCATCATGAAATTGGTGATGGAGGAAGGTTGATGATGACGATGGCGATGGATTCCCCTCTCCGGAGCCACGAACGGACTCCAGATCAGCCCTCCCGAAGAAGATTAGAGTTAGGCGGCGGCTCCGTATCATAAAATGCGATGAATCATTCTCTCTGATTTTTTTTCTCCCCGAACATGAATATATAGAGTTCGAGTCGAGGTCGGTGGAGTCCCAGGGGGCCCACGAGGCAGGGGGCACCCAGGGGGGTAGGCACGCCCTCCACCCTCATGGACAGGGTGTGGGCCCCTGATGCTGATTCTTCTGCCAGTATTTTTTATTATTTCCAAAACGTGTCTCTGTGGATTTTCGGGTCATTCCGAGAACTTTTATTTTTGCACAAAAATAACACTATGGCAGTTCTGCTGAAAACATCGTCAATACGGGTTAGTTCCATTCAAATCATGCAAGTTAGAGTCCAAAACAAGGGCAAAAGTGTTTGGAAAAGTAGATACGTTGGAGACGTATCAGTAATCCCCGTGTGGGGGTGTGTGAAAACGATGGTTTCTGCGTTTTAATTCTATGTTTTTGTAGTTTGGAACGTAGGTTCCCCTTTGAGGTTCCCTCGCGAGGCTCATCCCCTTTTTCTTGCTCGCCTAAGTGTTCTACGTCATCAGGACCCAGCCCCTGAGCGGTCCTCATTCGTTGCTGGTATGTTAGGTCAGGATGCCTGGATAAGGCCAGGAGGTGCAGTGCACCGGAAGCTAATAAGGGCCCCTGATGAACGATGCTCATGGTGACCCCCTTCACACACAAGTGGCTCGCGCGGAAAAGGGTACCATCCTTCACTAAAGTCATGAGATGAGGGAACTTTAGCAGGTGATAGCTCGGTCTCGTGAAGCGGTTTAAACTTAGCTTTTGTAGAGAGCGGTGCTGAGCGAGCCATGACTCACGAGAAGTCCACGTGTCTCTCGAGGCGCGCCCTTGTAGGCTTGATCCTTGAAGCCTTCGGCTCGCGAGGCTTCCCGAGGTAGCCACTCGCTCGTTACTAGTACACATGCGTGATGCTGCCCGCGGGGCTCCCAAACACCTGGCTCCTGAAGCAACTGCATGTTGACAAATTTTGCAAGGTGGGGAGTGATGTGTGTTCACCAACCCGCTCATGATCATACTGTGAGGAGTGAGATAAGGCACCAAAGATCTTAGTGAGGTGGCATGAACGACAGCAGGCCCACGAGCAAGAGCTCGATCACTTGGATTTAGCGACGCTACAGGGACGGACCCAAGCACAGATGTCGTGCCCAACCCCCGCTCATAGAAAAGTCATGAGAGGAGTCGCAGGAGCGCGGCGCTCTCGAGGCGGCATTATACCGAAAGAATAGATATGCACGTAACACAAGCTTATTAGAGCATAATTAAGATTCATTACACGACCAAAAAGTCGTGCGGCTGCCGTGTTCAGCACGGGTCAGCTTGAGATTGATGCAGCCCGTGGGGTGCCCTCAATTTGAATAGACCAAAAATCACTGGCGATACAGTGCCCTAGGAGTGTTGAATCGCTTGACGCGACGCGCCTCGAGGGCTCGCCTTTCAGGGACCGTGGGGCTCCTGACGCTCGGTGGGCTCGCGAGGGGCAGCGGACTCGTGACGCCCCAGTGTGACTCGTGCAAGCCTCTGGAAGGTGGCGCCGACATTCCTCGGGCCAAAGTGCATGCACCCGTACCCTGGCCGACGCACGGCGGCTAGAAGAGGTTCTGAGAGCAGACTTGGTTGAGGCTCATGAAGTCGACGCACATCTGCTCCTCACCGCACTTTTCGGGGACGACAATCAGGTGGTGAGCCACCCGGGGTGGCGTACCCCATGGATGGACCTAGCCTCACGCAGCTTCTAGATCACCTGGGTGATGAACTATTGCATCTCGGGTGCCTGGCGCCGTGCCTTCTGATTGGCGGGGCGTGCGCTGAGGCACACTGCTAAGTGGTGCTCGACCACCTCCCTCGTCACACCGAACAAGTCAGATGCCTTCCGGGAAGAGACACCCGAACCTGCCCGAAGGGAGGTCACAAGCACGCCTTCCTTTGCTGGAGGAAGGCAAGCACCAACGGTGAGGGCAGAGCCTAAGCCGGTGCCATCAGCCTCTGGAGGGCATCTATTTCTTCTTTGCGGGTGCAGCCTCGCGAGGCTTGACAGCGTCCTCGCCTTCTGAATGCACGGCTGCGGCAGCCTTGCAGGTGTGCACTACTGCAGGTTGCAGCTAACGCGACACTACCATCACAGACCCTTCGACGAAATTGTGTGCTATGCCATAATCGCAAATGAGGGTGTAAAAAAAACCATCAAAAAAGGTGCAAAACATTTGCGATGGCAGAGACATCAAACACGGTTCAGATTTTAGTTGTGTGTGCGATGCAGGGCATACAGTTCAGTTCAATGAACTGTTTGCAATGAGGAGGAACAAAAGAAAGGGGCAAACAAATGAAGGCGTGTGCGATATAGAGCATACGGTTCACTCGGATGGATTGTTTTGATGAGGAGGAACAATATAAACGGGCAGCTAGATAAAGGTGTGTGCGATTGAGGGCATACGCTTCAGAAGGATTAACTGTTTGCGATTAGGCAACAGAACAGAAACGGGTCAGCCAGATCAAAGTATCTCTGATTATTAGCAAAAAAAAGTGTGTGCGATTGATGGCATACACTTCACACGGATGAACCGTTTGCGATTAGCCACAACAAACTGAAACAGTTAGATAGATCAACGTGTGTGCGCTAGACGGGCATACACATTCAAATTAAAAAAAGCGTGCGCGATGGTAATAATGAGCACGCACGGTTGTTGGAACAAGACGTATGCTGACGTTGCCTATTGCGGTGCACCCTATGGTGCAAACGCCACATACGCGGCCGACAAGGCGTACGTGCCCACGTTACGCCCTCCGGGAATAGTGCCACACTTATAACCACCGGTAATCTTTGAGCCTGTGTTTCGTCACATTCCAAATTGCAAACCTGTTCACACCGATCTAAACCTAAACGGTTTCCCACTTCGGAGCGTATTAGTACTCGGTTATAAATACTACTCCTACTCCAAGATGACTGCAAATTCCTCCTCAACTCCTCATCCACAAAAACAAAGAATTCATGCATCATCGTTCCCTCGCGTCTGCCATGGCCAGCGTGAGTTCTGGGTCGAGACATTGCCACCAGGGAGATGCGAGCAAGGAAGCGGAAGCACGTGAGATGTCCCGCCTCGCCGCGAATGCAGCCGACATGTCCCGCCGTGCGGCCGTAGTAGCACAAAGGTCCCGCAGCACCGCCGAAGCAACACGGAGGTCCTGCCGCACCGTCGATGCAGTAGACTGGTTCGGCCACACCGCAGAAGCAGAAGAGATGTCCCGCCGTGCCACGAATGCAGCAGAGATGTCCTCCCGCGCCGCGACGGCCTGGGAAAATGCCTCGTGGGCAGGCGAGGACTCTTACACGCGCATGCATGCGATCATCCATAGCCACATGGATCAGATCTCCGGCTGGGAAAGGTTGCAGGACGACATGAAAGCCTCTTTTGAATAGGCTACCGGTGGCATCTGGCAACTAAATGAGAGCAATGTGAAGCTCCGGGCTGAGCGCGACCTGCTGAGGGCAAACATCGTCGAAAGTGCGGAGCAGCAGGAGGAGACCACTGCCTTGTTGAAGAGGACCGGCGTCATCGTCGAGAAACTTATGGACGAGAATGCCATGCTGCGCATTGAGCGCAGAAGGATGGTGGAGGAATCTGTGGATGCTCTCCAGCAGCATCTTGAGGACAAGAAAGAGATCATCGCCTCTCGCCGTGGAGACTAGTTCCCACGGCCTGCAGCAACGCATCAAGGTAGTAGAGATAAGTGAGCCAGATCAATGTCTTCCTTCTTCTTTTTCCCTTGTGTATTTCGGGCATTGTTGCATGTTGCTTTTTTTAATTATGTTCCTAAATATGTAAGACAATTATTATCCATTGTCATCGTCCTTATATTCATTATGCTTGCTATAAGTCACAGTTGATGCTATATATATCTGTCAGATCTTACATCAAGCCGTTCAAAACTTTCTTTTTAGATTTTCATTCTTCTCTAAGTCCAGTGAGACATATAGCCACGTCGTAGAACAGGGGCTCAGGCGCCATTAATGGAGATGTTGGGAGGGAGGTGCGCGGTGGGTAGCGGTAAAATGGCTCTCCTCCCAATGAGCATGCGCAGGGGTCTGATCGTACGCCTCCCGTACTCAAATAGCTACCCCACACGACACCTCCCAGCCATTAAAAAGGGCGACGCGTGGGGGCACGTAATTGGTAAGTAGAACTCCAACGGATTCAATAATACGTGTGTTTCCGATTTGTAACATGACAACACTTGTTTCAAAATGACTTTGTTCATTGTTAATGTGTGCGCCTTTGCAAATCAGACAGAAAACTTACCACAACATGTTGGTGCCATGTCATGACACCATGCCAAGCTTCATGATTTTTAGGCATGTTTTGGATTTACAGGAATTCAAAAACCAAGTTTCTCAATCTTTCCGGCCGAGCCACGACGCCCAGATGTTTAAATTTCATTCTCATTTCTTGCATGGGACCTAAGCATGCACATAAGGACACATATTTGTTTTTTCAACTAATTTATATGCACTGGAGCATCTGCATGTAGTTCAAATTTGAATTATGCACATAAATGCATTGCAAACTCAGTTAATGGATAAAAATGTCCAAACGAACCCCGAAAAATCGCAAATATTGACACAACACTCTTGTTGTTCGATGTTGACACGAGAAAAAATTTGAAAGCAATAAGAGGCAATGGATATTGCTTCCTCCTCAAAGATGGGACGTTCCCTACAGAAACCATCATGCTTGTTGTGAGAAGCTCTGGTTTGTGAGAAGCATATACCCAAACCTGCCCCAAATGGGACAATTTGTTTCGATTTACTAGAAATTAAAAGCCATGTATCTCAATGTTTTGTCGGCAATCAACGGTGCCCCGATTATGTGCATTTTGTAGGCATTAATGCACGTAATTCCAATTCAAACAATCGGTGCATGAAAGGGTGCGCAATAATGGTCTGGAAAACCCATACTCGTGGTATTTAGTAATTTATCAAGCCTTTTACAAGTAATGGGCAGAGATATCAATCGAATGTGTGGCAATAGTCAACCACAAATGCGTCATTTACTGGGTTATCAACTATAGAACAATGAAATATGTGCTTCAAAAACATGACGGCTGGCATGGTGCCATGGTATGGCCTCACCGTGCCCTGGTTAAAAGCTGAGATGGTTTGATTTATGTCGTCATGCACACCCATCATAAATCGAACCATCACCGAGGAAGTTCAATGCTTTCGAGAGGGCCATCACCAAGATTGGAGGGGAATCCAAATTTCCATCCTAGTTTGTCATTCAGTTTTTTTCCAACGATCAACATACCGCCTCAAATGCAACGTGTTCAAATTTGACATTTTTTCAAACTCATCATTTACCCTATTTAGGGGATTATGTGCATTTTCTAGGCATTAATTATGCACATAATTCAAATTCGAACAATTGGTACATGAAAAGGTGCACAAGAACGGTCTAGAAAACCATGCTCGTGCTATTTAGTACATTCTCATGCCATTTATGGGCAGATATTTCAAGGAAATGTGTGGCAGTAGTCAATCATAAACGCGTCGTTTACTGGGTTAACGACTATACAAAAATGAAATACATGCTTGGAACAACATGACGCCTGGTGTGGTGTCATGGTATGAACTCATCGCGCCCTGGTAAAAATGTCGTCATGCACGCCTTTCATAAAACGAACCTTCACCGAGAAAGTTTCATGGTTTTGAGGGAGATATCACCAAGATTGAAGGGGGTCCAAATTTCCTTTGTCCTTTGTCCACGAGTTTTTTCTATGATGAAGATACAACCTGCAAATCACCGTGTTCAAATTTGGCACTTTTCCGAGTACATTTGCCATATTTAGGGGATTATGTGCATTTCCTAGGCATTAATGCGCATAATTCAAGTTCAAACAATCGGTGCATGAAAGGGTCCACAAGAACGGCCTAGAAAACCATGCTCCTGCCATTTAGTAAATTCTCATGCCTTTTACATGGAATGGATAGATATTTCGATGAAATGTGTGGCAATAGTGAACCACAAATGTTTGTTTGTTGGGTTTTCAACCATAGAAAAAATGAAATAAATGCTTAAAAACATGACGCCTGGCATGGTGCCATGGTATGACGTCACCATGCACTGGTAAAAATTTGAGAGGGTTAGGCTTATGTCTTCATGCACGCCCTTCATAAATCGAACCATCACCGAGGAAGTTCCATGTGTTCGAGGGGGGGGGGGGGAATCCCCAAGATTGAAGGGGAATCCAAATTTTCGTCCTAGTTTGTCATTCAGTTTTTTTCGAACGATCAACATACCGCCTCAAATGCAACGTGTTCAAATTTGACATTTTCCCGGGCTCATTTACCGTATTAAGGGGATTATGTGCAGTTTCTAGGCATTAATGGTCATAATTCAAATTTGAACAATCGGTGCATGAAAAGGTGCACAAGAACGGTCTGGAAAACCATGCTCGTGTTATTTTGTACATTCTCATGCCTTTTACAAGGAATGGGCAGATATTTCAAGGAAATGTGTGGCAATAGTCAACCATAAGCGCGTCGTTTACTCGGTTAACAACTATACAAAAAATGAAACACATGGTTGGAAAATATGACGCCTGGCATGGTGCCATGCATGGTATGGCTTCGCCATGCCCTGGTAAAAATTGGATAATGTTTTCCTTATGTCGTGATGCGCGCCTTTCATAAATCGAACCATCACCGAGGAAGTTTCATGGTTTCGAGGGGAAAATCACCAAGATTGAAGGGGGGGGGGGTCCAAATTTCCTTTGTCATTTGTCCATGAGTTTTTTTCTACGATGAACATACAACCTGCAAATCACCGTGTTGAAATTTGGCACTTTTCTGGGTTCATTTGCCATATGTAGGGGATTATGTGCATTTCCTAGGCATTAATGCGCATAATTCAAGTTCAAACAATCGATGCATGAAAGGGTCCACAAGAACGGTCTAGAAAACCATGCTCGTGCCATTTGGAAAATTATCATGCCTTTTACATGGAATGGACAGATATTTTGATGAAATGTGTGGCAATCACTACTGTAGAATGCTGCTAACGCGACACTACGATCACAGACCCTTTCAGAAACTGTGTGCGATGCAATCATCGCAAACGGTGGTGCATGAAAACCGTAAAAAATGTGTAAAATGTTTGTGAAGACGGATGCATCAAACACGGTTCAGATTTTAGTTGCGTGTGCGATGAATGGCATACGGTTCAGTTCAATTACGTGTTTGTGATGAGGAGGAACAAAAGAAACGGGCAGAAAGATGAAGGCGTGTGCGATACACAGCATACGGTTTACTCGGATGAACTGTTTGTGATTAGGCAACACACAAAAAACGGGCAGCCAGATGAAGGTGTGTGCGATATACAACATACGATTCACTCGGATGAACTATTTGTGATTTGGCAACACAAAAGAAACGGTCAGCCAGATAAACGTGTGTGCGATATACGGCATGTGATATGTCTCCAACGTATCTATAATTTTTTATTGTTCCATGCTATTATATATGATGTTTTTTATGTTTAACGGGCTTTATTATACACTTTTATATTATTTTTGGGACTAACCTATTAACCCAAAGGCCCAGTCCAGATTGCTGCTTTTTGCCTATTTCAGGGTTTTGCAGAAAAGGAATATCAAACGGAGTCCAAACGGAATGAAACCTTCAGGAGAGTTATTTTTGGAACGGTATCTTCACGAGAGACTTGAGCACCAAGGCAGAGGACATACGGGGTGTCCACGAGGGTGGGGGGCGCTTCCCCTCCCCCTGGGCGCGCCCCCTGCCTCGTGGGCCCCATGTTGCTCCACCGACGTACTCATTTCTCCTATATATACCCATGTACCCTGAAAACATTGAGGCAATAGAGAAAATCCTAATTCCACCGCCGCAACCTTCTGTTCCTGTGAGATCCCATCTTGGGGCCTATTCCGGACCTCCGCCGGAGGGGGGATCTTCCACAGAGTGCTTCTACATCAACACCATCGCCTCACCATGAGTTGTGAGTAGTTTACCACACACCTTCGGGTCCATAGATAGTACCTAAATGGCTTCTTCTCTCTTTTTGGATCTCAATACAAAGTTCTCCTCGGTCTTCGAGGATATCTATTCGATGTAATCTTTTTGCGGTGTGTTTGTTGAGATCCGATGAATTGTGGGTTTATGATCAAGATTATCTATGAGAAATATTTGCTTCTTTTCTGAATTCTTGTATGTATGATTACAATATCCTTGCAAGTCTCTTCGAATTATTGGTTTGGTTTGACCTACTAGATCTATAGTTCTTCCAATGGGATACGTGCTTGGCTTTGGGTTCAATCTTGCGGTGTCCTTTCCCAGTGACAGCAGGGACAGCAAGGCACGTATTGTATTGTTGCCATCGAGGATAAAAAGATGGGGTTTATATCATATTGCTTGAGTTTATCCCTCTACATCATGTCATCTTGCTTAAAGCATTACTCTATTCTTATGAACTTAATACTCTAGATGCATGCTAGATAGCGGTCGATGTGTGGAGTAATAGCAGCAGATGCAGAATCATTTCGGTCTACTTGTCACGGACGTGATGCCTATATATAATGATCATGCCTAGATATTCTCATAATTATTTGCTTTTCTATCAATTGCTCGAAAGTAATTTGTTCACCCACTGTAGAAATCTGCTATGATGAGAGAAGCCATTAGTGAAACCTATGGCCCCCGGGTCTATTCTCAACATATCAATCTACAATCTACTTTACTTTGCAATTTTATTTTCTGTTCTTATATCCAAAAATACCAAAAATATCAAACTATCCTATCTATCAGATCTCACTTTCGTAAGTGACTGTAAAGCGATTGACAACCCCTTATCGCGTTGGCTGTGAAGTTCTTATTTGTTTGTGCAGGTGCGAGGGACTCGCGCATGGTATCCTACTGGATTGATACCTTGGTTCTCAAAAACCGAGGCAAATACTTACGCTACTGTGCTGCATCACCCTTTCCTCTTCGAGGGAATACAACGCAAGCTCGAGAAGTAGCAAGAAGAATTTCTGGGCCGTTGCCGGGGAGGCTTACGCAAAAGTCATCTACCAAGTACATATCACAAACCCTTATCCTTCGCATTACATTTATTTGCCTCTCGTTTTCCTCTCCCCCACTTCACCCTTGCCGTTTTATTTGCCCTTCTTTTTGCCGTGTGTTTACCGTTCGCTTGCTTCTTGTTTGCTTGTGTGTTGGATTGCTTGCTTGTCACTATGGCTCAGAAAAATACCAAATTGTGTGACTTCTCCAATACCAACAATAATGATTTTATTAGCACTCCGATTGCTCCTATTACCGATGCTGAATCTTGTGAGATCAATGCTGCCCTGTTGAATCTTATCATGAAAGATCAATTTTCCGGCATTCCTAGTGAAGATGCCGCTACCCATCTAAACAACTTTGTTGATTTGTGTGATATGCAAAAGAAAAGGGATACGGATAATGATATTGTTAAATTGAAATTGTTTCCGTTTTCACTTAGAGATCGTGCTAAAACTTGGTTTTCCTCTTTGCCTAGAAATAATATTGATTCGTGGAATAAGTGCAAAGATGCTTTTATCTCTAAGTATTTTCCTCCTGCTAAGATTATCTCTCTTAAAACGATATTATGAAGTTTAAGCAACTAGATCATGAGCATGTTGCACAAGTTTGGGAGAGAATGAAATTAATGATACGTAATTGTCCCACACATGATTTGAACTTATGGATGATTATACAGAACTTTTATGTTGGCTTAAATTTTGCTTCTAGAAATCTTTTAGATTCGGCTGCAGGAGGCACTTTAATAGAAACTACCTTAGGAGAAGCTACCAAACTCCTAGATAATATTATGGTTAATTACTCTCAATGGCACACCGAAATATCTACTAGTAAAAAAGTGCATGCTATTGAAGAGATTAGTGTTTTGAGTGGAAAGATGGATGAACTTATGAAATTATTTGCTGCTAAGAGTGCTTCTTCTTATCCTAATGATATGCCTTTATCCACATTGATTGGAAATAATAATGAATCTTTGGATGTGAATTTTGTTGGTAGGAATAATTTTGGTAACAAAGCTTATAGAGGAAACTTTAATCCTAGGCCTTTTCCTAGTAATTCCTCTAATAATTATGGTAATTCCTACAATAACTCTTATAGAAAGATGCCTTCTGAATTTGAAACTAGTGTTAAGGAGTTTATGAATTCGCAAAAGAATTTCAATGCCTTGCTTGAAGAAAAATTGCTTAAGATTGATGAATTGGCTAGAAGCATGGATAGAATTACTCTTGATGTTGATTCTTTGAAACTTGGATCTATTCCACCTAAGCATGATATCAATGAGTCTCTCAAAGCCATGAGAATTTCCGTTGATGAATGCAAATAAAGAACCGCTATGATGCGTGCTAAAAAAGAGAGTTTCATAAAAGCGTGTTCTTCTGGTTATCATCAAAATAAAGAAGATATGAAAGTTATTGATGTGTCTCCTATTAGAACCTTGTTTTCTAGTATGAATCTTGATAAAGATGGGACTGGAGATTAGTCTACTTGAATTAAAAGGCATCGCAATGATTCGGAGTTTTTAGATCTTGCTGCTAAAATTGTTAAAAGTGGGATTGAAGAGATTAAAACTTTGCATAGTGATGAACCCACTACTTTGGATTTCAAGGGATTCAATTATGATAATTTCTCTTTGATTGATTGTATTTCCTTGTTGCAATCTGTACTAAATTCTCCGCATGCTTATAGTCCAAATAAAGCTTTTAGCAAACACATAGTTGATGCTTTGATGCAATCTTATGAAGAAAAACTTGAATCAGAAGTTTCTATCCCTAGAAAGCTTTATGATGAATGGGAACCTACTATTAAAATTAAAATTAAGGATCATGAATGCTTTGCTTTGTGTGATTTGGGTGCAAGTGTCTTCACAATCCCAAAAACATTGTGTGATTTGTTAGGTTTCCATGAGCTTTATGATTGTTCTTTAAATTTGCATCTTGCGGATTCTACTATTAAGAAACCTATGGAAGGATTAATGATGTTCTTATTATTGCCAATAGGAATTATGTGCCCATAGATTTCATTGTTCTTGATATAGATTGTAATCCTTCATGTCCTATTATTCTTGGTAGACCTTTCCTTAGAACGATTGGTGCAATTTTATTGATATGAAGGAAGGAAATATTAGATTCCAATTTCCATTAAGGAAAGGCATGGAACACTTTCCTAGAAAGAAAATTAAATTACCTTATGAATCCATTATGAGAGCCACTTATGGATTGCCTTCCAAAGATGGCAATACCTAGATATATTCGTGTATCGTGCCTAGCTAGGGGCGTTAAATGATAGCGCTTGTTGGGAGGCAACCCAATTTTATTTTCTTTGTCCGACCCGCCCCGGCTACGTCCGCATCCGCCCTGCACGCCGTCGCCGCCGCCGTCCCGCACCTCTGCCCCGCCCGGCTCCGTCCACCACCGCCTTGGCCGCACGCCGCCGCCGCTCCACCGCTCTCACCGCTCTCCGATGGAGCCGAAGAAGACGCCGATGGGCAAGTCGGGCTTCTTCAGCGTGAGGCAGAAGTCCTCCGGTAACGTCGGCGTGGAGTTCTCCGATGTCGGGAAGCGTTGGTGGATCGACAAGTACCCCTCCACCCACGAGGCCACGCGTGCCTACGACGTGGCGGTGTGGCGTGCCGAGAGGCCTCGGGAGTACCTCAACTTCCTAGAGATCGAGAGTCGAGCGGAAGCGGAGATGCTTGTGCCGCAGGGCATCAAGATGAAGGAGATCCCGACGAAGAAGCCGTCGGTTGTCGTCAGTGCCGGCGAGACCGATGAGGAGGCGATGGCGAGGTTTGCTCGGGAGCATCTGGAGTACGTCCAGGTTGAGCTGGAGTACGAGTGGAAGCGTGAGGCGGAGCAGAAGAAGGGGCGAAGAAGGAGGACGAGGTCGGTCCCTCGACGGTGATCCCCATCGAGTCCTCTTCCGAGGAGGACTGGGCAGACTTCTCGGAGGAGGAGGAGGAGGAGGGGTGAGACGACCCGGAGAAGGAGGAGTTCTGGGCGCAGTTCCGCAACTCCGACGACGAGTAGTTTATCTAGTAGTTTGAATAAATAGTAGTTGAAGTTCATGTATGAAACTATGTTGAATTTGATGTTTGAACTATGTTGAATGGACTAGTAGTTTGTCGTTTTAAAAAAATTACATCTTCATTTTGGACCATTTATTGGAGTTGCTTTTTTGGATCAACAATTTGGATCATCCGTCGGAGTTGAACTTTTTTCGAAGCTCCAAAATGCACTTTTTGGCGGTCTAAATTTTACATCTCTGATTTTGGACCGCTAAATTTTAAACAATCTATTGAAGATACTCTTAGAGAAAGGATTAACCAAACAAGCCCTCAAGTGATCACTGGCGTTCCTCGTGAGGCTTCTCACCCGTGTCATCGCGTAGCTCATAAACCTGGCCATCATGCACAGCGAGATCTATCACGGAGGCCGAGAGGCACTCCATGACGCTGTAGGACGAGCAGGGGCTGGCACCGAAGCCTTCGTTGACGCCGCAGCCAGCGTCCAAACGGTCGACAGTGTGTGACGAGTTTGACAAAATTCGTTGAAAATAGCTCTAAACATGAACATAAAATGAAACATTTACAGTTGACGGAACTATGGCTGATCGAAAAAATGAAACCATAACATCACTGTCCATCTTTTTCGTATAAAGTTTATTTCTAATCGAAGCATCGTTACGTAGATTAGAATGGACGGAATAAAGGAGAATAATAGAAGAAGAAGCAAGGTGTGTGTATACCAGACCGCATCCTCTTGTGCAAGACAACACACCAATGCCCTCGAGGTGGCTCGATCCAGTCTGCCTTGCTGGAAACTGCTGATTCGATCATTCCTAAAGGGTTTGATTGGAAAGTGCTTTAAATTCCGGGCGGCCAACATTTAGATGCGATCCAGTAAAGCAAACAAGCCAAAATTTCCCCGCGCGAGCATGGTTGGGGTGGATGCGAGTAACGAAACACATCGCAAACATTAATTCCACCATGTGGTTGGATGGTTAAATGGACACTGGTATTCCGTATCCCCAACCCACTAGAGTGCAAATCCTCGTGCTCACATTATTTTTGAATTTATTTCAGGATTTTCGATGATGTGCTCTTAGGGCATCTCCAATGGTTGTAAGATAGTTGTTGGTAGATTTTGCCACATAAGATTTTTGATGATGTGTCATATAATAAATGAGGGAAGAGAGGAAGGTTGTATGTACATGAACCAACACCTCTTGCACAAGCTCCAATGTAGAATGAAAGATCACCTCATTTATTATCTCACATTCTATTGGGCAAACTAGATACAACCCATTGGAGTTGTTGTATGTTAAGGTGTTGGTTGATGACATGGCATATTTTACCAACAAGCTAACATACAAACTGTTGGAGATGCCCTTAGTGGGAAGAAACGTTTCCGTCGACGAAGAGGCGCCTACGGTGACTTCGTAAATCACTAAATGATATGGCGGCTTAGTCTCTCGAAGATGCTCATAGGAATAAGATGTCGCGTGTGCATTTATATGGATAAGTGTATGTGGGTATATACAAGCGCTTGCGTCTTTGATGTGTTAACAAAAACGTACAAATACCAACAGCTGCCAGTTGGACTTAAAAAGAATGAAGCACCAACCAAGCTAGGCCAGCCACACAGCATTTTTAGGGGTATGCATGGATGAATGCATGCGTTTGTGTACAGCCAACCAAGCTAGGCTAGTGCATCCAACGGGGCCCACCCACCACCACGGCTGGCTGACCGGTCCGGTGGCCCGCCACGGCCACGGCCACGCCCACGCCCACATGCACAGCACACCCACGAAGCCGAGGCAGCTGCTGCAGCAACAAGACGTACTATAATGGAAGCTGCCAAGCCTTTTTGGTTTGGTCACTCACGAGGGCTGGCACTCACTAGTCGTAGCTCAGCTTCCGTGCCCTGTGTGCTCTGCTGTGCCTCCCCTCCCCACCCCACTCGAACCAGCCCAAAATCAAACTCCTACAGATCGCAGTCGTATTAATTATACCTCCAGTATCGTCAAAGGCGCCACCCTCCACGGCTAGCAACTAGGAGTAGATCGTTGTGTCCTATCATACTAGTTAAATGAGCCTTGTGTTAGTCAGACATGACCTCCAACCTAAGAGCATCTCCAACAGCCGCGCTACGCGCCGCGTCCAGAAAATACATTTGCCGCGCGCGCTTCGGCTGGTTTAGCGCGCGGATGGGCGCCAGCTCCAACAGCCGCGCTATAATGCAGCACGCGCCGCTCCAGCAGTGCCAAAAATGCACAGCACGCAGCAAGCACAAACCACATATAAAATTCAAAAAATAGGAGAAAAACGATCAAACAAACAAAATAAATCAACAATAAATAGTTATTACAACTCAAACAAATAGTTTATCGTTCAGTACAACAAATAATGCAATAAACACAACCAATAGTTCATGAACAATACAATACAAATAATGCAATGAAATCATGCTCTTTGTCGTCCATGCAATGCCCACCACTTTTCAATCAGACCCTTCTGAAGATCATTGTGCGTTGCGGGACGCCGAATGGCATGATAGGAGGCAACAAAGCGGGCTACCCTTTCAGCCCTCCGTCGCACTCGCACGGGATGTCCCAAGAGCTCATACTATGAGTAGTCTAAATCTTGGCCACGCTCATTCTCGATGATCATGTTGTGCATGATCACACAAGCGTGCATGATGTACCAATGCATTTTTTGATCCCAAAATCTAGCCGGTCCTCTCACAATAGCAAATTGGGCTTGCAAAATCCCAAATGCTCTCTCCACATCTTTTCTAGCAGCCGCCTGAGCATTGTGGAAATCAAGATTTTTCTTACCTTCTGGCTTTTTCAACGACTTCACGAAGGTTTGCCACTTTGGATAGATGCCATCCGCTAGATAATAGTCATAGTTGTACGTATGGCCATTTGCTACAAACTGCACCGGTGGCAACTCACCATTCGCAATCTTATTCATCAATGGTGACCGGTTGACAACATTGATGTCATTCAAAGATCCAGGCATTCCAAAGAATGCATGCCAAATTCAAGTCTCCTGATTGGCCACCGCTTCAAGGATTATAGTGGAACCCTTTTTTTGACCGTGGAATTGCCCATGCAATGCCTTTGGACAATTCATCCAACTCCAATGCATGCAATCTATTGAGCCAAGCATGCCAGGAAAGCCGCGAGATTTGTTCATCGCCAATAGCCTTGCGACGTCTTCAGCAGTGGGAGATCTCAAATACTCCTCGCCAAACACTTGCACAATTCCCACTGCAAAGCGCTTGACACACATGATGGCTTGGCTCTCACCCATAGCCAAGTGATCATCAACTAGATCGGCCGGGATACCGTATGCCAACATACGCAAAGCGGCTGTCACCTTCAGAAAGGTGCTATGCCCGAGCTCTCCGGCGGCATTCCTCCTTTGCTGGAAAAACCGGTCATGGCTCGCTAGTTTCTCTGCAATGCGCATGAACAAGTCTGTGCTCATCCTAAACCGGCAACGAAAATACGACTCCGGGTATGTGGGATTCTCCACGAAATAGTTCTTCATCAATCTGTTATGGGCATCAATCATATCTCTCCAAATTTTATCCCGACCCATAACCGAACCACCGTGCTTCGGTTTTTTATTGATATGCATAGCTATGATCATTGCAAGATCCTCCTCCTCTTCCATATCAAATTCTTCTTCGGAAGAATCATACGACGAACTCATCTACAATGTTCAATACTATACTATCAAAACTACAATTCAAAATATGCACCAATTTCATAAGTTTGGAGCAATACATACCTCGTAGGCATTTTGTCGAACACCTCGCGGGCGCGGCGCTGCAGCGAGCCGTCGGGCGCTATTCCTCGGACGTCGGAGGCGCGCGAGGTCCGGCCGGACTAAGAGGGGGTGGGGCGGAAGCGCAGCGGCGCGGGGAGGCCGGCGAAGCGCCTGAACGGTCGCCGGGGGGCGCAGGCGGCGGCCGCAGCGGAGACAGACCGGGGAAGCGCTTGAGTGGTCGCCGGCATGCGCGGGCGGTGACAGCGGCGCGGGGATAGGCCGGGGAAGCGCTGAACGGTCGTCGGGGGCGCGAGCGACGGCGGCGGCGCGATCGGATGGGGGCGGCGGCGCGGTCGCAAGAGTGAAGGAGGGAGCGATCGAGCGCGGGAGAGAGCAGTGGCGGGCGCGGGAGAGTCGCGCGCGCGAGCCGGCGTAGCATATAACGGGCGCGGGATTGCGTTTCGGCCAACGCGCTGAATTGGAAATGACGCGCGCGTCGTTTTTGCGCGTCCGCTGGAGCTGCCCGCCGCGTTGCGCGCGCTAAAACTGTGTTTTTTACGGCGCGGCGCTTGTATAGCGCGGCTGTTGGAGATGCTCTAAGGGCAACCGCGTGTGTCCGTTTAGGCTAGAAATGCCCAATGCACGACCACATTCGTATTTTTTTATCCGTCCGGTTCGCCTCATTTCCAACGTAAAATTGACCCCAATTTGCATCTACATAGACACCAAACGGGCGCACTCGCGCCCGCTCATCGTCCGCATCAGGAACCCGTGATGGCCTTCCACCTACCTTCCACACCTCAAATTAACTACACACGCGTGATCGGCCCTACATGTCAGCCACATAGCCGCGTGGAGTGTCGTCATTTTTAATGTGAAAGCCGTGGACGGTGACACTTCCACTTCCCGATCACACCTACCTCATCGAGGCCCAACACGGCCAAAGTCTAGCTACCGACCGTCGGAGATCCACCTCCTCCTCGACCCCGCCTCATCCACCGCCGGCAATGGGTGGCATTTGATCGAGGGCCGCAAGGGGAAGCATGACCATGAGACTGGTCGTCCTCTGGCCGCTGCCGCAGCCACTCCACCCTTCCACCCCTCCTTCTCCACAACCGTTCTTCATCACCCCGCTGACGGCCAGTCCTCAGAACCGGACGTACCCGAGGGCTGCCATTTGCAAGCGGTATTGAGAGACGGGGACGCTGCTGCCGTGGAGCAGCGTACACCTTCCCAACAACTAGCATTTGTCGGTCGACCGTGTGTACATCCTGTCAGTCCCGGTCGGCGGTCAAGCCTGTCGCGAGAAGATCCAGCGCCCCCCCCCACGACCTCCTCGACGACGCTAGGTACCCCTTCAATTCGCCGTTGTGGACACATGGTTCCAAGATGAGCAGGACCTGCGGCAGACGTCGTACTTCACCGGTCGCGGACCGAGCGTGCCATGGGTGTGCGGCCGTTCGCGGATCCGCGAGCTCACCCCGACGCAGTCCCCGTCCCCGTCACCGCCAGCTCCAATGACCGCCTAGGGGGAGGAGGAACTCGTGCGAGCGGGTGATGGAGTAGTCCGTCCACGACCACGACGAGGCCCGGTGGCACAACCTCGAGGTGCAGATGGCGCTCTCTGCCTCGTGCGACGTCGCCACCACCCCCCCTTCCCCGGAGCTGCAGGAGGCCACCATCGTCAAGGAAGACGTGGTGGTGAACGAGGAGAAGGCAGTTAACGTCGAGCTGAACTTCGCGGGAATGGCGGGCGGATGTAGTCCTGATGAATACGATGTCGTGCACGCATAGTTCATCTCGACGTCCCCCTCATGGGTGGGTGACGAGGCGTGGCCGTCATCCCTGCCACGGGAGGAGGTCGTGCAGGCACCATCGGCCATGCAGCCACAGCAGTGGCCGCCTGCCCACCTCTGGTAGTCGTTGCCGTACATCGACCTCACCGGGGACGAGGAGGAGGAGGATCCTGGCGCTTGAAGGCGACAACGGCGGCGGCATCTACTTTTTTTATACGTTTTATTAAGTAAAATAAATATGCGGGCCAGAAGTTGTTTTAAACGGTATAATTATTTTAAATTTGTTTAATTAAGTTTAGCTATGTCTTTAAATATGTGTCCGGTCTTTTATTTTCCATCTCGGGTCAGACAAAGTGCGATGCGGCCACGCATTGGGTATACCGACAGGTAAACGTGCCAAACTAAACACGAGCGTCTATTTCGCCGTCCTAAATGAAGAAAATCCGGACGAAAACGTCTGTTTAGAGTCGTGTGCTGGAGTTGGAGGCTGCGTGCGTGTTTGTGCGTGTGACGAGGGGGAAGGGAGTTGCGCTGCGTTGTTGCGTCTCTGGCATGTGCGCGTGCGATCGTGTCGTGCTCGTCGTTGTCGATCGATAGCCGTGTTGGGTTGGGCCAGTGCAGCGCAGTACTGCTGCTAGCTGCAGTGCAGCGGTGGGGCTGGGTTCATGCATGGTATGGTACCATAGCTAGGCTCGGTTTCTTTCGCGTCGGGTCCATACGGCGAGTCAACGGCGTGCCGGTCGGTGTCTGTAGCTTTCAGCTGAGCATGCAGTGATGCATCATGCACTGCCCTGCGCTACAGTGTAGACAGGTTAGGGCTGGCAAAGTGCAGCTTGCGACGCGGACGGACGCGCGCGTAACGGGGAGCCAAGGCACGCCATGCCGCCGTATCTCGTGGACTGCTCCGTCGAATCTGGCTGGCTTGCTGATGGGTTCGGGGCTCTGGAAAACGACTGACCTTTCAAGGGCATCTTCAATAGCGATCCATAAATTTTCTCCGCGGACAAAAAATCAATTTGCTTTGTGATTAAGATTGTCAAATGTTGTCACACCTAAGATTAAGTAAGTTTGACGAGGAACAAACCACATCTTAGGTAAGCCACATAGAGGCATCACATGATTATACATAAAAAAGTTTGACAAGGTTCTCTTATGTTTGCCAATTTCTAACTCTCATTTTATTGAACTAACCTTAGTCGAGTTTGGCAAAAATATGTGACTAAATGTGGTAATGCAAGGCTTAGAACCAAACAGCTCCCCAGTCCACGGATATTGATGTGGGGGACAATCATCCAACTGTAGCCGCATACATTTCAAGAACAATCTGAGCTAAAAGAACGAAATTCGTTCAAACACGATGGATTTAATTAAAATTCGGACATAATTTACATAAAAAGATCGATATTTCGATCGTTTAACTAAAAAACTAGAAAAAAGACTAAACCCTATACTAGACGACCATCTCGTACGCGTGGCCGCCCTACCCTACTGCCGCGTCGTCGCCGTCATAACTACCATCCGCGTCGTCATCGTGGTCCCTCCAGCGGCGATACGACGCCGGAGGGCCGCGACAACCATGTTCGACGGCCGCCCGCCGCCCGCGGAGGAGCCTCTCCGCCTCCTATTATGTTGTGCGAAAGGGCCAGTGTCGACGTAGTGTTCCGAGCCCTTATGGCGGCCTTGTCGTGATCAGCATTGGCGGAGCAGTCGTTAACCGACCACTCCTAACCGATCTTGTCGAGCTCGTCTTCAAGGTGGCGGAGCCTGGCGGACATCTCCGCAATGGTGACGGACACCACTAGAATCAATAGATTTGCCGTCCGATGCTACTTCTCGAGCTTGCGTTGTATTCCCTCGAAGAGGAAAGGGTGATGCAACACAGTAGCGTAAGTATTTCCCTCATTTTTTTAGAACCAAGATATCAATCTAGTTGGAGACCACGCGCAAGTCCCTCGTACCTGCACAAAAAAATAAGAACCTTGCAGCCAACACGATAAAAGGGGTTGTCAATCCCTTCTCGGTTACTTACAAAAGTGAGATCTGATAGATATGATAAGATAATATTTTTGGTATTTTTTGTATAGAGATTTAAAGTAAATAATGCAAAGTAAAGCAAATAGTTGATGGAAGATTAATATGATGAGAATTGACCCGGGGGCCATATGTTTCACTAGTGATTTCTCTCATGATAGCAGATTTCTACGGTGGATGAACAAATTACTGTCGAGCAATTGACAGAAAAACTCATAGTTATGAGAATATCTAGGCATGATCATTCTATATAGGCATCACGTCCGTGACAAGTAGACCGAAACGATTCTGCATCTACTACTAATACTCCACACATCGACCGCTATACATCATGCATTTAGAGTATTAAGTTTATAAGAACATAGTAACGCCTTAAGTAAGATGACATGATGTAGAGGGATAAACTCAAGTAATATCATATAAACCCCATCTTTTTATCCTCGATGGCAACAATACAATACGTGCCTTGCTGCCCCTGCTGTCACTGGGAAAGGACACCGCAAGATTGAACCCAAAGCCAAGCACTTCTCCCATTGCAAGAATTATAGATCTAGTAGGCCAAACCAAACCGATAATTCGAAGAGACTTGCAAGGATATTTGAATCATGCATAAAAGATTTCAGAAAAGAATACAATATTGTTCATAGATAATCTTGATCATAAACCCATAATTCATTGGATCTCGACAAACGCACCGCAAAAAGATTACATAGAATAGATCTCCTCGAAGATCAAGGAGAACTTTGTATTGACATCCAAAGAGAGAGAAGAAGCCATCTAGCTAATAACTATGGACCCGAAGGTCTATGGTAAACTGCTCACAACTCATCGAAGAGGCTATGGTGTTGATGTAGAAGCCCTCAGTGATCGATGCCCGCTCCAGTGGTGCTCCGGAACAGGCCCCAAGATGGGATCTAATGGGTACAGAAGGTTACGACAGTGGAATTAGGGTTTCATGATGCTCCTTGATAGTTTCAGGGTATGTAGGTATATATAGGAGGAAGAGGGACGTCGGAGGAGCAACAGGGGGCCCACAAGGGTGGGGGCGCGCTTGCCCCCTCGTGGCCGCCTCTTTCACTTCCTGGCGTGTACTCCAAGTATTTTGTGTTTATATTGTTCCAAAAATAACTCTCCCGAAGGTTTCATTCCGTTCGGACTCCGTTTGATATTCCTTTTCTGCGAAACACTGAAAAAGGCAAAAAAAATAGCAATTTGCACTGGGCCTGGGGTTAGTAGGTTAGTCCCAAAAATAATATAAAAGTGTATAATAAAGCCCATTAAACATCCAAAACAGAATATATAATAGCATGGAACAATAAAAAATTATAGATACGTTGGAGACGTATCAAGCATCCCCAAGCTTAATTCCTGCTCGTCCTCGAGTAGGTAAATGATAGAAACATAATTTTTGACGTGGAATGCTAACCAACATAATTCTCAATATAATTTTCTTTATTGTGGCGTGAATGTTCAGATCCGAAAGATGTAAGAGAAAAGTCTATATTGACATAAGAATAATAATACTTCAACCATACTAACAAAGCAATCATGTCTTCTCAAAATAACATGGCCAAAGAAAGTTCATCCCTACAAAATCATATAGTTTGACTATGCTCTATCTTCATCACACAAAATACTTAAATCATGCACAACCCCGGTTTCAGCCAAGCAATTGTTTCATACTTAAATTTTTTTCCAAACTTTTTTCAACTTTCACGCAATACATGAGCGTGAGCCATGGATATAACACTATAGATGGAATAAAGTGGTGGTTGTGGAGAAGAAAAAAAAGGAAGATGGTCTCACATCGACTAGGCGTATTAACGGGGTATGGAGATGCCCATCAATAGATATCAATGTGAGTGAGTAGGGATTGCCATGCAACGGATGCACTACAGCTATAAATGTATGAAAGCTCAACAAAAGAAACTAAGTGGATGTGCATCCAACTTGCTTGCTCACGAAGACCTAGGGCATTTGAGGAAGCCCATCGTTGAAATATACAAGCCAAGTTCTATAATGAAAATTCCCACTAGTATATGAAAGTGACTAAACAAGAGACTCTCTATCATGAAGATCATGGTGCTACTTTGAAGCACAAGTGTGGAAAAAGATAGTAGCATTGTCCCTTTTTTCTTTTCCTTTTTTTTTCTTTTTTTTTTCTTTTTTTGGGCCTTCCTTTTTTCTTTGGCCTTTCTTCCTTTTTTTTTCTTTTTTTCCTTTGGGGCAATGCTCTAATAATGATGATCATCACACTTATATTGATTTACAATTCAATAATACAACTCGATACTAGAACAAAGTATGACTCTATATGAATGCCTCCGGTGGTGTACCAGGATGTGCAATGAATCAAGAGTGACATGTATGAAAAATTATGCAAGGTGGTCTAGCCACAAATACGATGTCAACTACATGATCATGCATGGCAATATGACAATGATGAAGCGTGTCATATGAACGGAACGGCGGAAAGTTGCATGGCAATATATCTTGGAATGGCTATGTAAATGCCATAATAGGTAGGTATGGTGGCTGTTTTGAGGAAGGTAGGGTGGGTGTATGGTATCGGCGAAAGTTGCGCTGTACAAGGGATGCTAGCAATGATGGAAGGGCGAGAGTGCGTATAATCCATGGGCTCAACATTAGTCATAAAGTACTCACATACTTTTTGTTAAAATATACAAGTCATCAAAACAAAGTACTACACGCATGATCCTAGGGGAACAGTTGGTAGGAGTTAACCATCGCGCGATCCCGACCTCCACACAAAGGATGGCACTCAATGAAATACCTCATGCTTCAAATTTTTCACAAAACGGTTATCATACGTGCATGCTACGAGACTTGCAAACCTCAACATAAGTATTTCTCAAATTCTCAACTACTCTACTAGCATGAATCTAATATCACCATCCTCATATCTCAAAACAATCATCAAGTATCAAACTTCTCCTAGTATTCAATGCACTTTATATGAAAGTTTTTACTATACCCATCTTCAATGCCTATCATATTAGGACTAGTTTTATAACCAAAGCACATTACCATGCTGTTCTAAGAGACTCACAAAAATAATATAAGTGAAGCATGAGAGATCAATAATTTCTACAAAATAAAACCACCATCGTGATCTAAAAGATATAAGTGAAGCACTACAGCAAAACTATCTAGCTCAAAAGATATAAGTGAAGCACATAGAGTATTCTAATAAATTCCGATTCATGTGTATCTCTCTCAAAAGGTGTGTCCAGCAAGAATGATTGTGGTAAACTAAGAAGCAAAGACTCAAATCATACATGATGGTCCAAGCAAAACACATATCATGTGGTGAATAAAAATATAGTCTCAAGTAAGGTTACCGATAGACGAAGACGAAAGAGGGGATGCCTTCCCGGGGCACCCCCAAGCTTAGCCTTTTGGTTGTCCTTGAATTTTACCTTGGGGTGCCTTAGGCATCCCCAAGATTAGGCTCTTGCCACTCTTTGTTCCATAGTCCATCAAATCCTTACCCAAATCTTGAAAGCTTCACAACACAAAACTTAGCCAAAAATCTCGTGAGCTCCGTTAGTATAAGAAAACAAACTACTACTCAAAGGTACTGTAATGAACTCATTATTTATTTATATTGGTGTTAAACCTACTGTATTCCAACTTCTCTATGATTCATACCCCCGATAATACTCATAGATTCATCAAAATAAGCAAACAACACACGAAAAACAGAATCTGTCAAAAACAGAACAGTCTGTAGCAATCTATAACTTTCGAATACTTCTGTAACTCTAATTTTTTTGAAATAAATTGGTGGACGTGAGGAATTTGACTATTCATCATATACAAAAAGAATCAACTAAAAAACACTCTCCAGTAAAAATGGTAGCTAATCTCGTGAGTGCTAAAGTTTCTGTTTTTTATAGCATGATCGCATAAACTTCACACAAGTCTTCCCAAAGGTTCTACTTGACACAAACACTAATTAAAACACAAAACCACGTCTAAACAGAAGCTAGATGCAATATTTATTCCTAAACAGAAGCAAAAACAAATAAAATAAAATTGGGTTGCCTCACATCAAGCGCTATCATTTAACGCCCCTAGCTAGGCACGATACAAGAATAGATCTAGGTATTGCCATCTTTTGTAGGCAATCCTAAATGGCTCTCATAATAGATTCATAAGGTAACTTGATTTTATTTCTTGGAAAATGTTCCATGCCTTTCCTTAATGGAAATTGGAATATAATATTTCCTTCCTTCATATCAATAATTGCACCAATCCTTCTAAGAAAAGGTCTACCAAGAATAATAGGACATATAGGATTGCAATCTATATCAAGAACGATGAAACCTATGGGCACATAATTCCTATTTGCAACAATAAGAACATCATTAATCCTTCCCATAGATTTCTTAATAGTAGAATCCGCAAGATGCAAATTTAAAGAACAATCATCAAGTTCATGGAAACCTAACATATCACACAAAGTTTTTGGAATAGTGGAAACACTTGCACCCAAATCACACAAAGCAAAGCATTCATGATCTTTGATCTTAATTTTAATAGTAGGTTCCCACTCATCATAAAGCTTTCTAGGGATGGAAACTTCTAATTCAAGTTTTTCTTCATAAGATTGCATTAAAGCATCAACTATGTGTTTGGTAATAGCCTTATTTTGACTATAAGCATGCGGAGAATTTAGCACGGGTTGCAACAAGGAAATACAATCTATTAAAGAGCAACTATCATAATTAAATTCCTTGAAATCCAAGATAGTGGGTTTATTGCTATGTAAAGTTTTGACCTCTTCAATTCCACTTTTAACACTTTTAGCATCAAGATCTAAAAACTCCGAATCGTTGGGACGCCTGTTAAATAAAGTAGACTCATCTTCAGTCCCATCTTTATCAAGATTCATACTAGAAAACAAGGATTTAATTGGAGACACATCAATTACTTTTAGATCTTCATCTTTATTTTCTAAATCTTCCGGTTTAGCGGCCATCTTATTAACTAAGATGGCTTGCTTATCCGATATTTGGGCTATTAAGTTCTCAAGGTGAGCAAACTGAGATTTCAAACCATAAAATTCTTTAGACATATCATCAAGCTCTTTATTCATGTACTCCATAAAACTTTTTTGTTCTTTAAGCTCGTTTCTGAAGAAATCATTATGCTCAAATTGCACAGACATAAAAATTCTAACATTGTTTTCAATCTCTTGCATCCTCTTAAGGTGAGGATCAACACTAATAGGGGGAGCCATTGTGACGAACAAGCAATCCAACACACAAGCAAACAAGAGACAAGCGAATGGTAAAACACACGGAGCATATAAGAGGGTGAATAAAACAGCAAGGGTGAAGTGGGGGAGAGGAAAACGAGAGGCAAATAATGTAATGTGAGGGATAAGAGTTTGTGATAGGTACTTGGTATATCACTTTTGCGTAGATCTCCCCAACAATGGCGCCATAAATTCTTATTGCTACTTCTCGAGCTTGCGTTGTATTCCCTCGAAGAGGAAAGGGTGATGGAACACAGTACCGTAAGTATTTCCCTCAGTTTTTGTTAACCAATGTATCAATCCAGTAGGAGACCACGTGCGAGTCCCTCATACCTGCACAAACAAATAAGAATCTTGCAGCCAACACGATAAAATGGATTGTCAATCCCTTCTCGGTCACTTACAAAAGTGAGAACCGATAGATATGATAAGATAATATGTTTGGTATTTTTTTTTGGTATAGAGATTGAAAGTAAATAATGCAAGTAAAGAAAATAGTTGATGGAAGATTAATATGATGAGAAATAGACCCGGGGGCCATAGGTTTCACTAGTGGCTTCTCTCATGATATCAGATATCTACGGTGGGTGAACAAATTACTGTCGAGCAATTGATAGAAAAGCGCATAGTTATGAGAATATCTAGGCATGATCATTGTATGTAGGCATCATGTCCGTGACAAGTAGACCGAAACGATTCTGCATCTACTACTATTACTCCAAACATCGACCGCTATCCAACATGCATCTAGAGTATTAAGTTCATAAGAACAGAGTAACGCCTTAAGTAAGATGACATGATGTAGAGGGATAAACTCAAGCAATATGATATAAACCCCATCTTTTTATCCTCGATGGCAACAATACAATACGTGCCTTGCTGCCCCTGCTGTCACTGGAAAAGGACACCGCAAGATCAAACCCAAAGCCAAGCACTTCTCGCATTGCAAGAATTATAGATCTAGTAGGCCAAACCAAACCGATAATTCGAAGAGACTTGCAAGGATATTTGAATCATGCATAAAAGATTTCAGAAAAGAATCCAATATTGCTCATAAATAATATTGATCATAAACCCACAATTCATTGGATCTCGACAAACACACCACAAAAAGATTACATCGAATAGATCTCCTCGAAGATCGAGGAGAACTTTGTATTAAGATCCAAAGAGAGAGAAGAAGCCATCTAGCTAATAACTATGGACTCAAAGGTCTCTGGTAAACTACTCACAACTCATCGAAGAGGCTATGGTGTTGATGTAGAAGCCCTCCTTGATCGATGCCCCCTCCGGTGGAGCTCCAGAACAGGCCCCAAGATGGGATCTCACGGGTACAGAAGGTTACGGCGGTGTAATTAGGATTTCGTGGTGCTCCTCGATAGTTTCAGGGTACGTAGGTATATGTAGGAGGAAGAGGGACGTCGGGGGTGCAACTGGGGGCCCATGAGGGTGGCTGTCGGTGTACTAAGATAGGGGTACCTTAGTACCCCAACTTGTGCATGGGCAGTAGCAGCTTCCCGCGGTTGGGCTTACCACGTGCTCGCCAAGAACCTTTCCTGTCCCTATGAAGCCATTCAAAAACAAAGTATACAAGTCAGAAGATCAAGGCCCCGGCAAGAGGAGCTTGCCGGGAAGGCCGCACCTGGCTCAAGGTTATCACTTTAGTACAAGACCCTGGCAAGAGGAGCTTGTCAGGAGGGCCAAGGATTACATATCTCAAGAAATGCCTCGGCGCATCATGCGCCCCGGCAGGACCCGGAGAGCGACAAGCTTCCGGGCCCGGCAAGATCACTACCCCGGCAAGGTGCTTGCCGGGGAAACCTATGCTGTGTGCCCACACTCCAGCTCATCGGCCCACGCGTCGCCCTGGGGCCCTTCCAGGGGCACGTGGCAGGTGGCTGTGCAGCTTGGGGCACACGGTGGCAAGCCATGGTGACGAGGCTACCGCCGTGGCGAACGGAGAAGCATGGACGGACACTTTTGGGGTCGACGGCGACGGGCATTTAAGGCCCTTGTCCCCCACTGTCAAGGTTAGGTGAAGACCACTGTTCATCCACTGTTCATGCACTATTCCCGCACTGTTACAACTACCACCAAAATTACACTTTTACCCTCCTCTACGTTGACACCTGTCGGTGACCCCTTTGTGCTATAAAAGGAGGCCCATGCACAACGTAGAAAGGGTTCGAAACCTAGACAACTCTCTCGCTCGGTGTAGCCAGTACTGTAGCTCTTCAAGCTCCCGAACTCAAGAACTCAATAAAACCTAAGGCAGGAGTAGGGTTTTACGCGTCCTCGCGGCCCGAACCTGGGTAAACTGTCCGCGTGTGCTCCTCGATCTGCTCTCCGTGCTCCCTCCGCTCCCTTACCGCAACGTAGAAAGGGGCTCCGGTCCCATAGGTGCTTGTGGGAGGACAGTTTCCCCCGACATCTTTGGCGCGCCAGGTAGGGGGCGTCGAGGTTGTGCGAACCTGATCCGGCGCTCACGCGGGCGCATTCTTCATCAACCTCTCCAGCTTCATCAACTTCATCAGCTACAATGACATGCCTCCGAAGAAGAAGGCTTCGGAGGTCGGAGGCCCGTCTGCGTCGATTCCACCGCCACCAGAACCAACGGTTGGTGGGGGAGACGCTGACGGAAGGGTGGTCGCCGGCGAGGAAACTCACGGCGCCACCAAGTCCAAAGATAAGACGGACGACCGGGTGAATTCCAAGGCCTCGGTGTCCGTGGACGCGCCACGCCTCTCTCAGGAGGTACAAGACCCGCAGCGGCGTGGTACTGGAGGTACCATACGCTTGCTGGGGCGTAGCCAAGCCGGAGGATCGCGGGATGCTCAAGGCCAGCGTGCTGGCACGAGCAAGGCGCGGTCGCCGGGGCGGGAACGTGCTCCTTCTAACGCGGTTAGAAGTCCGAGCGTGTCCCGCTCCTCGCACCGCTCGCCGCCGTTCCCCTCTTCTCCAGCAGAAGCTCTAGCAAGAGCACAGCTGCTCCTCGATTTCCCTCCAGCGGCAGACAAGGCCGAGGACTGGAGGGCGACGATCCTGAGCCTCATCGCCTTCGCCAACAACGACGCGCCACAGCAGCCGGCAACCTCACGGCCGCGGCAAGTCGATCAAGCGAAGGCCGATGGCGACAAGACCGCCGGGGGTGCAACTACCGTGCACTCCCCGCCGCGGAAGCAGAAATCGCCGCCCCGCCGGATCAACGTCGACGACACTCCACGGCGTCGTCGGATCCGCGGGCTCGCCGCGATCAGCGCCAAGTCCTAGACGACAGGCGGCAAGAAGACGCTCGGACACGCATCGAGCGTCGACGAGAAGCCCGAAGACAGTCAGATCAGCGCGCTGGGACCGCTGTCGACGCGCACGCGCCCGGTGAACCAGGCGACTTGCCGTACGCGGCAGGCTGCCCTGCGTTCACCCGTGAGCTGTGGCAAGTCCAGTGGCCCAGCATGAAAAATTTCAAGCCCGACGTACCCGAGAAGTACGACGGCAAGATGCACCCCTCGGAGTTCCTCAGCATCTACACCATCGCGGTGCAGGCTGCCGGGGGACGCGACGAGAAGATACTAGCCAACTACTTCCCGCTAGTGCTTAAGCCAAACGTCCGGTCTTGGCTTATGCACTTGCCGGAGAACTCCATTTCTTCGTGGGCAGATCTGTGCCACCAGTTTGTTGGTGCCTTCACAGGCGGCCCCAAACCCCACGGCCAGGAGAGTGATCTCCACATCTTGGCCCAGAAGGAGGGAGAGTCCCTGCGCAAGTACATCCAGAGATTCAGCCGCGTGCAACACAACATTCCCGACGTCCACCCTGCCGCGGTTATCAGCGCGTTCCACCAGAACGTGCGTAACCGCCACATGAGGGAAGAGATGGCCATGACCAAGATCCGGGATGTCAGCGAGCTCTACGCTCTGGCTGACAAGTGCGCGCGCGCCAAAGAGGGGAGGAAACTCCCCGGAGAGGATACTGGTGCAGGAGGAAGCGACACCGAGGATGCCGCCCCGGCAAAGAAGAGCCGGCGGCGGAACAACAGAAAGAAGAAGAATAAGGAGGTGCTGGTTGTCGAGCAGTCCGGCAAGGAGGCTCCCGCCAAGAAGGCACAGGCTGGCGGTCCCGGCAAGGAGCCTGCCCCTGTAGCGGCAGCCGACAAGCAGGACGGCTCCGACAAGCAGTACTGCAAGATCCACCGCACCAAGGGCCACGATCTTCAGAACTGCAAACGAGTCGAGTACCTCGTAGAGCAGCAGAAGGCTGAATACGAGCGTCGCGACAAGGAGAAGGCCCAAGAAGGCGGAGGAGAGCCCAGCAAGAAGCGGCCGTTCAATGGCCGGGGAGGACGCCGCGGCAAGGCCAAGCAGCGGCAAGGTGATAGACCTCCCCGGGGCCGCGACAACGATGAGGAAGAAGACGACGATGATGACACGGAAGAAGGAGACAACAGCGAGCAGGAGTTCCAGAAGGCCACAGAGGTTCTGTGTGTCGACGGAGGCGCCTCTCTGCACACTTCCCACCGCCAGCTCAAGTAGTGGGTGCGAGAAGTAAACGCAGTAGAGCCGCCCGTCGAGTCACGCAGGCTGCTGAAGTGGTCCGGCACGCCCATTATCTTTGATCTTGAGGACCACCCTGACCGCACCATGGTGGTCGGGTGCTTGCCGATGTTGGTCTCACCAACTATCCGCAACCTCAAGGTCACCAAGATGTTGGTTGACGGCGGGGCTGGCCTGAACCCGATCTCCTCAGCTGTGATCAAGAAGCTACAGATCCCAGACGGCGAGCTCGAAGAAACCGGGTCGTTCCAGGGGATCAACCCGGGAAGGAGCAAGCCGAAGGGCAAGATTACTCTGCCAGTGACCTTTGGCGGGGAGCTCAACTTCAGGACGGAGAGGATCACGTTTGATGTTGCCGATATCCCATTACCTTACAATGGGATACTCAGACGTCCTGCTCTCGCCAAGTTCATGGCAGCTTCCCACTATGCCTACAACATACTCAAGATGCCGGGGCCGATAAGCGTCATCTCTGTCCCTGGCGACAAGAAGGACGCGCTTATCTGCACCGACAAGATCTACCGGGATGCAGCAGCCGCAGCAGAAAGCAACACACTTGCCGCTGAAGCTCCCGGGGGGAAGACCAAGACCAAGTCCGGCAAGAGCCCTGGGGCCCACTCCGGCAAACGCACCTCTTCGGAGTGCTGCGCTGCCGTCGAGGACGCACCATCGAGCTCCACCGGCAAGTGCAAGAAAGGGATGACAGCTCCACCGGCGACCAAGAAGGTGTCCGCCAAGGAGGACGGCACTGGTGGTACCTTCACCATCAGTGCTACGCTCGACAACAAATAGGAAAGCGCGCTCGTTGCCTTCCTGCGGGCGAATGTCGATGTGTTTGCGTGGCAACCATCTGACATCCCCGGCGTTCCCAGGAAGGTAATTGAGCACAAGCTTGCTGTTTGTCCTCATGCGCGGCCCGTCAAGCAGAAGGTCAGAAAGCAAGCCGTGGAGCGCCAAGAATTCATCGCCGAAGAGATAAAGAAGTTGGAAGCAGCAGGCCTAGTTAGAGGCGTAATCCATCCTACGTGGTTGGCCAATCCAGTTGTCGTACGCAAGGCCAATGGGAAGTGGAGACTTTGTATAGACTTCACTGATGTGAATAAAGCATGTCCCAAGGATCCATTTCCCTTGCCGCGTATTGACCAGATTGTTGACTCCACCGCTGGATGTGAGCTGCTTTCCTTCCTTGATGCATACTCAGGTTACCACCAGATATTCATGGCCAAGGAAGATGAAGAGAAGACTACATTCATTACTCCATGCGGCACATATTGCTTCATACGCATGCCCTTTGGATTGAAGAATGCAGGCTCGACATTTGCAAGGGTGGTGCACACTGCTTTTGAGCCACAAATACACAGAAATGTGGAAGCCTACATGGATGATATAGTGGTCAAGAGCAAGAGCAAAGATACCCTGATCCAAGACTTAGAAGAAACCGTTGAGAATCTGCGCAAGATCCAACTCAAGCTGAACCCCGAGAAGTGCATCTTCGGAGTCCCCTCCGGCAAGCTTCCCGGGTTCTTTGTGTCCCAGAGGGGGATTGAAGCCAATCCCGACAAGATAAAATCCATCGAGCAGATTGAAGCCCCGAAGCGCGTCAAGGACGTAAGGAGATTTGCTGGTTGTGTGGCTGCCCTCAGCAGGTTCATTTCAAAGTCTGCAGAACGCACCCTGCCTTTCTTCAAAATCTTGAAAAAGGCAGGTCCTATGAAATGGACTCCGGAAGCGGAGGCAGCGCTGCAAGACTTGAAAGGATACCTGTCCTCTACTCCGATACTTGTCGCACCTAGGCCACAAGAGAAGTTGTTGCTGTATCTAGCGGCAACCAATCAAGTGGTTAGTGCTGCGTTGGTAGCGGAGAGGGAGGCAGATGAGGAACCCACACCTCCGGCAAGCGAATCCAGCGACAAGCAGGGGGCTACTCCGACAAGCTCTGGCCCCGACAAGGACGAGTCTGCGCAGGAACAAGGAGAAGTGCGAAAGAAGATGGTGCAGCACCCAGTGTATTTTGTAAGTTCCCTCTTGCAGGGGGCTAGATCAAGATACTCTGGGGTGCAGAAGTTGCTGTTCGGCCTCCTCATGGCCTCAAGGAAGCTGCGCCATTATTTCCAAGCGCACGAAATAACAGTGGTCACTCGTTTTCCGTTGAAGAGGATATTGCAAAATCCAGAAGCAACAGGCAGGATCGTCGAGTGGGCACTGGAGCTATCAAGCTTTGGTCTCAAGTTTGAGAGTACTTCAACCATACAGAGCAGAGCTTTGGCAGAATTCATAGCGGAATGGACCCCAACGCCAGACGAAGAAGTTCCAGAGATAAGCATCCCCGTCCAAGAAGCGAGCAACGAATGGATGATGTACTTTGATGGTGCTTTCTCGCTGCAAGGCGCCGGTGCCGGCGTGGTACTCATAGCGCCCACCGGAGAGCACCTCAAGTATGTTGTCCAGATGCACTTTCCCAAGGAACACGCGACAAACAATACTGCTGAGTATGAAGGTTTGCTTGCCGGCCTCAGAATTGCGGCCGAGCTTGGGATCAAGAAGTTGATTGTGCGGGGAGATTCACAGTTGGTGGTCCGACAAGTGAACAAAAGTTACCAGAGCCCTTTGATGGAAGCTTATGTTGATGAAGTGAGGAAACTTGAAGAGCACTTTGAAGGTCTGCAAATTGAGCACGTCCCAAGAGCTCAGAATGATATTGCGGATGGCCTTTCAAAGTGTGCTGGAATGAAGTTACCTGTGGAACCAGGGACCTTCCTGCTCAAGTTAACTCAACCATCCGTTACACCATCAGTTGGGCAGAACAAGAAGAGAAAGTTGGTCTCCGGCGACTACTTGCCGGCGGATCTTCCCGAAGCCGCCGCCAAGGTCCCCAAGATCAACAGCCGAGATGCTGAGGAATAGTTTGCTCCTGCAGATACAAGGGTCTGTACAGTTGAAGAAGGCGTTCCCGACAAGCCCTGCCTCGGCAGGCTTGCCGAGGGACCATCAGCTCCGGCAGAGCCGGAGGTTCTTGCCGTAGAAGCTGGGGTTCCTGCAGCAGCCCTCATGCCTTTAGTCCTTGCCGTTGAGCCTCGGACTCCGGCATGGGCACAGCAGATCATCCGTTTTCTGCAAACTGGAGAACTTCCCGATGAGCCAGAAGAGATAGAGAAAATAACCAGGCAGTCAAGTATGTACCAGTTCGTTGACAATGAACTGTACAGAAGAAGACTCAATGGTGTCAGGTTGAAGTGCATTTCCAGAGAAGATGGACAGAAGCTGTTGGCAGAGATACATGGAGGCATATGTGGCCACCACATTGGCGCAAGGGCACTTGCCGGGAAGGCGTTCCGGCAAGGGTTCTTCTGGCAAGAAGCCCTCCAAGATGCAACTGCACAAGTAACCAAGTGTGAAGCGTGCCAGTTCCATGCCAAGCAAATTCACCAGCCAGCTCAAGCTCTCCAGACGATCCCTTTGTCCTGGCCCTTCTCGGTCTGGGGGCTCGATATCCTTGGCCCCTTCCCCCGCGCAGTCGGGGGCTTTGAGTACTTGTACGTAGCAATCGACAAGTTCACAAAGTGGCCAGAAGTGGAACCGGTGAGAAAGGTGACAGCACAGTCAGCAGTCAGGTTCTTCAGAGCGATTATTTGCCGTTTCGGAATCCCTAACAGGATCATCACCGACAACGGCACACAGTTTACAAGTCGCACCTTCATGCAGTACGTCCAAGACCTTGGCGCCAAGGTCTGCTTCGCTTCTGTTGCTCACCCGAGGAGCAATGGTCAAGCGGAGAGGGCCAATGCTGAAGTGCTGCGCGGGCTCAAGACAAGAACCTTCGACAGGCTGCGCAAGTGCGGAAGAAACTGGATAGAGGAGTTGTCGGCGACTCTTTGGTCAATCAGGACGACACCAAATCGAGCCACCGGACAGACACCCTTTGCTCTTGTCTATGGAGCAGAGGCAGTTCTCCCCACGGAACTCGTATACGGATCTCCTCGAGTGCTCGCTTATGATGAGCTCGAGCAAGAGCAACTGCGACAAGATGATGCATTGCTCCTTGAGGAGAAACGTCTCCAGGCTGCTGTACGAGCTGCTCGATACCAGCAAGCCCTGCGTCGCTATCATAGCCGCAGGGTCAAGGCCAGGAGTCTCGAGGAAGGCGACCTTGTTCTTCGGCGTGTTCAGTCCGCCAAGAATTCCAACAAGTTGACGCCGAAGTGGGAAGGCCCTTATCGGGTGAGACAAGTCACAAGGCCCGGAGCTGTCCGCCTTGAGACCGAAGAAGGCTTACCGGTGAGCAACTCCTGGAACATAGAGCATCTTCGCAAGTTTCACCCGTAAGGCGCGGTTGCCGTGATCCGCTCCGACAACCACCTTTTGTACGAGTCTTGCCGCTGTTGCATATAAACCTTTGTACAAAGCCGGGCGCAGATCCCGTGCATCAGTAAAGCTTTTGTGCTTCGCACTATTTGCCATTTCCATGCCTTTCTTTGTTATTTGCATGCATTGTTTGGCACCTTGTGCAACGCACATCCCCGGTAAGCATTAGCAAGCCATATGGCCCAATACTTGTTTTCCCTCCTCTTTTTCTTTCTCTCTTAAGCAGAAGGTATATTCCTCGTGCACAAGTTTGCCGGGGGGGAGGAGATGGAGGAAAGTGCTGTTCAAAAAAGAGAAGCTTTGTCGGGGAACAAACGAACTATGAGAGCTAAGTTGCCAAAGTTTGAGCATTCAAATTTTTAAAAGTTTTTAATTATCTTCCTTGAACAACCACACTTTGTATGGAAAACCTGTGCGCGGAGGAACCTACCCGTAGCTAACCGCGCCCTTACTCTGTTTCGAGCACGCTCAACGGCTTAAGTGAGCTGCGACAAGTGTCGCGCCCTTACTTCATTTTCGAGTTCGCTCAGCAGTCTAAGTGTGCTGCGACTAGTTGCGGCAAGGTTACTTGCCGA
This sequence comes from Secale cereale, assembly GCA_902687465.1. Lineage (NCBI taxonomy): Eukaryota > Viridiplantae > Streptophyta > Magnoliopsida > Poales > Poaceae > Secale > Secale cereale. The sequence continues at coordinate 335,141,867 of LR738713.1, forward strand.
CAAGGTCTTTGCCAGCAGGCTGCTAAGAGTCCAGCACTCAGCGCTTGCGGCAAGGGCCCCTTGCCGGCAAGTCCCCTAAAAGCGTAGGGTAGAAAGCATACAAAGTGAAGGACCAAAAACAAGGGAGATAACACTGCATTGATTGTTCAAAACAAGATTGTATATTACAAGGATAGCTTGCCGCTGTTCTAATCAACTACTGCCTATGACTTAATTGGCAGCGGCAAAGGAAGAAGAAGCAAAGGAATCTAGTCTACGCGATCGCCTTCACGCCTCGTGATCTTGCTCACCTTGGCGACAATGTGAGCAACCTGCGCCTTCAACGCCTCCTGGTCAGCTTCGGGCGGCAAGGTGCGGAGGACGTTGACGAGGTTGATGTCAGGGTTGCGGTAGACGATCTTCGACAAGACACGCTCTAGAGTGCCCATGCAGAGCCGACGCGCCTCGTCGGCCAGCTGCGCAGAGATCTTCTCCCGCAGCCGCGCAAGCGCCGGCGCAATTCCCCGGAAGAACAGACTTAGCTTGGCGCTGTGGGGGAGGCTCTCGTCCGGGGAGTACACAAGATGTTCAGCCCTCAGCGCCATCATCTCCGTGTCAATATTGGCAGCGGAGGTGACCAGCTCATCAGTCCATTGCTCCACTGCCCGGCTGAAGTTGTTCGCTGAGACGGCGGCGCTCTCCACCAAGTTCCGCTCCTTGCGGAGCTCGTCCTTCAGCTTCGTCTCGCGGTCCCGGGCGGCGTCGAGCGAATCAGTCAGAGTGGAGACCTTCAACTCTAAGTCAGCAATGGAATCCTTGGCGGCAGTGAGCTCGTTGCCTTTCTTGGAGAGACGTACCTGCAAGTCAGAGTTGGTGTGGGCATCTTTCTCCCGCTCCACATTGAGCGCGGTGACTTTGTCCTCGCTCGCCTTCAGGTACAGCTCCAGCTGCTCCACCTTGGCCTCCAGGTCCTTCTTGGCGGTCTCCGCGGCGGCTGCGGCGGCCTTTGCCTCCTTCAGGGCCCCGCCAATGGCCTGCTCCCGGGCGGTGAGGTCGTCCTCGTGGGCATCGAGGTCGACCTTCCGCTGGTTGAGCACTCCTTCTCGTCGGGACAGCTCCTCGGCGGCCAACCGTTGCTGCTCGTCCACCTCGGCCTTCTCCAGGAGGAAGGCTTGCTGCGCCCCGGCGAGCTCTTCGCGCTCCTCCGCTAAGTTGCGGAGGGCCACCTGGTTGTCGGCGCGGAGCTCCACGGCGCGTTTCTCCAGATCAGCTCCAGCCTTGGCGGCAAGAGCCTCCCGAGACTCCAACTTCGCCTGCCTGGCCCGGTACAGAGCCAGGAGCCGGCGAAGGAGCTTCTCCTCTTCGGGCTCGTCGCTGCCGCCGGGCGCTTCAACAACCTTCAACCCCGCGGAGGCGAGGACCTCTCCGTCAAAGGTCTCTCCCTCCACGGGGGCTCGAGACGAGGATGCCCACTGGACTTGTATGAAAACCCCGTTGGGGGCCTCCAGGTAGACGCCCTGCCCAGTCGTGGAGGCGGAAGGGTCGGCGGCCGGTGCAGCGCTTGACGCTCCTGCTGCCTCCGGGCCAGCAGTGTGGTCGCCGGTCCCTTCCCCAGCCGCGGCGTCTGCGGGCGGGGCGGTCTCTTCAGCGGCAGGCTCGTCGGCTCCAGCCATGCCCTCAGTGGCAGTGGCGTTGCCGCCGTCGCCGTGCACCTCCTCCTCAACGGTGGCCTCCGTCTCCATCAACTCTGGGGCAGGAGGATCTAGCAAAAAAAAAAAGAAAGAAAAGAAAGAGTCAAGCAGATATCCAAAAAGACAAGTCCAAGAAGAGGAAATTACAAGACTCACCTTCGCGGACTTCTTCAACGACAGGCTCCCTCGCCGGGGAGTTCTCCCTTGGCGGCGGAGTGGTGGCCCTGCTGGCGGAGGGCCGCCCGCGCCCTCCCTTGGCGGGGTGCTCACCCTCGTCGGGCTGCTCACCCTTGGCGGGGTACTCGCCCTTGGCGGAGTGCCCGTCCTTGGCGGAGCATTCTCCCTCGCCGGGGAGTTCACCCTTGGCGGGGAGGGTGGAGCAAGTGGCTCGTCGGGGGCGACCTCCGGGCGCTCCTGCGGCTGCGGCTCCACTTCTGCACAAGACAAACAAGACAACAAAATATCAGTACAAGCAACAACCTCAAGCGCGCCCGTCAAGCAGAAAGATAAAAACCAGACTTACGCTGGGGGCTGCGCTGGGGGCTGCTCCTCGGAGCAGCAGGTTGATCCGGCAAGTTTGCCGCTGGCACGTCCCCGATCGCCGCGGCGGGCGAGTCGTCTTCAACCTCGACCACAGGGATCTTGGCCCTCTTCGCCATCCGCTGGGTCAGGGTCCTGAAAGCAAAACAAAAACAAGATCAGAATCAACAAGGAAGATCAAGACAAAATCGAAGAAACTAAAGAAGTGCAAGTACTTACTCCTCTTCCTCTTCGTCAGAGCTGAGGGCGGAGAAGTCAAACTCCGCCTGAGGTGCTCCCGCGCGAGGAGCTGGAGGAGAAGGTTCCCTCGGGCGCTTGGTGGGCTCCGGAGCCGTAGGCTGCGAAGACCCGGCCCCCGTCGTCGCCGAGGCCCGAGGAGCAGACGGAGCACCCGTTCCACTCCGAGAAGATCCTCCCCCGCTTGGCGCACGGGCACGGGGTGCCTCCTTGACGACTTCGCTCGTCTTGGTGGCGCGCGTCGCCCGGCGCGCCGGCTGCTGTCGAGGCGCCTGTGGCCTCGTCGCCGTAGCCGCCTTGCGGAGGCGCTTCCTCGGTTGTTGCGTAGGGCTTGCTGGAGGCGGGGAGTTCTCTGAAGATGAGGAGGCGTCATCATCGAGATTCAGAGATCCACCAGAGTCTTCGTCAGCCTCGACGTCCTCCTCCTCCCCGACAGGCCCGCTGGACTCAGCACCATGCCCAGCGGCCTCGCTCCCTCCGGCGACCTCGCTTCCCCCGGCGACCTCGCTCGTCCCGGCAAACTGCACAGAAGGCTCCCCGACAAACTCCTCGGGCGCAAGTTTCAGCAGCTTGAGGATTTCCGCCTCCTCTGCTTGGCTCACTGCGTCCGCGGCCTGTGCCTCTTCCACAGTATATCCAAAGTTACCCGCCGCCGCAGCTGCGGCGGCCTCCTCCATCCTGGTGGCGATGTAAGCTATGTCCCGTGCCGTAGTGGCCCGGGTGAGGCCCCTGTTCTCCTCGGCGTTGCGGGGCGTCTCGACCAAGTTGTCAAAGAAGGACATCACAGTATCCGGCGGAGGCTCTATCCAAGTAGGGACGACGCCATGGGAGTCGCACGCAGGCATCATCGCGCGCAAGGAATCACGGGCAGTGCTGTTGCACAGCGGCACCACTCCCCGGGAAGGTTTGAACCACTCCGGGTGGGCCGGGTCATGCTTGAAGAGCTCTCGGACCATCCCCTTCAACTCCAAGGCTGTGAAGTTATAGTTTAATGCAGGGCGCAGCCTCATGATATCTGCCGCATTGCCGAATTCCCAGGCGGCCCTTTTCCTTTCTTGTAAGGGGGCGATGCGGCGGCGGAGGAAATCTGCCCCAACCTCTCCGATAGTCAGATTGGCGACCCGGAGACGAATAATCCTGATGAGGGCGATACTAAGCTTGTTGTCTTCCGGGGCCAATTCGCTCCAATCCCTGCCGCGTACTATGGCAGTTGTGCGCGGCGCGGTGAAGGGCTTCGGTTTATCCTCCACCACCCAGCACCAATCGGCTCTCCATTCCTCCCACATGCCGCGGAGCTCTCCCTTCAGGTACGAGTCCTTCTTGTTCAGCCTGAAGATCCAGGAGATGCCGCCGGAGAGGGGAGCGCCAGCCTCTACTCTAGGCATGAAGAAGTGGCGGAAAAGGGCTACGTTTGGATGAATCCCAACATAGTTTTCGCACAGATGTACGAAAACGGCCATCGTAAGGATGGCGTTGGGAGTGAAATCTAGGAGGTGGAGGCCATATGTGTTCATGATATCACAAAAGAACTCCGAGAACGGAGGGCACAGACCACAGTGGAAAAATGCAGCGAAGAAGAAGTACCCGCCGGGGAACATATCTTTGGCGACGGCGGGGAAGGCTCTGGTGCGGGGATGAGCTTTGGTCTCCCTCGCCCAGAACAAATAATATTTGTTCCGCAGCTCCCTCGCGCCAAGCCTCGGCGCGAAGACCACGCACCTCTTCCGCAGGGCGGCCAGCTTCGCCGCCTGCTCGGACTTCTCCTTCTTGGCCTTGTCGTTCTTGGCCTTGTCGCTTTTCGCCTTGTCGCTCTTCGGAGCCATGGCGGAGGCGGCGAGGGAAGAGGCGAGGAGCTCGACGGCGCCGCGGATGCGGAAGATCGCGGAGGAGGGGCGGAGGCAAGAAATAGCGGAGGTTTCTGAAGAATCAAGGCGCAATGAAGACGATGGAGGGGAACTGCCCCTGCTTCCTCTGCTTTTAAGGGGGGAGTGGGGGACGTTCCGCATTTCCCATTAAAGAAACAGGCCACGATCTCTCCCACGACGCCGCAATCGACGCGTGCCGTTAGGGAGGGATGCGGCGGATGCGGAAGGGGATACGGCTTGCCGTGGGCCGCGCGTGCCCGTGCACTGTCTTGGGCCTGGCCCAACAGCGCTTGGCACCGTGTGTGGCCCAGGCCCGGGGGCTCCTGTCGGTGTACTAAGATAGGGGTACCTTAGTACCCCAACTTGTGCACGGGCAGTAGCAGCTTCCCGCGGTTGGGCTTACCACGTGCTCGCCAAGAACCTTTCCTGTCCCTATGAAGCCATTCAAAAACAAAGTATACAAGTCAGAAGATCAAGGCCCCGGTAAGAGGAGCTTGCCGGGAAGGCCGCACCAGGCTCAAGGTTATCACTTTAGTACAAGACCCTGGCAAGAGGAGCTTGTCAGGAGGGCCAAGGATTACATATCTCAAGAAATGCCTCGGCGCATCATGCGCCCCGGCAGGACCCGGAGAGCGACAAGCTTCCGGGCCCGGCAAGATCACTACCCCGGCAAGGTGCTTGCCCGGGAAACCTATGCTGTGTGCCCACGCTCCAGCTCATCGGCCCACGCGTCGCCCTGGGGCCCTTCCAGGGGCACGTGGCAGGTGGCTGTGCAGCTTGGGTCACACGGTGGCAAGCCATGGTGACGAGGCTACCGCCGTGGCAAACGGAGAAGCATGGACGAACACTTTTGGGGTCGACGGCGACGGGCATTTAAGGCCCTTGTCCCCCACTGTCAAGGTTAGGTGAAGACCACTGTTCATCCACTGTTCATGCACTATTCCCGCACTGTTACAACTACCACCAAAATTACACTTTTACCCTCCTCTACGTTGACACCTGTCGGTGACCCCTTTGTGCTATAAAAGGAGGCCCATGCACAACGTAGAAAGGGTTCGAAACCTAGACAACTCTCTCGCTCGGTGTAGCCAGTACTGTAGCTCTTCAAGCTCCCGAACTCAAGAACTCAATACAACCTAAGGCAGGAGTAGGGTTTTATGCGTCCTCGCGGCCCGAACCTGGGTAAACTGCCCGCGTGTGCTCCTCGATCTGCTCTCCGTGCTCCCTCCGCTCCCTTACCGCAACGTAGAAAGGGGCTCCGGTCCCATAGGTGCTCGTGGGAGGACAGTTTCCCCCGACAGTGGGGCGCGCGCCTACCCCCCTCGGGCGTGCCCCTGTCCTCGTGGCCGCCTCTCTCGCTTCTTGGCGTGTACTCCAAGCCTTCTATGTTGATATTGTTCCAAAAATAACTCTCCCGAAGTTTTCATTCCGTTTGGACTATGTTTGATATTCCTTTTCTATGAAACACTGAAATAGGCAAAAAAACAACAATTTGCACTGGGCCTTGGGTTAGTAGGTTAGTCCCAAAAATAATATAAAAGTGTATAATAAAGCCCGTTAAACATTCAAAACAGAATATATAATAGCTCCGAACAATAAAAAATTTATAGATACGTTGGAGACGTATCATGTGCCCACTCTTTGCTGTCTGCTAGCGGACGGTAAAGGTAGGCTTTGCCATCGGCCATCAGAAAGTGGACGGCAAAGAGGCAGCGGACAACAAAGGTAGGCTTTGCCATCAGCCAACTCTTTGTCGTCTGCTAGCAGACGGCAAAGAAGGCAAAGAGGGTGGGTGGCGGTCTAATGAGAACGACCTAACGTCCACTTTCTTTGCCGTCTACTGGCGGACGACAAAGATTCTTTGCCGTCCGCCAGCAGACGGCTAAGAAAGTGGCCGTTTTAACGGTTGTTTTCCCTGGACCCACCTCACTAGGTAGGCTCTTTGCGCGTGCTAGCAGACGACAAAGAGCTGTGACCTAGTAGAAAAGGGGTCGCGCCCGCGCCCCACCCCTCTCTCTCCCCTCTCTCTCTTTCCCGGTCCTCACCACCCATGCCGCCGCCCCCGACCGCCGCTACGCCCCGCCGCCCCACACCCGACTGCTGCCCCTCCCTGCCCCACCGCCCGGGCACCCCGGCGCCCGCGCCGCCCCGCTCTGACTCGCGGCTGAAAGATCGTGGATGTCGCCTAGAGGGGGGGGGGTGAATAGGCGCTTTAAAATAATTACGGTTTAGGCTTGAACAAATGCGGAATAAACCTAGCGGTTAATTTGTCAAGCACAAAACCTACAACAACTAGGCTCACCTATGTGCACCAACAACTTATGCTAAGCAAGATAAACAACTAGGTGATAGCAAGATATATGACAAGAAACAATATATCTATCACAAAGTATAGTGCATAAGTAAAGGGCTCGGGTAAGAGATAACCGAGGCACGCGGAGACGACGATGTATCCCGAAGTTCACACCCTTGCGGATGCTAATCTCCGTTTGGAGCGGTGTGGAGGCACAATGCTCCCCAAGAAGCCACTAGGGCCACCGTAATCTCCTCACGCCCTCGCTCAATGCAAGATGCCGTGATTCCACTAAGGGACCCTTGAGGGCGGTCACCGAACCCGTACAAATGGCAACCCTTGGGGGCGGTCACCGAACCCGTACACTTTGGCAACCCTTGGGGGCGGTCACCGGAACCCGTCAAATTGCTCGGGGCGATCTCCACAACCTAATTGGAGACCCCGACGCTTGCCCGGAGCTTTACACCACAATGATTGAGCTCCGAACACCAAGGTTGGGGCTATCTCCCCAACGACACCACGAAGCTTCACCACAATGGAATATGGCTCCGAGGTGACCACAACCGTCTAGGGCGCCCAAGCACCCAAGAGGAACAAGCTCAAGGGTACCAAGCACCCAAGAGTAATAAGCTTCTCAACTTCACTTCCACGTATCACCGTGGAGAACTCAAACCGATGCACCAAATGCAATGGCAAGGGCACACGGAGTGCCCAAGTCCTTCTCTCCCAAATCACACCGAAGCAACTAATGCTAGGGAGGGAAATGAGAGGAAGAACAAGAAGGAGAACACCAAGAACTCCAAGATCAAGATCCAAGGGGTTCCCCTCACCTAGAGGAGAAAGTGATTGGTGGAAATGTGGATCTAGATCTCCTCTCTCTTTTCCCCCAAAAACTAGCAAGAATCCATGGAGGGATTGAGAGATAGCAAGCTCGAAGAAGGTCAACAATGGGGGAAGAACACGAGCTCAAAGGATAAGGTTCATTGGGGAAGAAGACCCCCTTTTATAGGTGGGGGAAAATCCAACCGTTATGCTCACAGCCCGCACAGAGCGGTACTACCGCTCCAGGAGCGGTACTACCGCTAGGGCAGTAGAACCCCTTTGAAAAACAACAGCGAGGAGGCAAAAAGGCCAGAAAAACCGTCGGAGCGGTAGTACCGCTTGACCTCACGGTACTACCGCTAGGGGTAGCGGTAGTACTGCTAAGGGTAGCGGTACTACTGCTTGCGAGCGGTACTAAAAGATTACATCCGTGCCTACCACCGCTGGACTTGTGACGAGTTTTTGGTCCCGAGCGGAAGTAGCCACGGAAGTAGCCGCGGTAGTACTGCTCCAAGCGGTAGTACCGCTCCCGAAAGCGGTAGTACCGCTTCCGAAAGCGGTAGTAAAAAATTACTTCCGCTCCTACGCGCGGTAGTACCGCTGCAGCCTTTTCAGTACACCAAAACGACAATAACTTTTGCATACGGACTCCGAATTCGATGAAACCAAGTTTGTTGGAAAGCTAGCGACAAGGGCTAACACAATCTTGATAGAAATATCAATAAGAAGCAAGTTAGAAAAGTCCCAAAAGAAAATGGTGAGAACCCTTTCTCGGATAAGACCGGTAAAACCTCCAACACCGAAAACATCATAGAAGACACATGTGAACTCCGTTTTCGATGAACTCAAGCTTGTCATCAAGATGACCATATGCTCTAAGACTACAAAGAGAACCAAACAAGAACCAAGAAACATGATGCAAGGATGCAATGGTTTGAGCTCTCTACTAACGATACGATCAAGCTACCAACTTGAGAGCCCCCCTTGATAGTACGGCAAACGATCCTATAACCCGGTCTCCCAACTACCACCACGAGACCGGTAAAATAGAAAACCTATCAAGGGCAAACCTTTGCTTTGCACAAAGTCCACTTGAGCTAGATGTAGACGATCTTGACTTCCTCAAGTTGGACCATCTTTCTTGATTGCGTTGTCTCGGTGAAGACTAGTAGATTGCTCCCCCATACTCCTCTATGGGTGAGCCACTCTTCGGTATATCTTCACAAGTCCATTGTCACGACAATGGACGGCAAGATTCAAGCACTTGATTTCTTTGTGATGCTCCACTTGAACTTGCACACCGCAACCTAACCCCACAAAGAACTCTCACGAAGAACATGGGTTAGTACACAAAGCGTGATTGACAATGCTTACCATACCATGGGATTGCTTGATCCCTCTCGGTACATCTTCTACACTTTGTGTGTTGATCAACTTGATTCACTCCTTCACTTAGTCTTGATCAACCTTGAATCTTTCCAACTCTCTTCATTTGGATGATGTCTTGAAGGTAAACATGAATGATAACACACTCTTCTTCTTCAAGACATGCTTGCAATAAGCTCAACACTCACAAGACCAATCTTTGGATAATTCCTTAATAGCACCTTGGTCATCACAAACTCTCCTTGAAACCAACAAATGAACTTCAAGAAAAGCCTATGGACAAACCCTTCAAATATAACTCAAGGCAACCATTAGTCCATAGAGATTGTCATCAATTACCAAAACCAAACATGGGGGCACCGCATGTTCTTTCAGCGGCCCCACCGCCTCGGAGCCCACCCTGCCCCGGCTCGCCGCCCCCACCACCCCGGCACCTGCCTCGCCGCCCCGCCGCCTCCTCCACCACCGCCGGAGCCAAGGTGATTTGTTTTGTTTTTTTCTACTGTTATTTGTGTTTAGGTTTAGGTGTTATTAATAGGTTTAGGTTAGTGGTATGATTAGGTTAGTGCTAGGTTTACTTTTAGATAATTAGAAGAAGAATAAAATTGAAAAAAATAAGAATAAGTAGAAGAAGAGGAAAAAGGAAAAAAAGGAAGAGGGTCGTGGATCACTGATCGTCGAAAGGATAGATGGTGGAGCAGTGGGTCCCGCCGTTCCCGACGTCCATGCCGAGAATCCCCCGGTCTGAGTGCTGACCCGTCAACCGTGCGTAGCCATACCAGAGGGTACCTGGGGACGAGCGGGTTAGGGGGTTCCTTGACGTCGATGGAACCCTAAATAGCAAGTATCGTTGTTGCGAGATACATGTGGCTGTCGGTGTCGAACACTACATCCACGTCCCACAAGTGACGCCGGCATCCGGCGTCCCACAACAATAGTTCTCGGGGTCGATGGTGGTCGAACACCTTTGCGAATTTGTCTTGCAGCTTCCGCGATGACGATTAAAAGCCAAGTGTTGAAACATGAAACACCCAAATAAGTCAAGCCGGTTTGGTTGTTTGAAGTTTCAAAACATGGCTTTAATCCTCATCGCAGAGGCTGCCAGACAAATTCGCCAAGGTGTTCGACCGTCATCGGCCCCCAGAACTATTGCTGCGCGCGGGACACCGGGCGTCAGCGTCACTTGCGGGATGTGGATCTAGTGTTCAACGCCGAGCGCCACATGTATCTCATACCGACGAAACTTGCTATTTAGGGTTCCATCGACGCCGAGGAATCCCCTAACCCACTCATCCCGTTGTAAATATTTAGTTAGGTAGGAAAAAACAATATTGCTATGTTACTCATCTTTTGATTTAAATGTGCAGTTTTTTGGTCGCTGCATGGGTCTAGTGTTCGACGAGCTCCGCCCCTGGGTTCGTGTGTGAGCACAAATGACATCTCATCCTCCCCCCTTTATTTGCTCTGTTCCGGTCTTCGTGCCGATGAAACTTGCTAGCTATAGGTGTCTTCAATCATTAGTATGCGTGACCACTATGTGTCTCCCGTTCGAAAGGGTTACATCTATAAATATGCATGCATTTGCATATTTATAACCGTGATTCTTTTGAATTGTCCAACGTTATCCATGGACAGCCTGAGTATGTGTACATTGGGTTCATTTTCCCATATGCTCTGCTCCAGATCCGATGCAGAATTTCGTCAGTGCCTTCCCGTTGTTCACTGTGTACATATCCTCTCTGCTTATTGCCGAGACGTGTATC
>LR738713.1:335152452-335168109 GCA_902687465.1 Secale cereale
AGAGTAGAGCATGGGAAAACGGACCTGTAAGTGCATCTAGTGCCACTCCTAGTTGGTTTTGGAGTATTGACGACAAACCTGGTTGAGGGACTAATGTGTTTGTGAGAATTGCAGGATAACACAGGTAGTCGTCCCTCATTGATTCGGTTTACCTACCGGAGATGACCCCTAAAAATGTATGAAGACATTGACAACAGTGGTGGTACATGAAGATAATCATATTGAAGACTATGACAAGAAAAGACATTGTGTGAAGACTATGGAGCGCAAAGACTTAGATGTTTCGTTGTTTCCTTTTCTTCTTTGTTGAGTCATAGGAACCACCGTACTGTTAAGTGGGGTCCAAGTGAACTAAGTCAGAGTGACTGAAGTGATGCTCAACCAAATCCTATGTCTTCGAGCGAAGACAATGAGAGCAAATCTTGTCCAGAGCTGGACAAGTCAGCTTTACTTGTAGCCCAAGAAAAGTTGTCGTGTGAGTGTTTGAAATCTGACCGTTGGAACACGTGTCAGTTCCTTAGTGACCCAGGGTCACTTCGGACAAATCAGGCCGGGTTGCCCAGTGGCTATAAATAGCCCATCCCCTACACCATAAATTGGTGGCTGCTCAGAGTTATTGCACGGCTTTTGTCGTTTGAGAGCAACCCACCTCCGAAGCATTTGAGAGAGAGATCCTTGCGAGGACAAAGCCAAAACACCCAGAGCCAAAGAGTGTTAGGCATCACTGAAGTCTTTCTGTCTGTATGACCTGAAGACTTATTACACTTGAGGACTGTGTTTCCTCCAGCCGGTTAGGCGTCGCGTTCTGAGCATCCAAGAGTCATTGTGGATCGCCGGTGAACGAAGTCTGTGAAGGTTTGGAAGTCTACCTTGAAGACTTACCAGAGTGATTGGGCGAGGACTAGGTGTCCTTAGCTCAAGGAGAATAAGGTGAAGACGCGGTCTTCTGAGTTAAATCTCAGCCTCCCTAATCAGACGTACAGTTGTCACAACAACTGGAACTGGTCTAACAAATCACTGTCTTCCCCGAGCTGCTGGTTCTATCCTTTTCTTCCCTTTACTTACTGTCTTATGTTGTGAAGTCATTGCCTGCCTGCCTTATCTGATTGACTTCACTATGTAACTACTTGTTCTGATTGGCTTCATTCCTTCTTCCATCTTGATCCTTACTGCCTAGCTGCTATTAGTCTTCATGCTTTCACTTTATTGAATACCTGACTATGGCTTGTCTAGTGTAGTCTACTTTCCGCTGCATATATATAGGATTGAACTTATCCTTTGTCTTCGAAACTTCCATGTTTTGAAGCATTTCATAATAATCGCCTATTCACCCCCCCTCTAGTCGATATACTGCACTTTCAATTGGTATCAGAGCAAGGTACTCCCTTTTTCTGTGTGATTCGGTTTAACCACGTGGAGTTTTAGTTATGTCGACAGCAGGGATAATCAAAGTCTTCGCTGCGTGCCCCGTCTTCGATGGCACCGAATATCCCTACTGGAAGAACAAGATGCGCATGCACCTTGAAGCCATTGACGTGGACATCTGGTTTGTCGTCAAGAACGGCGTTCCCAAGACTGGGTATCACCCCTGCTGATGTCAAGAGGCTCGTTCAACTGGATTCAACGGCCAAGAACATCATCTGTGGTCATCTGACCAAAGGACAGTATGGTCGTGTAAGTGCCCTGGAAACGTCAAAGGAAGTCTGGGACTGGCTCTCAAAGGTCAACGAAGGCGTCTCAACCCAGAGAGATTAAAGGACCAGTGTCCTTCGCAATCTCTTCAATCGCTTCAAGAGACATGACAATGAGAATGTCCAGCACACATTCGATCGTCTCACTGACATCACAAATGAGCTTCAGGCACTTGGCGCCACTGAGATCACCAAGCATGAAATCGTCAAGACCCTCCTGAGATCACTCGATAACTCATTTGATATCCTTGCCCTGATGATTCAAGAATGCCCTGACTTCAACACTCTCGATCCGTCTAACATACTTGAGAGGCTCAACACACATGAGTTCCGGCTATCTAAGAAACGTGACATCTATGGCCCCAACTATGGCCGATCTCGCGCCTTGAAGGCAAAGGCTGTTTCTTCATCTGAAGAAGAATCTGACTGCAGTTCTGATGATCCTGAAGACATTGGAAAGGAGCTTGCCATGCTTGTGAAGAAGTTCCATAAATTCACTAGGAAGAAAGGCTTCAGAAAGTCTTCACGATCCAGCTCAAGAAATGATGAAGCTTTTACCCGTGACTACAAGAAGAGAACATGTCATAAGTGCAAGAAACCTGGTCACTACATCTGTGAGTGTCCTCAGTGGGACAAAGAGAAGAAGAAGAAGAAAAGCAAGGAATATGATTCTGATGACAAGAAAAAGAAGAAATACTCAAAGTCTTGTTCCAAGTCTTCATCAAAGTATTCATCACACAAGAAGAATTCATCTGGTAAGGCTCGTGCATTTGTTGGCAAGGAGATGGATTCAGAGGAGGAGTCTGCTTCAGAAGAAGCGGAGGTGGAGTCTGAGGAGGAGTCTGATTCTGGTGCTGCAAGTCTGACTCTAGCCACAGCCTACGTTGCCAAGTCCATCTTCAACACTGAAGACAATGGCCCCGTCTCCAACATTGATGATGAGGACGACGACTCTTCTCCCACCTACTGCTTCATGGCACGTGGTGCCAAGGTAAAATCACGTGATGCTTACTTTCAAACATCCAGTGAAGATGACTCTGATTGTGAATCAAAACCTAGCTACAAAACACTAGCTAAAATTGCCACTGAACATCAGAAAGCCATGGAACATATTCAAAAACTGTTAGACAAAAGCGATGACCTGTTGGACGCGGAAATGACCCGTTCTCAGTCCTTAATTGAAGAAATACAAAATCTTCATGTTAAGTACGAGGAACTTGAAGGTCTTTATGAATCGCTCTCAAAAACTCATGGAAAGCTTTCCCATGATTACCTTCAAAGGAAGCGAGAACTTGAGAAATTGAAAGCGGCTCATGAAGATCTTCAAAAAGAAAATGAGTCACTCCGCGCACAACTGATCAGCTCCACTCAGGAAGAATTTGAACCACCATGTCTAAAATGCATTGAGCGTGATAACGCTACATCTGTTGCTGAATGTTCTACTGCTGCCACTGTTGCAATATCTTCAACTGCTGATGTGGTAACTAACCCCTCTACTAGGGATACCACTACTATTGCTGATGAAAATGCTAGGTTGAAGACTTTGCTTGAAACAGGGATGTACAAAAGCCTCAAAGGGCATCAGACTCTATGTGATGTCCTCAAAAAGCAGATACTGAACTGAAACCCTAGGAAAGAGGGTGTTGGGTTCGACATGAAAATGAATGTTGATGGTTCATACTGGAAGCCTGAGCAGTATCCCAAAACCACATGGGTTGCTGCAAAGGAATCTTCAGTGGATCCATCTACTTTATCTGGCTTCACTTGTGCTAATCCTATTATCATTGATGAATCCTTTGATGCAAACTATAAACTATTTAAGAATCAAAATGGTGAAGTGTTTGCCACGTATATTGGTACTAACTGCAGGAACGGGCCACCTATGAAGAAGATCTAGGTACCCAAAGGTTGTCTTGAGAAACTTCCAGCAAATGTTATCATGACACCACCTGGGAAGAAGAAAAACCCCAGACCAAAGACTTCATATGGTCCTAAGGCTTCATACAGACAAAACACTCACCCGAGTCACCCTAACGCCAATGTTTTGCAGGAAAACTATACTCAGACCCATGAATATGAGCGTGTTTCCTCAAACCGCTATATTCATAAAACAAAGAATTTTTCTGCTTATTCTTATGAGTATTATTCTCCTCCTGCAAGACTATTTGCTAGGACTCCAAAGCCAAAATTCTCAGATGCTGCTCTTAGACTCATTGCTTCTAAGCCACCCCTGAAGATGTGGGTGGTTAAGAAGAACTGACTTTCTCTTGCAGGGAAAGGTCTCCAACCTAAAATCAAAGGCATCTAATGCTATTGCTGGGGAGCTAAAACACTTGTAGGGCACAAGATCAAATGCCCAAATAATTTACTATCCATTCTGCTCATGAATCACTTGCTAATCAGCTTATCAGTCCTAACTTGGATCTAAGCTTTCATAATCCACTTGTACGTCAAATGTTTATGCTTCACAATGGCTTTTGGTGAAGCCTATCCTCCTAACTGCATTGTAGGGAGTGACACCAAAGTCTTCAGAATGGATTATGGACAGCGGATGCACAAATCATATGACTGGAGATCAAAGTCTTCTCATGGACTCAACCTTACGTCCATCTAACAAGAGTCACATCACATTTTCTGATACTGGTAAAAGCAAAGTGTTGGGTCTAGGTAGAGTTGCAATCTCAAGAGATCAGCACATGGATAAAGTCATGCTTGTTGAATCTCTTGGTTTCAACTTAATGTCTGTCTCAATGCTTTGTGACTTAAACATGATTGTGATATTTGGTAAATTTCGTTGCCTTGTACTAATGGAGTCTGACAAGTCTCTAGTATTTGAAGGATACAGAAAAGGTGATCTGTATCTGGTAGATTTCTCAGCGGGACCGCAGATGGCCGTATATCTTCTAGCAAAAGCTTCAGAGTGCTGGCTCTGGCATCGGAGGCTAGGACATGCCGGCATGAGGAACTTGCACACTCTCACAAAGAAGAAGCACGTCATAGGCATCGAGGACGTCAAGTTCAAGAAAGATCATCTATGTGGTGCCTGTGAAGCTGGGAAGATGACTAGGGCCAAGCATCCTTCGAAGACAATCATGACGACATCCAAACCCTTCGAGCTGCTTCACATGGACTTATTTGGCCCTACTCACTACTCCACGTTCTCTATCACAGCTTGTCTCTATGGCTTCATCATTGTTGATGATTATTCAAGATACACATGGGTGCACATAATTCTCTACAAGACTGAAGTGCAAGATGTCTTTAGACGCTTCGCCAACCGTGCCATGAACAACTATGGCATCAAGATCAAGCATATAAGAAGTGACAATGGCACTGAGTTCAAGAACACCGGCATTGATCTTTATCTGGATACAATGGGAATCACTCATGAGTTCTCAGCCCCGTACACACCTCAGCAGAATGGCATCGTAGAGCGCAAGAACAGAACCTTAATTGAGATGGCTTGAACGATGCTCGATGAATACAAGACACCAAGAAGGTTCTGCCCCGAAGCTATTGATACTGCATGCCATATCATCAACCGTGTTTATCTTCACAAGCTTCTGAAGAAAACGTCATATGAACTCCTCACTGGAAAGAAGCCAAACGTAAGTTACTTCAGAGTATTTGGTGCTAGGTGCTGGATCAAGGATCCACATCACAAGACAAAGTTTGCACCAAAAGCACATGAAGGCTTCATGCTCGGATATGGAAAAGACTCACACTCCTACAGAGTCTTCAACATCTTTCACTATAAAGTAGTTGAAACTGTGGATGTGCGGTTTGATGAAACAAATGGTTCATAAAGAGAGTTCGTGCCAAATGTGCAAGATGAGGCTTCACCAAATGAATCTATCAAGCTAATAGGAACCGGTGAGATCATGCCTTCTGAAGCACAGCCTGACGAGGAACTCATCATTTCGGATCCAAATCAACCTGACGACAATGCTCAGCCTGAAGACAACCCTCCTGATGATGCCAATGTACATCATGAGCAAAATCTTTGTCCAGCTCATCCTCGGGTTGCAAATGAAGTACAAGTTGAGAAGATAATTGACAGCATAAATGCACCTGGTCCACTTACTCGTTCAAGAGAAACACAACTTGCAAATTTCTATGGGCACTTTGCTTTTCTCTCAATATCTGAACCCAAGAAAGTTGCTGAAGCTTTTATGGAACCCGAATGGATTCAAGCAATGCAAGAAGAGCTTCAACAGTTTGAGCTGAACAACGTGTGGGAACTTGTCCAGCGTCTAACCCTCGCAAGCACAACATAATAGGCACAAAATGAATTTATCGCAACAAGCAAGATGAGCATGGTCAAGTTGTCAGAAACAAAGCTCGTCTCATTGCTCAAGGACACACTCAAGTTGAAGGGATTGACTTCGATGAAACATTTGCTCATGTGGCTAGAATTGAAGCTATTCGTATACTGCTAGCCTATGCAAATCATCACAACATACTTCTGTATCAAATGGATGTAAAGAGTGCCTTTCTCAATGGAAGGATTGAAGAAGAGGTGTATGTTGCACAACCACCTGGCTTTGAAGATCCAAAACGTCCTGATATGGTATACAAACTCAACAAGGCACTATATGGCCTCAAACAAGCGCCTCGTGCTTGGTATGACACACTCAAAGACTTCCTGAAGAGCAAAGACTTCAAACCTGGATCCCAAGATCCCACACTCTTCACGAAGACATATGATGATGAACTGTTTGTCTGCCAAATCTATGTGGACGACATTATCTTCGGCTCCACTGACAAAAGATACAGTGATGAGTTTGGTCACATGATGCAAGAGCAATATCAGATGTCCATGATGGGTGAGCTGAAGTTCTTCCTTGGTCTTCAAATTCGTCAGCAAAGCAACGGCATCTTCATATCTCAAGAGAAGTACCTCAAAGACTGCCTGAAGAAGTTTGGAATGCAAGACTGCAAAGGGTACTCGACGCCTATGCCAGCTAAACACCATCTGGGTCCCGACGCTAATGGTAAAGAGTTTGATCAAAAGGTATACCGCACCATGATTGGTTCTTTGCTTTATTTATGTGCATCTAGGCCAGATATTATGCTTAGTGTTTGCATGTGTGCTCGATATCAAGCGGCACCAAAGGAGTCGCATCACTTAGCTGTGAAGCGAATACTTTGATATTTGGCTTACATCCCAACACTAGGATTATGGTATCAAAAGGGCTCAGAGTTTGATCTAGTTGGATTCTCCGATGCTGATTATGCTGGTGACAAAGTTGATCGCAAGTCTACATCAGGAACATGTCACTTTCTAGGATGATCTCTTGTCTGTTGGTCTTCAAAGAAGCAGAACTGTGTATCACTCTCCACTGCTGAATCTGAATACATTGCTGCTGGATCTTGCTGCGCTCAGCTTCTCTGGATGAAGCAAACGCTCAAGGACTATGGTGTCCATCTGAAGCATGTACTACTCTACTGCGACAATGAAAGCACCATCAAGATTGCCAACAACCCAGTTCAGCACTCGAAGACAAAGCACATTGAAATTCGTCATCACTTTCTCAGAGATCATGTCATGAAGGAATATATTGATATCATACACGTCAACACTGAAGAGCAACTGGCAGATATCTTCACAAAGCCCTTGGATGAGAAAAGGTTTTGCAAGTTGCGGTGTGAGCTAAATATCTTAGAATCCTCAAATGTCCTGTAATCAGGCACACATCCTAACACTTATGCATATTGATGACTTAGATGTACAACACACGAAGTAAAGTATATCTTCAATCAATGAAGACTTACATTCTAAGTGTGAATACATTAACGTGGAATTTGACTTCGAAGCGCCACGATAATTGTACGCCGTGTTTGGGTCTAATACTTCCTATACGGTGGGTAACACCACCACCAAATCTTTGTTTGAAGTGTTTCTCGTGGCGTTACATTTGCAAAGTCTTCACACTTGGTTTATCTTTAGATAGGATATGTATATATAGACGTGTGTTCTGTCCTCTACAACATTCACTTATAGCTATGTCTTCTTATTTGAATCTTTTGAACTAAGTGAATGTGATCGGACCCTAACCTCTCTATGCTCTCTCATCTCAAACACTGTCTGTCCAAGTCACATGCATTCTGTTGGAACCGTCGAATATCTTCTCTGCGTCCTTGTCAGCAGAAGATACAGAGGCAAATTTTAAATCTGTTTTTAATGCTCCATCCTTTATGCCTGAAACCCGGAGATGCCGGAGCGACCACTCCGACAGTCGTGGTGTACGTGGGATCGTGGGACAACTCCCAATGTGTTACATGTCCGCCACGTGTCCCTCAGATGTGAACCGCCAAGGGCACCTGCGTAATAGCGATGTGCCGTCTCCCATGCTTATAAATGCACGTACCATCACGGTCAAAAATTCTTCTACCACCTCTCCACCTCGACCAACCCTAGCGCCTCCGCTAGCTCTCGACGACGCCGACGACGAAGCGCTTCACTGCCGCAACCTCGTCGACGCCGTCTTCACGCCGGCCGCGGACATCATCTACTCCGCCATCGCCGTAGCTGTCCTCCGTCGCCAAGTTAGGGCACGGAAGATCGAACTGCTGGGCATCCAACTTCTCTCCGTCTAAGCAGTTCATCGTGTGGTAAATTAAACTCTCTTTTTACCATCTTCCTGATCCAAAGAGATTCATCACTTTTACCACAAGAAATTTCTGCCTACACATATATAGATCTATCCTGTCTGCATCTCATATCTTGCCTAGTACATTCACATATGCTTCAAACATAGTTAGATTCCTCACTTGTACCTATTCATGGATTCGTACAAATCTGGAACCAACTCTCATCATATAAGTGAATGTCTTCGCGCTATGAGGTCAAAGTCTTCTAAACCGATTTATCTCCTAAAAGGTTCTGAGAATGCATATGACCTCTTCCCCTTCCCTCACATCTCTAATGCTATCACATGTACATGTCCGTGGGAGAATCCCTTGGTTCTCTTAGTCTGCATTCATTTGCAGAATTCTTGCAGCGTCATATTCACTGTCCTGAAGCCAGTTCATGTCTGACCAGTAGACCGAAGCATTTGCCAGTGTTGAAGCCATTCAGTTTGAAGCCTTTCAGATTGATCTCAATGGCAACCGACAAGTCAGTTAGGAAGGGTGGCAGACAGCGCACTGGCAACACCTCTAAAGATTTGCCTCCTGATCTAAGTGAAATGTACAAGACTGATCCATAGGAGGATTACAATCATAGGAAGACACAAATCCAATGGATTCGAAGATATTGGGCTGAACAGTGGTTCAAGTACAGGTTCGTGACCCAAGAGTATGCTAAAAAGAACGCCATCAAGCGTCCATGGGGAGATATTACCTACAAAAATCTTCCACCCAAGACTCAAGCTGAAGCCATTGCTCAAGGCTTCTACCCTTGCATGATCAGAGGGCCACAACCAACTGATGCCGATCCTTCTTCTCTGCTCTGGTGTCGCAACGACAATTTGTAAAGCGCAATCTTCAATATGCCAAGAACTCAGCCAAAGAGAACAAGAAGAACTGGGGATTGGACTTCAATCCCGGCCCCTCTACGCCCCGTGCTGATGGCACGCGCGAAGCTGAACCAAAACCTGGTTGGGCCTTTCAACAACTTAGAAGGCCTCATCAGTCACATCAGGGTTCAAGGGGCGGATGTGGATCAACCTGCAGATGATGCTGATTCTGATGAAGCGCCTGCAACTCCGAAGCCCAAGAAGAAGAAAAAATCCAAGGCTTCGAAGACCACTCCACCAATTGCTTCGAGAGTGAAGCCCTTGGCCACTGCTCCACCAGCACCAAGTGTGCAGTCTGAGGAGCACTCTCGCATCTCCAAGAGCAGACAGCTAAGAAAGAAGCCCTCGCACAACCCCAGTCCAGCTCTCACTCCTGACGCTGTTCTGAAGACTGCCGATGAAGCCTTTGATCTCTCAAGCGATGAAGATCTTGGTGATGATGCTCTGGAGCAATTGATCAAGAGCAAGCAAGACGGAGAAATCTTCAATGATCTGCCGCTCTTCGACGTGGAAGTGCTAAACAATTTCACTAATGAATGGTTTGACACCCCCAACCTCAGCTTCTGCAGCTTCCAGTTGGCCTCAGCGTCTCCTTCCATGGCGCCATTGCTTCTGAGCTAGCCCTTGCTCAGAGAATTGTTGAGCTGAAGCAAATGATTGATTTTGAAAAGGCTCAGTTCAAGAAGCATGTGGACAAGCTCAGCGTCCAAGAGATTCAGAATTTCAAAGTTGGTGTGAAGAAGCCAAAGGTTCTCGTGAGCGAATCAAGGCCTTGGCTGCCAAATGCGTTCAAGCATGTAATGAAGCTGAAAAGCGCAAGGCCCTTGGGCGTCCTGGCATTGCCCCTAGGATGGCTGCCAAGAAGAAGAAGAAGCAACCTGTGCCCAATGCTGAAGAATCCAGGCAGGAAATGCCTAGCATTGTCTTCCCTGCCAGCATGACTGGCACGAAGCCTAAGGTCACCTCAGCTGCGTCAGAGCTCAAGAAGACAAAGGTGGCTGAAGCTAAAGCTCGCAAGCGCAAGCAACCAACTGATGATGCTCCACCCACCAAGAAGCGCAAGACAAAGAAGGACTTGCTGCTTCCACAGAGCCCATCTTTGTCGAACCCATATCAGTTGCTTGTCCCGCATCTACACACCAAGAACGTCGCATGACAGTCCATGAGCCTGCTCCCACAGAGGCTAAAGACATTCCAGCTGTTGACCCCACCGCAGCTGAAGACATTGGTCCTCATGGAAATGTTGAAGATGATGTAGTCCTTCCTCAGATCGAACACAACGTGGAATCTTCGCCTGTTCTTACGAACAGCGAACGCATCAGCATTGGTCATCCATTGACGCCAATTGCACAGGATGACTCGTGGGCTGATCACCCACAAGATACACCAGCAACCCCCCAACCAACTCAAGTCACCAGTTCGGTGCTTGAAGATGAAGACTTTGAGGCCCAACCAACTCCATCCCCTCAGGCATCGCCAGCATTTCGCAGGCTTCGCAAAGGACCAAGGCCTCAAGTCATTACCCCAAGTGTTCCAGAAGGAGAAGAGCAACAATCTGTTCCTGAAGCTACTCCCACTGTGAACCCCTCAGAATCTGAAGCCAAAGCGGCTGAAGATATTCTGGCTGCATCAGCCGAAGAAGAACAACCCCAAGAAGAAGAAGCACGTGCTGCCACACCCCCTGTTCTCGGGGAGAACGTGTCCGACCCTCCAGCTCCTGAAGTGGAGGTTACAAATTTAGAGGCTGTCACCACCAACACTGAAGCCAATGACGTGGTCATGGCTGAATCCAATGTGGCACCTGAAGTCATTGTGGTGCCTGAAGTGATGGCGCCTGAAGCAAGTGCTGCACCTGAAGCAAATCAGCAGCCTGAAGCCACTACCTCTGCTCCTGTTCCGCCTCCAAGGCCCCATACAATTGAGCAAGCTTACAACCAAGATGATCAGCTCATCACTGTCCGATGGCCCATTCTGACTCCACCACCTGCTACTGGACCGCATGCTGCAGGTCCTCAATTTGACCATCATGTTGAGCACATGCCTCAGGTTCAGAAGCCTAAGCCAAGACTGCCAAGATTTCCAGGTATTGCCACCTCTCAAGGGTTCTTCAATGCCAATAGCTTCACTGCGCACAACACATTCTTTGACAGTGCCAAGAACCCCTATTCCAAGCCAAGAATATCATCAGATAGGTTCTGGAGCCACCAGCAGCGCAGTTATTACTCAAGAGTACTCTATGATCAAGGGCGCATTTTCCCTCATATGCCTCTTGACACTGAAGCTATTGCTGGACTGCCCTGTCTTGAGGAAGCTCTTGATTGCTTCCGTGATGCTGGCCTGCTCAACTTTGTGACTGACAAGGAGCATTGGAATGAAGAGTTGCTTCTGCAATTCTAGGCAACCCTCCACATTCGAGGCTACAGCAGGGATCCAAAGACATGGGTCCTTGAGTGGATGACAGGCAATGTCCATCATGAAGCCAAAGCCTTTGATCTCATTGAGCTTACTGGCCTGCCCACTCCAGGAGAATTGTATGAACCCGGCTGTCAATTGCACAATGAAGCATTGGAGAGTATCTTCCAAAAGCGCAAGCCCAACATGAGCCAAATGCTGAGCATGATGAAGCCCTAGCCCAACGATGCTGAATATCCAACGGAATTCTTTGTTGAAGACCTAGAGTATCTGCCACGCACCATCTATCATATCATCAGGCGTACTCTATGGCCTGTCAAAGGGCATTCTTCATCGGCCAAGCTTGAAGGCACAATGAAGACATTGGTCTTCTATATCTTCAATGGCATCAGCTTCAATGCTCAAGATTTCTTCATCCGGCAGTTGGCTGTGTCTGGCTCTGATCTGTTTGGTCTAAAGTTCTATGCTCCATGGATAATGCGCCTCATCAAGCTTCATTCAGCTATCACCTATCAGCCTTCTGCTCGCAACCATCATATATTCTTGCCAAAGGTTGATATGTCAGCTGAAGCTATATACCAAGAGCCTGCCAAAGAGCCTGTTAGTCTTCACAACGCTGATCACCAGAGCTTCACTCAGCAAATTGAAGGAGTTCCAGCAGTCTCTTGCGTTTATCCTCTGGCTGGTCGTACTCGTCTACCTCGACATGATGAAACTGAAGCTACTGAGATCACCATTGCCCAAAGGCCTCAGAAGCGTTCTCGTGTCCTCAATAACCGAGAGCTTCTTGTTGCCCTCCATCAGAAACATGATAAGCATCGCTACTGGCTGAAGCGTCAGATGCAAAGCCTCTTGGTGGACGTCAATCGCATTCGCAATCTTGCCACCAAGAATGCCTTTCTTGCTCATGAAACCTGTCGGAGGTCATGGAAGAGTTTAACTTTGTTGAGTGCTGAAGCGGATCTTCAACACGATGGCTTCACAGAAAGATTCAAGTTTGACCACACTCCTCCAAGGAATGTTGTTCTGCGTCGAACTCCGTCTCTTGAAGACTCTGACTACTCCTCCTCCGCTGCAACAGTTGACGCCAGGGTGATAGATGATCAAGATGATGCTACCTCATGTGGGGACCCCGACTTAAGAGTCGAGATAACCGAATGCACGTGTACAGTGATCCCAGAGATCAATGCTCACTGAACACACAGAAGCTGAATAACAAGAGTCTTACATCCATACATACCGTCTTACACAAATTATGGCCATTATGGCCAAGTCTTACATAGATAAAGCCTCATGGGCTGAATAGCAAATAACTTAAATAGCGGAAGTCTTCGATGATAATTATAACCCATGCCATCTGCCTTAACCCTACAGGCATTCTGACTGGGATAGCGTCCTAGTTCGCATGTTTGTCTCCGTAGAACTCTGCTTCATATTCCTGTTCCTCCATGCCTGGCCAATTAAATAACCAGTGGCAAGCCAATGAGTACTTTGAATGTACTCGCAAGCAACCCATGATTTGGTTCAAGTAACAATGCAATTGAACAACAATGAGCAATCTAGCAATGAGCTAGAATAAATATTCTACCATCAAGTATATGCATCAATGACTTTATGTAACCTCGAGAACAGGCTACCGATACCAACATGAAAAGAATTCTACTCACGAGTCAAGTCACCACCTTGACTCATCACACACATATACTTTCACCGATGTAGTAAAATTCTGGACATAGTTTAAGTAGCACCACCCAACTGTCCATGACCGTGGACACGGCTATTCGAATAGTTTTACACTCTGCAGAGGTTGCGCACTTTACCCACAAGATCCAGGAAGGTTTCGTGTCACCCACGATCCCGCAGTACCTCAAGTACTCGGGGGAAGCACCCGGTCATTATCTTTCCTTAGACGACACTAACATAGGGTCCACTCATTGGTACACGGCCCTCGAGTTCAAACAATAGATCATGGGACTTGCCCTAATTTCAATGTCACGCGTACCCGAAGGGACCAACGGTGTGTCCGGTGCCCTGTAAAAATAGTCATGGTCGTCTATCCAAGCACGACCCCGTCCCGGGAAAGACCTCAAGTCTTCCCGTCACTAGTAATGCGGGCACCATGCTAGTATCGGCCTAAGTAATCAATAATGCCCCGTCCCATAAGGGGTAGAGTGGTTGCACATGTTTGGTTGGGACGGTAGTCACACATAAATCTAATCCATCATTTCACCCATGCACAAGATTTTTACCGGCACGCCACTTCTTCCTCAAGTGATGACCTAACTCAATATCACCCTCGGGCATTAGGGGCACCCGATGGGGTTTATGAAAAGAATGCAACCACGAAGGTTTCATGACACACATACATCACTAAGCATCACCTCTAACCATTTGCATTGCATCTAGCACATAGCAAGATCAAGAGTAAAGCATGCATCATGTGGTGGTTTTAAACTAGGTTACCACCGTACTCTTATCATCATGCATTCGGAAACAAACGGGTTCCGAAGATCACAAGTGTATTATGGTCAAAGGGCTGCTTGCCTGGATTGGCTTGGTCTTCAAAGTCTTCAATTCCTTCCCCACCTTCTTCTTCAGCAACCTCGTCAAATACGGTATCTAATCGTCGCAAAAATAACAACGGGAAAATAAGACCACAATAAAAATAGAAAAATCAAAGTGCTCAGAAAAATGTCAACCTATTTTTGTTAAATACTAGAGAGAAAACTAAGATGGCAACAATTCTTAGTTTGAGTTTTGGAGTGGCAGAATAGAGTCTAAGAATATTTGAACATAAATTTTATTGTTCAAATATGAATTTAAATTTGAACAGAACAGAAAAGGTTCATGGATATGTGTGAAAGTGACACCATTAAATAGGTTGGATTTTTACAAGTTTTTAGGAGTTGGAATTAATTCATTTGGACAAATATTTATTTCTGTGAAATTATTTGAAATAATCACAGAAAAGAAAAAGAGAAAAAGGCCCTGTGCCACTGGGCCAGAACGGCCACAGTGCACGGCCCAGGGCGAATAGCCCACTGCACGGGCGCCAGCGCGCGCGCCAGGTTTTTAAACCTGACGGGCGGGGCCCGGCGGTCAGCGACAAAGAGGGGAGCGAGAGGGAGGTGAGGATGACAGGCGGGGCCCGCCTGTCATCTTCAACCTTGCGGCCAGAGTGACGGCGAGCTCACCGGCGGCGATACGGTGCACGGCGGGGCAAGCTACGGGCAGGAACGGGTTCAGCGAGGAGTCGCCGTTCCAGTGGTGGTGGTGCGGCTCGCCGGAGGGGCCTGGTTCACCGGCGGCGAGGACTCGCGGCGGAGGAGCGTCGGGAGGTTGCTGCTCCGGTCGATTCCGGCAGCTGCAGAGAGGGGAAAGAGGGGGAAATGCATGAGTGACTTGCTGTGGTGCTAGATCGAGCGAGAGGGAGGGCTAGGGCGGCCTGTACTGGGCTGGCGACGGGAAGCCGCCGCGACGGAGCTCGAGCTCGATCTCGAGCTCGGGCGGGTCTGGAGAGAGGCGAGTGGCTCAGGGAGGTGACTGAGAGAGGGAGGATGCTGTTGGTGAAGAGAGGAGGGGCTCGGGGGCCCTATTTATAGGAGAATGGCGAGGTCCCGTGGACCTGTGCGCCGGCGAGCCTCTGCTCGTCGCCACAGTGCACGGGAGGCGTTGGGGATACGTCTGGGGTGTTGCTGGACGAGTTCCAGGGCGGAGGGAAGGAAGAGGGGGAGCGGGGGAAGGTTCTGGTGCTGCGCGCGTGCGAGGCCGACAAGTGGAGCTTGTGGGCGGCCGGCGCGTGCGAGGGCATCCACCGGAGGGCGAAGGAGGAGGGGGACATCACCGGGGGGAGTCGCGGACGCCGAGGCGCATCGGTTGGCGCGAGGTGGGAGCACGAGGTGGTCAGAGGTGAGGGATTGGGCAAAGCTACAGTGCGGATGCGCACTGTAGCGTGCTCTGGAGCATGCTAATTGCATGCCATGGCATGCTGTTGGCTCACTGGTAGCGTCCGCCGTGTCTGGGGGGGGGGGGGG
>LR738713.1:335168214-335186382 GCA_902687465.1 Secale cereale
CGCGAAGTAAATAAACCAGCTGTGGCCTTGTATGCTTTGGGTGATCAGTGAGGGAGGAGTGAAGCTGGTAGATGGGTAGAATTTGGCTGTCCAGCAAGGTAACTTAGGGTTTTCACCCCTCAATCATGGAGCTCTGGTCCAGGGGAAGTTACTGGAGGTAGAATGTAACTAGGTGAGGCTGTGGTAGAAAGTTGAGGCAAAAGTAAATAGTAAAAGAGGTCAAGATGATGGTTTTGGTAAAATAGCAGAAGGTGTTTGATCATGTTTTGGACAAACAAATGATCTCCACTAGCCATGGCACTTAACAGGATTGAATGTCATATGGAAATAGGGTGTTTCACCAAATTTGGGCTTGTTTGAAGAAACTAGCCAATGTAACTTTGGTGAACCCTAGAAATCAACAGAAATGGCTTCATCATGTTTAAGTCAAGCTAATCATCTCCCCTTGATGCACCACTTGGTGTAGTTTCATTATTTGGGGTATTCATCATGCCCACAAAGTGTGAAGCTCCAGGTAAAAAGTTGGTAATGTAAAGTTGTTCAAATTTGAATTTGAACAGAAATGGTTTTGGGGTATTCAGATCAAGTTACGCTACTCCAAAGCTTGTGCCATTTGGTCTAGATGCCTTATTAGGCCTTTCTAGCATGTGCACCAAGTTTGAGAGCATTTGGATAAGTTTGGCAATGTAAAGTTGCTCAAACTTCAGATATGGACAGAATGGTTTTAGAGGGTTTTGATGATGTTTGCTTCCTTCCCAAGGCATGGGGTTTGGCATGATCATCAAATATGTCATATATGACATGATAGAATTCCCCTGGAATTTTTAGAGAATATTTCCTTTGTAAATATTTCAAAAGCTTGAAATATCCAGAAAGGATTTTTGAGGGATTAGCCCATTATTTTGAACATGACCAAGTGTTGAAACTCTTATATATGGACAATATATGTCCTATGAGTCTCCCTGAATTTTGGCAAATATTTTTGAAATAATTAAATAATTTTTCCCTATTAAAGACCATTTCTGGCCTTAAGAAAAAGCTTTAAAATAAAATAGGAAAATAACTTTTTAAATTATACTTTTGTGGTCTCTGGGAGTCCTATGACT
The DNA here is from genome assembly GCA_902687465.1 of Secale cereale. NCBI lineage: Eukaryota > Viridiplantae > Streptophyta > Magnoliopsida > Poales > Poaceae > Secale > Secale cereale. Next base: position 335,169,321 of record LR738713.1, read on the forward strand.
ACTAGGTCTCAAATATACTTTTTGAAATAATTTTCTCACCCTAAATCAAGCACTTGCAGTGCAAACCTCAATTCAGGGGGTTTTGGAATACTAGATTTTAAAAATACATTTTTGGCCGAATTAATTTTATAAGAAAATACTATACTGCTTAAACACTTGGTATGATCATTGGGCAGAAGTTTTGGGTAAGGAGATGAGTTCCACAAGAGGTAATAGTTGACTTCAATGAGCACATGAAAAACATATGAAGAAAAACTCAATTCCAAATAAAAGCCAAATGATGCCAAAAAAATTTGCTGGTCCAAAATTTTCATGCTTCATTGATGCAAATGACATGTTACAAAATGCAGGGTGTGACAGACCTACCCCCCTTACAAGAATCTCGTCCTCGAGATTCCAAAACTAGGTCTTAAAAGAGATAGGGATACTCGGATCTAAGATAGTCTTCATGTTCCCAGGTTGCTTCTGCTTCCGTGTGGTTGCTCCACTGGACCTTGAAGTACTTGATGGTGCGGCTTCGTGTCCGTCGTTCTGCTTCATCCAGAATGCGAATGGGCTTCTCGCGGTAGGTCAAATCAGGCTACAGATTAATGGCTTGGTGATCAACATCTTTGTAAAGATCAGGCTTGTTCGGAACTTCGAGACATTTCCGGAGTTGTGACACGTGGAATACGTTGCGCACATCGGATAGCTCAGGTGGTAGTTCCAACTGGTAAGCCACTTCTCCTCATCGTGTAGTGATCTCAAAGGGTCCAATGAACCTTGGTGCGAGCTTCCCCTTGACGTGGAAACGCTTGGTTCCCTTTAGAGGAGTTACTCGTAGGTACACATGGTCCCCGACATGGAAACTCATGTCCCGACGGTGAGTGTCAGCATAGCTCTTCTGCCTTGACTTGGCTGCCTTCAAACGCTCTCTGACTAGTTGGACTTGCTCTTCTGCTTCGCGGAGAATATCCGGTCCAAAGACTAGCCCTTCTCCAGTCTCTGACCAGTTGAGGGGTGTGCGACATCTGCGTCCGTACAACACCTCAAATGGTGCCATCTGAAGGCTCGACTGATAACTGTTGTTATAGGAGAACTCGGCAAAAGGAAGGCAGTCTTCCCACTTGGCTCCATATGCCAAGACACAGGCTCGGAGCATGTCTTCGAGAATTTGATTTACTCGTTCTGTCTGACCTCCGGTATGTGGGTGGAAAGCCGTGCTGAAGGATAATTTGGTTCCCAAGGCTTCTTGGAACTTCTTCCAGAACCTTGAGGTGAACTGGGTTCCTCGATCTGACACAATCTCCTTGGGAACGCCGTGAAGGCTTACGATTCTGTCGATGTAGAGAGCTGCCAGCCGGTTGCCATCATAAGTGGTCTTGACAGGGATGAAATGGGCCACCTTGGTCAAATGATCGACTATGACCCAGATAGAGTCATGTCCTCTATTTGACCTTGGTAATCCAGTGATGAAGTCCATTCCAACCTTGTCCCACTTCCACTCGGGGACCTTGAGTGGTTGGAGCAATCCAGCGGGTCGCTGATATTCAACCTTGACCCTTTGGCACACATCACACTTTGCAACATAGGTTGCAATCTCTCTTTTCATCCCGTGCCACCAGAATATTTCCGTCAATTCTTGATACATCTTGGTTCCTCCAGGGTGGATGGAATACGGAGTGTCGTGGGCTTCTTGCAGGATCAGGTTCTTCAGCTCCATTTTGTTTGGTACGCAGATGCGGCCTTTGTACCAAACAATCCCGTGCTCGTCCTCGGAGAATCCTGGGGCCTTGCCTAGCTTCATCTTCTTCTTGATGCCTTCAATGCTTGCGTGCCCGCCTTGCGCCTTCTTGACTTCATCCGTCAGGGTTGGTTTGACTTCCAAATGACCCAGAAATCCAAGGGTGACCAATTCCAGACTGAATTGTTCGAGTTCCTTAAACAGGGCTGGTTGCCTCTTTTGAATAAGGGCATTAAAGGAGCAAGCCTTCCTACTTAAGGCATCGGCCACCACGTTAGCCTTCCTGGGGTGATATTGAACGCTGAGGTCATAGTCTTTGATGAGTTCCAACCATCTTTGCTGCCTCATGTTCAATTCCTTCTAGGTGAAAATGTACTTCCGACTTTTGTGGTCTGTGTATATCTCACACCGTTTCCCTAGGAGGTAATGCCGCCATGTCTTCAAGGCATGAACCACTGCTGCTAACTCAAGATCGTGAGTAGCGTAGTTCTCTTCATGAGGTCGTAGCTGCCTGGATAGGTATGCTATGACTCGGCCTTCTTACATCAGAACGCTTCCCAATCCGGTTCGAGAGGCATCACAATATATCACAAACTCCTTGTGAATATCAGGTGTTGCCAGAACTGGGGCGGTGGTCAATCTCTTCTTGAGCTCTTGGAAGCTTTCTTCGCATTTTGGCGTCCACTCGAACTTCTTGTCCTTTTTGAGGAGCTGAGTCATCGGCCGGGCAATGCTAGAGAATCCTTCCACGAATTTGCGGTAATAGCCCACAAGTCCGAGGAAGCTTCTGACTTCCTTGACGGACGTTGGAGATTGTCATTGGGTCACAGCTTCGATCCTCGCGGGATCAACTGACAATCCTTCTTCGGTCAAGACATGACCTAAGAATCCAACTTTATGCAGCCAGAACTCACACTTGCTGAATTTGGCGTATAGTTGGTGCTCACGAAGCTTGTCTAGGACCATCCTCAAATGTTGCTCGTGCTCTTCCTCCGTCTTCGAGAAGACAAGAATGTCATCGAGAAGACAACAACAAACTTGTCCAAATATTCCATGAAGACTTTATTCGTGAGATACATGAAGTAAGCTGGGGCATTGGTTAACCCAAACGACATGACCGTGCACTCGTACATGCCATATCGGGTTATGAATGTCGTCTTCGGAATATCTTGGGGTCTGATCTTCAGTTCGTAGTACCCAGATCTGAGGTCGATCTTGGAGAACACCTTGGCTCCGCTGAGCTGATCAAACAGATCTTCAATCTTGGGAAGTGGATATTTGTTCTTGATTGTAACTTCATTGAGGGAGCGATAGTCAATGCATAAGCGGATGGTACCGTCCCTCTTTGCCACAAACAGAACAGGTGATCCCAAGGGGAGGCACTTGGGCGGATAAATCCCTTCATCAGCTGTTCTTCCAGTTGCTTCTTCAACTCGGCTAATTCTTCCGTCCCCATTCTATAAGGCTTCTTATAGATGGGTCCTGCCCCGGGCACGAGCTCGATGATGAACTCAATGTCACGGTCAGGGGGCATTCCCGGTAGCTCATCCGGAAAGACATCAGGATACTCGCATACCACCGGTACTTGCTCTAGCCCAACTTCAGATAGACAGTTGACTTGAATGGCTTGAGCGGAAGAGGAGTTGGGAGAAAACTTGACTTCGACTCCTTGGTCATTGGTCACAGTGACAGTCCGATTGGCACAGCCTAACAAGCCTTGGTGCTTGCTGAGCCAATTCATGCCTAGGATCACATCCAAGCCTTGTGATCTCAGGACGATGATGTCTGCTAGGAAGTCTACACCGTTAATGGTAATACTGACTCCTTTATAACCTATCTTGGCTCTCATCTCCACTCTGGGGGTTTGTACCACCATGGGGTTATTAAGGGGTGTAGGGGTCATGCCACCTTTTAATGCAAATCTTTGAGTGACAAATGAATGCGTGGCTCCAGAATCAAACAAGACAGTTGCAGGTGCTGAGTTGACAAGGAACGTACCCAGCACGACGTCTGGGTCTTCCTGGGCTTCTTCAGCAGTGACGTGATTCACACGCCCCTTCCCATGGTTAGGCGGGTTGCGAGGAGCTGGGTTCCTTGGGGGCATCCCGCGGCCTTGTCCTGGGTTCTGCGCATTGGGGCGCGGGGCATCAGGCTTCTTGTTGGGGCACACCCTTGAGATGTGTCTTGACTGACCACATCCAAAGCAAGTGACAACATTGTTGCCCCCACTGTTATTGGGGTTGAATGCTGGCCTTGGGTTGGGCATACTGCTGAGGCTGATAGTTGGTGCGAGGTGCAGGAGCTCTTGGTTGCACGTAGGTTGGCTTGACCGGGGCTGACTGCCACGGGCGAGGCTTCTGGTTGCTGGAACTTCCCTTGCTGACCATCTTGCGCTTGCGAGTGTCTTCCCGAGCACACCGCTTGTTCTCAAGCATGAGTGCTTTGTTCACCAGGTCAGGGAAGGTTGGGCAGTCACACACGACAAGCGAATACTGCAGAGTCTGATTGAGGCCTTCCATGAAGCGCTCCCTTTTTGCAGCATCAGTGCTGGCATCTTCAGGGGCATACCTTGACAGAACACTGAACTTCTGCATGTACTCCTTGACAGTGCCACTTCCTTGCTTCAGAGCTCGGAATTCACGCTTTTTGATAGCCATGATTCCGGAAGGAATGTGGGATTTGCGGAATTCTGCCTTGAAGTTGTCCCAAGTGATGTCTTGTCCAGCATGCATGACCTTGAATCCATCCCACCAAGCTCTAGCAGTCCCCCCGAGGCAGTGGGCTGCATAAGCCACCTTCTCGCGGTCTTCGGTGCATCCGACTAGTTCCAGCAAGTCCTCAATGGTGCGGACCCAGTCGTCTGCATCCAGGGGTTCAGCAGTCTCGATGAAAGTTGGCGGTGCATGCTTCTTGAACTCTGCCAATGTGGAACGTCCATTGCCATTCCCCGCCGGCTGGCGGTTGTTGGTGACAGCTTGAGCAATCAACTGAAGGGCTGCAGTGTTGGCTTGGCGTTCCTCTCGGAAAGCTTGGAGAAGCTGAGCCATGTCCATGTTCGGAGGAGGAGGTGGTGGTGGAGCTTGGTCGTTGGTTTGGTCGTGGCCTGCCTCTGATTGAGCGGATGCTCCGGCTTCAGGCTGCTGGGTAGAGGTACCAGTACGAGTTACAACAGGCATCCTGTTGGAGCGGTAAAAGGTCTCATGATTGGAAGAGGGAAAGCAATATAGATGGGTGCCCAGTAAGGGGGTGGTTGTGACACTAATCAAATCATGCAAGGGCCGAAAGGGCCAAACACATTCATTAAAATCCAAACGGGTGATGCAGTCGTTTACACATTCCCGAAGGAAGAATACGACATACATACAAACACAAGAAAAGCAAACACTAGATGGTTTCATATGAACCATACAAGGACTCGACTGCGCATAGGGGTTACACGACCTATCCTACCGTAGAGGTCACGAACTGGCATATCGGAGTAGCGAATAATGCCTAAGCGGCGGAATGCTCGGTCGCGTATTCTGGCTCTTGTGGGTCTTCCTCCTTGTCTTCATCTCTCTGGGCCCCCTTGTCGCTTGAGGGTGTGGGGGAGTGGAGGAGTTGGATACGACAGTGCTTCGTCGGTGGTGCAGTGAAAAGCTTGCGATATTCCCTTGCCGTCATGTGGCGTCGCCGAGGTGGTTCTTCATCCTTGGAAGATACATCTCCGGATGGCCTTCCGCCTCGGTATGCGATAGCGGACTGTCCTGGAGGCGCACCTTCCTTCTTGATCCTATCTGTCTTCTCTTGTGCTCGACGAAGAAGTGCCTTGGTCTTGTGTAGTTCTTCTCAGAGCTTCATTGATTCCGAGGCCAAATCTTGTGCCAAGCTGTCGGCACATAGACTGAAGTAGGTCTGGAATCGAAGCGAGAGTCCTTCCTTTAATGGAGGGGCTAGTGCGCTGCTTTCATCTTCACCTTCCTTCCGGTAAGGCAAGAAGCGGGTTGTCATTTTGGCTGCCATCTCCGGAAGAAGCTCGCGGAGACGGGTTAGTGCCTTGAGTGCAGCAGCCTCGACAGCGAGAGGTAGTGTTGCCATCTAGGGTCCCTCGAAGAACCAACTTGTGGGAGGATCGTTTGCCCTCACGATCACTTCCACATGGTACTCCACCTCAGTGTCGCTAACCCAATGCTCAAGGTAGGTGAGAATGGGTACTCGGTGGAACTAGCACTCCCGGAGGCTATCCTCGAGAAGCAAGGGAAACCCAGTGGTCAGGTGCTCTTCAGGTACAGCGGCCATCTACAAAGGTGGAATAGGAGAGGTTAATAAGCTGATGATATCTCAGGTTGGTAAGGTTTAGAAAAGAAGAGAGGTTCAGAAGGTTTTTGAAAAAGGGGTCTCATCTAACTAACGCCCATGCTAACTAAGGCTTCCTACAGTCAGGATGGCTCTGATACCAGCTCTGTGGGGACCCCGACTTAAGAGTCGAGATCACCGAATGCACGTGTACAGTGATCCCAGAGATCAATGCTCACTGAACACACAGAAGCTGAATAACAAGAGTCTTACATCCATACATACCGTCTTACACAAATTATGGCCATTATGGCCAAGTCTTACATAGATAAAGCCTCACGGGCTGAATAGCAAATAACTCAAATAGCGGAAGTCTTCGATGATAAGTAGAACCCATGCCATCTGCCTTAACCCTACAGGCATTCTGACTAGGATAGCGTCCTAGTTCGCATGTTCGTCTCCGTAGAACTCTGCTTCATATTCCCGTTCCTCCATGCCTGGCCAATTAAATAACCAGTGGCAAGCCAATGAGTACTTTGAATGTACTCGCAAGCAACCCATGATTTTGTTCAAGTAACAATGCAATTGAACAACAATGAGCAATCTAGCAATGAGCTAGAATAAATATTCTACCATCAAGTATATGCATCAATGACTTTATGTAACCTCGAGAACAGGCTACCGATACCAACATGAAAAGAATTATACTCACGAGTCAAGTCACCACCTTGACTCATCACACACATATACTTTCACCGATGTAGTAAAATTCTGGACATAGTTTAAGTAGCACCACCCAAGTGTCCATGACCGTGGACACGGCTATTCGAATAGTTTTACACTCTGCAGAGGTTGCGCACTTTACCCACAAGATCCAGGAAGCTTTCGTGTCACCCACGATCCGGCAGTACCTCAAGTACTCGGGGGAAGCACCCGGTCATTATCTTTCCTTAGACGACACTAACATAGGGTCCACTCGTTGGTACACGGCCCTCGAGTTCAAACAATAGATCATGGGACTTGCCCTAATTTCAATGTCACGCGTACCCGAAGGGACCAACGGTGTGTCCGGTGCCCTGTAAAAACAGTCATGGTCGTCTATCCAAGCACGACCCCGTCCCGGGAAAGACCTCAAGTCTTCCCGTCACTAGTAATGCAGGCACCATGCTAGTATCGGCCTAAGTAATCAATAAAGCCCCGTCCCATAAGGGGTAGAGTGGTTGCACATGTTTGGTTGGGACGGTAGTCACACATAAATCTAATCCATCATTTCACCCATGCACAAGATTTTTACCGGCACATCACTTCTTCCTCAAGTGATGACCTAACTCAATATCACCCTCGGGCATTAGGGGCACCCGATGGGGTTTATGAAAAGAATGCAACCATGAAGGTTTCATGACACACATGCATCACTAAGCATCACCACTAACCATTTGCATTGCATCTAGCACATAGCAAGATCAAGAGTAAAGCATGCATCATGTGGTGGTTTTAAACTAGGTTACCACCGTACTCTTATCATCATGCATTCGGAAACAAACGGGTTCCGAAGATCACAAGTGTATTATGGTCAAAGGGCCGCTTGCCTGGATTGACTTGGTCTTCAAAGTCTCCAATTCCTTCCCCACCTTCTTCTTCAACAACCTCATCAAATATGGTATCTAATCGTCGCAAAAATAACAACGGGAAAAATAAGACCACAATAAAAACAGAAAAATCAAAGTGCTCAGAAAAATGTCAACCTATTTTTGTTAAATACTAGAGAGAACACTAAGATGGGAAAAATTCTTAGTTTGAGTTTTGGAGTGGCAGAATGGAGTCTAAGAATATTTGAACAGAAGTTTTATTGTTCAAATATGAATTTAAATTTGATCAGAACAGAAAAGGTTCATGGATATGTGTGAAAGTGACACCATTAAATAGGTTGGATGTTTACAAGAATATTTGAAGTAACCACAAAAAAGAAAAAGAGAAAAAGGCCCTGTGCCACTGGGGCAGAACGGCCACAGTGCACGGCCCAGGGCGAATAGCCCACCGCACGGGCGCCAGCGCGCGCGCCAGCTTTTTAAACCTGACGGGCGGAGCCCGGCGGTCAGCGACAGAGAGGGAAGCGAGAGGGAGGTGAGGATGACAGGCGGGGCCCGCCTGTCATCTTCAACCTTGCGGCCAGAGTGACGGCGAGCTCACCGGCGGCGATACGGTGCACGGCGGGGCAAGCTACGGGCAGGAACGGATTCAGCGAGGAGTCGTCGTTCCAGTGGTGGTGGTGCGGCTCGCCAGAGGGGCCTGGTTCGCCGGCGGCGAGGACTCGCGGCGGAGGAGCGTCGGGAGGTTGCTGCTCTGGTCGATTCCGGCAGCTGCAGAGAGGGGAAAGAGGGGGAAACGCATCAGTGACTTGCTGTGGTGCTAGATCGAGCGAGAGGGAGGGCTAGGGCGGCCTGTACTGGGCTGGCGACGGGAAGCCACCGCGGTGGAGCTCGAGCTCGATCTCGAGCTCGGGCGGGTCTGGAGAGAGGCGAGTGGCTCAGGGAGGTGATTGAGAGAGGGAGGATGCTGTTGGTGAAGAGAGGAGGGGCTCGGGGGCCCTATTTATAGGAGAATGGCGAGGTCCCGTGGACCTGTGCGCCGGCGAGCCTCTGCTCGTCGCCACAATGCACGGGAGGCGTTGGGGATACATCTGGGGTGTTGCTGGACGAGTTCTAGGGCGGAGGGAAGGAAGAGGGGGAGCGGGGGAAGGTTCTGGAGCTGCGCGCGTGCGAGGCCGACGAGTGGAGCTTGCGAGCGGCCGGCGCGCATGCGAGGGCGTCCACTGGAGGGCGAAGGAGGAGGGGGACAGCGCCGGGGGGAGTCGCGGACGCCAAGGCGCATCCGTTGGCGCGAGGGGGGGAGCACGAGGTGGTCGGAGGCGAGGGATTGGGAGAAGCTACAGTGCGGATGCGCACTGTAGCGCGCTCTGGAGCGTGCTATTTGCATGACATGGCATGCTGTTGGCTCACTGGTCGCGTCCGCCGTGTCTGGGGGGGTGGGGGTCCAGCACGAAGTAAATAAACCAGCTGTGGCCTTGGATGCTTTGGGTGATCAGTGAGGGAGGAGTGAAGCTGGTAGATGGGTAGAATTTGGCTATCCAGCAAGGTAACTTAGGGTTTTCACCCCTCAATCATGGAGCTCTGGTCCAGGGGAAGTTACTGGAGGTAGAATGTAACTAGGTGAGGCTGTGGTAGAAAGTTGAGGCAAAAGTAAATAGTAAAAGAGGTCAAGATGATGGTTTTGGTAAAATAGCAGAAGGTGTTTGATCATGTTTTGGACAAACAAATGATCTCCACTAGCCATGGCACTTAACATGATTGAATGTCATATGGAAATAGGGTGTTTCACCAAATTTGGGCTTGTTTGAAGAAACTAGCCAATGTAACTTTGGTGAACCCTAGAAATCAACAGAAATGGCTTCATCATGTTTAAGTCAAGCTAATCATCTCCCCTTGATGCACCACTTGGTGTAGTTTTATTATTTGGGGTATTGATCATGCCCACAAAGTTTGAAGCTCCAGGTAAAAAGTTGGTAATGTAAAGTTGTTCAAATTTGAATTTGAACAGAAATGGTTTTGGGGTATTCAGATCAAGTTACGCTACTCCAAAGCTTGTGCCATTTGGTCTAGATGCCTTATTAGGCCTTTCTAGCATGTGCACCAAGTTGGAGAGCATTTGGATAAGTTTGGCAATGTAAAGTTGCTCAAACTTCAGATATGGACAGAATGGTTTTAGAGGGTTTTGATGATGCTTTCTTGCTTCCCAAGGCATGGGGTTTGGCAAGATCATCAAATATGTCATATATGACATGATAGAATTCCCCTGGAATTTGTAGAGAATATTTCCTTTGTAAATATTTCAAAAGCTTGAAATATCCAGAAAGGGTTTCTGAGGGATTAGCCCATTATTTTGAACATGACCAAGTGTTGACACTCTTATATATGGACAATATATGTCCTATGAGTCTCCTTGAATTTTGGCAAATATTTTTGAAATAATTAAATAATTTTTCCCTATTAAAGACCATTTCTGGCCTTAAGAAAAAGCTTTAAAATAAAATAGGAAAATAACTTTTAAAATTATACTTTTGTGGTCTCTGGGAGTCCTATGACTACTAGGTCTCAAATATACTTTTTGAAATAATTTTCTCACCCTAAATCAAGCACTTGCAGTGCAAACCTCAATTCAGGAGTTTTTGGAATACTAAATTTTAAAAATATATTTTTGGCCAAATTAATTTTATATGAAAATACTATACTGCTATAAACACTTGGTATGATCATTGGGCAGAAGTTTTGGGTAAGGAGATGAGTTCCACAAGAGGTAATAGTTGACTTCAATGAGCACATGAAAAACATATGAAGAAAAACTCAATTCCAAATAAAAGCCAAATGATGCCAACATATTTTGCTGGTCCAAAATTTTCATGCTTCATTGATGCAAATGACATGTTACAAAATGCAGGGTGTGACACCTCACCACCTCCTACTTCAGCGCGTGTCGACACTGTACCAACTACTTCTGCACCGCCAAACACCAACGCCGACCCTGCATCCTCTCCTGCTCCAACTGGGAACGAGTAGAGGCTCTATGTCTTCAAACCTTTTTGGTCCTTACTGACAAAAGGGGGAGAAACATATGAGTTGATAGTCTTCAAGCGGGTCCATATGGGCGGGTGCTTTATATTTTGCCTAGTGTTTACAACTCTCGTTTTTGCTACATTTGGTTCTTTGAGTTGTAACACTTAAACTGATGGTCATCTGCTACGTTTTTGGCTACTCTGTAATGTGATGATAAATTCCGCATGTGCTACGTTATATTCCGCACTTAGTCATTTTTGCAGACGTCAATTTCTCATTATGCATATCATTATATTCGACATATCAATTGTGCATATTGAATTGTCTTCAGAAGTTGAAGGGGATGTCCACAAGTACAACCTGCCATGTGCATTTGCATTCAAAGGCAAATCAACTGTATGCACATCTTCAGGGGGAGCCTTTTGCTACTTACGAAGACAATACCTTTATCCTTTAAAATTTCACATAATTTTATCCCCGTTGAAAACTTCAACCAGTTTGTCATCAATCACCAAAAAGGGGGAGATTGTAAGTGCATCTAGTGCCACCCCTAGTTGGGTTTGGAGTATTGACGACAAACCTGGTTGAGGGACTAATGTGTTTGTGAGAATTGTAGGATAACACAGGTAGTAGTCCCTCATTGATTCGGTTTACCTACCGGAGATGACCCCTAAAAATGTATGAATTCATTGACAACAGTGGTGGTACATGAAGATAATCATATTGAAGACTATGACAAGAAAAGACATTGTGTGAAGACTATGGAGCGCGAAGACTTAGATGTTTTGTTGTTTCCTTTTCTTCTTTGTTGAGTCATAGGAACCATCGTACTGTTAAGTGGGGTCCAAGTGAACTAAGTCAGAGTGACTGAAGTGATGCTCAACCAAATCCTATGTCTTCGAGCGAAGACTATGAGAGCAAATCCTATCCAGAGCTAGATGAGTCAGCTTTACTTATAGCCCAAGAAAAGTTCCCGTGTGAGTGTTTGAAATCTGACCGTTGGAACACGTGTCAGTTCCTTAGTGACCCAGGGTCACTTCGGACAAATCAGGTCGGGTTGCCCAGTGGGTATAAATAGCCCATCCCCTACACCATAAATTGGTGGCTGCTCAGAGTTATTGCACGGCTTTTGTCATTTGAGAGCAACCCACCTCCGAAGCATTTGAGAGAGAGATCCTTGCGAGGACAAAGCCAAAACACCCAGAGCCAAAGAGTGTTAGGCATCACTGAAGTCTTTCTGTCTGTGTGACCTGAAGACTTATTACACTTGAGGACTGTGTTTCCTCGAGCCGGTTAGGCGTCGCGTTCTGAGCATCCAAGAGTCATTGTGGATCGCCGGTGAACGAAGTCTGTGAAGGTTTGGAAGTCTACCTTGAAGACATACCAGAGTGATTGGGCGAGGACTAGGTGTCCTTAGCTCAAGGGGAATAAGGTGAAGACGCGGTCTTCTGAGTTAAATCTCAGCCTCCCTAACCAGACGTACAGTTGTCGCAGCAACTGGAACTGGTCTAACAAATCACTGTCTTCCCCGAGCTACTGGTTCTATCCTTTTCTTCCCTTTACTTACTGTCTTATGTTGTGAAGTCATTGCCTGCCTGCCTTATCTGATTGACTTCACTGTGTAACTACTTGTTCTGATTGGCTTCATTCCTTCTTCCATCTTGATCCTTACTGCCTAGCTGCTATTAGTCTTCATGCTTTCACTTTATTGAATACCTGACTATGGCTTGTCTAGTGTAGTCTACTTTCCGCTGCATAGAAATAGGATTGAACTTATCCTTTGTCTTCGAAACTTTCATGTTTTGAAGCATTTCATAAAAATCGCCTATTCACCCCCCTCTAGTCGATATACTGCACTTTCAGGACCCAATCTACACATACTCGGGTGGGATTAGGACATATCTTTACCTATTAGCGTCTAGGTTGCATGGACGTAATAAAAGTGACAAACTCCATTAACTGATGAATATATATATATATACACAAATATATATATATATATATATATATATATATATATATACGTGCTTATATATGTATATATACATATATATATTTCTTATGTGTCTAGTAGCTAGGCAATATGAGTGATCGTGCGTGGATGTACACCAGTCACACTAGTCAGAAGAACATGACCATTGAATGGTTAACAAAAACCAAGGGGTTTCTGAGAGCCGCATTTGCAAATGGCCAGAGGACAATCTGGTGCCCCTGTGCCGGGTGCGACAATTGGCACAAGAGGACAGAGGATGAAATGGGCAAACACCTGCAGAAGAGCGGTTTTACACCAGGTTATACGGTGTGGACATTTCATGGCGAGTGTGCCCAACGTACCAGAGCTGAGGTGCTTCGTCATCGCACCGACAAGTATGGTACCGTGATGGAAGACATGGTGCAAGACTTTGATGATGCTCGGGTCTCAGACGATGAGATGGAGGAATCTGCAAAGGTCTTCAATGAAATGTTGGAGTCTTCAAAACGTCCTCTCCACGAGCACACTGAGCTTTGTTAGCTGGATGCCATCTCACAAATAATCACTCTGAAGGCTCAATTCAACTTGGGCAGAGAATGCTACGACTCGATGATGACATTATTTGGATCTTTTCTACCCAAAGGCCATGTACTACCTGCAAACCTGTACCAGTCAGACAAAATCCTCCGTGCTATTAAGATGCCCTATGAGAAGATACATGCCTGTGAGAAAGGATGTGCCTTATTTAGGCTTCAGTATGTGGACTTGAACTATTGTCCAATTTGCAAGTTATCCAGGTATGTTGTGGTAGACAACGGTATGGATGAGAAGACGCATGCCAAAATCCACGTTAATGTTCTTCAGTATATTCCAATCATACCAAGACTTCAACGCCTTTTCATGGTCGAAGAGATGGCCAGACAGATGACATGGCACAAAACGGGCAAAAGAACCCAACTAGATGCAGATGGGAAGTTGATGATGGTGCACACATCGGACGATGAAGCATGGAAGCGCTTCGATGCATTACATGTGGACAAAGCGGCAGATCCGGGGCATCCTCAAGTCGCCATCAGCACGGATGGGTTCAGTGTGTTTGGTCTGATGGCAGCCAATACAGTTGTTGGCCCGTATTTGTCATTCCACTCAATCTCCCCCACGTACAGATTATGCAAAGAAAGATCATTTTCCCGACGTTGATGATTCCAAGGCCCAACTATCCGGGGAAGAATATGAATGTGTACATGCAACTGCTGAAGGACGAATTGCAAGAAGCCTGGGATAATTGTTTCAGGACATACAACGCCTTTAGCAAACAAAACTTCATAATGCGTGGCTGGTACATGTACTCGACACATGACTTACCGGCGTATGCGCTTTCCGTTGGCTGGTGTGTGCATGGAAGGTTCCCGTTCCCCACATGCAAGGGAGCTCTTCAGTTTCGTTGGCTTCAGGCCGATCGCAAATTTTCTTGCTTCGACTTGCATAGACAATTCCTGGATCTTTGCCATAAGTTCAGGAAAGACAAGAAGAACTTCATCAAAGGTAGAGTTGTCAAAAACTCTGCACCACCTGTGTTGACATGCCAAGAGACCCTGGATCAGTTAAACGCACTCGAGCCAGATCGAGAGCGTCCGGGGTATTTCAAGGGGTATTATTCGGAACACGCTTGGACTCAAAAGACATGCTTGTGGGATCTGTCTTATTACAAAGACCTCCTTTGCCCACTCAACATTGATGTGATGCACATTGAAAATAATATCGCCGAGGCACTTTTTGGTACATTGTTCCGCATAGAGGGGAAGTCAAAGGATAATACTAAGGCTAGAGTCGATCTGGAGGCTCTATGTGATAGACCGTTACAAAACATGCAACCACCGAAAGTAAAGCGAAACTAGAAAAAGCCAAAGGCATGGTTCAATCTAGAAGGCCAGCTATGAGGGTGATTATCTTGTGGGTGAAAATGCAGTTGATGTTCCCAGATGGGTATGTAGCGAATCTAAAGAGGGGAGCGAGTCTTGAAAAATTGAAGATATTTGGTCTCAAGAGTCATGATTGACACATATGGATTGAGCGGGTAATGCCAGTGATGTTGCATGGCTTCATCCCCGAGGATAAATGGCTAGTACTGGCAGGGCTGAGCTATTTCTTCCGTGTTCTTTGTACGAAAGAACTATCGCCTGGCCTGCTAGAAGAAATGGAAGAGTTGGCACCGGAGTTGATCTCCAAATTAGAGAAGATCTTTTCGTCGAGATTCTTTAATCCAATGTAGCACTTGATTTTGCATCTCCCAACCGAGGCAAGATTGGGGGGGGGGGGGCGTGCAAAATCATTGGTGCTATGCAACTGAGAGGATGCATAAGACGCTTCGAGCAAAATGTAAAAATAAACTTAGAATTGAAGCATCGATGTCCGAGGCATTCATTACTGAGGAGGCGGAAAACTTCGTGACAGCACACTACGAAGCCAAAAATCGTCATTTGCATAATCTGAAGCCTCGGTACAATGCTGGCGACCCTAAAAAGGGTGGATCCAACCTCAGCCTATTCAAAGGGGATCTCACACCAGCTGGTGCTTCTAATTCCTTAACGTCGGATTTCGAAGAATGTCAGACCATTTCGTTGTATATCTTGAACAACCTAACAGAAGTGCAACCGTACATCGAGTAAGTTCTCGGTACATTGTTTCACAACTTCTAATTCCTTTGAACTGCTCTTATTCCCGGATAAGTTTGATACAATCGATACGTCTCCAAATTCTTGTATGGAGTGGTGATCCAAAAGGCCCGTCGAAGAGTATGAGCTTCTGGCAAAGCAAGGAGGCAGCTTTCCCGGTTTCATCTCTTGGTTCAAACAAACGGTAATTTCCATTAGACCATTTCATTTCTTCATCTAATTTTCGGCTAATGCAACAATCCTTCTTTCGTGTTAAACTTGTAGGCTAATTTAGAGTTTATCGACGCTGAATTGAGACATGTTGCTAATGGTTTTTACTATAAGGTCCGTTCATTTGAAAAATACGACATCAATGGTATCGCTTTTGTACCTATGGCAAAGACCAATCTATGGCCGACCGAAAGTCTACAAATTGTTATGTCTCTGCCGTCAGCAAAGGAGATATCGAGTATTATGGAAGAGTTGAAGCAATTTATGAACTTCAATTCTATGGTGCAAACCCACCAAACGTCGTAGTC
Organism: Secale cereale; assembly: GCA_902687465.1. NCBI lineage: Eukaryota > Viridiplantae > Streptophyta > Magnoliopsida > Poales > Poaceae > Secale > Secale cereale. Next base: position 335,185,094 of record LR738713.1, read on the forward strand.
TTCTAATGTTATTGGTTCCAGCCTAAGGAGACTAGAAGGACTCATGAACATATAGAGCTAGTGGAAATCAAACAGAGCATCCATTTGGATGTTCCCGATGTCTATATCACGGCTCAACAGGCAACCCAAGTTTTCTATCTACCATGGACATGTCAAAGTGATCCAAATCTCAATGGTTGGGATGTTGTTTATGAAGTGCCGCCACGGGTTAGACCACCTCCCCCCCAATGAAGAGAATTATGAACGTCACATTAACCCATACACATATGAAGGAGAATTCTTCCAAGAAACACGTCTTTCCAAAAAATGTTTCAAGAACCGCTCTACTTCACCCCAGAACATTGAAGAGGTTACTGCTGCGGATGACCTGTCAATGCTTGACCGATTAAGTAAAGGTGGCCTTCCACATGATGATGCATTTAGTGATCATGATGATGAGCACGTCATTACTGATAGTGATGGTGATGATGCATTTATTGATTTCGGAGCATTTATTGAACCCCACGATGCAGATTATTATTAGGTATTCAATTTTTATGTTGTACTTGATTTAAATAGTTACTTGTATGATTCTATAATTTTTATAGTTACTTTTATAATTTTCTTACTTTGTATGATTGTTTGTTATACATAGTGCCACGGTCTTGATATCCGTCCCTGTCAGCCCTCGCCCGCTTTATGATTCAGATGTGGTAAATTCTCTTTTATAACTATTTGTTGCATTTCGCATTTATGACAATTATGGCCATCAAGTTGACATAGAGATATTTTTATCTAGGAGGTATGTGAACCGGAAATTGCAACCGACCCTCTTGTCGAGAAGTTAAATTTAGTTGAAAAATAAAATGAGTATTTGAAACAAAAAATTAAAAGAATTGAAGAAGAGAAGATGATATTTGAGTTGTATGTTGTCGATGCCGTCGATGATCGCAAGATGAAATTAATGAAATGCGCTTGAATATGGATGCAATGCGCTTGAAGATTAAGAAGATTAGAAAATATGCCATTGATAATGAGGCTTGGTATCATTATGCCGTTGGATCAATTGTTACCTTAGTTGCGATCTTCATCGCATTTGTTGTGATGAGGGTAAGTTTTCTCTAGTGTTTTGCTTAACAAATGCATAATTAGCTTATTTACCTTCTTCTTCTTCTTCTTCTTCTTCTTCTTCTTCTTCTTCTTCTTCTTCCTCTTCTTCTTCTTCTTTTTCTTCTTCTTCTAGCTAGCCTTCTTCTTCTTCTTCTTCTTCTTCTTCTTCTTCTTCTTCTTCTTCTTCTTTTTCTTCTTCT
>LR738713.1:335186392-335248008 GCA_902687465.1 Secale cereale
TCTTCTTCTTCTTCTTCTTCTTCTTCTTCTTCTTCTTCTTCTTCTTCTTCTTCTTATTCTAGCTAGTAATTTTCTTCTAGTCTTCTTCTTCTTCAAACTTTCTTCTTTCCCAATTTGCAGATTTGCTTTAGATGAAGAAGCTTGCGTTGATGGAGTCTACTCTTCTCCTCGTGCTTCCTTTTTGTTTTGATTTTGTAGGATGAACAATGTTAAACTTGCTACCTATATATGTATGTATGGATGAAACCATTGTATGCTTGTTGTTGGATATGTTGGCTAGTTATATATGTTGCATATGGACTTTTGATTTGGTATGTATATGTGTCGGATGATCATATCCATATGGCAGGGATATGATTTGGTATGTATATGTGTTGGTATGCTTGTTGAAAGTATATATATATATATAAGTTATTCTTCACCTGAGGTAATCTTATGATCATTTGATAAATAAAGTACATTTGAAATATAAATAGTTACATTTATATTGATTTACTGCATAAAATTTGTCATAACAAACAAAATATAGGTCAAAAAATGCATTTTATGTACATTTTACACTATATTTTTACATTTGTAATTTTACGTAACATAAAATATTTTTTACGACGATTATAGGTTTTCTTACGTTCTCTTTTTATATCTAAAATAAGACAAAATTTACGAAACGTAAAATTATGGTGCATAGATGTTAAAACAGAGGTGGGTGAAGAATTACTATTCCTCACCGAGGGTGACGAATAGTCAATCCCTATCTATATATATATATATATATATATATATATATATATATATATATATATATATATATATATATATATATATATATATATATATATATATATATATATATATATATATATATGGTTAGTGTAAAATTAATCCAATGATATATGCATGTGAATTGATTATATATACTTGCAAGAGTATGTGTGAGATGGTATTTAATTGACATATGTTTGTTCTCAGAAATTGTCTAATAGGCTAGATATGAGTTGTGGCACTGAGGCTAATGAAGCAGGCTATGCTGGGGTATGCCTTACAACAACGGGCTCCGTCTCTACTTGTGTGTATGTAGCGAACATGGACAATCGCATTGTCTTAAGCGCGATGGGGTGGAGGGACTTCCTCGTTGGCAAGAACCCGCACGATGGACAAGCTATTATACATACTATCAGGAACACCGCACGCCATGACTTGAGGATGATGATCGTCATCTACATCATTTAAAAGAATGTGTGTGGCAGGGCACATGTTGACAAATGGATAAGTCTTAAGTAACCTTTTTGTACTGCATGCATGTTGATAAATGACTAAGTATTAAGTAACCTTGTTGTACCGTTGTTGGTCTATATAATTACCTACTTGATCGTCACCTGGTATATGTAGGTGCATATATAAATTTTTTCACTGCAAAAACTATTGTTGGCGTGCTAGTCAAATTGGGCGCCGGTAGATGAGTACATATAATGTTGGCGTCGGGACAAGTGGCACGCCATCAACATGTGAAATACTACAGGCGTAGGCTCCAACGCCACCACTATTTTTAACAATGATACCATATTGGTGGCGTTGTGCGTCCATGCCACCAAGGCCCTTTTTGGCACACCATAGCTAGGCTTTTCTCCACTAGTGGCCGAGAGGAGGTGGGGCTGGGGCTAGTCATCCTTCTCGCCGAAAGAGATGACGATATCCTCCTTGGCGAAGGAGCCGGCCGCCGTGGGCGCCAAAGGACCCAGAGAGTGATGGCGGCGATGCCAAGAACCACCATAGAAAGAGCTTTCACCAATGCCACCTGTCGACGCGGAGCAACATGACTTCGACATCACCTCTGGGATCGGAGTGGAGGATGGGATCAGCGAGGTGGGTGACAGGGAGGCGGAGTGCGGCGGTGCTTGATGAAGGGAGTCCGGCGATGCTTATATAGCCACACTCAGGCCATGCAAAGGGGCAGTCATCCTGCCTCAATGCAGCCCAGTGACGAGAGTTGGTTTCTCGGGAAGCTGCGTCCGCATTGAAGCAACGATTGCCGAGAGGTCTAGTTGGTTAGCGACGCCCTCCGTCTGGCCGCGTCGCGCGATATCAATGCCAGCTGATGTATGTTCTTTGGTGGCATGCATGTGGCGCGTGCATTTGATGGAAAGCACGGGAGGGGTGGGTGGGGTTTTTGGTGGGCCAATGTGGTCAGAAGCGGGCTTGTGAGCGGTCCGAACACACGTAAAGCTCCCCACGTTTGAATCTAGTTTGCGGGAGAAAGTATGTACGAACCGCGCCATAGACCGATGCAGACCCGCATTAGATGGCTTCTGCGGTCCGGACGTATGTGATAACCCACAAGTGTAGGGGATCAGTTGTAACCTCTTTCAATAAGTAAGAGTGTCGAACCCAACGAGGAGCTAAAGGCAGAACAAATATTCCCTCAAGTTCTATCGACCACCGATACAACTCTACACACGCTTCACGTTTACTTTACCTAGAATAAGTATGAAACTAGAAGTACTTTGTAGTTTTTGTGGGATAGGTTAGCAAGAAGATAAAGATAACACAAATATAAACTAGGGGTTGTTAAGAAAAAGAAGCAATAAGGTTAGTGATAGGGAGTGTGGAAAAGTGGTGGTAGGAGTTGTGAAATTGCCCCTAAGCAATTGACTACGTTACAAGACCGATATCATGTTTTATGTGGGAGAGGCCACTGCTAGCATGTCATCCCTTACTCGGAATTCTGTGCACTTATGATTGGAACTATTAGCAAGCATCCGCAACTACTAACGTTCATTAAAGTAAAACCCAACCATAGCATTAAGATATATTGGTCCCCCTTCTATCCCGTATGCATCAATTTCTACGCTAGGTTGAAGCTTCTGTCACTCTTGCTCTCCAATACGTAGTCCTATCAACATACAACTAACCCTATGGTGTGATCCACGCGCGCACTCATATGATGGGCACCAAAGGACACCAACATAACCACAAGTAATTTAAACCAATCATAGCAATTCACCAATCACCGATAGGACAACGATAATCTACTCAGACATCATAGGATAGCAACACATCATTGGATAATAATATGAAGAATAAATCACTATGTTCAAGTAGAGGGTACAACGGGTTGCAGGAGAGTGGACCGCTGTAGATAGATGGGGGAAGGTGATGGAGATGTTGGTGAAGATGACATAGGTGTTGGTGTAGATCACCGTCACACGATGATGGCCCCGATGGCACTCCGGTGCCACGGAAGCGAGGGGGAGAGATCCCCCCTCCTTCTTCTTGTTCCTTGACCTTCTCCCTAGGTGGGAGAAGGGTTTCCCCTCTGGTCCATGGTCTCCATGGAGGCGGAGGGGCGAGAGCCCCTCCGAGATTGGATCTGTCTCTCTATCTCTCTTTGTTTCTGTGTTCCCAGATTCTAGCCCTTCACCTTTTCTTATATTCTTGGAGATCCGTAACTCCGATTGGGCTGATTTTTTGACACGATTTTTATCTGGATATTAGCTTTCTTGCGGCGAAAGAACGACATCAACCACCTTACGGTGTGTCCATGAGGGCCCATAGCGCGCTTGCCCCTGGTGGGCGCGCCCCCTGCCTCGTGGCCCACTCGAGCATCGTCTCATGTTGGTTCCGCTTCCCAAAATTCACATATATTCCAAAAAAATCTCCATCCATTTTTATTCCGTTTGGACTCCGTTTGATATGGATATTCTACGAAACAAAAAACATGCAACAAACAGGAACTGGCACTGGGCACTGGATCAATATGTTAGTCCCAAAAAATAGTATAAAATTTTGCCAAAAGTATATGAAAGTTGTAGAATATTGGCATGGAACAATAAAAAATTATAGATACGGCAGAGATGTATCAGCATCCCCAAGCTTAGTTCCCGCTCGTCCTCGAGTAGGTAAATGGTAAAAAAGATATTTTTTGATGTGGAATGCTACCTAGCATAATCTTGATCATTTAATCTAATCATGGCATGAATATTAAGACACGAGTGATTCAAAGCAATAGTATATCATTTGACATTAGGACAATAATACTTCAAGCATACTAATAAAGCAATCATGTCTCTGCAAAAGAACATGGCCAAAGAAAGTTATCCCTACAAAATCATATGGTCTCGCTATGCTCCATCTTCACCACAAAAAGTATTTAAATCATGCACAACCCTGGTTTTAGCCAAGCAATTGTTTCATACTTTAGTATTCTCAAACCTTTTCAACTTTAATGCAATACATGAGCGTGAGCCATGGACATAGCACTATGGGTGGAATAGAAAGTGGTGATAGATGAAAGGAGGGAGAAAGTCTCACATCAACTAGGCAAATCAATGGACTATGGAGATGTCCATCAATCGATATCAATGTGAGTGAGTCGGGATTGCCATGTAACGGATGCACTAGAGTTGTAAGTGTATGAAAGCTCAAAAAGAAAACTAGTGGGTGTGCATCAGCTTGCTTGCTCATGAAGACCTAGGGCATTTGAGGAAGCCCGTCGTTGGAATATACAAGCCAAGTTCTAGAATGAAAATTCCCACTAGTATATGGAAGTGACAACATAGGAGACTCTCTATCATGAAGATCATGGTGCTACTTTGAAACACAAGTGTGGAAAAAAGATAGTAGCATTGTCCCTTTTTTTTTCTTTTTTCTTTCTTTTTTCTTTTTTTCTTTTTTTGGGCCTTCCCTTTTTTTATTTGGCATTTTTTTTTTGCTTTTTCTTTTTTTGCCTTTCTTTTTTTGGCCTTTCTTTATTTTTTATTTTTTTCTCAAGGGACAATGCTCTAATAATGATGATCATCACACTTCTATTTACTTACAACTCAATACTAGAACAAAAATATGACTCTATATGAATGCCCCTGGCGGTGTACCGGGATGTGCAATGATCTAGCGTAGCAATGACATCAAAAAATGGACAAGCCACGGAAACATCATGCTAGCTATCTTACGATCATGCAAGGCAATATGACGATGATGGTGCGTGTCATAATAAACGGAACGGTGGAGTTACATGGCAACGTATCTCGGAATGGCTATGGAAATGCCAAAATAGGTAGGTATGGTGGCTGTTTTGAGGAAGGTATATAGTACCGGCGAAAGTTGCGCGGTACAAGAGAGGCTAGCAAAGGTGGAAGGGTGAGAGTGCGTATAATCCATGGACTCAACATTATTCATAAAGAACTCACATACTTATTGCAAAAATTTATGAGCCATCGAAACCAAGTACTACACACATGCTCCTAGGGGGGAGATTGGTAGGAGTTAACCATCGCGCGCCCCCGACCTCCACACAAAGGATGACACTCAATAAATAAATCATGCTCCAACTTCGTCACATAATGGTTCACCATACGTGCATGCTAAGGGAATAACAAACCTAAACACAAGTATTTCTACAATCCACAACTACCCACTAGCATGACTCTAATATCACCATCTTTATATCGCAAAACTATTGCAAGGAATCAAACATATCATATTCGGCGATCTACATGTTTATGTAGGATTTTATGACTAACCATGTGAATGACCAATTCCTCTCAACTCTCTAAATAGATATAAGTGAAGCAAGAGATTTTTAATTCTTTCTACAAAAGTTATGCCTAAGCTCTAACAATTATAAGTGAAGCAAAAGAGCATTCTACAAATGGCGGTTTTCTATGTGAAGAGAAACAGGTAATCCAAACTTCAAATGATATAAGTGAAGCACATGAAGCATTCTATAAAGCCATACTCAAAAGATATAAGTGAAGTGCAAAGAGCATTCTATAAATCAACCAAGGACTATCTCATACCAGCATGGTGCATTTATTAAAAGAAAAAGAAAAATAACACGAGGCTCCAAGAGTGTACGCATATCATGTGAATGAAACGAATCCGAAAACATACCGATACTTGTTGAAGAAAGATGGGATGCCTTCTGGGGCATCCCAAAGCTTAGATGCTTGAGTCTCCTTGAATATTTACTTAAGGTGCCTCGGGCATCCCCAAGCTTGAGCTCTTGCCTCTCCTCCTTCTCCTCATGTCGAGACCTCCTCGATCTTCGAACACTTCATCCACACAAAACTTAACCAAACTTTTAGTGGCGGGGTTAGTGCATATGATCAATAAAATCCCATCATGTACTGCTATAACATTATTGTATAATTATAAACAAACATTACCTACTGTATGCTTGTAATGCCCCGGATGTAATACTTCCCCTTTTGGGTATATAATATATCTCCGGCTTCATCTATTTCCATTCCGGGTTCTTTGTCTTTCGGGCTTCGTCGTTTTGTTGTGTGAGTGTGTGGCATTCATTCATATCATGTAGACATGTGCATTGCATTGCATTTGTGTTGTGGGTTGCATCCGGTTCGTCGTGTTTCTTCCCGTAGTCTGTTTCGCGTTCCGGAGCTCCCTCACGTGTCCGTGACGTCCCGTAGGCCTACTTTGTTGTTCGGGCATTTTACGTTACCGGTGTGCCGCGAGGTTGTTGTGTGTGTTGTTGTTTTGTTGTGTGCAACCCGCCTCTCAAATCTCGTCTCGTTTGGACTCCGTTGGCTTTTCCATCCGTTGTTCGTGTGGGTCCGATGTGCCTTCACTTCGTGTCCCGTAAACACCCCTACTGCATTCTTTTATCTCCGTCTAGGCCCTTTAAATCTATCCCCGTGATCGGATCCGTCGGATCGCGATCGGAGGGCTCCTAGCGCCCCTAAATTCTCCCTAACCCTAAATCCCTGCTATATATAGACCCCTAATCCATTTTGGGCATCCCCTTCTTCTTCCTCCCCTCTCCCCCCTTTTTTCCCTTTCTTCTTCAGATCCACTTTTTCCTTCCCGGATCCCGAGGGATCCTTCGAACCAGCGCCAGATCGCCGACCGCGCCAGGCCGGGCGCTCCTCTTCCAGCCAGCCGCCTCCTCGCGGTGGGCCGCCGCCGCACCAGCGCTCGCCGCCGCGCGGCCCACATCTTCCTCAGCCGGCCCGAGCCCAGTTTTCCAGATCTGGATCTGGCTAGGTTGAACCCTAAATCCTCCTAAGTCCCTGTTTTAGTAATCTGGAATGCAATGTTTGACTGTGCATATCTTTTACTGTGATGCTCTGTTTTGCGCGTGTAGCATGTCCGGACGTTCGTGGAGATGTGCTCTACGTTTTACCTGTTGTTGTCATGCATGTTAGATGTCATCTAGGTGCTTGTTTTGCTGTTGCAAGAGTGCATCATGATATAAACTGCTGTTATGTGTTTTTTTCATGCCACCTTTGCCATGTGATATCTTTTAGCTCGTTTGTCCAAACGATGCAAATGACATGTCCACGTGTTCTTCTTGCCACGAACTACGTGTTGCTTGTGATAGGTTGCATGGTAGATTTATTATTGCCTTGTTATCATCGTTGCAAAGTGCCATGTTCATATGAGGTGTTTTCACTTGTTATGAAATGCCATCTTGTTGAGCTCGTTGCAATCGTTGTGTTCATCTCTATGAAGCATGCTTGTGTGTTTCGGGATCACCTTCATGTGCACTTTGAGGAGGTGCTTACCCTTTGCCATGTTTAGTTTCGAGGTGACTTAAACATGCTCTTTTAGTTGCTATGATGATATTGCTGTTTTAGGACTTAGTGATTTTTTCACTAAGTCTGAAATCTGTAACGTTCCGATGCCATGTTCGTGTGATGTTCTAGGACAAAGCATGTTAGTTTTGGAGTGGATTTTGATTGTTCCTTGTAGTATATGTTGTTGTCTTTCCATTCATGTCCTCACATGTCCATTTGAGTGGCTGTAGCATGTTTATCTTTTGCTCTAAAGTTTCAATAAAATTCTGCTGCCAGAATTTTATTGTAAAGTTCAATATGTCCAAGATCATTGCTATTGATCCGTGACTCCGTTGGGGGTGCACTTTCGACTTAGTTGCTGTACTATATGTCTAGTTTGTGTTCATGTCCTTTGCCATGCTTTTTGGGTGCTGTAGCTTATTTATTTTGAGCTCCGAAGATGCTATGTTGCTGTAATTTTCAGCTTTCGCTCAAATCTTGTTTCAGGCATAACTTTTAGCTCGTAACTCCGATTTCAGCGAATCTTATACCAAACTTGGTTGATTTTCTGTGTAGATTAATAATATTAGCTTGTTATCTTGTTTTGAGGTGTTTTGCTTGAGTGATATTTTCCGTGCTCCGTGTGCATCCTTAGTGCATCCATCATGCATTCATGTTTTTCGAGTGCGCATTGCATCTTGTTGATTGGTGCTTGGTGTGATTGTTTTGTTTAGAGCCGGAAGCTGAGACCGGATACGAAGTTGAGCACGAGGTTTCCAACGAGGTTGAGCACGAGGACCCTTCTTACGATCCGAACGACTTCTCTTCAGGCAAGATGACCGAACCCCGATAACATTACTATCTTTGCCTATTGCTAGTAGTCTCGATCTATAGTTTTGCCTCGATGCCCATGTTCTTCTTGTCAGCCTCCTACTTGTAACCAATTGCCATGTTTAACCACCCTACCTATGCAAACCGTTGCTTGGCTAAGTACGCTTCGCTCAGCCCTTCTTATAGCGTTGCTAGTTGCAGGTGAAGTGAAGATGCTTGCTCCATGTTGAAGTTTGGTTGGGTTATATCACACTATATAAATGCTTTAAATGAAATCATCTATATATTGGCGAGGGTGGAAGGCTAAGCCTTTTGCTTGGTGTTTTGTTCCACTCATGCCGTTAGGATCTGGATAAGCCGGTATTATGTTCCTTGATTATGCGTTCCTAACACGGTTGGGGTGTATGGGACCCCCTCGATAAACCGCTAAGTGCTAAGTCTTTTCCAGCAAGTCCCAAAATTGGTACTATTTGCCTAATAACAAACTAAACTTGCATAGGGAGTAATTAACCCTCTTTCTTAATCAACAACCCCGGGCCAGTGCTCCACATGAGTGTTGGTCCGAAACGGGGAGCCTGCGGGGCCACCTCGAGGAAACTCAAGGTCTGGTAAAAACCCGTAGCTTCGCCCATCCGGTCGTGTCCTGAGACTTAGATACGCGCGGCTACTATCAGGGTGTCGACACGCCGGGAGGATTTGCTGGATTAGCCTTACCTTAGCTCGGTATATCTTGAGCACGGGATTCCGAGGATACTCGGGTCTTCCCACTTTGGAGTTGCGACTCCGCGGATCGTTGGCTTGTAATGGGTCAAGTTGGAACACCCCTGCAGGGTTTGAACTTTCGAAAGCCGTGCCCGCGGTAATGTGGCTGATGGGAGCTTGTTAATTCCGGTTGTAGATAACTTGACACAATGTTACTAATACACTACCAGCGTGTGTTCCGTGATTGTCAATTTCCGAATAGGGATTCGGGAGTTGAACACGGAGGGGTTATGTTTGTGAGCTTGTAGCTAGGATCACTTCGTGATCACTTCTCGCCGAGGCCTTCTTTTCTCACTCTCACTTACGTAAGCTAGATGCTAGTTCCTGCTGCAGACACTTATTCTTTTCTTCAGCCTTTTCCTCACCCAAATGCTTTGATAGTCTTGTTACCCGGAGACGGGATTGCTGAGTCCTCTGTGGCTCACAGTTACTTCACACACCAGATGCAGGTCCAGCTGTGAGCTATCCAGGTGATGGCACCGAGCTGGATTGGGAGTACGACGAGGAGCGTAGTCGGTACTACGTGCGCTACCCGGACGATCAGTAGTGGAGTCTCTTACTAGGATTCGATCCGCCTGTGGTTTATTTATCTGAGTTTGGTACTTTGACTTTTGGCTTTTGCCCTTAGAGGGTTGTAGTGTTCTTAATGTATGATGTTTGAGACTTGTACTGTAATTCTGTGATGTGGCGAATGTAAGCCAACTATTTTCAGTTTACTATCCCCTCTTTTACATGAGTTGTGCAAAGATTACCAAACTTGAGATCATTCTAGGATGGATTTATGCCTTTAAGTCGTGCCTCGACACGTAGGAGGTATAACTCCATCCTGGGCATTACAAGTTGGTATTCAGAGCCTTCTCCGACCTAGGAGCCCCCACTGTTTGATCGAACCGTTGACGGTCGAGTCTAGGCACACACTGAAAACTTTTTGAGTCCTATATTATATCGGAGAGTAGGATTTCTTTGCTTCTCATCCCCTTTCTCTCTGGTGAGGACTCCCGACGTCTACTCTTGTCTCTCCTATCTTCAAAATTTGCACAAATTTTTTTTTAGGAATCCCGCGAGTATTCTGGGATTGTTTCGATGTTCTTGTGACAAGGATATTGTTCCTGATGCCTCCTGTTACCGAGGAGTTGAGCTTCGGGGTATCATTGTAACAAGCATATCGCGGCAGTACTAAATACTTAAGACGGCCGACATCGAAAATCTCCCCTATACGGCCAGTGGCAAGATAACCCCGACATCACCCAGTACTGGGGAGGTAGTTCGGGAGTATTGCCATAGCTTGTTATAGTGGATGCTTTTCGAAGGTCCGAGGTACACAGTTTCCGAGAAAGACTGGTTATGTGTTGAAGGATGGATACACCTGGATGTAGGTTAGAGTTGATTGCGCGGTGCTTCCCGTGTATCCCCAACACCTGATTGCATAACTGGAATCTTTCGGAAAACTATAGGTGGGTTTTATCCAGTAGATCATAGGCATTCTTCCAACGAATGCAGGTTAGTGAGTTCGGGGTTCGACATTGAGTGAAGGGGTTATATGACCGATGTTACTATCAGGAGTTGCATCTTAAAGGGTCCTTGGCTATGCTGATCCGGGGATTGCAAAACCTTTTCGTAACGTGTTCATATGCTTTCAGCACAAAGATGTTAGAACGAAACTCCTCTCTTGTGTTTGTTCCTTCCCGTACCTTGTTGTTTACTTATTTTATCCTTTTGATCCCTATGTGGCTTCTCGTGAAGACTGATGTTATCAATTAACTGAGAAATTCATTCGTTCCTCTTGTTCGGATGATTTCATTCGTTCTTATTGTTCGAATGATTATTGTGAAGACTTGTTGCAATTCATTCCATTGATTCAGCTTATTCCTTTTGTCAATCAATTGCTGATTCGTGGTCATCTCTTACAGGATGGCTCCGAAAAAGGTTCCAAACGCTAACCCAGAGGTGGAAGAGGTCCCAGAGCATCCTCCTTCCCCTCCTCCTCCGCCTGAGGCTTGGAGAGCAATTATGGAGACTACAGCTCAGAACACTCAGTTGATGATGCAGATGATGCAAGCTAATCAAGCTAATCAGGGTGTTCCAGTGAATCAAGGCAACTTCTTCCAGCAGCACCATGCTACCCTCAAGCAGTTCTTGGCCAACAATCCTAAAGCTTTCAGTTACTGTGTCGACCCTCTTGATGCTGAAGATTGGCTAACCGATATCAAGAAGCATTTTGAGTGCAGTAACGTGAAAGAAGATGACTATGTGAAGTTTGCAGCCTTCCAACTGAAAGATCAAGCAGCTGACTGGTGGCAGCAGTACAAAGACTCAAGGCTGGGTCAAGTGATCTCTTGGGAGAATTTCTGCAAGGATTTCCGTTCGCACCACATTCCTACAAGTGTTATCGAGGGTATGCGTGAGCAATTCCGCAACCTCAAGCAGGGCTCCATGTCAGTCTATCAGTATAATGTCAAGTTCCAAAATCTCGCTCGCTATGCAAAGCAAGACATTCCTGATGCAAAGAGTAAAATCTATCAGTTCCGTGGAGGTCTCAAAGATGAACTTCAGCTTGCTCTCACTTTGTTCGAGCCAGATGAATTCGATAAGTTCTATAACATGGCTTTGAAATAAGAAGCAGCTCAGCTTAAGATGGAGGCTTCTAAGAAGAGAATTCGAGATGCTGTTCACTCTTCCTCATCGTCTCAGTTGGCTGCGAAACAACAGAAATTCTGGCTTCCTCCTCCTCCAGTGATTCGAGCTCCATACAACAACTCCAACAACTTCAACAACTCCAACAACAAGAACTCTAGTGGTCGTGGTTTCTCCCACCCACCCAACCCGAGCAACCAGTCGAAGAAGCAGTTTCAGTCTCAAGGCTCCAAGTCAAGTGGCTCTCATTTCCGTCCTCTCTCAGAAGTGACTTGCAACAAATGCACTCAGAAAGGTCACTATGCCAACAGATGTCCGAATCCGAAGCGTCTTCCTCCTCCTCCACCTGTGAGTTCAGCTATTGTCAGGCATGATCCAAAGGCAACAAGGGTCAATCTGATGAATGCAGCACAAGCGGAGGCTTCTTCTGATGTCATATTGGGTAACCTTCCAGTTAACTCTTTTCCAGCTAAAGTGTTATTTGATTCGGGTGCTTCATGCTCTTTCATGTCTCAACCATTTGCATCCAAGCACAATATTGCCACTTCAAATTTGCCTCAGAGGTTGGAAGTTATTTCTCCAGGGAGACGTATGTCTTCTACTCTCTATGCTCCGGATGTTTCTATTCGCATGGGAGATTATCGATTTTTGGCTTCTCTGGTGATTCTCGGCAATTCTGACATCGACCTCATCCTCGGAATGGATTGGCTTTCTCAGCACGATGCTCACATTGATTGTGCACATAAGGAAGTCAAGATGACTCATTCTGATGAAGATGTGATTATCTTCGCCTCCAGGGATAATACTATTCGGCTTTTCTCTCTCAATGATAAGGGTGAAATTAATGCCATAGAGCAAATTCCTGTGGTGAAAGAATATCAAGACGTCTTTCCAGAAGAACTTCCAGGCATGCCTCCACACCATCAGGTGGAGTTTGTCATTGAACTCGAGCCGGGCACTGAGCCTGCTTGCCGACGTCCATACAAGCTCTCTCCGGATGAATTGAAGGAATTGAAGAAGCAACTTGATAAGCAGGAGAGTATGGGTCTCATCAGACCGAGTACATCTCCGTGGGGCTGTGGCGTCTTATTTGTCAAGAAGAAAGATGGCACGGAGCGTCTCTGTGTTGACTACCGGCCATTGAACAAGAAGACGATTAAGAACAAGTATCCGCTCCCCAACATCAACGAACTCTTTGAGCAGCTCAAAGGAGCTAAAGTGTTCTCTAAGCTTGACCTCCGAATGGGCTATCATCAAATTCGCATTCGCGAGGAAGACATTCCCAAGACGGCCTTCAGAACGAGCTACGGTTCATACGAGTATACCGTCATGTCCTTCGGTCTCGCCAATGCTCCTCCTACCTTTTCAAGGATGATGCATTACATCTTCAACCCCTATACTGGAGAGTTCGTGCTTGTGTATCTGGAGGATATTCTGGTGTTTTCCAAGAATGAAGAAGATCACGAAAAGCACTTGCGTCTGGTTCTTGATCGACTCCGAGAGCATAAATTCTATGCCAAGTTCTCCAAGTGCGAGTTCTGGCTCGATAAGGTTTTGTACCTGGGCCACATCATCTCAGCTGACGGTATTGCGGTTAATCCCGAGAAAGTTGAAGCAATTGTCAACTGGGAAGCTCCTCAGAACGTCAAGCAGCTCCGCAGTTTTCTGGGTCTTGCCAGCTATTGCAGAAGGTTTGTGGAGAACTTCTCCAAGATTGCCAAGCCTCTTTCCAACCTGCTTCAGAAGAATGTCAAATACTTTTGGTCTCCCGAGTGTGAAGTGGCATTCAAAACCCTTAAAGAGAAGCTTGTCTCTGCTCCAGTTCTGACTCCTCCGGATGAAACCAAGCCCTATGAAGTATTCTGTGATGCTTCTCTTCAAGGTCTTGGTGGTGTGCTTATGCAAGATAAGAGAATTGTGGCATATACTTCTCGGCAGCTCAAGCCAAGTGAGAAGAACTATCCCACACATGATCTCGAGCTAGCAGCTGTGGTACATGCTCTGATTACGTGGATACATCTGTTGTTGGGCAGAAAGGTCGACATCTTCACTGATCACAAGAGCTTGAAGTACATCTTCACACAGCCGCATCTGAACCTCCGCCAGACTCGTTGGGTCGAGATGATCCAAGAGTAAAACCCCAGCATTGAATACACTCCAGGCAAGGCGAATGTGATTGCAGATGCTTTGAGCAGAAAGGCATATTGCAACAGCCTTCTTATCAAGCCGTACCAGCCTGAGCTTTGTGAAGCATTCAGGAAACTCAACCTTCAAGTTGTTCCGCAGGGTTTTCTTGCAAATCTCCAAATTGCGCCTACCTTGGAAGATCAAGTCCGTGAGGCCCAGCTCAGTGATACCATGGTGAAGAAGGTGAAACATGGGATTGCAAAGGGCACTCCAAAATACAAGTGCTTCCGTGTTGATGAGAGAGATACCTTGTTCTTCGAGGACAGACTCGTTGTTCCCAAAGGTGATCTCAGGAAGCTCATAATGGAAGAAGCTCATGATTCTCTCCTTTCCATTCATCCTGGCAGTTCAAATATGTACCAAGACCTCAAGCAGTCTTACTGGTGGACACGCATGAAAAGGGAGATTGCCCAATTCGTGAATGAATGTGATGTATGCAGAAGAGTGAAAGCAGAACATCAACGTCCAGTCGGTCTTCTCCAACCTCTTCCTATTCCCGAGTGGAAGTTCGACCACATTGAAATGGACTTCGTCACTGGCTTTCCTAAATCCAAGCGAGGAAATGATGCTATCTTTGTGGTGATTGACAAGCTTACCAAAGTCGCTCACTTTCTTCCAGTCAAAGAATCAATCAATGCAGCTCAACTTGGAGAGCTGTACACTTCCAGAATCGTGTCCCTACATGGCATTCCTCAAGTGATATCCTCAGACCGTGGCAGCTTGTTCACATCAAGGTTCTGGGACTCCTTTCAGTCCGCCATGGGCACGAAGATCAGGTTCAGCACTGCCTTTCATCCTCAGACTAGTGGTCAAGTCGAGCGTGTGAATCAGATTCTAGAAGACATGCTCAGAGCCTGTGTCATCTCCTTCGGCATGAAATGGGAAGACTGCCTTCCATTTGCCGAGTTCTCTTACAACAACAGCTTTCAAGCAAGTGCAGGCAAAGCACCTTTTGAAATTCTCTATGGCAGAAAGTGCCGTACCCCTCTCAACTGGTCTGAAACAGGCGAACGCCAACTCCTTGGCAATGACTTGATCTCAGAAGCCGAAGAAATGTGCAAAGTCATACGTGAGAATCTCAAGGCCGCTCAGTCGCGTCAGAAGAGCTACTATGACGGCAAGCATCGTGATTTGGCTTTCGACATCGGTGATCATGTCTATCTCCGAGTTTCTCCGATGAAAGGAACCCAAAGATTCGGTATCAAAGGAAAACTTGCTCCTAGATACGTCGGGCCTTTCAAGATTCTTGGCAAAAGAGGCGATCTAGCCTATCAGCTCGAGCTCCCTTCCAACTTTGCAAATGTTCATGATGTCTTCCATGTGTCTCAACTTCGAAAATGCTTCAAGGCACCTGAGCGCATGATTCCGTTTGAGGAGATTGATCTCCAACAAGACCTTTCCTACCGAGAGCATCCAGTTGCAATTCTCGAAGAAACCGAACGCAAGACTCGCAACAAGTCCATCAAGTTTCTGAAAGTCAAGTGGTCACATCACACCGACCGAGAAGCTACCTGGGAACGAGAAGATCATCTTCGTTCCGAGTACCCTTCCTTTTTCCAGTCCTAGATCTCGGGACGAGATCTTTTTGTAGTAGAGGAGAGTTTGTAATGCCCCGGATGTAATTCTTTCCCTTTTGGGTATATAATATATCTCCGGCTTCATCTATTTCCATTCCGGGTTCTTTGTCTTTCGAGCTTCGTCGTTTTGTTGTGTGAGTGTGTGGCATTCATTCATATCATGTAGACATGTGCATTGCATTGCATTTGTGTTGTGGGTTGCATCCGGTTCGTCGTGTTTCTTCCCGTTGTCCGTTTCGCGTTCCGGAGCTCCCTCACGTGTCCGTGACGTCCCGTAGGCCTAATTTGTTGTTCGGGCGTTTTACGTTACCGGTGTGCCGCGAGGTTGTTGTGTGTGTTGTTGTTTTGTTGTGTGCAACCCGCCTCTCAAATCTCGTCTCGTTTGGACTCCGTTGGCTTTTCCATCCGTTGTTCGTGTGGGTCCGATGTGCCTTCACTTCGTGTCCCGTAAACACCCCTACTGCATTCTTTTATCTCCGTCTAGGCCCTTTAAATCTATCCCCGCGATCGGATCCGTCGGATCGCGATCGGAGGGCTCCTAGCGCCCCTAAACTCTCCCTAACCCTAAATCCCTGCTATATATAGACCCCTAATCCATTTTGGGCATCCCCTTCTTCTTCCTCCCCTCTCCCCCTTTTTTTTCCCTTTCTTCTTCATATCCACTTTTTCCTTCCCGGATCCCGAGGGATCCTTCGAACCAGCGCCAGATCGCCGACCGCGCCAGGCCGGGCGCTCCTCTTCCAGCCAGCCGCCTCCTCGCGGTGGGCCGCCGCCGCACCAGCGCTCGCCGCCGCGCGGCCCACTTCTTCCTCAGCCGGCCCGAGCCCAGTTTTCCAAATCTGGATCTGGCTAGGTTGAACCCTAAATCCTCCTAAGTCCCTGTTTTAGTAATCTGGAATGCAATGTTTGACTGTGCATATCTTTTACTGTGATGCTCCGTTTTGCGCGTGTAGCATGTCCAGACGTTCGTGGAGATGTGCTCTACGTTTTACCTGCTGTTGTCATGCATGTTAGATGTCATCTAGGTGCTTGTTTTGCTGTTGCAAGAGTGCATCATGATATAAACTGCTGTTATGTGTTTTTTTCATGCCACCTTTGCCATGTGATATCTTTTAGCTCGTTTGTCCAAACGATGCAAATGACATGTCCATGTGTTCGTCTTGCCACGAACTACGTGTTGCTTGTGATAGGTTGCATGGTAGATTTATTATTGCCTTGTTATCATCGTTGCAAAGTGCCATGTTCATATAAGGTGTTTTCACTTGTTATGAAATGCCATCTTGTTGAGCTCGTTGCAATCGTTGTGTTCACCTCTATGAAGCATGCTTGTGTGTTTCGGGATCACCTTCATGTGCACTTTGAGGAGGTGCTTACCCTTTGCCATGTTTAGTTTCGAGGTGACTTAAACATGATCTTTTAGTTGCTATGATGATATTGCTGTTTTAGGACTTAGTGATTTTTTCACTGTCTGAAATCTGTAACGTTCCGATGCCATGTTCGTGTGATGTTCTAGGACAAAGCATGTTAGTTTTGGAGTGGATTTTGATTGTTCCTTGTAGTATATGTTGTTGTCTTTCCATTCATGTCCTCACATGTCCATTTGAGTGGCTGTAGCATGTTTATCTTTTGCTCTAAAGTTTCAATAAAATTCTGCTGCCAGAATTTTATTGTAAAGTTCAATATGTCCAAGATCATTGCTATTGATCCGTGACTCCGTTGGGGGTGCACTTTGGACTTAGTTGCTGTAATATATGTCTAGTTTGTGTTCATGTCCTTTGCCATGCTTTTTGGGTGCTGTAGCTTATTTATTTTGAGCTCCGAAGATGCTATGTTGCTGTAATTTTCAGCTTTCGCTCAAATCTTGTTTCGGGCATAACTTTTAGCCCGTAACTCCGATTTCAGCGAATCTTATACCAAACTTGGTTGATTTTCTGTGTAGATTAATAATATCAGCTTGTTATCTTGTTTTGAGGTGTTTTGCTTGAGTGATATTTTCCGTGCTCCGTGTGCATCCTTAGTGCATCCATCATGCATTCATGTTTTTCGAGTGCGCATTGCATCTTGTTGATTGGTTCTTGGTGTGATTGTTTTGTTTAGAGCCGGAAGCTGAGACCGGGTACGAAGTTGAGCACGAGGTTTACAACGAGGTTGAGCACGAGGACCCTTCTTACGATCCGAACGACTTCTCTTCAGGCAAGATGACCGAACCCCGATAACATTACTATCTTTGCATATTGCTAGTAGTCTCGATCTATAGTTTTGCCTTGATGCCCATGTTCTTCTTGTCAGCCTCCTACTTGTAACCAATTGCCATGTTTAACCACCCTACCTATGCAAACCGTTGCTTGGCTAAGTACGCTTCGCTCAGCCCTTCTTATAGCGTTGCTAGTTGCAGGTGAAGTGAAGATGCTTGCTCCATGTTGAAGTTTGGTTGGGTTATATCACACTATATAAATGCTTTAAATGAAATCATCTATATATTGGCGAGGGTGGAAGGCTAAGCCTTTTGCTTGGTGTTTTGTTCCACTCATGCCGTTAGGATCTGTATAAGCCGGTATTATGTTCCTTGATTATGCGTTCCTAACACGGTTGGGGTGTATGGGACCCCCTCGATAAACCGCTAAGTGCTAAGTCTTTTCCAGCAAGTCCCAACATTGGTACTATTTGCCTAATAACAAACTAAACTTGCATAGGGAGTAATTAACCCTCTTTCTTAATCAACAACCCTGGGCCAGTGCTCCACATGAGTGTTGGTCCGAAACGGGGAGCCTGCGGGGCCACCTCGAGGAAACTCAAGGTCTGGTAAAAACCCGTAGCTTCGCCCATCCGGTCGTGTCCTGAGACTTAGATACGCACGGCTACTATCAGGGTGTCGACACGCCGGGAGGATTTGCTGGATTAGCCTTACCTTAGCTCGGTATATCTTGAGCACGGGATTCCGAGGATACTCGGGTCTTCCCACTTTGGAGTTGCGACTCCGCGGATCGTGGGCTTGTAATGGGTCAAGTTGGAACACCCCTGCAGGGTTTGAACTTTCGAAAGCCGTGCCCGCGGTTATGTGGCAGATGGGAGCTTGTTAATTCCGGTTGTAGATAACTTGACACAATGTTACTAATACACTACCAGCGTGTGTTCCGTGACTGTCAATTTCCGAATAGGGATTCGTGAGTTGAACACGGAGGGGTTATGTTTGTGAGCTTGTAGCTAGGATCACTTCGTGATCACTTCTCGCCGAGGCCTTCTCTTCTCGCTCTCACTTACGTAAGCTAGATGCTAGTTGCTGCTGCAGACACTTATTCTTTTCTTCAGCCTTTTCCTCACCCAAAGGCTTTGATAGTCTTGTTACCCGGAGACGGGATTGCTGAGTCCTCTGTGGCTCACAGTTACTTCACACACCAGATGCAGGTCCAGCTGTGAGCTATCCAGGTGATGGCACCGAGCTGGATTGGGAGTACGACGAGGAGCGTAGTCGGTACTACGTGCGCTACCCGGACGATCAGTAGTGGAGTCTCTTACTAGGATTCGATCCGCCTGTGGTTTATTTATCTGAGTTTGGTACTTTGACTTTTGGCTTTTGCCCTTAGAGGGTTGTAGTGTTCTTAATGTATGATGTTTGAGACTTGTACTGTAATTCTGTGACGTGGCGAGTGTAAGCCAACTATTTTCAGTTTACTATCCCCTCTTTTACATGAGTTGTGCAAAGATTACCAAACTTGAGATCATTCTAGGATGGATTTATGCCTTTAAGTCGTGCCTCGACACGTAGGAGGTATAACTCCATCCTGGGCATTACAATGCTATCACAATTTTATGTCAAGGAGGCATCAACTAGAATTCAAAAATATGCAAATAATGAAGCTATAACAACAATATGTGAAAACAGGACATGCTGTAGTAATTTGAAAATTAACCATACTTCTGTAACCTTAAAAATTATGGCAAAACTAAGAAAAAAATCAACAATTTGTATAGAAAGTCTTTGCAAAAAGTTTCATATCCTTTCGATGTTCCGGTAAAAAAATTGTAAAATCGCGCACTACAGCCAAAGTTTCTGTTTTTGCACCACACAAACCAACAAGCAGTTTAATCATCCTAAAGGAAACTCTTGGCACATTATTTTTATAATACAATGGAATTGTACAAGGGGATAATTATTTTTATTGAAAAGTTTATGTAATCAAGGTTCACAAAGTTTCCATGGGCATGAACAAAGTTCAAGGCTAGCTCCCACTTTAACAATTCTAGTCTTTCTCACTTTCGCTTTTCTTTTTGAAAAAGTTTTAGGTTACCCTCTTTATTTTTTTATTTTTAAACTTTATAAAAGCACACAACAGAAATAAATGACTCTCTAAAACTTCCGGGTTGTCTCCCTGGCAGCGCTTTCTTTAAATCCATTAAGCTAGGCACATAGTGCTCAAGTAACGGATCCACCCGGACCCCAAGGTATATCAAAGCCAATTTTAATTAGCAATGATTTGGTATTTAGTAGTGAGCACAAAGTGATATGTGTCATGCAAAAACGAAGTCTAACTCTCTTCCTATGCATAGGCATGTCATACAAGAACAATTCATGCACATCAATTAAAGTCGAGTGCATAGTATAAACAGTTTCTTGCAATTTTATCATGTAGGAAACATAGAGAGGCGGAGATGTAGTTCCTCTCTCATAATAATTCCAAGTAGGAACAGCAAGCACATGCATATTATACTCATCAAAATCGTCATGTGTAACGGAAAAAGGCAACCCATCAATATAATCCTTAATAAGTGCAAACTTCTCCGATATAGTGTAGTTTGGAGAATTCAAAAAGATAATAGGACTATCATGTGTGGGTGCAAAAGCAACTATCTCATGTTTGACATAAGGAACTATAGCAAGTTCATCTCCATAAGCATAATTCATATTGGCATCTTGGCCACAAGCATAGCAAGCATTATCAAAAAGGGATATTTCAAAAGAATTAACGGGATCATAGCAATCATCATAGCATTCATCCTGGCCACAAGCATAGTAAGCACGAAGGGAAATTAAACAATGTATGAGTTGAAGAGTTACTCTCATTAGAAGGTGGGCACGGGTAGCTAATCCGCTCTTCCTTCTTTTGTTCTTCGGTCTCCTCCTCATCTTTTTCATCCAATGAGCTCACAATGTCATTAATTTCTTCTTCCATAGACTCCTACAAAATATTAGTCTCTTCTTGGACAGCGGAGGAGTACTCAATATATGGTTTAACATAGGCATTAGAAGCATAATTATCATAGCAATATTTAAATATGGCAAAATTTTCAGATTTGTAAAAAGTAGCGTCATACTTCTCAACCAAAGAAGCAATTTCATAAGAACCCTTAAAAGCAACAAATTCTTCAATTTGTTGAACATCATAGTAACTATAAACACCCTTAGGATATGAACATACAATTCCATTATCACTAAACTCACATTGGTAGGGAAGGTGTTTCTTAGGGTCTTCAGAACAACAAGTAAAATCATAAATTTCACATAAATTCCAAGCATAGCATTGCAAATGATGAATTTGATCCAGTAAAAGTTTCCCTTTTTCAGATATGCGGTGTCGCACATAACAAGCATGCTCATCTAAAGATTTTCCCTCTACTAAGCTAGTTGGGGTTTAAGCCCGAGCACATAGGGATCGAAGATGATCCAAGTAATAAGCTTCAGTAGTGTGATAGATTTTGCGTGGTTCTTCAACCATTGATTCAGTAGGTACCACTTTGTTTTTGGTATTTTGCGTTTCCTACCCATAACTAAAGATAGGAAACAACTTAGAACATCAAATAAAATAGCAATCAAGCACACACGAGAATATTCACCCCACGCTATTGCTCCCCGACAACGGTGCCAGAAAAAGGTCTTGATAACCCACAAGTGTAGGGGTTCAGTTGTAGCCTCTTTCGATAAGTAAGAGTGTCGAACCCAACGAGGAGCTAAAGGCGGAACAAATATTCCCTCAAGTTCTATCGACCACCGATACAACTCTACGCACGCTTGACGTTTACTTTACCTAGAACAAGTATGAAACTAGAAGTACTTTGTAGTTTTTGTGGGATAGGTTAGCAAGAAGATAAAGAGAATGCAAATATAAACTAGGGGCTGTTAAGAAAAAGAAGCAATAAAGTTAGTGATAGAGAGTGTGGAAAAGTGGTGGTAGGAGTTGCGAAATTGCCCCTAAGCAATTGACTACGTTACTAGACCGATATCAAGTTTTATGTGGGAGAGGCCACTGCTAGCATGTCATCCCTTACTTGGAATTCTATGCACTTATGATTGGAACTATTAGCAAGCATCCGCAACTACTAACATTCATTAAGGTAAAACCCAACCATAGCATTAAGATATATTGGTCCTTCTTCAATCCCGTATGCATCAATTTCTACGCTAGGTTAAAGCTTTTGTCACTCTTTCCCTCCAATACGTAGTCCTATCAACATACAACTAACCCTATGGTGTGATCCACGCGCGCGCTCATATGATGGGTACCAAAGGACAGCAACATAACCACAAGCAGTTTAAACCAATCATAGCAATTCACCAATCGCCGATAGGACAATGATAATCTACTCAGACATCATAGGATGGCAACACATCATTGGATAATAATATGAAGCATAAAGCACCATGTTCAAGTAGAGGGTACAGCGGGTTGCGGGAGAGTAGACCGTTGTAGATAGATGGGGGAAGGTGATGGAGATGTTGGTGAAGATGATGGAGGTGTTGGTGTAGATCGCCGTCACACGATGATGGCCTCGGTGGCACTCCGGTGCCACCGGAAGCGAGGGGGAGAGAGCCCCCTCCTTCTTATTCTTCCTTGACCTTCTCCCTAGGTGGGAGAAGGGTTTCCCCTCTGGTCCATGGCCTCCATGGCGGCGGAGGGGCGAGAGCCCCTCCGAGATTTGATTTGTCTCTTTGTCTCTCTCTGTTTCTGCGTTCCCAGATTCTGACCCTTCACCGTTTCTTATATTCCCTGAGGCCCGTTACTCCGATTGGGCTGATTTTTTGACACGATTTTTATCCGAATATTAGCTTTCTTGCGGCGAAAGAAGGGCATCAACCGCCTTACTGTGTGGCCACGAGGGTCCAGGGTGCGCCTGCCCCTGGTGGGCATGTCCCCTACCTCGGGGCCCACTCGGGCATCGTCTCATGTTGGTTCCGCTTCCCAAAATTCACATATATTCCAAAAAAAATCTCCGTCCGTTTGGACTCCGTTTGATATGGATATGATGCAAAACAAAAAACATGCAAGAAACAGGAACTGGCACTTGGCACTGGATCAATATGCTAGTCCCAAAAAATAGTATAAAAAGTTGCCAAAAGTATATGAAAGTTGTAGAATACTGGCATGGAACAATCAAAAATTATAGATACAACGGAGACGTATCAGTATGCGGGAGGTTTGAGGGTCACCGTTGTAGATTTGTTTCGAACTTAGTGTGATTTTCTTCTTCTTTGACAAGTGTGTTTTTATTAACTCAAATTCTAGCATGGATAGGATACAAATCATCGATGAACGTCACATGATCTTTGTATAGATAGAGTGCACACAACCAACAACAACATAGCCAACAAAAAGAAGAAAAAATCATTTTCACGTAGGCAAAGTGACCATAATAAGAGAGACACTCCCACCAATATTATCGTGCTAAACCTATTTGGTATTCCGTCCAACCAATGACCATATATATTGGCTACCCACGTGGATGGATAAAAATTTAACGCTATTAGGATGACTTGCGAAGGGTTTCTGATACCAAAAGACGTTTGGCATGCTATCTCCGCTAGCTTCTTTCCGTTTTCTCCATCTCCTGTTTGGCTTTGGTGATGAATGCATCTGATTCTTTTGCCTCGATAATAAGTTGGCTACATTTGGGGGCGGGGGGTGTTGCACCCTTTATTTCTGCCTTAAGTAGAGCCGTGACGATATGGACACTTGTCGACTCCAACGGGCTTGCGTGTAATCCAGCATCATCCAGGACTGCCACGTAGGACTAATCTCAAAACCTGATCTTGGGGTTGACGTACAACCCTCCTCGCACGAACTGCATCCTCACAAGAAGTAGTTGCGACAAAAAACCTGGCAAGATAAACTAACTTTTACATGATAAATTACACATATACTATTGTGCATCCTACAAAACTGTGGGCACATGCATTTATTTGTACAACCTATGAGTTCTAGAAGTCAAGCAAGCATGCACCAATATTTTAATGTACAGACCAAATATCATCCTCCCCAATGACCCTCCACCCACCACCGATACCACACTAGACATACCAGACCAACGCATGCAACATATGCCGACCCTACACACTCTGAATAGCCCCCTCCCAAGAGATTACCACCCCATGACATGCTGGGCATACACACCCTGAGTAGATGCCTCGACAAAAATCCTTTCACCTCTGACCCAACACACATAGGAAATATACCCTAGAGGCGATGCTACTTGTTACTCTTTATTTCCATATTCATAATTATATTTGTATTCCATGCTATAGCTGCAATCGTCCTTGAGTCTGTATATCCATAAAGTCTCATAGGGAAACCTATATGCATGTGTGGAATAATAAACGGTAAAATGTAGTCGTAGTCATGCCTCTAAGACTTGCTCAAGTGTTGCTTGATGATTACGTTTTCCTGATCATGGGCATGTCCATGCTAGTAACTTTGAGGACATAGTGTTAGAAGCACACTTGTGTTGAATCGACCCAAATTGATGTTATGCGACGAGACACAACCGTCACAAGTTAATGGTAAATACCACAGAGAAAGTTAACTTATGCATATTTCCTTAGACCATGAGAGTACCGAGTTCATTCGTACTTTCTTCATGAACTTCAGGGGCCTGTTAAACATCATCCGTAATAGGGTGGCTATTACGACGAGTCGGGTTCATGGAAAATTATGACAAGGTTTCATCCTTCAAAGCCAGCTCATGCACAACGACTACTTAACTAGAAGGTTCCAAGTCAGCGTAGAGGCTGGTGGCAACCTAAGGTTTTACACCATGGCTGGTCCCTCCCTTTTCCTCTATGATCCTCCATATTGGGATTCTAAGATCGGTGGAAATGGTTCAAGCCTCATGTTCAACACAACTGGCACCTTGTACTACACTACAGGTTCTGGCGGACAAATAAATATTACATCAGAAACACTTGACTCACTGGCGGACTTCTACCAGCGCGCCACAATAGATAGCTCAAGATTGGGATTTTCTCCTATGTTTATGGAGAGATATTCTTAGGGACCTCTCAATTTTATGGTATACATCATCATCTCACCAGAGAGAACACAATTTGATCACATGGATGCCGGAACACGGGAACGAGAAAAGAGAACAAAACTGGTAACGAGGTAACTAGCATAGTGAAAAAGTTGTTGTTTCACAGGGATGCCATTAAATCTCACCTTTGGTATTTGTAACACATCGCGAAGCAACAGGAACAACATTCGGTAACTACGGGTTCACTCGAATTTTTATTCATGTAGGTATACGGGTCAATATGGATTTCCACGGTTCCGCTATTGATCATTGATCGGAAAGTGTTCCGGTCATGTCTATACTTCACCGAACCTAGAGGGTAACACACTTAAGGGTCATCTATATGTAAGAGTATACTAGACCGAGAGTCTGAGAGAAAGTTAGCTTCAGAGACGACGAAAAAGTTTCGGAGAGAAAATCGTAAGTTTTTCGGAGAAACTAAAAATTGTTTCTAGGTAAAACCATCATACTGGAAATGTTTTAGAGCACGTCCAAAATTATTTTAGAGAATGCTGGAAATGTTCTGGACCTTCTGGAAATTTTCCGGAGGGAACGGTTGCGGAAAACATCTTGTCCTAATGTTGGGGGGTAAGATCATACATTTCGCGGGACTGCTTTTTGGGAAGTCCCCCCTTTGATGGCTTTTTGTTGGGTAGTAAATCCCCCCTTTGGGGCATTATCCCAATGATAATGGAGCATGTTTTAGGGGAGGTGGGGCCCCCATGAGGGAGCCTCAAGCTCGGCCGGCTAAGGGATGGAAAGGCCCCCATGGGGCTTTGTTTTCCCATTTGGTGGGTTGCTTTTGGGCTCCCTCCACCCTTAGCCTACACTATAAAAGGAAAAGGAGAGGAGCTCTCAAACTAACTCAAATCTCTCCAAGTTTCTCACCACAAGTCATGAGATGATCCGCCATTCCTTACCCCCTCCACGAAATAGTTTGGTAGTGACGAAAGGTTGTATGGTTTCCAGTGCGAATTAGTTCTGGACAATGAAGCCCTATTAGATAGGTGACACTGTATGTGTGCAACCCAGTAGAGAGGTTGTATTTTTGATCTTTTATTCGAGGTTCCGTCCGAGGGAAAAAAATCCTCGCGGTTGGGAGGTTGTAAATTCCTAGCGATGTGGATCTGCATCATCGATCTTCACCAACTCTACTTCTGCTACGCTACAAGGTGGTAATGATCAGATCAAACCTTGTATGCACATTCATAGTGGTCATGGGTTAATGTGTAGGACATATTTTTGTTTCTGGTGCATTACCCTATGGTGGTATCAGAGCCGTGCTACGTGTAGATACAGATTACGATCTAGAATACATGAGGTGTATGGGGATTGTGCAATATAATATTGTAGTATATAAGATCTATTGCTGAAAATTATTTGTGCGGGTAGTAGATGAAATCTATTACCTGATGTTCTTTTTTGCTTCCCTTGAATTTGCGTATTTCTCAACTTGGACATGGTGGAATTTTGGTACAAAGTTCTGGCTATTCGCGATCCTACGATGATGCTCGTGAGTATGCGTGTTGACATATCAATGATATGCTTCCGTTCTTTCGGTTCTGTCAAAGTTACAAAAGATGGATGTTTCGTAGACTAAAGGGCAATGCATATACGATCTGCATGGGGTTCTTGTGTATGACAAAGTTCAGTATGGGGCTGAGATTTTTACCCCGTGTCTCATACGCCCCGCAATGTTAATCTAGTGACTTGAATAATAATACTTGATGATGTACGTTGGTACCTTCAGTTTGTTTCGAAACCTTAGAATCCATGTAAAATAAACCCATGTAAGAACCGATTAGAGGCGTGTAACTTGGTTTTGTAGGATGTGCATGTGATGTGGTATAGTCTTTGTCTAATTTAATTTGATTATGTAAGAGATTACTATATGATGTAATTAACATGACCTACATGTCATTATTCGGCATGATGGATGGAGCCATATGATTATCACCTTAATGACCTATTTGTCAACCTTATTGTAATGCATTATTTTATTAGCTATATTATTAGATGCAGCGACAAGGCAATGGCAAGTTTTTGTGGAGGTGGACACCGACGCAAAAGCCGCACACGAAGATGGAGGGGGAATATGTAAAGAAAGAGGTGTCGATGCTAAATCCGGCATATCTCGAGGTAGGTGTCCAAAGTTAGGCATCATGGAGTGATGCTAACATGGACACATGATTTTACCCAGGTTTGGGCATCCAGGAAGTGATATGACCCTATGTCCTCCTTTTGATTGTATTAATATGGGGGATTGTACATAGTAGAGGTATCTGCCACGAGATTGTTGTGTATTATTCTAATGATCTAGAATATGATCTATCGACTAGGCTAGCCTCGGCTTATATAATGTACCAGACGCCAAGGATAATAAGAGTCCTAGTTGAATAGCTCGATGGAGAGGAGTCCTTGTCTTGTTCACCAAGTCTCATGGAATCTTCCTCGTATATGTCAGGGGCTGCCCAAAGTAGCCTAATAGAGAACCACCACAGGGGTCCTCGGCCTGATCCACCTACTCAGGAGACGACGTGGTGAGTACCCCCTACTCCAGGACACCGAAAGTAGCCCCTTGAACCGGTCTTCAAGTTGGGGACGCTCCTCCGTTCTTCAGAACTATTCTTCTTCCTTGGTCGTCGGTATTGAAAGCTGGTTGCTACTTGTGATCCGCATTGGAAAATTCCCCGAAGAGGATGGGATGATGCCGTACAACAGCGGTAAGTATTTCCCTCAGTTATGAAACCAAGGTTATCAATCTAGTAGGATAACCAAACAACACTATGTAAACAACACCTACACACAAACAACAAAACTTCGCAACCCAACGCGTATTTTTGGATTTTTGACAAATCATATCTGAAAATATATATGATAGAAAACAGACCCGGGGGCCGTAGATTTCACTAGTGGCTTCTCTTGAGAAAATAGCATACGGTGGGTAAACAAATTACTGTTGGGCAATTGATAGAAGAGGATATAATTATGACAATATCCAAGACAATGATCATGTATATAGTCATCTCGTCTAAGATTAGTAGACTGACTCCCGCCTACATCTACTACTATGACTACACACATCGACCGCTATCCTGCAATCATCTAGTGTATTAAGTTCATGGAGAAACAGAGTAATGCATTAAGAACAATGACATGATGTAGAAAAGATCTATTCATGTAGGAATAGACCCCATCTTGTTGTCCTTAATAGTAATGATACATGCGTGTCATGTCTCTTTCTGTCACCGAGATTGAGCCTTGTAAGATAGATCCCATTACAAAGCACATCTTCCCATGGCAAGATAAATCAATCAATTTGGCCAAACAAAACTGAAATATCGAAGAAGAAATACGAGTCTAGAATAATCATGTATGGATAGATCTGATCATAAACGCGCAATTCAACGGATCCCAACAAACACACCACATGAAAGAGTTACACTAAATAGATCTCAAAGAACATCGAGGAGAACATTGTATTGAAGATCAAAAAGAGAGAAGAAGCCATCTAGCTACTAATTACGGACCCGTAGGTCTGTGGTGAACTACTCACGCATCATCGGAGGACCACCAATGAGGATGATGAACCCCTCCGTGATCGTGTTCCCCTCCGGCGGATTGTCAGAAAAGGCCTCTAGATTGGATCTCGTGGTTCTAGAACTTGCAGCGGGTGGAAAATATTTCGTCGACTCCTGTAGGGTTTCTATAATATTGTGGTATTTATAGATCCAAAGGTAGGTGGAAAAGGTCACCATGGGCCCGACAAGGCATCACAGCTCGCCAGGGGCCTCTGGCGTTCCTTGGTGTATTGTGGGCCCCACGGGCCTCCTCTTGTACACCTCCTGAGCTTCCTAGGTCTCTTCTGGGCAGAAAAAATCCCTACAAAGTTTTGTTGCATTTGGACTCCGTTTGGTATTGATATTCTGCAAAGTAAAGAACAAGCAAAAATATTAATTGGCACTAGGCACTATGTCAATAGGTTAGTCCCAAAAAACGATATAAAGTTGCTAGAAAATGTATGTAAGACATCCAAGATTGATAATATAACAGTATGGAACAATAAAAATTATAGATATGTTGGAGACGTATCAGCATCCCCAAGCTTAATT
Organism: Secale cereale; assembly: GCA_902687465.1. NCBI lineage: Eukaryota > Viridiplantae > Streptophyta > Magnoliopsida > Poales > Poaceae > Secale > Secale cereale. The sequence continues at coordinate 335,215,286 of LR738713.1, forward strand.
CCTGATCGTCCTCGAGTAGGTATGTGATAAAAATAGAATTTTTGATGTGGAATGCTGCCTAACATATTCATCATATTCTTTTCTTTTTAGCATGGACGTTTGGACTTTTAGACGATTCAAAGCAATAGTCTATAACTTGACACGAAGACTTTAATACTCGAGCATATCAACAAGTAACCATGTCTTTCAAAATATCAATGCTAAAAAAGTTATCCCTAGCCCATCACGCTCAATCCTTGATCCCTTCATGAAACACATCCAATTAATAGCTACATCCAATTCTCAAGTATGATAATAGTGCTTCCTAGTTGGCGCTTTATAAGAGAGGATGGAACCTCAAGAAAAAAATGCACAAAATTAAGTAGATAGGCCCTTCGCAGAGGGAAGCATAGATTTGCAGAGGTGCCACATCTCTTAGCTTAAATTGAGAGATTGTAGCGACCACAATCCGAATGGAAAGAAGTCTCTGTGTTCCGTGTCATCCCTGGATCGGTAATGCTGACACACACAATACTTGAAGGATTTATAACAGAGTGACAATCACACACTTATTACATCGAATGTCTCAAAGGAGAACTTATTACAAAATAATATGGCAATAGACCATCAACACGATAATAGCGGAAGGCTTGGATGATAAGTGAGTCCATCAACTCCAACGGCATAGCTGAGTGCATGACAAACGACCTAGCGCACATTACTCTTCTTCTGAAAAGTCTGCAACATGATATGTTGCAGCCCGAAACGGGTCAGCACATGGAATATGCTGGCAAGATAACATAGTAGAGCAAGTAACAGAACAAAGGCTAACACTACACGCATATATGGCTGGTGGAGGCTCTAAGGTTATAATGTTTTTGCATAAAGCCAATCTTTCCCTACAACAAAGGAATAACTTTTATTTTAACTATCATGCTAGTTGAAACATCATTGAGAAGGTTCCTCCAACTCCATCCCAATTAAAACCATCTTTATTAAACCAACAAATTAGTTTTAGAGTGATGAGATCAATCCAATAATTCAAGTACCAGATACTCAAGATGTCCATAACCGGGGACACGGCTAATCATGATTAGTTTGTACACTCTGCAGAGGTTTGCGCACTTTTCCCCACAAGACTCGATCTTCTCCGTTGGATTTCTCGCACTGCATGGTGTTTGAGAAACGGATGACCGAGACACAGTCTTTCAGAAGCATTTACTCTTTACCCCGGGTGGACCCGTACACCTACTTTCCCCTACATCTGCTGGTCCACCACTGAAAGAGCTCACACAACATACTCAACTATCCAGAGCCCATAATGGCATTGTGGCTGCACATGGAAGTTTCTAGCATGAATAGTCTTATGATCCCTTTGAGCCTGGGTGGCATTCCATAGGATAATCACACGGTTCCTCCGGGATTTCCTAGGATAATACTGGATTCTCCAAGTGCCCTGCAACCAATCCACCCAGATGTATTAAAGTAGCCACCTTAAGTTGAACCATTAATTAAGAATATCACATCTGTCATGGATGCTCTCAAACCCAATCCACATCTACGAGCATAGCATGGCAACCTAAGCATAACGTAGAAGTAACTCCTAGGGTTTGATGATAATGCAGGTAATAGGTTCTACCACAATCTACTTCCCAGACCCACATTTTAAGAGATCCTACTCATGCAATGTGCGAGGGTTGAACTAATGCATAAAAATTGGGTAATAAAGGGTATGGTCAATGTGTTACTTGCTTTGCTGACGATTCGCAAAACCTAGGGACTCATAGTAGCACGCTTCGCACTCCAGGAATTCTATCACAAACAAACAATAGCACACATAAGCAACCAAGCAAACATGCATCGGTAAAACTCAAATAAGAAGATCTAACCAGAAAGTTCAACTAACGAACTCCGGTTTGCAAAAAGAATCAAATCAAACGGAGCAACGAAACTCCAACTATGAAAGAAACAAGATCCGTTTACTAGATTGAACTAAAGTCAAATTTTACAGCACCAAAACCTTGTTCAAGTTGGTTAAATGGAAAGAGGGCTTCGAGACGAAGATCTAGGCACTTGTTTCGCCTGATTCCGACTAACGAGCAAAAAGTTAAACTAAAACGAAGATCAGGGCAGAAATCGCGATCGAAAATAATCGTGGAAAAACCCTGAAAAAGAAAACGCGACGAACAGGCTAATGAACGAGCGTTCGATAGAAGAAACTAACGAACGAAAACGATCGTTAACATATCTAAACGAAAGAACATTTGCTAAATAAATCCGAACGAAAAAACGGCGAAAAACCAATCTAATAAAAAAACCGGGTTTAGATCTAGGGTTTACCTAAAAAAATGAATGAAAAAAAACGCGGCAACTCCGGCGAACTCCGGCGACGGCGGGGCGCGGCGGCGGGCAGCGGCGACGCGACTCTTGAGGCAGCGACAACTAGGGTTTCGACGGGCGGCGGGCTGGGCTGCGGTGGGCTGAGGGTGGGGGGTGGCGACTTATAAAGGCCGCCGGGCGGAGTGTGCGGGTCGGACACGGCCTGTTAGGTCGGTTCCCCCTTTTTTTTAAATAGTCCCGACGTAGCAAAACAGACAAAAGAAATACTAAAGTGACTCGAAAAATTTCGAAAGAAATTTTCGCCGTCCTCTAATAATATTTAGGACAAAGTGAACATTTTTCCTGGACCTAAATGCAATTTTGAGAAACGTGCATTTTTCCTATGCAAATAAATCCAAATAAAATACAAGAATTGATTTTTATATTTTTCCTCCAATATTTATTTTGTTCTGGAGAAGTCATATTATCTCCGCTCATATATTTTATTATGAAATATTTTCGGAGAGAAAAACAATTAAAACCAAATTGATCCTCGTATCGATATTTAAGAAAACTAAAATATGAAAACGGTAAAATCCCCAACTCTCTCCATGGGTCCTTGAGTTGCTTAGAATTTCGAGGATCGCAACACACGAAAGCAATTAATATATAATATGCAAGATGACCTATGTATAAGATTCCCAATTCAAAATTTGGGATGTTACAAACCTACCCCCTTAAGATGAATCTCGCCCTCGAGATTCGGGTTGGCTAGAAAATATGTGTGGGTGGTCCTTGCGTAGATCGTCCTCTCGTTCCCAGGTGGCTTCATCCTCGGTATGATGGCTCCACTGAACTTTGCAAAACTTGATAAACTTGCTGCGGGTGACTCTGCTTGCAAACTCGAGGATCTTGAATGATTTCTCCTCGTAAGTTAGATCACTATCCAGCTGAATTGCTTCCAGGGGCACTGTATCTCTCAGAGGGATATCAGCCATCTCAGCGTGGCACTTCTTAAGCTGGGAAACGTGAAACACGTCATGAACTCCCGACAAGCTGGGAAACTTGTAGGCGACTTCTCCCATACGTTCTAAAATATGGTATAGCCCTACAAATCTCGGGGCTAACTTTCCCTTAACTCCGAAACGTTTAACACCTTGCAGAGGTGACACTCTCACGTACACTTTTTTTCCGATTTCATAGACTACTTCCTTGTGCTTCGAGTTTGCATAACTCTTTTGCCTGGACTGAGCTACCTTCAATCTATCTCGAATCATCTTAACCTTCTCTTATGACTCTTTGATAAGATCTGGTCCAAATAACTGACGGTCTCCGACTTCATCCCACATCAATGGCGTTCGGCATCTTCTCCCATATAATGCTTCGAACGGTGCCATCTTCAAGCTGGCCTGGTAACTGTTGTTGTACGAAAACTCTGCGTAGGGCAAGTTGTCGTCCCAACTATATCCATAATCTAACGCGCAAGCTCTCAACATGTCCTCCAGGATCTGATTGACTCTCTCGGTCTGTCCATTAGTCTGCGGGTGAAACGTTGTACTGTACTCTAGCCTGGTACCCAAAGTCTGGTGCAACTGATGCCAAAACTTTGAAGTAAACTGTGTTCCTCTATCTGATACGATGGTCCTCGGAACTGCGAGCAGACATACGATCCTGGTCATGTGTATCTTGGCCAACTTCACACTGGTATTGGTGGTTTTCACGGGAATAAAGTGAGCTACTTTGGTCAAGCTATCCACTACTACCCAGATTCAGTCATATCCTGATCGAGGATCGGCATAGGTTGTAGTAATCCTGCTGGCTTTTGATGTTCTGCCTTCACTCTCTGACATTCATCACATACGGCTACATACTCGGCAATGTCCTTCTTCATTCCCGTCCACCAGAAACGTTCTTTCAAATCCAAATACATCTTTGAGTTTCCAGGGTGTATGGAGTATGGCGAATCATGTGCTTCCTGTAGTATCAACTTCCTGATCTCGGTGTTGTTGGGAACATAGACTCGGTCCTCAAACCACAAGGTGTCGTGTTCGTCCTCACGAAAACGCTTGGCTTTTCCTTCACTCATCTTCTCCTTTATTTCATTTCTTTGTCATCCTTCTGAGCTTTTCCTATCTTTCCCAATAATGTGGACTGGACCTCCAAGGCTGCAACAAAGCCTCTAGGAACTATCTCCAAACGAAGCTCCCTGAGATCTTCTGCTAACTCCTTTGGCAATCCTCCATTTACTAGGGTATTGGCATAAATCTTCCGGCTCAAAGCGTCTGCCATGACATTGGCCTTGCCTGGATGATAGTGCAACTTCATATCATAATCCTTTATGAGCTCCAACCATCTCCTTTGTCTGAGGTTTAGTTCCTTCTGGGTGAAAATGTACTTCAAACTCTTGTGATCCGTGTACACATCACAACGATTCCCAATAAGGAAATGTCTCCAGGTTTTGAGCGCATGTACCACCGCTGCTAGCTCCAAATCATGTGTAGCGTAATTCAACTCGTGCAGTCGAAGTTGACGGGATGCATAAGAAACAACTCTTCCGTCCTGCATGAGTACTCCTCCAAGTCCTAGGCGTGAAGCATCATAATACACTTGGAAATCCTTGCGTATATCTGGCAAGATCAGCACGGGGGCTGTCGTTAAACGTTTCTTCAATTCCTGGAAACTTTCTTCGCATTCCCCGGTCCAATGGGACTTTGTGTCCTTCTTCAACAGTGCCGTCATAGGCTTTGAAATCTTGGAGAAATTCTCTATGAATCTCCGGTAATATCCCGCGAGTCCAAGAAAATTGTGGATTTCTCCAACTGAGGTGGGTGCCAACCACTCAGTGACTGCGTGCACCTTGATAAGATCCACTGCTATACCTTCTCATGATATAACATGTCCTAAGAATCCAACTTCCTTCAACCAAAACTCACATTTGCTGAACTTGGCATATAACTGGTGTTCTCTGAGCTTCTCAAGAACCAAACATAAATGCTCCTTGTGTTCCTCTTCGTTCTTCAAATACACCAAAATATCAACAATGAATACCACGACGAACTTATCCAAGAACTCCATGAACACCTTATTCATCATACTCATGAAATAAGCAGGGGCGTTAGTCAATCGAAATGACATAACCGTATACTCATATAGCCCATACCTTGTGGTGAAGGATGTCTTGGGTATATCTTTTTCTCGGATCTTCAACTGGTGGTATCCTGATCGTAGATCGATTTTGGAGAATACTTTAGCTCCTTGCAGTTGGTCGAATAAATCATTGATCATCGGCAGGGGTACTTATTCTTAATCGTCACTTCATTCAGTGCCCGATAATCAACGACCATCCTTAAAGATCCATCCTTCTTCTCGACCAAGAGCACTGGGGCTCCCCAAGGTGATGAACTTCTTCGAATGAATCCTTTCTCCAATAACTCCTTAATCTGCTTCTTGATCTCCTCTAGTTCATTCGCCGGCATCCGGTATGGTCTCTTTGATATTGGTCCGGTAACTGGCGATAGCTGTATCAAAAACTCAATGTCCCTATCTGGTGGCATGCCTGGTAGCTCCTGTGGAAATACATCCGGGTAATCCTTTACTACAGGCACTTCGTCCTGAACAACTCCCGACAGAGAATTTACTTGTGTCCTCCTAGGCGCATTCCTAGATACATACTTGATCCTTTTTCCCTCCAGGGTGGTAAGTAAAATCGACTTACTGGCACAATCGATGTTTCCTCCATACATCGATAGCCAATCCATACCTAGCATCACATCCAATCCTTGTGACTCCAAAACTATCAGGTCTTAGGGGAAAACATGGTGTCCAATGGTCAATGGCATCTGAAAACATCCTTGATTTGCCATATATTCGGCTCCTGGTGAGCTTACTAACATAGGGGTCATAAGTACTTTGGTGGGCAACTTATATCTATCCACGAATCCCCTTGAAATGTATGAATGTGATGCACCAGTATCAAAAAGAACTATTGCGGTAAATGACTTAGACAAAAACTTACCGACAACTACATCCGGCTGCTCTTCAACCTCCTCCACGTTCACGTGGTTCACTTGTCCCCTGTTAAAAGGGTTGGGCTTCTTCCCAGTGCTTCCATTGCCGTTCCCATTCTTTGCTTCTGGGCACTCCGTGGCGTAGTGTCCATTATTCCCGCACTTGAAACAGGTAATGTGACCTAAATCCCTCTTGGCGGGTGTGGCTGGAGTGGAGCGGTTCTGTGTATTACCTGCTCCATTCCCATTCCCATTCTTGGGGCCATTGTGGTTATGAGAACTCCCTCCATTATGGGTGTGTCTTCCATGGTTATGGGTGTATCCTCCCGAGTTCGGGGTGAACGAGGCTTCTGCTGGGCTCCAGAATTACTCTTTCCTTGTCCATACTTCCTCTTGCGGCTCTCAATCTACTGCTGCTTCCCTTCAATCATAAGAGCCTTATCTACCAACTCTTGGTAGTTGTTGAATGTTGCCACCATCAACTGTATGCTCATCTCGTCATCCAGCCCTTCCATAAACTTCTCCCGCTTTGCGGCATCTGTGGCCACATCATCAGGGGCATAGCGACATAGAGTATTAAACTCATCTGCGTACTGAGCTACAGTACGATATCCTTGGCGTAAGTTGCGAAACTCACGCTTCTTCATGCTCATAGCTCCAGTTGAGACATGGGCGGTACGAAAAGCTTGCTAAAACTGATCCCAAGTGACATTGGCTATAGGAAAAGTGGCTGTGTAATTCTCCCACCATGAGGCTGCTGGTCCATCCAATTGATGTGCGGCAAAACACACCTTCTCAGCATCTATGCAACCTGCGGTGGTGAACTCCCTTCCAATCTTGCGTAGCCAGTCGTCAGCAACTATTGGCTCGACGCTACTGGAAAACATTGGCGGCTGCAACCTTAGAAAGCGGGCTAGGTCGTCCATTGGTGGTGGTGGAGGGTTGGTGTTGTTGTTGTTGTTGTTGTTGTTGTTGTTGTTGTTGTTGTTGTTGATGGGTTTAGATGGAAGAGATTGTAATAGAAAAGGGGTCTAGGGGGAAATTCACTACCCATATGCACATGAGACAAACACAATCATATCACACCAATCAATTTCAATAAATGGCATGCGAAAAGATCTAAACTAACGTTATAAAAAGTGCTCGAACTTCTACTATATGGGGGAAAACTACTATTCATATGGTGGTCATCTAGAAATTTTGATCGGTTGAAGATTCCATGATATCTGCTCCAGCTTTGTCTCCATAGTCATCATCACTATTATCAGGGTCTGAGTCGCTGTCGTCGATGATGATGTAGTCCTCAGAACGAATCTCATTGGGTTCGTCTTCTTCTCCTCCTGGTGCGGGGTCTCCCATGAAGACTCCTAGTTTCCTTGTCAGGTCATCATTCTTTTCCACAAGTATTGCGATTTCCTCCTCATATCCGTTACGTGAAAACTTGAGTTCCTCTTCTAGCTCCGTGTTCCTGGTTAACACCCTCTTCAAATATATCATGCATGCGCACATCTGGTGCTCCTGTCGAGGAATGTGTTGGTTTAACTCTTGGATGAAAGCTGCAATGGACCTGTCCCTCCTGGTACTGATCACGTCCCATTACTCATCTTGGCGCCTGCATATCTTGTAGATAGTGTCCTTCAGCTCCTGTTTGTAGACTTCTCCAATTCGTCCCATAGCAATGTGGGCGGCCATACTCTTACATAGGCACCAGGTTGGTGCATCAAACGAAAACTTTATGGGCTCAGTGGCTGGCACGAATGTCCTCCCGGGAATTTGAACTTGAATATTCCATCGCTCCTCTTCTGGTAAAGTGGCGGTGTAGGTCCCGGTGAAGCTTGGTATTTCGATGTTCAGGTACCTAGTGACTTCCTTCAAATGTCGTCCAAAAGGTGTGTCTTCATCCGGTTGAGTGAACTTGTTCCTTGGGTCCACCATCCTAAAGAGTAGAAAATGGAGAGGAGTCAGAAATTAGTAGTGAAGAGTGACCTAAGGTTTTTCTAAGTGGCCGTGTCCTACATTCAGCGTGTGCTCTAATACCATCTTGTAGCGACCACGATCCGAATGGACCGAAGTCTCTGTGTGCTGTGTCATCCCTGGATCGGTAATGCTGACACACATAGTACTTGAATGATTTATAACAGAGTGGCAATCACACACTTATTACATCGAATGTCTCAAAGGAGAACTTATTACAAAATAATATGGCATATGACCATCTAACACGATAACAGTGGAAGACTTGGAAGATAAGTGAGTCCATCAACTCCAACGGCATAGCGAAGTGCATGACAAACGACCTAGCGCACATTACTCTTCTTCTGAAAAGTCTGCAACATGATATGTTGCAGCCCGAAACGGGTCAGCACATGGAATATGCAAGCAAGATAACACAGTAGAGCAAGTAACTGAATAAAGGCTAACACTACACGCATATATGGCTGGTGGAGGCTCTAAGGTTATAATGTTTTTGCATAAAGCCAATTTTTCCCTACAACAAAGGAATAACTTTTATTTTAACTTTCATGGTAGTTGAAACATCATTGAGAAGGTTCCTCCAACTCAATCCCAATTAAAACCATCTTTATTAACCCAACAAATTAGTATTAGAGTGATGAGATCAATCCAAAATTCAAGTACCAGATACTCAAGATGTCCATAACCGGGGACACGGCTAATCATGATTAGTTTGTACACTCTGCAGAGGTTTGCACACTTTTTCCCACAAGACTCGATCTCCTCTGTTGGATTTCTCGCACTGCATGGTGTTTGAGAAACGGATGACTGAGACACAGTCTTTCAGAAGCATTTACTCTTTACCCCGGGTGGACCCGTACACCTACTTTCCTCTACATCTGCTGGTCCACCACTGAAAGAGCTCACACAACATACTCAACTATGCCAGAGCCCATAATGGCATTGTGGCTGCTCACGGGAGTTTCTAGCATGAATAGTCTTATGATCCTTTGAGCCTGGGTGGCATTCCATAGGATAATCACACGGTTCCTCCGGGATTTCCTAGGACACCACTAGATTCTCCAGCTGCCCTGCAACCAATCCACCCAGATGTGTATTAAAGTAGCCACCTTAAGTTGAACCATTAAACCCAATCCACGTCTACGAGCATAGCATGGCAATCTAAGCATAACGTAAAAGTAACTCCCAGGGTTTGATAATAATGCAGGTAATAGGTTCTACCACAATCTACTTCCCAGAACCACATGTTAAGAGATCCTACTCATGCAATGTGTGAGGATTGAACTAATGCATAAAAACTGGGTAATAAAGGGTATGATCAATGTATTACTTGCCTTGCTGACGATTCGCAAAACCTAGGGACTCGTAGTAGCACGCTTCGCATTCCGGGAATTCTATCGCAAACAAACAATAGCACACATAAGCAACCAAGCGAATATGCATGGGTAAAACTCAAATAAGAAGATCTAACCAGAAAGTTTAACTGAAGAACTCCGGTTTGCAAAAAGAATCAAATCAAACGGAGCAACGAAACTCAAATTACGAAAGAAACAAGATCCGTTTACTAGATTGAACTAAAGTCAAATTTAAAGCACCAAAACCTGTTTCAAGTCTATTAAACGGAAAGAGGGCTTCGAGACGAAGATCTAGGCGCTTGTTTTGCCTGATTCCGACTAACGAGCGAAAAGTTAAACTAAAATGAAGATCAGGGCAGAAATCACGATCGGAAATAATCGCGGAAAAACCCTTAAAAAGAAAACGCGATGAACATGCTAACGAACGAGCGGTCGCTAAAATAAACTAACGAATGAAAACGTTCGTTAACAGATCTAAACGAATGAACGGTCGCTAAATAGATCCGAACGAAAAAAATCGGGGAAAACCCGATCTAATAAAAAAACGGGTTTAGATCTAGGGTTTACCTAAAAAACCGAACAAAAAACGCGACAACTCCGGCGACCACGCGGCGCGGCGGCGGCGGCGGCTAGGGTTTCGGCTGGCGGCGGGCTGGGCTGCGGTGCGGGGGGCGTCGGAGGTGGCTGGGTCGGACACGGCCCGTTAGGTCGGTTCCCCTTTTTTTTAAAAAAAAATTGTCCTGACGTAGAAAAATGGGCAAAAGAAATACTAAATGGACTCGAAAAATTCCGAAATAAAATTTCACCGCTCTCTAATAACATTTAGGACAAAGTGAACATTTTTCCCCGACCTAAATGCAATTTTGAAAAACGCGCATTTTCCTATGCAAATAAAATTGCAAATAAATCCAAATAAAATACAATAATTGATTTTAATTTTTTCCCTCCAATATTTCTTTTGTTTTGGAGAAGTCATATTATCTCTGCTCATGTATTTTATTATAAAATATTTTCGGAGAGAAAAAGAATTAAAACCAAATTGATCCTTGTACCGATATTTGAGAAAACTCAAATATGCAAACGGTAAAATCCCCAACTCTCTCCATGAGTTCTTGAGTTTCTTAGAATTTCGAGGATCGCAACACACGAAAGCAATTAAAATATGATATGTAAGAGGACCTATGTATAATATTCCAAATTGAAAATTTGGGATGTTACAGAGATACAATTATTTTGAGAGGCATGCTTTTCCTGTCAACGAAAACGACCGAGAATTTCCATTATCTTCTGTGCTAGATAAATCATAGGCGGTTCCCAAACATAAAATAAAATGTATTTCCTTTCCACCATTCTTTCACAATACATGGCTAGCCGTATCCACGGGTGCCTTCCATACCAACACATACTAATGAATTTATTATAGTATTTTTTTTTGCATTTCGGGACTAGGCATCCCTATTACCTACACACTCTCGTGCAATGACAAGTGCATAAACACTCATCTTGAATATAACATACCTAGCATGGAAAATATCGACCATCCACTACCGCTTCATGAGCGGTACGGACACAAAAAAGAGAAATTTATTTTGAAAATTAGAGTTGGCACATAGAAATTTACTTAGAGCAACATGGAAATACCACATATAGGTAGGTATGATTGACACATTTGCCACAACTTGGGTTTTAGGAGTTGGATGCACAAGCAGTATTCCCGCTTAGTACAAATGGAGGCTAGCAAATAGATTGAGAAGCGACCAAACATGAAACGAAAACCATCATAAAACAACATTAAACATAACTAACATCGAATAATGCACCACCATGATGTTGCTTGAAGCTACATCGGTATTTCCCCAAAGAGGAAGGGATGATGCAGCACAACTACGGTATGTATTTCCCTCAGTGATGAGACCAAGGTTATCGAACCAGTAGGAGAACAACGCAACACTATGTAAATGGTATCTGCACACAAATAACAAATACTTGCAACCCACGTGTTAAAGGGGTTGTCAACCCTTTCGGGTAACGGTGCCAGAAATTGTAAAGTTGACGGAATAAAATTGTAATAGATTGAAAGATGCAAATAAAATCAAATGAAACGCAACAAGGTATTTTTGGGTTCTTAATAATATGGATCTGAAAATAAAAGTTGCAAATAAAGGAAAAGTCAAATGGCAATATAGATATGAAAGTATATGATAGGAAAATAGACCAGTGGGCCGTAGATCTCACTAGTTTCTTCTCTCGAGAAAAATAGCAACGGTGTGTAGACAAATTATTGTTGGGCAATTGATAGAAGAGCAAATAATTATGACAATATCCAAGACAATGATCATGTATATAGGCATGACGTCCATTATTAGTAGACCGACTCATGCCTGCATCTACTACTATTACTCCACACATCGACCGCTATCCAACATGCATCTAGTGTATTAAGTGTAGGGGAACGTTGCATGCGAAACATTTTTTTTCCTACAAACACCCAAGAACCAATCTAGGAGATGCACATCTATGATTTGAGAGTTGGATCCACATACCCTTGTAGACCGCTAAGCGGAAGCGTTAAAGAACGTAGTTGATGTAGTGGTACGTCTTCATGATCCAATCACGAACCACCCCACGAACACCGATCTACTACCGAACGTACGGCACCTCCGCATTCAACACACGTACGACATGATGACACCTTCATCTTCTCGATCCAGTGAGTGAAGGTGAAGTAGTATCTCGAGTCCTCCGGCGACATGACGACATGGCGAAAATGATGGTGGAGGAATTTCAGCAGGGCTACGCCGTGCGTCTTTGGAGAGTAGACGAGCAACGAGGGAGAGTAGGGGCAGCGCCGTGGCCTGTAAGGGTGTAGCTGCCCTCTCTTTCCCTCATTATATATAGGGGGAAGGGAGGGGAGGAGGCGCCCTAGGGTTTCCCCCTAGGGGGCGGCGGCCACAAGTGAGAGGGCCCGCGGCTAGGGTTTGGGTGCCCCCCTAGGTGCCTTGCCCCCCAAGCCAGAGGAGGCCGGCTGCCCTAGGGGCGCTCCCACCCTTGTGGCTACATGGGGAAGCGGTGAGGGGGCACCCAGCCCTCATGTGGGCTGATGTGCCTCCCCCCTTCTGGCCCATGAGGTCCGCAACACTTGCCGAGAGCCCCGAAACCCCTTTTGATCTTTTGACGACTCCCCGGAACTCCCCGAAACACTTTCCGACTCTGATTCCCATCATCCTATATATCAATATTCACCTCCGGACCATTTCGGAGTTCCTCGGCATGCCCGGGATCATATCCGGGACTCCAATCGAACCTTCGGTCACCAACACTATGACTCAACTGTACTTATACAGTCACCAAACGTTAAGTGTGTAGACCCTGCGGGTTCGAGAATTATGCAGACATGACCGAGACACATGGTCAATAACCACTAGCGGGACTTGGATGCCCATATTGGTTCCCACATATTCTAGGAAGATCTTATCGGTCGAACCTCATTGTCAAGGATTCAGTTAATCCCGTATGTAGTTCCCTTTGTCTATCGGTATGTCAGTTGCCCAAGATTCGATTGTTGGTATCTCCATACCTAGTTCAATCTCGTTACCGGCAAGTCTCTTTACTCATTCTATAATACAAGATCCCGCCACTAAATCCTTAGTCACCTTGCTTGCAAGCTTTTTGTGATGTTGTATTACTGACAGGGCCCACAGATACCTCTTCGTCACACGGAGTGACAAATCCCAGTATTGATCCACGCCAACTCAACAAACACCCTCGGAGATACCTATAGGGCACCTTTATAGTTACCCAGTTACATTGCGACGTTTGGTACACACAAGGTACTCCTCCGGTGTCAGTGAGTTGCATGATCTCATGGTCATAGGAACATATACTTGACATGCAGAAAATGATAGCAATAAACTTGACATGATCATATGCTACATTTATAGCTTGGGTCTTGTCCATCACATCATTCTCCTAATGATGTGACCTCGTGAAAGGATCGATATGGTTGACTAGAGGGGGGGCGGGGGTGAATAGGTAACTAACAATTTTTAGCTTTTCTTAACCACTTTAAGTTAAGCGTCAAAGTAAGTTGTCTAGATATACTATTATGATGACAACTAAAGGAAAGAAAAGAAAACAACAACACAAGCAAGCTATAGGAATTAAACAAGTAAAGCTTGCACAAGTAAAGGTAAGAAATAACCACAAGTGGAGACGGTGAAGACAAGGATGTGATATCGAAGTTCCTTCCCTTTGAGGGGAAGTACGTCTCCGTTGGAGCGGCATGGAGGCACAATGCTCCCCAAGAAGCCACTAGGGCCACCGTATTCTCCTCACGCCCTTACACAATGCAAGGTGCCATGAATCCACTAGTGGTGCCCTTGAAGGTGGCAACCGGACCTTTACAAACAAGGCTGGGGCTCTCTCCACAACTTAATTGGAGGCTCCCAACGAAACACCGGAGCTTCACCACAACGGATTGTGGCTCCGAAGTGACCTCTTCCGTCTAGAGTGCCCAAACACCCAAGAGTAACAAAATCCACACAAGAAAGTATGGGGGAATCAAGTTTCCTTTGGTGGAAGTGTAGATCTAGGTCTCCTCCTTCAATCCCTAGCAAATCAACAAGTTTGGTTGGCTAGGGAGAGACATCGGGCAAGAAAGCTTTAATGGCATTAATGGTGGAGAGAGAGAGGTAAGCGATAAGGTGGAGGTAGGAGAAGGGGGTCCTTAAATAGGGGCACCCCAAATCCAACCGTTATGTGCAGATTTCCATAGGACCGGTAGTTCCGCTGCTCCAACCGGTAGAACCGGTGAGTGAAGAAACCTGTGCCCGAGCCACTAGAGCGGTACTTCCGGTGGCTTGCCCGGTAGTACCGGTCTTCCGGGGAAAACCGGAACTACCGCCCAACCTCCGGTCAACTACCGCTTGGAAACCAGAAGGTTTCAACCAGGGGTGGTAGTTAGGACGGTGGTTGGGCCGGAACTACCGTCTGGCAGATAGTTTATGCGTGGTAGCAGTCAAAGCGGTACAACCGCTTGGAACACCGGTAGTACCGGTCTCACCGGTACTTCCGGGCCACCACCGGTCTACCACCGCACCTAGTACAGAGGGAATCACCCCTGAGCGGTACTTGGGGCGGTGGTTTGACCGGAACTACCGGCCACCGGTACAACCGCCCAGAAGGGCGGAACTACTGCTGTGGAGAAATCTATAATAAGGAGAAAAGAGACAAGGAACCTCTCTCTCCATGAACGAAGGTAATATGGTGGGTGCAAAGATTCTGTGTGCGTGACTTGATTCACCAAATACCTTCCGATGTGGGTTCCCTCTTAATAGTACAGATTTCCTATGACCAAAAGAAACAGAAAGGCATTGGAAACTCCGTCTTCGATCTTTTCCTTAAAGAGAGAACGTCTAACCGTCTTGTGCCACATGTTATCAACCTGAGTAATATTGACACACGATTAGACCAAACACGGATTGTCATCATCACCAAAACCTTGGGCAAGAGATGCCCTTACAATCTCCCCCTTTTTGGTGAATGATGACAACCACGAAACGATCACAGGAGTTTCTAGAATGAAGGTAGAGCTCCCCCTGAGTGTGAGCACTTAATAAAGTTTGCTTTCGGAATGCAAAAGTGCTGACACTAGGATCTATGCCCCCCCTAGATTTCATAAACTAACCAGTGACAAGAGATTAAAACAGATATACAACAGATCATAGAAAAGCACAGTGCATGGCTAATTAAGATAGTGGATAATTAAGATAGTGGCACATGTCTTACACCATGCAACTGGATGTCACGGAAATGAAGTTCAACGAGCATAGAAACTAAGATAAGATAACATGTCTTACACCATGCTATGGAAGTTCACAGAGAGACACAAACAAGTAAACACCAAGAACCAAATAAACACCAAGAACCACTCCCATGCAACTCCCGTGACCTAGTAATACTCGACTCTCCCCCTTTGGCATCAAGCGCCAAAAAGGAAAAGAGCGAGACTAACGCCCCAGGGCTCAGTACAGTTCCTCGCCGATCGCCAGAGAATCATCTGAGTCACCATCGTCAGAGTCTTCAGTGTCTTCGTCGTCCTCAGCAATCTCAGCGTCAGTCTCCATTGCATCCGCAGTCGCTCGAGTGGTGGAGGTGGTGGGCTCATCATCTGACCACTGACAGTTGGCAATGCACCACTTGTCCTCAGGAGTGATGCTCTTCTCAGAACTGCTCTTCACATCAGGCACATTGAGGTGCCTCATCAACTGAATATGCCGGCGTCGCGCCATCTTTTCATTCACATGGGCCTTGTAGAGTTTCTTCTGGACGTGAGCCTACAGACAGAAGGTCTTCTTTACCTTGGCAGTAAGCTTCTCCACCCAGGAGGGCTTGGACCCAGCCTCTAACTCAAAGTCATCGTCATCTGAGGTAGCAAAGACGTCCTCCTCATTGCCCGCAGCGAATCTAGGAATTTTATGCTTCTTTTGTCTCAGCCCCTTGACCTCATGCTCCGTGAGCCTGTCCAGAGTAGTGAGAGGCTCGCCAGGCCTCCTCACATCCCACACTGAGTAGAGGAAACGCATCACAAAAGGAGCGTAGATCGGTACCTTGCGGTACCAGACACAGTTGTACATCTCCTCCCACATCCACTTGGACACATCAAAAGTAATGCCCTTGCCTCGCTTTGTCTTCATAGCTACAAGCAGATCCACAAGATATCCATAGATATCATCCTGGTTCCCAACTTTGGGCAGCAGCACACACCTGAACACACGGTGAAGGATGTCATAAACAGGCAGGAGGTCATTGGATTTACCTATAATGCCATGACCAGGGATGTAGAGGGGAGCAAGCTTCACTTTAACCATGGGTTGGGCTCGGTCGTGAGGACGGAGCCCACCTTGGCCTTCCAAGCCAGTGTCCTCATAGACCAAAGCATTGCAGAAAGCACTCCAGGGAACACGGAAGAATTCATCCCGGCACATAAAAGAGATGTGACGCTGATCGTCACTGCCGAAGTGGACAGTAGCATAGAACTGATGAATTAGTTCCACATCAAAGTCACAACGCAGCTCCATAAGATTGACCAAATCAAACTCCTCACAGACTTCCAGAGCCTCTCCAAAGTAAGCAGGGTTGCTTCTCCACTTGGCAAGATCGATTGACCACATGCGGGTGAACTTGTTCTTGTGGTGCTCAAAGATGTCATCCACAATCCTCGACTGCATCTCATTGCGGAAGCGAGGATTATTCCACCGAGGAGGAGGTGGAGCGGTGTAAGGGTCTTGAAATCGAAACTTCTCCCAGTCAAAAAGCTTCCATTTGTACATAGGAAGCGCTGGAACATCTTCATCATCGGCTGGCCTCTTGCCCCTACGGGCCTTCCTTTTGGTGAACTGACCAGAGCGAGAGCTAGAGCCACCTGCAAACGCACACGGAGAACACATAGCAACCCAGAAAAGATGAGAGGAATGTACACAAGAACGGAAGAATAATTCACTAGTACGTACGAAGAATAGAGGCATTGCATATAAGTTCAGAGCAACCGGTAGTTCCGGTATGAGCACCGGTAGTTCCGGCCAGCGGTAGTACCGGTCGAGTGACCGGTAGTACCGCTGAGGACGGATCTATGGAGAAGAAGGAAACTACCCGATCTCAAAAACTACATGCACGGTGTCTATTCTAATTACGCACAAGTGAATAGGAAACTATACGGACCTCTCCCTCAAAACATTTAGCCAAAAATGGAGGACTACACGCATTGCCCTAGAAAGAGGATTCAAGAGGAACCCTAATACCAAGAAGAAGCAGGGCAATACCGGTGTCCATGTGAGGAGATCGAAGGAGGAGCGGCCTCCACGGAGTAGATCCAGTGAGGGGCCGACGGATCCGTAGAGCCGGAGGGTGCTACGGGGCAGTGAGCGGTGTAACCGGCGGCTGGGGGGGGGGAAATAATGAACGGGTGAGGAAGAAAGCCCCTTCAACCCGTGCTTTATATACCTCCCCAGATCAGCACCGGTAGTACCGGTCCGGCAGCTGCCAGGTGGTGGAGCGGTACTTCCGCGCCAGGCGGTAGTTCCGCTAAACACTACCGGTAGTACCGGCCGGGGGTACAGGTCAGAGCATCAGCGATAGAACCGCCTGCTCTAGACCGGTACAACCGCTGGGCTGGAAACCAGTTATTTAGCGGTAGAACCGCTAGAACCACCGGTTGTACCACCTGGGTGAGCCCACTCACTCCATGTTAGCAAACTTGTGTACATCTGGAGAAGATGGCTGGGATGGGATGGCTTGGGATGGAGCAAGACACTGTAGTACGCGAAAAAAGCTCAAAAACCAGAAACCAACCAGAAAGAAAACAGAGGGCGGTGGCCGGAGCCACCAATGTTAGAGTCACCTGGCATGGCACCGCGAAGAATTATCCTTGGGCCCATAACCATAACTCGTCTTTGAAACACAAGTGTCATCAAAAATGACGAATGTGAAAAGCGTATCAATTTGTGCATAGTGGGGGGAGGGTGAGTTCATTGAGAGAACACCACTCCCCCTATTTCCATGCCCACACCTAGACTAGACAATATGATGAGTATGGTGGGGAGTGCACGTGCTCAAGCCACATTGCTCAAATCAATGATATTTAGCTCATGCCTTAACTCGCGAAATCTTGCTTCATCCAATGGCTTCATGAAGATGTCTGCAAGGTTATCATGAGTGTTGACGTAGTGAAGCTCGATCTCTCCTTGCCCAAAGTGATCCCGGATGAAGTGGTACCGAATCTCAATATGCTTCGTCTTGAAGTGTAGCACCGGGTTGAGAGAAATCTTGATGGCACTTTCATTATCACACCAAAGAGGCACTTTGTCACAAGTGACACCGTAATCCTTTAAAGTTTGCCTCATCCATAAAAGTTGGGCACAACAACTGCCAGCAGCCACATACTCTGCTTCGGTGGACGAGAGAGATACACAACTTTGCTTTTTGGAAGACCAACTAACAAGAGAGCAACCAAGAAATTGGCACCCTCCCGAAGTGGACTTCCTATCCACTTTGTGTCCCGCCCAGTCAGAATCAGAAAAACCTACAAGGTTGAAATTTGCTCCTCTCGGGTACCATAAGCCAAAGTTTGCGGTATGAGCCAAATATCGAAAGATTTGCTTGACAGCCACAAAGTGACTCTCCTTGGGCGAGGCTTGAAACCATGCACAAATTCCCACACTCAACATAATATCCGGTCTAGATGCACAAAGGTAAAGTAAGGATCCGATCATAGAGCGATATACCTTTTGATCCACCGCTTTACCATTGGGATCAATGTCACGTTGGCATTTGGTTGGCATTGGAGTAGTAGCCGTCTTGACATCACTTAGATTGAACCTCTTGAGCATGTCTTGAGTATACTTGGATTGTTTGATGAAGATGCCTTCTCTTCTTTGTTTGATCTCAAATCCAAGGAAGTACTTCAACTCTCCCATCATGGACATCTCAAAATGTGTGGTCATGAGTGCGGCAAACTCATCATTGAAAGCTTTGTTAGGAGAACCAAAGATAATATCATCAACATATAGTTGGCATACAAACAACTCCCCTTTGACCTTCTTAGTAAAAAGAGTGGGGTCAATTTTCCCAATTTCAAACCCACGATCTTGTAACAACTCGGTAAGATGCTCATACCACGCACGTGGGGCCTGTATAAGGCCATAGAGTGCCTTACCGAGTTGGTACACGTGATTGGGGAACTTAGGATCCTCGAACCCCGGGGGTTGTTTAACATACACCAACTCATTAATGGTACCATTAAGAAATGCACTTTTCACATCCATTTGTTGCAATTTAAAGTTATGATGGGAAGCATAGGCAAGCAACAAACGAATGGATTCAAGGCGAGCAACGGGGGCAAAGGTTTCACCGTAGTCGATACCCTCGACTTGGGAGTAGCCTTGAGCCACCAGACGAGCCTTGTTGCGGATGACAATGCCATGGGCATCTTGCTTGTTCTTAAAGATCCATTTGGTTCCAATGAGATTATGGTTCTCCTTTGGTCTTGGCACCAGACGCCACACCTTGTTGCGCTCGAAGTTATGGAGTTCTTCATGCATGGCATTGAGCCAATCAGGGTCTTCGAGCGCCTCATAAACCTTCTGAGGTTCAACATAGGAGACAAAAGCTTGATGAGCACAATAGTTTGCTAATTGTCTACGAGTGCTTACCCCCCTTTTGATGCTTCCTAAAATGTTCTCGATGTGATGCTCATTGGAAGCAAGCCTGGAGGCAACTTTTGCAGCACGACGCTCTAATTGCTCTTCAAGAGTTAACTGAGGAGCACTGAGTTGATCATCTTGAGCGTCATCAGGAGCTAGATCTTGTTCTTGAGCTTCCTATTGACCTTGATCTTGCTCGGGGGACAGAACTTGGCCTTGTGCATTATTTGGTGGCTCCCCACCAACTTGAGATTGATCTTGCACTTGGCCTTGTTCATCAGGTTGAGGGCCTTCACTTTGTTCTTCGGAAGCGTGTGGGTCTTGGGTTGGTGATGGTTCCACATGAGTGGAACATTGTCCTTCTCCTTCGGCCACAAGGGGTTCCTCAATGGGTAGGATATATCCAACACCCATTCTTCTTATGGCTTGAGGAGGAATTTCATCACCTACATCACAAGTACCACTTTGCTCCACTTGGGAGCCGTTATTTTCATCAAACTCCACGTTACTCGTCTCCTCAATGAGTCCATTGGACTTGTTGAGGACACGGTAAGCATGAGAGTTTGTAGCATAACCAACAAATATGCCCTCATGAGCTCTAGATTCAAATTTAGACAAACGAACACCTTTCTTGAGAATGAAACACTTACACCCGAACACCCGGAAGTACTTGAGATTGGGCTTGTTACCGGTAAGAATCTCATACGGAGTTTTTTTCAAGCCTTTGCGGAGATAGAGACGATTTGTAGCATGGCAAGCGGTGTTGATGGCTTCGGCCCAAAAGTTGTATGGAGAATTGAATTCAGCCATCATGGTTCTTGCAGCGTCTATTAAAGTTCGGTTCTTTCTCTCCGCTACACCGTTTTGTTGAGGGGTATAAGGGGCTGCATATTGATGTTTGATCCCCTCATCACCAAGAAACTCATCCAAGGTGTAGTTCTTGAACTCGGTGCCGTTGTCACTTCTGATCATCAAAATCTTTGCTTCATGTTGTCGTTGAGCTTCATTTGCAAAGTTGATGACGGTTTGTTGGGTCTCACTCTTCTTCTTGAAGAAGTATACCCAGGTATATCTTGAGTAATCATCCACAATCACCAAGCAATACTTCCTACCCCCAAGGCTATCAAAAGTGGGAGGCCCAAAGAGGTCCATGTGGAGGAGCTCTAGGGGTCTCTTTGAATAGATGATAGTCGTGGGAGGGTGAGCCTTCTCATGTAATTTTCCTTCAATGCACGCCCTGCAAGCACGATCTTTGGCAAAGCTAACATTTGTTAGTCCTCGGACATGGTCCCCCTTGAGAAGACTTTGCAAAGATCTCATATTGACGTGGGCCAAACGGCGATGCCAAAGCCATCCCACATCAACTTTAGCCATTAGACATGTCGCGACCTTAGTGGGTTGCTTCGAGAAGTTAACCACATAGAGACTGTTCTCGACATGCCCAACATAGGCTACTTTAAGAGTCTTGCTCCACAAGAGGGCCACAGAATCAATATCAAAGAATGTAGCAAAGCCCATGAGTGCAAGTTGGCGAACAGAAAGTAAATTGTATGCAAGGGACTCAACAAGCATGACTTTCTCGATCGTGAGATCATGAGAGACAACAACCTTGCCAAGTCCCAATACCTTAGAAGATGAAGCATCACCCCATTCGACGTTGGTGGCCATAGATGAACCGAGACGCACGTCCACCACCAAGTCTTTGCTTCCGGTCATATGATTTGTGGCTCCGCTATCGAGCAACCATGATCCCCCACCAGAAGAAAACTCCTACAATAGATCAATGCTTGGATTTAGGTACCCATTTGGTAATGGGTCCTTTGAGGTTAGTAACAAGGGTCTTAGGAACCCAAATGGACCATTCAATGTACTCATAAGAAGGACCAACAAATTTAGCAAACACATGGCCATCACTGGCACGGCATAAAACATATGAAGGATTAAAATTGCCGGCCATGTTTGACGGTATGGTGGAGTTTTTCTTGACACCACCACTTTTCTTCTTGGTTGACGTGCCCTCTCCTTCTTTCACAAAGGATTGTCGGAGAGGGGGTGGTTGCTTGGTCTTGTCATTCTTCTTCTTCTTGGGCTTAGGAACAAACCCAATCCCTTCCTTTGCCAAAACTTCCTTTTGATTGCTCAACAGGGCGTTGAGGTTCTTCTCACCTTGTATGCAAGTCACAAGGCCTTTCTCAAGTTGCTTCTTCAACTCGGCATTCTCTTCAACAAGATGCACATGCTCGCAACATGGGTTAGTAGCATTTGCATTATCAATTAAAACCATGCGAGGAAAGATAGCCTTTTCCTTGGTTAGCGAAACTTGGAGTTGATCATGAGACTCCTTGAGAGTAGCATGCATTCCTTTCAAGGCCTTGTGAGCCTTGTCAAGTATGTCAAACTCCTCTTTGAGTTTAGCATGGTCAACCTCAAGTTTTTCCTTCTCGGAGTTAAGGACGTGAGAGACAACTAAGCATGATCAAGATCTTTCTTTAATTTAGCATGATCATCGTTGTGTGACTCCTCAAGAGCCAAACGAAGACCACGCTCTTCCTCTAGAGCGTTAGAGAGATCCGATATCTCATCGGCATAGTCTCGACTATGTCCTTCCATTTTAGTAATGGTTTCCTCGTGAGCCTCGATCATGTCATTGGCCTCACCGAGTTGTTCCAAGAGAGCAACAAAATGCTTCTTGGGTTTGCCCTTGAGATTTTTTATGAAGAAATCAAATTCATTCTCTCCCTCCTTAATACCCTCACCCTCATCAGTACAATTAGTCAATGAAGGATTAGAAGAGATAGTAGTATTGATGTTTGGGGTTACCTTGTTGGTGGCCTTGGCCATGAGACACTTGGCGGTGATGTTCTCGTTTGGTGAGTCGAAGAGAGATGAGTGCGGAGTGGTAGCAATTGCAATTGTGGCCATAGTGGTCACCTCATCGTCTTCATCATTATCATCATCCTCCACATATTCTTCTTGAGCCACCAACACTTTCGGAGGAGTCTTCTTGATGAAGTTGTTCTTGTTGGGATAGGACTTTGACTTGTCCTTCCGAATAAGCTTGCCTCCAAAGTCTTCTCTCTTCTCATAAGGGCAATCCACAATGAAGTGACTTACATTTCCACAGTTCAAACATGTCCTTACTCGTTGCTTCCCTTTGTTCCCACTGGAGTTGTTTCTGTTGAAGTTGGATTTTGTGTTCTTCTTGCCCCATAATTGCCTTGAAGCAAGAGCCATGTGCTCATGATAGGCATATTTGGTGTCCTCGGGGCTACACTCATCATCATCTTCTACTTCCTCCTCTTCCACACAAGCCTTGGCCTTCAGTGCAAGATTAGGCTTCTTTGATCGTTGAGCTCTTAAGACCGCATTGTCGGCGGTCACATCCAAGATCCTCATGGCAACAAATTCATCCAACACTTCATTTGAGGATAAAGTGTGGAAGTCCGGTCTCTGACGTATGACAGAAGACATGGCCTTATGATAGGGCATCATGGCCTTGAGGAACTTGCGCTTGATCCAATTGTCATCTGTATCCTTGCTGCCATGATCTCGAAGAGAGAACGCAAGGATAGTTAATCTTCGATAAAGTTCACGAGGATCTTCATCTTCGATCATAGCAAACTCATCAGCTTCATCTTGCACCACTTCATAGTTGGAACGTTGAATACTTGTGCTTCCCTTGTACATCGTGCCAACATGCTCCCAAGCTTCCTTGGCCACAGTGAAGGGTCGAAGGTGTGCAATGTCTTCTGGAGGGATAGAATCTTGAAGAATGCAAAGAGCAGACTCGTTGAACTGATGATCTGCAGTTTCTCTTGGGGTCATGTTGTCGGGATCATACGGATAAAAACCTTGCTCAATGATTCTCCAAAGGTTAGTGGAACAATGATTAATATGACGTTTGAAACGAAACACCCAAGTAGCAAAATCAGTATTTTTATGAACTTGGGAGGGGGCCCAACGGAATTTAAATGCGGTGTGGGAACGGGTCCTCCATAGTGAGTGGGAGGAGCGGATTGGGCAAATTTCCCACTCCCATTCTTAGTAACCGGGGCTTGTTCACTACTAGATTCCCCCTTGTCGGGATTAGCCTCCAACACGTTGGTAGCGGGACGAGCCACTTCCAACGGTGTGGTGGATAATTTAAGCCCCTCAAGCAAATCTTTAAACATGACTTTGACCTCGCTCGCAAGTGATTCTTTCAATGTGGTCAAGGCCACATTGAACTCCTCACGAGAGACCGAGGCTCCCCCATCTGACGTAGACAAGGACGGAGTTCCCCCGGAATGGTCCTCCGTCTCGACTACGTTGTCACCCATACTCTTTGGACGGTAAAGTCCTTAAAAGGAGACGAGGCTCTGATACCAATTGAAAGGATCGATATGGTTGACTAGAGGGGGGGAGGGTGAATAGGCAACTAACAATTTTTAGCTTTTCTTAACCACTTTAAATTAAGCGTCAAAGTAAGTTGTCTAGATATACTATTATGATGACAACTAAAGGAAAGAAAAGAAAACAACAACACAAGCAAGCTATAGGAATTAAACAAGTAAAGCTTGCACAAGTAAAGGTAAGAAATAACCACAAGTGGAGACGGTGAAGACAAGGATGTGATATCGAAGTTCCTTCCCTTTGAGGGGAAGTACGTCTCCGTTGGAGCGGTGTGGAGGCACAATGCTCCCCAAGAAGCCACTAGGGCCACTGTATTCTCCTCACGCCCTTACACAATGCAAGGTGCCGTGAATCCACTAGTGGTGCCCTTGAAGGTGGCAACCGGACCTTTACAAACAAGGTTGGGTCTCTCTTCACAACTTAATTGGAGGCTCCCAACGAAACTCCGGAGCTTCACCACAATGGATTGTGGCTCCGAAGTGACCTCTTCCGTCTAGAGTGCTCAAACACCCAAGAGTAACAAAATCCACACAAGAAAGTATGGGGGAATCAAGTTTCCTTTGGTGGAAGTGTAGATCTAGGTCTCCTCCTTCAATCCCTAGCAAATCAACAAGTTTGGTTGGCTAGGGAGAGACATCGGGCAAGAAAGCTTTAATGGCATTAATGGTGGAGAGAGAGAGGTAAGAGGTAAGGTGGAGGTAGGAGAAGGGGGTCCTTAAATAGGGGCACCCCAAATCCAACCGTTATGTGCAGATTTCCATAGGACCGGTAGTTCCGCTGCTCCAACCGGTAGAACCGGTGAGTGAAGAAACCTGCGCCCGAGCCACTAGAGCGGTACTTCCGGTGGCTTGCCCGGTAGTACCGGTCTTCCGGGGAAAACCGGAACTACCGCCCAACCTCCGGTCAACTACCGCTTGGAAACCAGAAGGTTTCAACCAGGGGCGGTAGTTAGGACGGTGGTTGGGCCGGAACTACCGTCTGGCAGATAGTTTCTGCGTGGTAGCAGTCAAAGCGGTACAACCGCTTGGAACACCGGTAGTACTGGTCTCACCGGTACTTCCGGGCCACCACCGGTCTACCACCGCACCTAGTACAGAGGGAATCACCCCTGAGCGGTACTTGGGGCGGTGGTTTGACCGGAACTACCGGCCACCGGTAAAACCGCCCAGAAGGGCGGAACTACCGCTGTGGAGAAATCTATAATAAGGAGAAAAGAGACAAGGAACCTCTCTCTCCATGAACGAAGGTAATATGGTGGGTGCAAAGATTCTGTGTGCATGACTTGATTCACCAAATACCTTCCGATGTGGGTTCCCTCTTAATAGTACGGATTTCCTATGACCAAAAGAAACAGAAAGGCATTGGAAACTCTGTCTTCGATCTTTTCCTTAAAGAGAGAACGTCTAACCGTCTTGTGCCACATGTTATCAACCTGAGTACTATTGACACACGATTAGACCAAACACGGATTGTCATCATCACCAAAACCTTGGGCAAGAGATGCCCTTACACCTCGTTTATCAAATGACAACTCATGTCCATGGCTAGGAAACTATAGCCATCTTCGACCGATGAGCTAGTCCGGTAGAGGCTGCAAGGGACATCTTGTTGTCTATGTATCCATACATGTATTTGAGTTTCCGATCAGTACAATTCAAGCGTGGATAATAAACGATTATCATGAACAAGGAAATATAATAATAACTACTTTATTATTACCTCTAGGGCATATTTCCAACAGTCTCCCACTTGCACTAGAGTCGATAATCTAGTATTACATGGTAATGAATCTAACACCCATGTTGTCCTGGCGTCGATCTTGTTTTGCCCGTGGAAGAGGTTTAGTTAACGGATCTGCGACATTCAGATCTGTGTGTACTTTGCAAATGTTTATGTTCTCCTCCTTGATCGAATCACAGATGGAATTGAAGCGTCGCTTTATGTGTCTGGTCCTCTTGTGAAACCTTGGTTCCTTGGCCAGAGCAATGACACTAGTGTTTTCACAAATCAGAGTCAATGGGTCAAGTGCATTGGGCACAACTCCAAGATCTATCATGAACTGCTTCATCCAGACAGCTTCTACGCTGCCTCCGAGGCAGCTATGTACTCCGCTTCGCATGTAGAATCAGCTACCACGGTTTGATTGGAACTGCACTATCTTACCGCTCCCCCATTTAGTTTATATACGTATCCAGTTTGAGACTGAGAGTCGTCCGGATTATTGTCAAAGCTTTCATCAATGTAACCCTTTACGACGAGCTCTTGATCACCTCCATAAATGAGAAACATTTCCTTAATTCTTTTCAGGTACTTCAGGATATTCTTGACCGTTGTCCAGTATTCCATTCCAGGATTACTTTGAAACCTTCCGGCCATACTTATGGCAAGGCTGACATCTGGTCTTGTGGACAACATCGCATACATGATAGAGCCTATGGCTGAAGCATAGGGGATGGCACTCATCTTTTCTCTATCCTCTGTAGTCGCTGAGCATTTAGTCTTACTCAACTTCACACCTTGTAAAACATGCAAGAACCCTTTCTTGGACTGATCCATTTTGAACTTCTTCAAAATCTTATCAAGGTATGTGCTTTGTGGAAGTCCTATTAAGCGTCTCAATCTATCTCTATAGATTTTGATGCCTAATATGAAAGCAGCTTCTCCTAGGTCCTTCATTGAAAAACTCTTGTTCAAATATTCCTTCACGTTTTCCAAAAAAATTATATTGTTTCCAATCAACAATATGCCATCCACATATAATATTAGAAACGCTGTAGAGCTCCCACTCACTTTCTTGTAAATACAACCTTCTCCAAAAACTTGTATAAACCCAAACGCTTTGATCACCTCATCAAAGCGAAGATTCCAACTCCGAGATGCTTGCACCAGTCCATAAATGGATCACTGGAGTTTGCATACTTTGTCAGCATTCTCTGGATCGACTAAACCTTCCGGTTGCATCATATACAACTCTTCCTTAAGGAAACCATTAAGGTACGCAGTTTTGACATCCACCTGCCAGATTTCATAATCGAAAAATGCAGCTACTACCAACATGATTCTGACGGACTTAAGCATCACTACGTGTGAGAAAGTCTCATCATAGTCAACTCCTTGAACTTGTGAAAACCCCTATGCCACAAGTCGAGCTTTATGGACGGTGACATTACCGTCCGTGTCTGTCTTTTTCTTAAAGATGCATTTATTCTAAATGGCCTTTCGCCCTTCAGGTAATACTTCCAAAGTGCACACTTCGTTTTCATACATGGACCCCATCTCGGATTTCATGGCCTCTAACCATTTGTCAGAATCCGGGCCCACCATCGCTTCTCCATAGCTTGTAGGTTCATCGTTGTCCAACAACATGAGCTCTAAGATAGGGTTACCGTACCACTCAGGAGCAGAACGTACCCTTGTCGACCTACGAGGTTCGATAGTAACTTGATCCGATAGCTCGTGATCGCCATCATTAGTTTCCTCTTCAACTGACGTAGGTGCCACAAAAACTTCTTTCTACACTGCGCTACTATCTGGTTGAAGTGAAGGTTCAACAACCTCATCAAGTTCTATCTTCCTCCCACTCAATTCTTTCGAGAGATACTCTTTCTCGAGAATGGACATGTTCTTAGCGACAAACAATTTGCCATTGGATCTGAGATAGAAGGTATACCCAATCGTCTCCTTTGGGTATCCTATGAAGACGCATTTGTCCGCTTTGGGTTCGAGTTTTTCTGGCTGAAGCCTTTTGACATAAGCATCGCAACCCCAAACCTTAAGAAACGACAACTTAGGTTTCTTGCCAAACCATAGTTCATACGGTGTTGTGTCTACGGACTTAGATGGCCCCTATTTAAAGTGAATGCAGCTGTCTGTAATGCATAAACCCAAAACGATAGTGGCAGATCGGCAAGAGACATCATAGAATGCACCATATCCAATAAGGTACGACTAAGACGTTCGGACACACCATTACGCTGTGGTGTTCCAGGTGGCGTCAACTGTGAAACAATTCTACATTGTCTTAAGTGATTGCCAAACTCACAACTCAGATATTCTCCCCCTCGATCGGATCGTAGGAATTTAATCTTCCTGTTACGATGATTCTCGACTTCACTTTGAAATTGCTAGAACTTTTAAGAAGTTTCAGACTTATGCTTCATTAAGTAAATATAAGCATATCTACTCAAATCATCGGTGAAGGTGAGGAAATAACGATATCCATCGCGTGTGTCAATACTCATCGAACCGCACACATCAGTATGTATGATCTCCAACAAGTCACTTGCCCGTTCCATTGTTCCGGAGAACGGGGTTTTGGTCATCCTGCCCATGTGGCATGGTTCGCATGTTTCAAGTGATTCAAAATCAAGAGACTCCAAAAGTCCATCAACATGGAGTTTCTTCATGCACTTTACACCAATATCACCTAAGCGGCAGTGCCACAAGAAACTGGTACTATCATTATCAACTCTACCTCTTTTGGCATCAATGTTATGAACATGTGTATCATCATTATCTATATTCAATAAGAATAAACCCCTCACAATGGGTGCGTGACCATAAAAGATATTACCCATATAAATAGAACAACTATTATTCTCTGATTTAAATGAGTAACCACCTTGTATTAAACAAGATCGAGATATAATGTTCATGCTCAAGGCGGGCACTAAATAGCAATTATTCAGGTCTATCACTAATCCCAATGGTAATCAAAGAGCGAGCGTGCCGACGGCGATCACATCAACCTCGGAACCATTTCCCACGCGCATCGTCACTTCGTCCTTCACTAGCCTCCGTCTATTCCGTAGTTCCTGTTTAGAGTTGCAAATGTGAGCAACCGCACTAGTATCAAATACCCAAGCACTACAACGAGAGATGGTTAAGTACACATCAATAGCATGTATATCATATATACCTTTGTTGGCCCCCTTCTTGTCAGCCAGATACTTGGGGCAATTCCGCTTCCAGTGATCAGTTCCCTTGCAATAGAAGCACTCAGTTTCCGGCTTGGGTCCAACCTTGAGTTTCTTCATGGGAGGAGCAACTGATTTGCCACCTTTCTTGAAGTTTCCCTTTTTCCCTTGCTCTTCTTGAAACTAGTGGTTTTATTGACCATCAACACTTGATGCTCCTTCTGGATGTCTGACTCAACGACTTTTAGCATCGCGAACAGCTCGAGTCTGACCTATTCATCCCTTGCATGTTATGGTTCAACACAAAACTCTTTTAGCTAGGTGGTAGCGCTTGAAGAACTCTGTCAGCGATCGCCTCAGGCGGAAGCTTAACTCCCAACTCAGCCAGACAGTTATAGTACCCAGACATTCTGAGTATGTGCTCACTTACAGAACTGTTCTCCTCCATTTTGCAGGTATAGAACTTATCGGAGTTCTCATACCTCTCGATCCGGGCATTTTTCACAAAAATAAACTTCAACTCCTGGAACATCTCATATTCTCCATGACATTCAAAACACCTATGAAGTCCCGTTCTAAGCCATACAACATGGTGCACTGAAATATTGAGTAGTCATCAACACGCAACTGGGAGATGTTCATAACGTCCATAGACGCGGTAGCGGGTGGCGCACCAAGCGGTGCATCAAGGACATAAACCTTTTGGGCAGCCGTGAGGATAATCCTTAGATTACGGGCCCAGTACAAAAAGTTACTCCCATCATCTTTCATCCTAGCTTTCTCTAGGAACACATTGAAATTCAGGGGAGCTACTACGCGAGCTATTGATCTACAACATAAATTCGCAAAGATAACTTAGACTATTGTTCATGATAAATGAGTTCATTTAATTTTATTACCTAAGAAGTCCCACTCAAATCAACATCCCTCCGGTTGTCCGAGTGTAACACTCCAAATTCACCAACCCAAGTCCGATCATCACGTGAGATGACGTGGTTTCAATGGTGAACATCTCCATGTTGATCATATCTACTATATGACTCGTGTTTGACCTTTCGGTCTCTTATGTTCCGAGGCCATGTCTATACATGCTAGGCTCGTCAAGTTTAACCCAAGTTTTGCACATGTGCAAAACTAACTTGCACCCGTTGTATGTGAACGTAGAGTCTATCACACCCGATCATCACATGGTGGTTCGAAATGATGAACTTTCGCAACGGTGCACACTTGGGGAGCACACAATTTTATCTTGAAATTTTAGTGAGGGATCACCTTATAATGCTACCGTCGTCCTAAGCAAAATAAGATGCATAAAAGGATTAACATCACATGCAAATCATAAGTGACATGATATGGCCATCAACTTGTGCTTTTGATCTCCATCTCCAAAGTACCGACTTGATCTCCATCGTCATCGGCATGACACCATGATCTCCATCATCGTGTGGCCATCGAGGTTGTCACACCAACCATGCTTCAACAACTATTGCTACCATTTAGCGATAAAGTAAAGCATTACATATCGGTTAATGAATGACAGGCATGTCATACAATAATTAAAGACAACCCTATGGCTCCTGCCGGTTGCCGTATTCATTGACATGCAAGTCGTGATAATCTATACAAAACATGATCATCTCATACATCAAATATATCTCATCATGTCTTTGGCCATATCATATAGGATCATACCCTGCAAAAACAAGTTAGACGTCCTCTAATTGTTGTTGCATGGTTTACGTGGCTGCTATGGGTATCTAGAAAGAACGATTCTTACCTACGCTAAGCCACAACAGTGATATGCAAATTGCTATTCAACCTTCTACAAGGGTCGCCTTTGTCAAATCCGATTCAACTAAGGTGGGAGAGACAGACACCCGCCAGCCATCTTTATGCAACAAGTTGCATGTCTGTCGATGGAACTGGTCTCATGTACGAGGACATGTAAAGTTGGTTCGAGACGCTTCATCCCACAATACCATTGAATCAAAATAAGACTAGGGAAGGAAGCAGTCTGAATATGAATGCCCACAAACTCCTTTGTGTTCTACTCATGATGTCATCTACACATAGACCTAGCTCATGATGCCACTGTAGGGGAACGTTGCATGGGAAACAAATTTATTTTCTATGAACACCCAAGAAATAATCTAGGAGATGCACATCTACGGGAGAAGAGTTGGATCCACATACCCTTGTAGATCACTAAGCGGAAGCGTTATAGAACGCGGTTGATGTAGTGGTATGTCTTCGAGATCCAATCACGAACCGTCCCACGATCTCCAATCTAGTGCCCAACAGACGGCACCTCCGCGTTCAACACACGTACGGCTTGATGACACCTTCACCTCCTCGATCCAGCGAGCGAAGGTGAAGTAGTAGCTCCAGTCCTCCGGTAGCACGAC
Source organism: Secale cereale (assembly GCA_902687465.1). Classification (NCBI taxonomy): domain Eukaryota; kingdom Viridiplantae; phylum Streptophyta; class Magnoliopsida; order Poales; family Poaceae; genus Secale; species Secale cereale. The sequence continues at coordinate 335,246,832 of LR738713.1, forward strand.
GGCGTGGCGACGATGATGGTGGAGGAATTTCTGCAGGGCTACACTATGCATCTGTGGAGAATAGAAGAGTTACGAGGGAGAGGAGGGGCAGTGCCATGGCCTGTAATGGTGCAGATGCCCTCTCTTTCCCTCACTATATATTGGGGGAAGGGAGGGGTGGAGGCGCCCTAGGGTTTCCCCCTAGGGGGCGGCGGCCACAAGGGAGAGGGGTGGCGGCTAGGGTTTGGGTGCCCCCTAGGTGCCTTGCCCCCCAAGCCAGAGGGGACCGGCTGCCCTAGGGGCGCCCCCACCCTCGTGGCTGCGTGGGGAAGGGGTGAGGGGGTGCACAACCCCCATGTGGGCTGATGTGCCTCCCCCTTTTGGCCCATGAGGCCCGCAACACTTGGCGGGACCCCCAAAACCCCTTTCGGTCTTCAGACGACTCCTCCGTACTCCCCGAAAAACTTTTGGGCTCTGATTCCCATCATCCTATATATCAATATTCACCTCCGGACCATTCCGGAGTTCCTCGTTATGTATGGGATCTTATCCGGGACTCTGAACAACCTTCAGTCACCAACACTATGACTCAACTATACTTATATCGTCACCAAACTTTAAGTGTGTAGACCCCGTGGGTTCGAAAATTGTTCAGACATGACTGAGACACCTCCATGGTCATTAACCAATAGCGGGACCTGGATGCCCATATTAGTTCCCACATATTATACGAAGATCTTATCGGTCGAATCTCGATGTCAAGGATTCGGTTAATCCTGTATGTAGTTCCCTTTGTCTATCGGTATGTTACTTGCGCGCGATTTGATCGTTGGTATCTCCATACCTAGTTCAATCTCATTACTGGCAAGTCTCTTTACTCGTTCCACACTACAAGATCCCATAACTAACTCCTTAGTCACATTACTTCACTAGTAGAAAAAGGTCCATTAATCCCGGTTTATAAGGCCCATTTGTCCCGGTTCGGGAACTGGGACTAAAGGGTCGGTACTAAAGCCCAATACCTTTAGTCCCGGTTCTTGTGCCAACCGGGACAGATGGGGCTCCACGTGGCCGCTACGGCTTGCCTAGGCATGGGGCCTTTTGTCCCGGTTGGTAGCACCAACCGGGACCAATAAGCGTCCACGCGTCAGCAGTTCAGGGCTAGGGTTTTTGTTTTTTTTCTGAAGGGGGGGGGGGG
>LR738713.1:335248088-335269872 GCA_902687465.1 Secale cereale
TAGGGTTAATTTAGGGGTCCCATATATTGTGTTAGCTAGCTAATAGAGAGAAGTGTCCTCTCTTATCTCCGTGCTTGGTCGACGCTACGTACTATACATATAGACTCGACACACAAGCTAGTAAGCAAATGAAGGAACCATTAATTACAGAAGATCGTCATGAACATATACAGAGAGGAGTGCACCTCTCTTTCTTCGAAAGATTCATCGAACAACAAGTTTTCGTATATCTGTCCGATGGTAGTAGCTACATACATACAATATAAGATCTTTTACAATCCCTAATATCTCATGTTTATATCAATTTCCACATGGTATTCTCCGACTTTATTGATGACATGGTCAAGAAAGAATCCAGCAAATTCCTCTTGAATTGCTCACATGCGATCTTGTGGTAGGAGTTCATTCCGCATTGTGTGACACCCCGAGACCGGTGCGCCAGGTGTCAGCCAGTTATTCGTCGTCGTTGCCATGTCATCTGCTTGCGTGTTGCCTCTTGTCATGTCATCATGTGTGTTGCATCATCATGTTTTCAAAACTTGCATCCGTTCGAGCCCCCTCGTCCTTTCCGTTGTCCGTTCTGAGCCCAGACAAACTTGCACGCGCCCGCAGTGCCTCCGAATATTTGTTTTATGAGTGGCCGGAAAATGTTCTCGGAATGGGATGAAACTTGGCGTGTGGTCTTATTATAGTGTAGAAAGGCCGCCTGCCAAATTTCATCGCATTCGGAGCTCGTTTGATAGCCCAACGGATATATGTAGCGGCACTAGTCGCCGGTTATTTCGCCGCATGTTTTCGGTCTCCGAAAACCCCCGCGGGCCTCTCCCTCTCTTCTCTTCCCTAAGCCCAAGGCCTTCTACACATCCCACCTAAGTCACCTACCTCCCCCCTCCGCTCGGAGCCGCACGATCGAGATCGTACGGCTCGAAACGGAGCAAAAACCCCCAAACCCTAGGCTTATTCCCTATATAAACACCCCAACCTGCCATTTTTGGCCTAACCTACTCCTCCACCTACCTCTAGCCTCCCTCCTCCATCAAATTCCGTGCGGAACTGATCCCCCGCCGCCACTTGTCGCCGTCCCAGAGGCCAGTCGCCGCCACCTCAGCGCGGGGGGCCCGCCCGTTAGCCTCCCCAGCGCCCTAGCTGTCTCCCACCGCCGCCGGCCCACGTCAGGCCCGCGCCGGGCCGAACCGGGCCCGACCGGGCCCCACGCCGCCCGCTCCCGCAGCGCGCGAGCCCCGCTCCCCGTGCTCGTGTGCGCCTCTGCCGCTAGTGCTTCGCCGCCCCGCCGTGTCCCCGCCGTCGGCGAGCGTTGCCGCCGTCCCGCGCGCCCCTCTGCACCCCGCCGGCCTGCTCCTCCCTTCGCCGCCCTTCGCCGACGCCCGAGAGCCGCCGTCGCTCAGTGCCTCGCGGCTGCACCTGTGCGAGCTCCGAGCGAGCTCGCCCTCCTCGGCCCGTCGCCGTCCCGCGCCGGATCTGGCGGGATCCGGCCGGAGGACCTTCACCGTGCACGGATCCGCCGCCCCGTGCTCCTCCGGCGCCGTTCCCGTGTCTCCCCTCGCCGGAGCCGCACCAGGACCGCCGCCGTTGACTTGCTCGAGGTCGAGGAAGACCCATCCCGCCGGACATGTCCGCTCCCTTTCAGACATGTCCGCTTCCTCCTCCTCCCCGTGACACTGCCATGTGGGCCCAGCCCATCGGACGTGTCCGATGCCCTCTGGACATGTCCGCCCCAAGAGGTCTATTTTCTGCCAAGTCCCTATAATTGCATATTATGTTGCTATGTTTATGTGGTTGTAACTTGTTGTGTGGTGATCCAAATTGAGTGTTTAATATGTCAAAATGATCGTGGTGATATGCTCTACACTTTGTTCCATTGTGCCATGCTTGTTTGAGTTCATCTTGATGCTCTAATCTCTATTGCAAGAGTGCTACTTGTTATAAACTACTGCTACTTGTTATTTTGTTGCCATGTTTGAGATATGATAACTTGGTGCATGTTTATCCAAATGATGCATATGATATGTCAAAATGTTCATTATGAAGTGTACTACATGATGGTTGCTGCAGCATGCTTGTTTGAGTTCATATGGCCATGTTAATCTCTGTTGCAAAAGTGCATTTGGCTGTTAGGTGCTGAAACTTGTTATGAGATGCTGATTTCAATTGCTCTTTGCTATTGATGTGTTTGTCTTCATGCCACATGTCTAGATGTTTTAGAAGCACCATTATATGGTCTTTGCTGTGGTGCATTTAACTTTCCATGATACGCCTTGTGTTGACTTAAACAAGCTTGTAAACATGCCATGTTGTTATTGCTGTTTTTTACTTAGTGAAAAAACTGCTAAGTCTGGAATCTGTTATAACCTGATGTTATGTTTGCTTGATGCCCCACTCAAATCCATGCTTGTTTTGGAGTGGCCAATGATCATGTCTTGTTGCCCATGTTATTGTCTATCCATTCATGCCCTTACTTGCTCATATGACCTATTGTAGCTTATTTATTTCTTGCTCTCAAGTTGCTATAAATTATACCTGTCAGGATTTTATCAGCATATTCAATTTGGTGGAGCTTGTTGCTATTGATCCATGGCTCCTATGGAGATGCTCCAATGGAGTTGTTTGCTGTAGGATATGTCTACTACATGTCCATAATATATATGCTCTTATTAGAGTTGATATGCTTGTTGTTTTGTGCCTCCGAAGGCAGCATCGTGATGATGTTTTTGCCTTCCCAGATTTTGGCTAAGTCTGGATAATTTTATTGCAACTTGCCATGCTTGTTTAATTGTGTTCCATCAAGCTTTTGGGTGTATTCTAAGTTCATACTTGTTAAGTAACATGTCTACTTCGCATCCATGCCTCTTGTTAACATGTTTGGGTGATTTAGCTTATATTTACATTGCTCCGAAGTTGCTATGTGGCTGTTAACTTCAGTTTGTTGTTATATCTTGTTTCATGTGTATCTTTTAGTCCGTTGCTCCGTTTTGAGTGTGTCCTAGATGAAACTTGTGTGATTTTGCATGTAGAATCATAATATCATGTTGTTTTCATGTTTGGAGTGCGTTTGCTTGATGTTTGGGTGCATCTTGCACCGTTGCTTTGCTTGACTTGTTTTGCTCATATCTTCTAGGCCGTAGCTCCGAATTAAACAAACTTTATATGAAACTTGACTAGAATTTTGTGTAGATCAGCATGGTGCATGTTAACTTGCTGTTTAAGAAATTTAACTTAAGGTTTGTTCAGATCTGGACTAATTTCAAATTATGCATACGAGGGCTTACCGGATTTGTTATATGTTGATTCCGGCCTCATTTAAACTTGTTGGTTTGTGTTGTTCTTGTGTGCTTCCTACCTTGCCATGTTTTGCATCATATATAGACTTGTCTTGCATCATAATTGGTTGAGCATATTGTCATGTTCTTGTGTTGGGTGTTTACCTTGTTGTGTGCTTTCTTCTCGTTAGTGCTTGTTCCGTTGCGATCGTGAGGATTCGTTCGACTATATGTGGTTCGTCTTCGTGGCTTTGTCTTCGTCTTCTTCATGGATCCGTTCTTCTTCTTTGCGGGATCTCAGGCAAGATGACCATACCCTTGGATACCTTTACTATCATTGCCATGCTTAGTTGTCTCGATGCTATCGTTATATGTCGCGCTACCCATCTTATTGTCAGCCCCTCTCCTTGTTGCCATGAAAACTCTAGCCTTGACACCTTCCTAGCAAACCATTGTTTGGCTATGTTACGTGCTTGCTCAGCCCCTCTTATAGCGTTGTTAGTTGCAGGTGAAGATGAAGATCGTTCCATGTTGGAACTTGTTGTTGGAATATCACAATATGTTATATATATTTTAACACACCTATATACTGGGCATGGGTGGAAGGCTTGGCCTTTTGCTCGGTGTTTTTTTCCACTCATGCCACCTTAGGCGACGATAAACCGGCATTATGTTCCTTGATTTTGCGTTCCTTACACGGTTGGGTACATGGGGACCCCTTGACAGTTCGTCTTTGAATAAAACTCCTCCAGCAAGGCCCAACATTGGTTTTAATTTGCAACATAATAAAACTTAATTAATTAACTAATTGCATAGGGAGTTAGCGCTACCCGAGGATTCTTCTACTTAGCAGGGGGCCAGTGCTGATGGTGTTGGTCCCAAACGGGGAGACTGCGGGGCCACCACGGGGAAACTCAAGGATTGGCTCCCGTAGGATCACCTATCCGGTTGTGGCCTGAGACGAGATACGCGCGGCTACTATCAGGGTGTCGGCACGCTGGGAGGTCTTGCTGGACTTGTTTTACCATTGTCAAAATGTCTTGTGCACCGGGATACCGAGCCTGATCGGATTTCCCTAAGATAAGGGGTGATAATTATTATTACTTCAGCTGATCGTGAGAGCTTGTGATGGGCTAAGTTGGGACACCCCTGCAGGGTTATAATCTTTCGAAAGCCGTGCCCGCGGTTATGTGGCAGATTGGAATTTGTTAATGTCCGGTTGTAGAAAACTTGACACAGGATCCGAAGTAAAACACACAACTTTGTGAGTAACAGTGACTGTCTCTTTTCACTTTGAGAAGAGAACACGGTGGGGTTATGTATGACTCGTAGGTACTTCAGGATCTTTAGCGACCATTACTAGTTTGCGACCGTTTGCGTAGATGCTCATCTTATTCTTGTACTCGTAAGTTAGCCACCATATTTTGCTTGGCCGCTGCTGCAACCTCACCACTTTACCTCTTCCTACCTATCAAGCTTTGCTAGTTCTGTTACCCATGGTTATGGGATTGCTGAGTCCTCGTTGCTCACAGATACTACAACAGCAGTTGCAGGTGCAGGTTTCCGACGTCTTGACGTGAGAGCGATGATCGTTTTGTTGGAGTTCTTTCTTCTTATTCTTCTTCTTCAGTCTTGGGTTAGGTTCCAGGTCGGCAGCCTGGGATAGCAGATGGATGTCGTTGTGCTTTTCATTGTTTGCATCCGTAGTCGGATGCTTTGTATTGATGTTGTTGTATTCATGTGACTTGTATGTATTGTTGTATCCCCTATGTATGTATGTAATGGTACAATGTAATGATATCCATCTTGCTAAGCGCCCGAAATGCGGTTGTGCCCCAATCACGTAAGTGTCACGTGATCAGGATAGAATCGCATCTTGGGCTTGACAATCTGCCACATCTAATTTTTGCAGATCCCCTTATTGATCACATGAATGAAACTCAACATGAATGAAACTCAACAGAAATGGTGGTAATAAATTAAAATTCTTAATATTTTTGCTTAGGCACTTCATATTGTCTTTTAGAGAAGCCCCTCCTATTCTTGGCCGTCGCATCGTAGATGAACTCGCATATGTAGTATCCACAGAAATGGTGGTAATAAAATAAAATTGTGAATATTTTTGCTTAGGCACTTCATATTCTCTTTTAGAGAAGCCCCGCCTACTCTTGTCCGTCGCATCGTAGATGAACTCACATATGTAGTATCCACAGTAATTATTCCCGGCTTCCTGCCACAAGCACTTTAAGGGCAATAGAGGTCAATCAAACTGATAATGAAGCATTATAAATGGCATTGATGAAAGTAGCTAGAATCAACGGGAGATGTGCGGAACTAGCTAGCTAGTAGTACTTACTTTCGGGTATTTCCATCGCAGATCCCGCGGCAGTCCCGGAACTTGTGCGGTGAATACTTTCCAAACCCTCCGAGACAATGAAAACAATTACTTTATATCAGGAAATGAACGAAGTTGCTGATATGGTGCGATAATGATCGACTGAACTTACTTGTCGAGCATTTTAGACATGTCAGCATAGTCCTTGGGATCTTTTCATCTCGAGTTTAAGATGGTTACTAGTCCCTACTCAAGCTTAATCTGTAGGAGAATATAGTGGAACCTGCGCACGCATGCATAACTCATCAACTACATTAATTACTATAACCTCGAGTAATAATTAAGGGAAACCGAATATGCACAAGACAATAACACTCACTTGAAGTTGTAAGGAAAGAGTATTGTATCTTTGTTTTGATTTATTACCAACAATCGTAGCAAGTTGACCTCGGTTTATTTGGCATGAAATGTAACCATATATTCATCTATGAGATTTGTGGTAATGAACCCAATATCATAGATTTCAGCTTTTATGCATTCGACGATCTTCAATCTGCATAATATAGTGAGGATAATTATATATATGCAATGAAAGAGCTGAGTGATATATAGAGACATAATGACAGAAGTAGTACTTACAGACAGTAGAAAGTGATCGTTAATTTATCGAGGGCCTTTTGATTGAAAAACTGGAAGAACTCCTCAAATGGAACAAATAACAGCTCAATTCCAACGAGGTCATGCTCCTCTTTAACTTTCAGCGTCAAAGTATCCTTCCCAGACTCTCTGCAGGTTTCCATGTACCAATCATGGAATCTTCGCATCATCATTGTTAGAGTAGTTCCATCTTTGACGAGAGGCTTCCCACACTGGTATCTAAATTCGTCCACCTCCATTATATCAAAATGTGCATCGTCGTCGTGCATGTAATCTACAGGATTGGTACCGGGAAGGATCCCCGGATGATTAGCGACGATGTCGCTAGGCACCTTGAGCGGGGGGCACGATTGGTTTGCTTGTTCGTCGAGCTAGGGAATTTTTTCCTACTTCTTCGTTCTGCTAACCTTCGATCACTACAAGTACTCCCGACCGCTCCACTTCGATATATGACCTTTCAATAATGCGCTCATAGTTGGTTGTCGGCGGAGATGGTGGTGGTTTCTTCAGGGCATCGATAGTGCGCTTCGCTTTCACCAGATCTATCTTCTCCTCCGGAGGTGGAGGTTCCTTTGTAAAAAAAGTCCTTCACTTTGGCTTCAGAGATCTTCGCATTTTCCTCGTCGGTCCTCTCATATGGTAACTTCTCCAAAGGCTTGAGAGATGGACCGAATCTGTATTGCCTCCTGCCTCTGGTTGTACTCCTAGACGCCGGAGCAGCCCGAGCGGCTGCGGCTGTCTTCTTTCGTTTCTTACGAGGCGGAGAAGGATGCGGAGTGCTACGACGCGCCGGAGCAGCCAAAGCGGCGGCGACTCTCTTCCCGCCTTGCTGACAAGGCGGAGGAGGAGGCGGGCTGCTCGGACGCGCCGGCGCAGGCGGAGTGCCGCCATGCGCCTGAGCAGCCGGAGAAGGAGGCAGAGTGCCCTGATCACTCGCCGGAGGAGGAGGCAGAGGAGGAGGTGGAGTGTCCTGACTCGCCGGAGGATGGGAAGGATACGGAGGCATCCAGTTCGCAAGGTTGATGAGCTCCTTACGCCATAGGCATGGAGTCTTCAGAGCAGAACCCAGCCGAGTCTCCCTTCACCGGTAGGGTGGTCAAGCTCGAGCTCCTCAAGTCCCTCCGTTATTTCATCCAACATCACCCTAGTATATCCTTCTGGAATCGTACGATAGTGAAAAGTTGTGCCGGGTTCAGAAGGTGCAACAGAGCCGACAGCTGCCTTGACTTTGGATTATTGCCATTGCATCATAAGGTGGCAATGTTGGGACTCCGTGATAGCATCCACGGGGTAGCTGGCAGGAGCCGTGAAGACAGGCTCCTGAAGCAGCTCGGTGGAAGCCACACTGCTTCTCTGCTGAGATGGCAAGGTTGCTTCGGCAGGTCGCTTGCTGCGAACTACTTCTCGTTCCTCTAGCGCTTGTACCCTTGCGTGCAGCACCTGCAGTTGGTTCGCTCCACTTTCTTCTTCCTCTCCCAACATTTTGTAACCACCTGCGTCGGGAAACCGAGCCTTCCACGAAATGGAGCCTCGCGTGCCTCGTGTTCGTCCAGGATGCTCAGGATTCCCGAGGGCCATTATGAGCTCATCGTTCTCTCTGTTGGGAACGAACGTCCCTTCCTGCGCTGCGGCGATATACTCCTGAAGCTTCCCGACGGGTATTCGCAGTTGCTCGTTCGTCCAAACATACTTCCCTGTTTCAGGGTCCAAGGTCCCCCCAACCCCGAAGAACAAAGTCCTTAAACGGTCTGGCCAGTTGAATGTCTCTGGTTCGACCCCTTTAGCAACCAGGTCATTCTCAGCCTTGTCCCGCAATGGTCGGGCTTTGAGGTAGCCACCTGACCCCGTGCGATGATGATGCTCCTTCTTCGCAGCCTTTTTCTTGTTTGTCGCTGACATCTTCTTACTCTTGTCCGATGTCTTGTGGGCCACAAATGCGTCCTAGTGATCTCTGATCTTCTCAAACCGGCCGGTGAATTCTGGATTCCTGTCTTTGTCAACAAACTTTGTTTTCAGCTCATTCTTCCACCTCCTGAATAGATCCGCCATCTTCTTAAGAGCATGAGCCTTGACCAATGGCTCTATAACTTGCTTCTTCGGATCCTCCTTTGGTGGTAGGGTGAAATTTGCCTTCAGCTTGGTCCAAAGATCATCTTTGTACATATCGTTGACATAAGACACCAGAAGGTCTTTGTTCTTAGAGTTATACCATTGGTGGATACTGATCGGGATGATGTCCCTAACAAGAACCCCGCACTGAGCAGAAAATGCTTCCTTGGTCCGAATGGGTTCAATCGGTTGGCCATCGCGCGTGATTGCTGTGATCGTGGACCTTTCATCTTGGCGCAACCTTTTCTTCGGGCCTTGTCTCGTTACCGAAGTTTGGCTCGATCCGGAGGGATAGAAAAGAAGAAAGAAGAGAGTTAATATGTGTACATACCAAAACAATTAATGCATCAATTAGCTATAGTTAGCACCTGCTTAATTAATATTTATATACCTGGTCGGACTCCGTTCGGTCAGCGGAGCAGTCATCACGGTGTCCTTCTTCCACCCATATTTGATCACCGGAGCCATCATAATCATGTCGTACCTCCTCCATTGTTCGGTCACCGTAGCCTACTTCCTCACCCTGTCCTTCCAGACCATCATTGTCACTGAGATACGACAAGACATCAGCTCTAGCTGCGATTATGTCCCCCAACACCTATTCTGCTTCCTCGTCTCATCCGTGCTCCATAGTTTCTGTAAATATTATGACATGGCATTTATTATACAAACATGACAGATGGATATATTAGTTGCAAACGTAGATCTAGCTAGCAAATCACAACAAGGAATCATATTAGTTGCCTCGATGCTTCTCTAGGGTTTGGGGTGGCCTCGGCAACGCTTCAAGGGTTTGGGGTGGCCTCGACGACAACGCTCTTTTAACTTGGTAAATTTGGGTGGCCTCGGCAGCGCTTCTAGGGTTTGGGCCGGACCGCTCGGCGATCCACGACCCTCTACCCTAGTTCCCGACCCTCGACCCCCTCATGTCACGTTAGTCGAGTGTCAAAGGATTCAACAAAACCATGTGTAACATCCCGATTCTCGGAATGTTTAAGAATTTTTTCAAAAATCAGGGCGAGAAAATTTCGTTTTGTTTTGTTTGTTAACAAAGCTTAAATTGGACATTTATAATTCGAAGGATTTAAATTGAACTACTGCCAACAAAATCTAATTTGAATTTCGTTCTTTTCTTTTCGATGGTTATATTTTTCCTCTTCGGCATACTCAAATATGCGAGTCTCCAATTTATTGGATTTCTCAGTTTGTTTGATATTTCCTTGAGCTTCTATTAATTCTCTATATTGTCCTAAAAGCAAAGTTAATTTATTTTCCACATATCAAACTCTGGACATAATTTCCATGTCCCTATCCATCTCTCTCTTTTCCATGAGTATCTTATTTTCTTTTGACCACCGAATGGCCAATTCCATATCTCGCTTTTATGTTCATTTTCTATATTTCTTTCTAATGGGTGCAGCCCAACTCATCTCTTCTTTTTATTTATTCCTCCGATGGAATGGACCTAGTACAGATATCTCTTTTGTTTTATCTTGTTTCTCTTTCTTTCCTGGGCCGCAGCCCAACCAGTCCCTATTTTTGTTTCTCTTCTTCCCTTGCTCCCTCATGGGCTGGACAAATTGGCCCATGTCCCCTAGCTAGCGAAGGCCTCCTCTCCTCTCTCCTTCCTGTACGTTTATAAGTCACAAGAGGAAACCTCAACAGCCACGATCCCTCCTCTTCTCTTAATTCCCATCAATTTTATCAGTTACCAAAACAAAAGCCATCATATTCAGCGCCTCCACCTTCTCTTCCATTCACGTAGCACCTCTGCCCTCACCCTTCCTCTTTCTCTACAGAAACTCTCTCTCCAAAGAATGCTCCATGGACACCGATGCTTGATCCCGTTGATATAGGCCATCTCCATCCATGTCCTCGCGCCAAATGATACTCCACCATGCCACAGATCCATTCAGAGAAGAAAGATCGCGATCCATCGATCGCACGCGAAGAATTTCACATGTGCGTGTACACTGTTCGTCAAGTTCACCACACTGTTCCATCCAACTCGGTGAGCCTCTATCCAATTCCTCATGCATACCTTCTCAACATCACACGTAGTACCTCATAGACATCGTGTTTCAACCTATCTATGTCGTTGGCCGCGTGTGTCCAAACCCGAATTTGATTTGATGGCACCGGCTTGTTTTTTTATTTTCTGTCTATCCGATGATCTTGTCGTCAACGTATGATTTGTTTCTCATGCCCATAGTAACCCCATGGTAGAGTTAGCTCGCTGGTTTCATCAATAGAATTTTAGTATAATTTTTGTTGTAGTCGTTTTGCCCAAGATTGAATAGGGTTTGTTCATCGGTTAATTTTGTATTAATATGTTATTGTTCTTATGATTACGATATGCCTAAGAGTGCATCCTTTTCGTCTCATAATTTTTGCGTGTGACAAATGGCTTATTAAATTTATTTGTTTACCGACGATCATTTTTGGATGTCATAGTTGATAATATTTCTTTTGTATTGTTTGTCTTGTGCTAGACATGTCTATAGATTTTAATATAGTTTGTATGATTTCATGTATATAGTTCATGCCAAACTTTAGTAGTGTGTTAGGCTTTTGTTTCATATTAGTTCTTGTGATTTATTAACACGCATAGTAGTTGATCTGTGAACTTTTATGTTAGTATGATATTTGTATATTCTTTATATGCCTAGGAGTCGCTCCTATTTATTTCATAATTCTATGAGTTAGATATCATTGATTCGATTTGTCGTGAGGATTTTATTTATATTATATTGTATTTGTACGTTGTCTCAGATATTATTTTTGTGTAGCGTGTAGCCCTATATTGCATGCGTAGAATATTTGGTAAACATTCGCCATGCTTATAATTTCGTAGGATTATTATAGGCTTTACTTCGTTCATTGAATTATGAGATATTTCATATCTTGGCTATTTAATTTTGTTTATCATGGTGACATCTTAGATATGGTTTACATATTTATTCCCGTCCATGTCGCATCTTCTTTTTATTGCTACATATAGGTCATGCTTGTTGCATATAACCTAGTCTATTGCTTCTTGTTATTTATCCAAGTTGTTTCATTCACCTAGGATGGTACCTAAGCATGCTTAGTTGATTGACGAGCCATGTTAGTACTTACTCAAAGTAAAATACATATTTGGTTGTATGCCTATAATGTGTTGTATCATTGGTAGTTTGTACCTTATGTTCATACATGTGATTAGACTTTGCTTGGTAGATATATATCGTAGTAGGTTGTTGATTAATCAATATGCCATGTTGTTATGCTTGTATAACTAGATTACATAGTGTGTTGTATCAGTTCATGTTATAGACCATTTTTAGTTGTGTATCATTTGTCATTACGATAGTAAGTTATACTAGATAGAAATGCATATCATCTTGCTATTCGTTCTGGCAGAATACATGTTCATTGGTTGATGCCAGGATCTAGTATTACATGCCTACATGCTCATTTTGCTTTCTCGGTGTGGTTATATTTTATAACAAGCATGATAGTGTTGTGTGATAATGCCATGCTTCTATGTTCTTACATGTCATAAATAGTGTGCAGGGTTGCGTGCTACTAGCCTACTTGATCGCGATGTTAGTTATCTCATAGTTACGGTATTCTATTGGTAGCCTAGTGTGGTATCTCGATCATCCATGTTTAGACATTACATTGTTTACCTCGCTAATGCGTTATTCTATGCTTTGACATCTTTCATGCTTTATGATGTTTGGTGTATTACAGTTGCCTAGTTCAGTTCTTTCTTATAGATGTTACCTCTGTATCATGTTAGTATTATGAGTGTTTAATACTTGTTTCATTAGTTCATCACATGGTTTGGATAGTTTACCATTCGTTAGTTGAGTTGTGTCTTTCTCACATGCCAAGTGTGCATAGTTTGCCATGTTGTTACAATCATGTGCTGATAATGTTGTTGGTAGTGGTTAATTAGACATTTGTTATTTATTATCATAAAAAGCATGTCCTAGTGTAGTATATTGCCATGGTCACTTTATGCTTGATGCTTGTGATATTAGTCAATACATATTTATAACTTATCATTCACATACCATGTGTAATATGTGTCCTCTTGTTAAATTGTGTGACCATAGTATTGTTTTGATATAATGAAGTTGATCCTATTTTCTTTAGTTTTGCTTTAGGATATAATCTAGATCCAACTCAATTCATGTTGTTGTATGATGTTTCATTGCTTACTAGTATGATTTCTAATGGTTGTTTGTTTGCCTTATGAACTGTTCTTTTAAGTTATTATAGTTGATGTATATGTTTGACTACTATTGACCATTATAAATATTTGGATTATATTCAAATATTTACTTGTGGTTAACTTTTACCTTTATCATGTCCTGTTGTGATTGCCTAGTTAAATGCATAGGATGGTTTCTTTTCAGATGTGTTGATGCAATTGCCTTTGTTATGTAGTAGTTTCCTATACCTTAGCTCAGATGTGTAGAGGCCACTACTACTGCGTAGTAGAACAATTCATACTAGAACGTTAGTCTTGATCGCTAAGCCTTCTTTAGTCATGTCAACCGAACCATGTCATTTCATTGAATCATCTCCCTCACCACCCGATCATGCTACCTCATTTCGAATTTCCATCTGATCAATATCTTGCTATCCATCTACTCTTAATTTGTTTGGATGTTATTTGGATTTGCCATTGCTTTGGTATTTATTGTTTGTCTGTTGCTATCGTTACGACCAGTAGGGAGTGACGACGATGTTGGATATGGACAGAATCAAGTTACCGAAGAAGGACTCACCAACGAAGGCATGCCTCCTTCTTTGATCATACTTATCCTATGTTTACAAATTGCATTGTGTTTTTTGGTTACTATATGCATGCTTTTTAATCTCGTAGCTAGCATGTCGATTGACACATGCCTTGATCCGCTTGTCGCCTATTCACTTGACACCTGAGTAGAATTATATATTATTCCGGTAGAGTAGAAAATGCTTAGCCATGCTTATTATTCTATAGGTCCTTATTTGAATGATCTTCGGATCATTGACACTTGGAACTTGTTGATGAGCTTGCTGAGCTAGGTCGGTTGACCTTGTTGACCTTCTCTACTCTCTTCTACTCTGGGTGAAACTTACCATCTGAATACTGGCGCGGGCGACAGCTGAATCAAGGATTGAAGGAGCGATTGGCCGCCCTTCACGAGTTGAAGGGGGCAATCAGTCGTCCGTGCCGCATGAGGCCTAATAAGTCTTGGATTTGAAGATTGTGATAACAGTATAGCCACATGCTATATGGGCACTGGCTTGGTTAATTAGTTAGCTCACTCTTATTGTCGTCATTGCTGTACCGCAGATGGGATAGCTGCCTTGCGAGGAGTGTCCTCGGCACAAAAGGGGGCTCGGACTGTGAACTGCGGTTACTTCCGTGTTGAAACCTAGTGGGCTTGGCACAGTAAGTTTGGTCTAATGAAAGACCTCGTCACAATCTCCCTGCCGGTATACCAAATGGTGTACTACGCTAGCGACAGCTAGCGGCAACAAGTCGGGATTGTGTCGTGTGGGTAAAGTGTACAACCTCTGCAGAGTGTAAAACTATTCGAATAGCCGTGTCCACGGTCATGGATGGCACATGAATCTTTCTTGACATACAGGACCTGTCTTGCTTATTCCCTCTTTCCCCTATTCTTGGAACCTGTGAAGAGTGTGAGTTGATCGAGGATCCTCACTTTGATGAAAGTTATTCTGGAGACAAAACATGTTTTCATCTAAAACTGCTATTATCCAACTGCTATTTTTTTCAAAGAAAATTAGCTTTTATGCAAATGAGCCATACAGCCATCCTTTGAAGCCACATATAGCTATTAGGTCCTTCCCCGTGGGAGGCATGTTGAGTACGTAATGTACTCATGGCCATAATTTTGTTGACAACAGAGTTTCATGAAGACAAAGGTGATGACTACGACAACAATGACGACCCGTAGGAGTGAGGTCTCGTGGACTACACGACTGCCTTTGGCTGAGATGGAGTCGCTACGCATTGTATTTTCCGCTGTTTTTCTGATTTTAAATGTCATGAGACAATTCGCTAGGTATGTCTTGTGACAAATATACTACTTGTAATACTTTTACGTATTGTGCAATGATATCATTTCGCTGTGTTGTCAACAATGATCCTGGGGTTGACAAATATACACAGGAGGGTCTGGAAGCTAATTCTGGGTTCTCACAGAAGTGGTATCAGAGCCGATGTCGACCTAGTCGTGTGGCCTTAGTTAGAATGGAAAGCCTTAGGTACTATTATTATAAGAAAAACTATTTTGAAAAGGATCATTCTCGTAGTCTTCTCCTTCACTATTGCTCTCCTAGTCTCATATTATTCAAATAAGGTATAAACTCTACTTTCTTACCTTCTTCCTTATAGTATGTGAAACCCTTTTGCCCGCCCAAGGTGTCGAAAAGTCAAAAGCTTCAGAAGATGTGCCAAGAGTTTCAAGATAGCTTCAACCTCTAAAGCTCTGAGTAGCAACATTATCCCAGAAGAAGACACCTCGAGAACTCAAGAAGTCAACAACCGTCGATTATGCTTCAAACGTCAATGTCGAAGATCTGCACCAAGTTATGATGTGACCTGCCATATAGGATTAGGTTGGTTAACACCCCTGTAGTGAAAGAACTCGTAGCTTGTAGACACAAAACCTTTTCTTGTGTGAGTATTGTCTGCATATTTTTGGTGTTTTCCTATGCAGTCATACTAAAACCCTATTTGCTAAAATGAGTTGCTTTTGAGTTTTATTTGGATAGTTTCACGATTAGATTGGTGTTATATTTTGATTATCGTTTGGGGTATCTCTTCCTTGTGTAGGATTCTTCTACTCATCTTTTGCTCTTTCCCTCTTCTCTATAAACCCCGAAGAACACTTTGAGAGGAAAGAAGTTGCAACATCATCCTTTGAAATATCAATGTGAACCCCATGAGAAATCTCTTTTAAGGGGGGTAGTAGACGATGATTTGTGTCAAGATCAAAGATTTCAAGACCTTCATTCGCAAGGAAGACGAAGATTTGAAGAACTTCAGTACACCTACCATAAAGTTCAACCTGAAGGAAGAATCAATGAGTCTGGCCGAACCGAAGCTTGACCAAAAGAAGAAGGTCAAGAACGAAGAATGTTCATCCAGTCACAGAAGCGATGCGGTTACCACCGAAGGATAGTTTCCAAGCCAAGATCAAGTTAGAATAAATTTTGACAATAGAAGTATCTCCAACCAAGACCCAGAGTTGCTTGTCACAAAGTTTAGAATCGACAGTGACCCCACAAGTTTCTGAGAAGAATCATGTCGAAGACGAAGCTAACCCAAACCCATTCTCTTTAGTCAGCCTGAATCTCGAGGTCGAGATTTGTTTTAAGGGGGGTAGATCTGTAACATCCCGATTCTCGGAATGTTTAAGAATTTTTTCAAAAATCAGGGCGAGAAAATTTTGTTTTGTTTTGTTTGTTAACAAAGCTTAAATTGGACATTTATAATTCGAAGGATTTAAATTGAACTACTGCCAACAAAATCTAATTTGAATTTCGTTCTTTTCTTTTCGATGGTTATATTTTTCCTCTTCGGCATACTCAAATATGCGAGTCTCCAATTTATTGGATTTCTCAGTTTGTTTGATATTTCCTTGAGCTTCTATTAATTCTCTTTATTGTCCAAAAAGCAAAGTTAATTTATCTTCCACATATCAAACTCTGGACATAATTTCCAAGTCCCTATCCATCTCTCTCTTTTCCATGAGTATCTTATTTTCTTTTGACCACCGAATGGCCAATTCCATATCTCGCTTTTATGTTCATTTTCTATATTTCTTTCTAATGGGTGCAGCCCAACTCATCTCTTCTTTTTATTTATTCCTCCGATGGAATGGACCTAGTACATATATCTCTTTTGTTTTATCTTGTTTCTCTTTCTTTCCTGGGCCGCAGCCCAACCAGTCCCTATTTTTGTTTCTCTTCTTCCCTTGCTCCCTCATGGGCTGGACAAATTGGCCCATGTCCCCTAGCTAGCGAAGGCCTCCTCTCCTCTCTCCTTCCTGTACGTTCATAAGTCACAGAAGAGGAAACCTCAACAGCGACGATCCCTCCTCTCCTCTTAATTCCCATCAATTTTATCAGTTAGCAAAACAGAAGCCATCATATCCAGCGCCTCCACCTTCTCTTCCATTCACGTAGCACCTCTGCCCTCACCCTTCCTCTTTCTCTACAGAAACTCTCTCTCCAAAGAATGCTCCATGGACACCGATGCTTGATCCCGTTGATATAGGCCATCTCCATCCATGTCCTCGCGCCAAATGATACTCCTCCATGCCACAGATCCATTCAGAGAAGAAAGATCGCGATCCATCGATCACACGCGAAGAATTTCACATGTGCGTGTACACTGTTCGTCAAGTTCACCACACTGTTCCATCCAACTCGGTGAGCCTCTATCCAATTCCTCATGCATACCTTCCTAACATCCCACGTAGTACCTCATAGACATCATGTTTCAACCTATCTATGTCGTTGGCCGCGTGTGTCCAAACCCGAATTTGAATTGATGGCATCGGCTTGTTTTTTTTATTTTCTGTCCATCCGATGATCTTGTCGTCAACGTATGATTTGTTTCTCATGCCCATAGTAACCCCATGGTAGAGTTAGCTCGCTGGTTTCATCAATAGAATTTTAGTATAATTTTTGTTGTAGTCGTTTTGCCCAAGATTGAATAGGGTTTGTCATCGGTTAATTTTGTATTAATATGTTATTGTTCTTATGATTACGATATGCCTAAGAGTGCATCCTTTTCGTCTCATAATTTTTGCGTGTGACAAATGGCTTATTAAATTTATTTGTTTACCGACGATCATTTTTGGATGTCATAGTTGATAATATTTCTTTTGTATTGTTTGTATTGTGCTAGACATGTCTATAGATTTTAATATAGTTTGTATGATTTCATGTATATAGTTCATGCCAAACTTTAGTAGTGTGTTAGGCTTTTGTTTCATATTAGTTCTTGTGATTTATTAACACACATAGTAGTTGATCTGTGAACTTTTATGTTAGTATGATATTTCTATATTCTTTATATGCCTAGGAGTCGCTCCTATTTATTTCATAATTCTATGAGTTAGATATCATTGATTCGATTTGTCGTGACGATTTTATTTATCTATTTATTTATATTATATTGTATTTGTACGTTGTCTCAGATATTATTTTTGTGTAGCGTGTAGCCCTATATTGCATGCGTAAAATATTTGGTAAACAGTCGCCATGCTTATAATTTCGTAGGATTATTATAGGTTTTACTTTGTTCATTGAATAATGAGATATTTCATATCTTGACTATTTAATTTTGTTTTATCATGGTGACATCTTAGATATGGTTTACATATTTATTCCCGTCCATGTCGCATCTTCTTTTTATTGCTACATATAGGTCATGCTTGTTGCATATAACCTAGTCTATTGCTTCTTGTTATTTATCCAAGTTGTTTCATTCACCTAGGATGGTACCTAAGCATGCTTAGTTGATTGACGAGCCATGTTAGTACTTACTCAAAGTAAAATACATATTTGGTTGTATGCCTATAATGTGTTGTATCATTGGTAGTTTGTACCTTATGTTCATACATGTGATTAGACTTTGCTTGGTAGATATATATCGTAGTAGGTCGTTGATTAATCAATATGCCATGTTGTTATGCTTGTATAACTAGATTACATAGTGTGTTGTATCAGTTCATGTTATAGACCATTTCTAGTTGTGTATCATTTGTCATTACGATAGTAAGTTATACTAGATAGAAATGCATATCATCTTGCTATTCGTTCTGGTAGAATACATGTTCATTGGTTGATGCCAGGATCTAGTATTACATGCCTACATGCTCATTTTGCTTTCTCGGTGTGGTTATATTTTATAACAAGCATGATAGTGTTGTGTGATAATGCTATGCTTCTATGTTCTTACATGTCATAAATAGTGTGCAGGGTTGCATGCTACTACCCTACTTGATCGCGATGTTAGTTATCTCATAGTTACGGTATTCTATTGGTAGCCTAGTGTGGTATCTCGATCATCCATGTTTAGACATTACATTGTTTACCTCGCTAATGTGTTATTCTATGCTTTGACATCTTTCATGCTTTATGATGTTTGGTGTATTACAGCTGCCTAGTTTAGTTCTTTCTTATAGATGTTACCTTTGTATCATGTTAGTATTATGAGTGTTTAATACTTGTTTCATTAGTTCATTACATGGTTTGGATAGTTTACCATTCGTTAGTTGAGTTGTGTCTTTCTCATATGCCAAGTGTGCATAGTTTGCCATGTTATTACAATCATGTGCTGATAATGTTGTTGGTAGTGGTTAATTAGACATTTGTTATTTACTATCATAAAAAGCATGTCCTAGTGTAGTATATTGCCATGGTCACTTTATGCTTGATGCTTGTGATATTAGTCAATACATATTTATAACTTATCATTCACATACCATGTGTAATATGTGTCCTATTGTTAAATTGTGTGGCCATAGTATTGTTTTGATATAATGAAGTTGATCCTATTTTCTTTAGTTTTGCTTTAGGATAGAATCTAGATCCAACTCAATTCATGTTGTTGTATGATGTTTCATTGCTTAATAGTATGATTTCTAATGGTTGTTTGTTTGCCTTATGAAGTATTGTCTTTTAAGTTATTATAGTTGATGTATATGTTTGACTACTATTGACCATTATAAATATTTGGATTATATTCAAATATTTACTTGTGGTTAACTTTTACCTTTATCATGTCCTGTTGTGATTGCGTAGTTAAATGCATAGGATGGTTTCTTTTCATATGTGTTGATGCAATTGCCTTTGTTATGTAGTAGTTTCCTATACCTTAGCTCAAATGTGTAGAGGCCACTACTACTGCTTAGTAGAACAATTCATACTAGAACGTTAGTCTTGATCACTAAGCATTCTTTAGTCATGTCAACCGAACCATGTCATTTCATTGAATCATCTCCCTCACCACCCGATCATGCTACCTCATTTTGAATTTCCATCTGATCAATATCTTGCTATCCATCTACTCTTAATTTGTTTGGATGTTATTTGGATTTGCCATTGCTTTGGTATTTATTGTTTGTCTGTTGCTATCGTTACGACGAGTAGGGAGTGACGACGATGTTGGATATGGACATAATCAGGTTACCGAAGAAGGACTCAACAACGAAGGCATGCCTCCGATACTTATCCTATGTTTACAAATTGCATTGTGTTTTATGGTTACTATATGCATGCTTTTTAATCTCGTAGCTAGCGTGTCGATTAACACATGCCTTGATCCGCTTGTCGCCTATTCACTTGACACCTGAGTAGAATTATATATTATTCCGGTAGAGTAGAAATGCTTAGCCATGCTTATTATTCTATAGGTCCTTATTTGAATGATCTTCGGATCATTGACACTTGGAACTTGTTGATGAGCTCGCTGAGCTAGGTCGGTTGACCTTGTTGACCTTCTCTACTCTCTTCTACTCTCTTTTACTCTGGGTGAAACTTACCATCTAAATACTGGCGCAGGCGACAGCTGAATCAAGGATTGAAGGAGCGATTGGCCGCCCTTCACGAGTTGAAGGGGTCAATCAGTCGTCCGTGCCGCATGAGGCCTAATAAGTCTTGGATTTGAAGATTGTGATAACAGTACAGCCACATGCTATATGGGCACTGGCTTGGTTAATTAGTTAGCTCACTCTTATTGTCGTCATTGCCGTACCGCAGATGGGATAGCTGCCTTGCGAGGAGTGTCCTCGGCACAAAAGGGGGCTCGGACTGTGAACTGCGGTTACTTCCGTGTTGAAACCTAGTGGGCTTGGCACAGTAAGTTTGGTCTAATGAAAGACCTCGTCACAATCTCCCTGCCGGTATACCAAATGGTGTACTACGCTAGCGACGGCTACTGGCAACAAGTCGGGATTGTGTCGTGTGGGTAAAGTGTACAACCTCTGCAGAGTGTAAAACTATTCGAATAGCCGTGTCCATGGTCATGGATGGCACATGAATCTTTCTTGACATACATGACCTGTCTTGCTTATTCCCTCTTTCCCCTATTCTTGGAACCTGTGAAGAGTGTGAGTTGATCGAGGATCCTCACTTTGATAAAAGTTATTCTGGAGACAAAACATGTTTTCATCTAAAACTGCTATTATCCAACTGCTATTTTTTTCAAACAAAATTAGCTTTTATGCAAATGAGCCATACAACCATCCTTTGAAGCCACATATAGCTATTAGGTCCTTCCCCGTGGGAGGCATGTTGAGTACGTAATGTACTCATGGCAATAATTTTGTTGACAACAGAGTTTCATGAAGACAAAGGTGATGACTACGACAACAATGACGACCCGTAGGAGTGAGGTCTCGTGGACTACATCGACTGCCTGTGGCTGAGATGGAGTCGCTACGCATTGTACTTTCCGCTGTTTTTCTGATTTTAAATGTCATGAGACAATTCGCTAGGTATGTCTTGTGACAAATATACTACTTGTAATACTTTTACGTATTGTGCAATGATATCATTTCGCTGTGTTGTCAACAATGATCCTGGGGTTGACAAATATACACAGGAGGGTCTGGAAGCTAATTCCGGGTTCTCACACCATGTCTTCAACATTAGGCGAACGTAACAGGCGCATGATGGTACGAAGCTCTTCAAAGTTGTTTTGGAACGGAGTCCTAGATAGGATAATTCGCTTTTTGGTACAAAGTTCAGCAAGAGCCTTCCGATTATCGCTATTTGGAACGCATTTACTGAAATTCGTACCAAAAGGCAGATTATCCTATCCGGGACTCCATTCCAGAACAACTTTGCAGAACTTCATACCATTATGCCCCGGTTACTTCCGGCTAATGATGAAGCCATGGATTTCTTCAATACTTTGACACTAGGCAACCTCTCGACCCCTCGGCGGTCCTCGACCCTCGACCCCTTGACGACCCTCGACCCTCGAACCCGCGGCCCCTCGACGACCCTCGACCCCTCGACCCCTCGACCATTGAACCGTCGGCGACCCTTGACCCTCTACCCTATCTAGTTCCCGGCCCTTGCCCCTCGAACCCTCGGCGACCCCCTCCCCCTCCTCATGTTGAAGTTATCGGGGAGGGGGTATATCAACCCCCCTCATGTCGAAGTTATAGATGAGGTGGTATATATATCGACAATGACATACCCAATAAAAAAGAATTAAAAAAGAGGAGAAGAAGAAAGGAATAGAGAA
Organism: Secale cereale; assembly: GCA_902687465.1. Taxonomy (NCBI): domain Eukaryota; kingdom Viridiplantae; phylum Streptophyta; class Magnoliopsida; order Poales; family Poaceae; genus Secale; species Secale cereale. Next base: position 335,269,747 of record LR738713.1, read on the forward strand.
GAAGAAGAAAATTCTATTTTTTCTTCTTCTTCTCTATTCCTTTCTTCTTCTCCTCTTCTTTTCTTCTTCTTCCTCTTCTTATTTTTTTCGACGGCCCCCCTCATGTCATTTCCGACGTCCCCCCTC
>LR738713.1:335269932-335318579 GCA_902687465.1 Secale cereale
GGGGGGGGGGGTAGACGAAAACGACGCTCACCCCCTCATCGTGCAATGACGACAAATGACATCATGTGTTGGCCCTATGGATGCCATGGATGAAGAAGAGATTTGCGCATGACTGGAAGGTGTACTCCTGGCTGATGGTGGTGGTGCATGTTTGCCTTTATCATGGCTAGAAGTGACGGATGAAGTAGGCGGTGGTGCAGCCGGACGTCTCAAAGTAGAGGATGCACGTGGTGTCCATGATGAAGTACGACCTGTAGAAAAATTAGTTCGCGCCAACCCTGTCGATCTTGCACTTCACGTTCAGCTTTGCAAGCAAGATGGAATAAACAAGTAATATTATTATACTCCTCATACTCTAAAATTGTTTGAATCTCCCTATTTAGGCCACCCATAAAACGTGCAAGCATAGCCTCATTATCCTCCACAATACCACATCTAATCAGGACAGTTTGTAATTCCCGATAATATTCCTCTACAGAATTTTTTTCCTTGTCTTAAACACTGCAATTTTTGAAGTAATTCACGTTGATAATATGGTGGAACGCAACGAGTACGCATAGCAGTTTTCAAAGCAGCCCAAGTAGTTAGAATATTATTCGGATATAATCTACAATATTCAGACCACCACACACAAGCAAAACTCGTGGAAGCACAAAGAGCGGCAGCAACACGTCTCTCCTCGGGATATTCTAAACATGTAGAACATTGTTCGGTTTCTAACTCCCAAGTAAGATATATATCAGGAAGATATCTACCCTCAAATGGTGGAATATTCAATTTTAGTTTAGGTAGATGGTCATGATCGCGTACCCGAGGGGTAGTGCAGCCCTACCATTGCGATTATTTGCATGTGGATGACTTGGTTGTTGTGGTGCTGGTAGTTGCTCGTAGTTCTGATTTTGATCAACCTCATCCTCGTAATCTCCCACGTAATCATCCTCCTCCTCAGGAGCAGCAAGAGCCACAAAAGTATCAACAACAGCACCAATAGTTTAGCCAGGGTCAAGAGGGACACGGCTCGCTTTGCGGAGGGCTGTTTCGCGACGTTGAGGTGGTTGTTGTTGTAGTTGCAATGGTGCTGCAGGTGGAGGTAGACGCGCAAGCACTTCAGCAAATTTGGCATCCAACTTGGTGTCAGTTGACCTCTCAATTCCATCCATCCTCGCTAGTGCGTCACCAAAACTGGTCATCACATCTTCTACCTCTTGACCCATCATTTGCTGAAATTTATCATGAAACTCCTTGTTCGCCATGTTCTCCCAGTCAGTCTCATCGACTTGTGATCCTGCCATGGTTAGAAGCAATAGAAACAAATATGATCCTACATACTACTAGAAAATGGTGGTTGCCGGTGTCAAAATCGGCGGATCTCGAGCAGGGGGTCCTGAACTATGCGTCTGAGGATTGATGTTAACAGGAGGCAGGGGACACGATGTTTTACCCAGGTTTAGGCCCTCTCGATCGAGGTAAAACCCTACTTCCTGCTATACTAGTATGGATGAATATGTGTACAAGATTTGATCTACCTCGAGATCGTAAAGGCTAAACCCTAAGTTTCAGCCTATGAGGATTGAATGATTCTCAAGCCTCTACGGACTAAACCCTCCGGTTTATACACACACCGGAGGGGCCTAGGGTTTGTACATACCATCTTGTAAAGGAAGGAAAATCTACACCCGAGCCTACACTAGCCATTACAAGAATTCAGGAGTCCTATCCAGATATGAGAGATGATCTTCTAAAATAGTCTTCATGGCCCACCAGTCCGACCCACCAGGAGTTTATCCGGTCACCTGTGGACCCCCAGATCCAGGACTCCCTCAGTAGCCCCTAAACCTATCTTTGATGACGACGAGTTCGGCTTCCGCATTGTGTTCGGCATTGCAAGGCGGGTTCCTCCTCCGAATATATCTTATGTAAATTGATGGATCGTGTTCGGCTCTGCAAGATTAGTACAACCCTTAGCCTCAAAGGCAAGGCTTCTAAGGAAAATGAATAATGTGTCTTTACTGACAACTTTTGGGTGAAAAGTCACATCCAACCCACTAACACATCGAACCGTTTTATTTGGTCCTAGTTTCGCGTTTCGAGGCATATCCTCATTGGCATGTCTCGTCAGAATAGAGATCGTGCCCACTTATCGTGGGATTCTTATTGTGACGTGAGCACCCACGCCGCGCATTACGCACGACCGCTTTGGGAACTGACGAGTTTTATGGCTAAGGTGGGGGAAGCTCTGTATTTGCAGCGTTATAAAAGGACACCAATCCCTTTCACCAACCCCACGCCTTCCTCAAGCACAAGCCCTCCAATCTCCCTCGCCCCCGTACTCTCGTCTCCTGCGCCCACAACTCCTTGTTCCTCGACCAATATTCCCCTTCCTAGAAATGGCTGGATCCGGTGCTAGAGGCAAGTGGGAGGCATCCACGGTCACCGAAAAGACCGTGAAGGACCTACGGAGTGCGGGGCATCTCGCCGACTACATCGCACACTGAGTCCCCCCAGGGGCCAGGTGACTCCCGTCCCAAAGGAGGGAGAGAGGGTAGTATTCACCTCTCATTTTGTTAGGGCTCTAGGGTTTCCACTCCACCCGTTCGTTCGGGGTCTTTTGTTTTTCTATGGGCTATATTTCCATGATCTAGTTCCGAACTCAATCCTTCACATATCCGCATTCATAGTGATGTGTGAAGCTTTTCTCCGCATCCCTCCACACTTCGGCATGTGGCTTAAGACCTTCAACGTGAAGCCAAAGGTGGTGAACGGGGAGCACGCAGAGTGCGGGGGTGCCATGATTAGTAAGCTCCCGAATGCAACTTGGCACAAGGGCTCATTCGTGGAGACGAAGAAAGTCTGGCAGCAGGAGTGGTTCTATATCACCGAGACCCGCGACACCAACTGGGCGGCAGAGCCTGCTTTCAAATCCGGACCCCCGGAGAGGCTAACCTCCTGGACCAAAAATGGTCTGGACTGGGGGTCGCCCACTAAGGTGACAACTATCGTGGGCCGTGTGTTTGGCCTGATCTCCAAGGGGCACCTGCTCTCCTTCGTGGTCCAGGTGGTGCTGACCCGACTTGTTCTCCCTTGCCAAAGCCGGGATTCCTCCCTATGGGAGTTCGATCTGGCAGGAGACAAGCCGCTAAAGCATCTCTTCGGCTCCATGCACAAAGAGATCTGGAAGCACCTCTTCAAGAGCCAGGAGGAATGGCCCGAAGAGAACGAGGATGCAGGCTTCAATACCGAAGTTTCCGCCGTCGATGTAATAATGATCTCTGCCGAACACTTGTCCTTTCCTATTACTTAATGATAATAGGAGTTGGAATTTTTATGTGATATACAGGCTTGGACGAAGAAGGCAACCCGGATCAAGTGTCCGGCACCTATGCCCGAAGACCCAGCATTGCCTCTATTGACGGCAATGCTAGTTCCGGTGTCATACAAGGGGCCGACCAAGAATCCCAAGAAGACAAAGGGCAAGGGGGCTGGAAACAGCCCCTGTCCTGTGGGCAAGCAGCCCGAGGACCTCCATATTCTTTCCTCCAACGAGACAGAGGAAGATGATGAGGAGGAATAGGAGGAAGAAGAAGTACCTCCCGCACAAGGCAGGGGGACGAAGAGGGGGGCCGTTGCTGATGCGAGCGCGGCCATGCCACGGAGAAAGAGGAAGCTAAAGCTCGGACAAAGTTCGGATTCATCCGAACACAGCTTCATGGTGAAGCCGAGGTAAAACCCCTGTCCGAATCGTAAGTCTATCCGGATTGGCTATTTTACCTTTGTTTATTCAGTATTTATGATACCTACTTAACATTTTTCTTCTCCTGACCTACAACCCTCCCGGTGTAAACCCCGATGTTACATCATCGGAGAGGAACTCTCTGGCGCCTAGGGAGACGGAGAGTGACCCGCCAGTCCGGGCTCCATCGCCCGTAATCGGTAGGGACACCGAAGTGTCGTCCCAGCGGGTTCTCTCCGCCCAAGGAGATGAGGGCGGGGCAGGACACAGGGCGGCCGAGGGTAATACATCGGTGGCCGCTGACCATGGGGAAACGGCCCCCATGGAGACCAAAGATGTGGGGCCCGCACAGTTCGGGGTCCCACCAAACACCGTCCCGAAGCCTAGGACGGCTCCGCGGTTTGAAGATCCCTCTCCTCAAACGCAGGAGGATACGGCGGTGCCCAGAGTTAATCCCGAGGCGCCGGATTCTATGGAGGGAGCACTGCAAAGTGCTCTCGTCATTGAAGAACACCTCACCGTGATGGGTGCGGTGATGAAGAAGATTCAATCCGTCAAGGGCGGACTGAATGAAGCCTTCAACAGCCTTTTAACAGGCTTTGAGGTAAGCCATGTAATGCTTTTTAAGAAACTTTATTTGTTTTAAGTGCACATATATAACCAGTAGCCCCTGATGCTTTGTGTGATTCTGAAAAGAATCGGACGAAGTATCCATAGAGTAGCATATTTACAGAGCTGAATTGTCGTGCAAGCTTCTTTAGTTACGGCGACTGCGCGAGACGCAAAGGTCACCGAACTAAATCGGAAGCTCGAGGTGGCCAATGCGGACCTCGACCGCATCAATCGACATTTCGATGAAATGCAAGGTATGCGGATTTTTATTTAAATGTCTATAAGACTTGATTGATTGGGTATGAGTACAAACTCTAACATTGTATTCTGCATTACACAGTTGGTGCCACTGAGCTCGAGGCCCTTAAGGGCGAGGTTGCGAAGGCCAAGGAGGAGGCCAAGATGAACAAGGCGGGTGCTGATAAAGCGGCTGCTAATTTGGAGGCCAAAAGGGCGGAGTGCGAGAAGCACAAATCTTGGGTGTCCGAAGTCGAGGTCGAGCTCCAAGATGCCATCCTTAAGTGTGAGGCGTCGAAGAAGAAGACTTCGAAACAGGCGACCGAGCTGTCTGCGGCAGTAAAGTCTACCCTGGAGGTGTGAGGCGAGGCGCACAGTGCTTGTCGAGAGATCGATCAGGCACGACAGATAGCATCTGGTAAGATATTTCTCTTACAGAGCATCTTTGGAGGGTGGAAGTATATTGGGCTGACACGATTTTGGAGTTCTCCAGGCATGTTTCCTGATCTTCCAAGGAGCAGCGCAGACGCCGCCCAGTATTTCCGTGCCATGTAGGGGAACAACACAGAGAAGCTGTTTTGGTCGCAGTTCGAGGCACCAAAACATCCGATGCCCCTCAACGACCAGATGAAGCAGCCGGTCGAGCTGCACAACATGGCGGGTTCAGCCATGAAGGACTTAATAGTCCGGCTATGGCCCGCTGAGCCAATACCAAGTAGTTACTTCGGATTGGTGAAGCTGCTCGTCGAGGCGAGTCCGCGGGTCGACACACTAATGCGTTCGGCCTGCATAGAAGGTGCTCGGATGGCCTTCGCTCACGTCAAAGTGCACTGGGCGAAGATGAGCGCAGTGCATATAGCCACTGCTGGCCCGCCCACATGCAAGGAGCACCACAAGCCGGAGAAGTACTTCGAGGACGTCACTGAGGGCGCCCGCCTTGTAGAAGGCCAGTGTTCGAAGGATGTTGCCTTTGAATGATTGTATCCGGATATAAAGACTAGGCTTATGAATTCGATGTATATATAACTTTTGCGCTATTTATCATATCAGCGTCTTTTTCCTCGTGTGTGACTGTTTATATTAAATCTGAAAGTTTCCAGTCGTCGGCTTCAGCCCCCAGGTAGATAGTACCGGGGTGTTCGGTCATATGCAAATACAATATTTATCCAAGGTCTTGGTCCGTATAGGAGGTGTATGCGGAGCGAACCAGGAAATCAGACTATGCGACGTTATTTCTTTCACTTAGTCGTAGGATTTTGACAAGTGGGGCTAGGTACTAGCCCCTGGTGCAGATGAAGTATCCAATTGCACTTGGCTGGGCGAAAAAACCAACCCTTCGTATAACACGGGGTAGATCTCTATCGATCATAGTATAACACTAAGTCACCGGATTACAGACCAGGTTCTCGCTGATCATGACAGTCAGCTTTCGGCTTTCTCTAGTGAGGTACTTGACCGGACTAGCCAGAAGTACTATCGCAGCAGTTCTCCCTATACACCCTAGCTGAACAATTGGGAACGTAGGGGTAAGCACAGGAGCCCGGCAACCCAACTATTGACCGAAGACATGATTCGGAATTGATGCATATAATGCAAACATCCAGGACGCTGAACACTCCCTATAGGTGTTCGGTCTTTTCAACATATACCAGGACTGAATGCAGCCCCTGGTAGTAAACCTTTATTAACAAGGCACATATGGCAATCTGATGCGAGAAGAGAACATTCCATGATGAGTGAATAAAACTCCAAATATGACATGGATAAAATTGTTCTATTAATATCCCTCTATAGTACGGCGAGCCGCAAACTTTACAGATAATGCCGATGACCTTTTTTTGGATATTTTACATGCCAAAAAGGTATATAACTAGAAAGATAAAAAGGTTTACAGAGGGTCTTAATCTAAAAAAGAAACCTTAGTGCGGGTCCCTGCTGCACGTCTGCGCCGTTTTCTCCTCTGTAATGTGTCCTTGAAGTTATGAGTATGATGGCCATCTGTAAAAAGAAATAAGACCTGGAAACGAAGAAGTCAATCCAGTGTGGCCAAAATAAGTCTGGTTCGTTGTAATAAACCGAAAGAATATAAACTTAAAGTTCGAATAGGATCTAGCCGAACTATGGACTGTATGCAGGTGCCCCGGGTCGCTGCCCAAGGAATTTTTAAGGCATAATTATGTACTCGAGGCACACATGCTATCACCTTATGGGGCGGTCGACGGGGGCATAGCTGTCAATCTTGATCACGTTCATCTGAGCTGCCGCACTGAGATGTGTGCCGGACACGTTTAGCTACGTCCGCTATTGATACATTATCTGGCTTGAATAGGCCGCATTGTACTTCGGCTGCTAAGGCCGCAGTATCTTCCTCCGTACGGAGAGAGCGCTCCATATTTCCATTGACCCTGTTAATGCCACGTGGTCCAGGCATCTTGAGCTTTAAATAGGCATAATGCGGGACTGCATTAAAGTGGGCGAAGGCCGTTCTTCCGAGTAGGGCGTCATAGCCACTTCGAAATGGAGTTATGTCGAAGATCAGTTCTTCGCTTCGAAGGTTGTCGGGAGAACCGAATACAACCTCCAATGTTAAAGAGCCTATGCAGCGAGCTTGAATGCCCGGTATCACTCCTTTAAAGGTCGTGCTGCTTGGCTTGATTCTTGATGGGTCGATCCCCATCTTGCGGACAGTGTCCTGATATATCAGATTGAGATTACTGCCGCCGTCCATGAGGACTCGGGTTAGATGGTATCCATCTATTATTGGGTCGAGCACTAATGCGGCCGAACCCCCATGATGAATGCTAGTCCGATGATCCCGGCGATCGAAAGTGATCGAACAGGCTGACCATGGGTTGAATGTTGGGGCGATAGGCTTAAAAATTTACACCCGCGCGCCAGCGAAGATTACCATGGAAAAGGATTAAAAAATTGTACGCACGTGTTTGAGAAAAAACACAATACTATAGAAAAAATACTTCAAAAAGGACATCCAAGAACCAGTTCATGAAAAAGATGAACTCGTGCCGGATTCGTTTTCACGTAGAAAAAAATCAAAAAATTGATACACTCATCACACGTTTCCCGGTGTTTGAACGGTCGGATCAAGATGAAAGTTTGAGGGGTGGTCGACCTAGGTATTTCGATGAATGGTTGGATCTTCCAAAAGATGTCTGAGCTGAATGCTCATCTCCTCCACATTCCCATCCAAATTTGACACGGCTTCCAGTATATCAAAGATTGCCGGAGATTCCTACATCACAATACGACAAAAATTTACAGGGTTGTTCTTGACTCAATTATGCACAGTTCCACTAAAGCCATTGTCGAAGCGACACTCGAGGAGGCAGGGACAATGAACACAAATCCATTGTCTAGAAAAACTTCATGATCGCACAAGGGCAATGTTGACTTTGAACTCCCAAGCTCCATGGACGATTGTTCCATGACCTCATTTAAGTTTTGAGCTGATGATTGAAGGCACCCGTATGATCTTACAACACGGAGCGTTGTCCTTGGTTCAACCAAGGTGACCCGTCTAGCCGGCGATGAAGATGTCGATGTCGACGATGAAGCTTGGTTCCGATGTGTAGATCACGCTGGAGCCGATTTAAATTCCCATCGATCCATGGCGACTGCCAGCAGGAACCTGCATGGGCCACCAATGTTAGTTCTCAATCCGTCATATCTCGAGGTAAGGTGTGCTAAGCTAGGAATATTGGAGAGATGCTATAATGGACACATGATTTTACCTAGGTCCAGACTCTTTCGAAGAGATAATACCCTATGTCCGGCTTTTGATTTTATTGATATGGGGATTGTACACAGTACATGCATATACCACGAGATATTTGTGTATGATTCTAATGATCTGGAATATGATCTATAGACTAGCCTGGCCTCGGCTTATAAATGTACCGGAGGCCAATGATAACAAGATTCCTAGTCGAATACATAGGTGGAGAGGAGTCCTTGTCTTGATCACCAAGTCTTGTGGAACCTTCCTCGTATATGTCATGGTGGGCTTCCCGAAGTAGCCCAATAGTGAACCACCATGGGGGTCATTGGCCTGATCCACCTACTCGAGAGACAACATGGTGTATACCCCCTAGTCCAGGACACCGTAAACAAGCCTTTTGATGCTTTCAAAACTACTGCCGTGGGAACGTTTTCGTTGAAAGTCCGTTAAGGCCATGACTACTTCTCTATTGAAATGGGCTATACCATATAATTCTATTATGAATTGCCTGACATATTTATCCCTTATATTTGCACCCTTTTGATTGTGTGGCAGTCACTTTTAATAGGGTGACCTCTCACTTATGTTGGGGTGACCTCTCACTTAAAAATATAAAGTAGATAGTGTTCTCCCAAGTGTAGCACCGTCTAGAACACGTATCTTTTCAGGGTGTCAAATCATTGCATGGGAACAAATTATTAGCGAGATGTAAGACGGGTGAAGATTAGACCTCACTACGAGATCACTTGGTTGTCTTGACGATCGGGTAACATCGTCTTGAGATTGGAACAGGCCCATCTAAAGGTGAACAAGAGTCGCATAGAGATTTGATAGGCATGCTGGCCTACATATTGAAATTCCCGTCATGAGACAATGATTCTATGACGATGAATTGGAATATAGATCTTGAACCACTCACAATCAATTATGAGGTATATTATTTTTAGTGGGAGTACACTTTAGAATTAAATTGTTTAATCACTAAGTGCAGTTAATTACTGAACATTTTTGAAGTCTAACTTGCATAATAGTCGTATAATAATGGTCTACGTTTCCATATTCTCTGTTGAAATTGAATAGTTGTTATTTGTCTCATTACAACTTTACGATAATGTGCGGATTTTACTCAAGAGTGCCAAGAAGGACTTTCTACTATTGCATGCTTTCAGTATTTCCCCACTGATGCTACACGTGATGTGATTCATGTCCTTCAATCCAAAAGATAGAATTCATTCATGATCTAGTGCAATATGCTTGTTTCCATGAGACTCGAACTTCAAAAGTTTGGGATAGTTATAACATATTCATGGAACTGAAAATAAGTATCAGATACAAACAAATGCTAAAAGATATGAGATATCCATAGCAATGTTTGTTTGCAAGTATAGGGAAGTGTTCATTATGCATTAGCCTGGTGAGATATAGGATCCCTAAGAACGATGGTCATATGATGATGGTGAATAAAACAACAACTTAAAGAGAAAGGACAAGTCTAGAGGTTGTTAGTGTGACCTACACGCCTAGGAAATCGAGGGCCAAATACAGTCTTGAAAGTGTTATATTTATTCCACGACTAAGAGAAATATTGGAAGTAAAACTGTTAGAAGTACGAAGGCAAAAAGAAATGGAGACTAGAGGGTCCACTTAGGTATGAATGTCATACAAGTTATTGATGTATAGGAGGCTGCACTATAAAAGGAGGAAGAGAGGAGCTCTCAAATTCACTCAACTCTCCCCATGTTTCTGACCAAAAGGCATGCAATGATCTGCCATTCTTTCCCTCCCTCCTTGAAATAGTTTCATAGTACCAAAATGTTGACTCGTTTTTGGTAGGGAGTAGTTCTAGAGGACGAAGCAATGCCGGATAGGTGAAGCCATATGTGTGCAACCCGGTAGAGAGGTCGCATGTTTGATCTTCCGTCGAGGTTCTGTCTGAGGGACTGTAGCATCGGAGAAGATAGGTCTAGATGGCGGGGGTGAATAGTCTCTTAACCAACCAAAGGTGTAGTTTTTAATTCTCTTGGCGTTTGGGAAAATTTTGACACTAGTTAAGATATCATCGAGACTTCCTACACATGCATTTCTAAATAGAGAGCAACTGAAATAGTAAAGCAGGCAATTATGCAAAAACTAAAGGTTATCGATGGAAGATCAAACACGATGAAGAAACAGTGATTTTTGGTATGGTTCCAATAGGTGGTGCTATCGTACATTCACGTTCATGGAGACTTCAACCCATGAATGGTAAAAGCTACACGAGTCCACATAGGACTCCACCCACGAAGAAGCAACCTTGTCTATTTCATCATGGCCAATGCCCACGAAGGACTTGCCTCACTCAGATATATCTTCATGGAGTAGGCGATCTCCTTTCCCTTACAAACTCCTTGGTTCAACTCCATAATCTTTTGGAGGCTCCTAAGTGACACTCAACCAATATAGGAGTCACCACTGTCCAAAAGGTAATAGACAGTGTTGTTGATGATAAATCCTTTCTCTTCTACATTAAATGATAGTTTCACCAACACTCAAACACTCTCTCACATATTTGGCTTTGGTAGGAGAGGGGATTGAATGGAAAGCAAATTGGGGAAGGCTAGAAATCAAGGCTCAAATGGTTGGATTGGAATCTCTTGATCTCAACACATGAGTAGGTGGTTCTAGTATTAGAAAATGAGTAGTGGAAGTTGTGTTTTGTTCTGATGGCTCTATCATAGAGTAAGTGGTGGTGGAGGGGTATAAATAGGCAGCACTAAAAATCCAACCATTACAAGTCTCTGACCCAACTCGCTGACACCGATATGAAAAGCATGATGAGACCAACTAGTGTGAAGGACTTGACCATTAGGATTTTTGGTGATACCGATCATACCAACTTGGTGGAACCGAAGTGCGATGGCTAGGGCAAGACCTCGTTTCTGAAATGCGATGGCTAGGGCAAGACCTCATTTCCGAAACTATAATCGATTCATCTCTGTGATTCAGAATGAAGCAACTTCATCACATAAACTTGGTCATGCCATCCTAGTGAGACTGAGATCCATTACAGTTACACTGAAGTATCAGGGTTTGGAATGTGGTAGTGTATACGGTAATCTCAACGGGTCTGGATAGGAATGTTTTGGTGGGACTAAGATCAACTTTAGGGTGCTGGATAGGATGGAAGTGGAGAAATATTTGAGGGTTTTGGAGCAATATCAATAAGCACCTTAGCAATTGAGTCATGATCAAAACCTCATCCCCTTTTAAAAGTATCGACTTTCCTATCGACTTAGTGTTATCTTGGATCACTTAACCTAAAATGTAGTCTTGTAGTTTTGTCAATCTTATTCCTTGGCATTTTGAAGGGGTCGACATCCTATTATCCTTGCGATGCCACTGTTGAACTTGTCTGAAATATACTAGATAAAAGTATTAGTCCAACATTGCGTATGTTGATATGAATTAACAAAACCATCAAGGGAGAAAATGTGCTTTCAACCCCTCCTTTTTGGTAACAACGTACACCAAAGCTTCATGTAAGAATATAGAAATTTGTACATTAAAGCTTCGAAAGACATGTAACATGCATATGCTCCTCCTACAAGTGTGCAAAAATGTAAGTGATGAAAATTCATGAAATGTGAGTGCACAACAGGAAGGAATGAGTGATGAGTTACATGTATCTTGGCTATATTCATTAGAGTAATATGATGAAATATACACCTTCATATTCTTGATTCTTTCTTGCAAACAGTATGTGCAACAAGCAAGATATCAGCATGCACATGAGTAAGATGCATATACTTATCTTGAGGTTCTTGAACTGATTCTTGAAGAAGGAATCTTGAGAAAACAAAGTTAGATAACACAACATAATTTCAATATGAGAAAAGCCACAAGACCAACAAGAGTACGAAGATTGGGATGGCATGTATGAGATAAGTATCACTGGGTGAGTACTCCTTTAGATGCAGACATGTCCCCAAAAGGATCAAACAAGATTTGCAATAACACTTCAAGAATTTGTCTCCCCTAATCTTTAATTTCCCTTCCCCCTGAATCTAACATTAGATAATGGGAGTAGCTCGGGTGAGATAAAATCTTTACCAACAGGCCGAGTGGGAGCAAAGACGGACTTAAAGACTTAACTTGATTGAATTGTCAACATGTTTCTCTCCTCTTTTGTAAAATGCATCTCTCTTCCTTAGGATATTTCCTTTTGATATGAAAGAGGTTTATTAAAATAAGCTAAGCTTTGATGTGCAACTCTCTCCCCATTTGACATCAATTTCCAATAAGGGTTTACTTGAAGGTTACGAGTCAAGTTGCTGTGGTCCTTGAGAGGCACAACTAGGCATGCTATAATATTAGATGCATGTAGAGGGAAAGAATCATTTAGTGGAGCTGGAAAAAAGATACAAAAATAATCTGACAAAAGATTCTTTCAACACTAAAATCGGTGGCTGTTTCGATCGGTGACTCCAAGGTGGGAAGATCACAGATGGAGCACATCGGCTGGTCCGAGTCAGTCCTTTTCGGCTGCACCGATAAATTGTGTGCAGGGTTTAGATGCACTATGGTGTGAGTGATATATTTTAGGTCAGATAGACCGAGTTCATCACAGGGAATTTTTTTTGTCAACTCAGCTCACTTGCAATGGAGATCTCACAAGGATCTTCAACGAATTCAAATAAGATTTGCAAAGAATTGACCAGAAACTAACTAAATAAAATACCAGGAAAAAGAGATAATATCTAGATGAAGTTTTTTCGAAAGGGGAAAACACTAGTAAAAAGAAAGCAAACTAAGGTAACATCTAGAGAACTTTATCTACAAAGGTGGTGGGCGACTAGGTCACCTATGTTAGAGTATATTGACGTAGGAGTCAAGTGAGATCAGTTGGTCACAATTCATAGGCCATACTCATCATAAGCTCAAAATGGGGTTACCATTTTTCATTCAAACATTTCAATGTATTAACATCTTGTTGAGTTGCTTTGACTCATGTCTTTGAGTAAAGCTTCTCTAAGATGTGAGAACTTACACTGGGTTTGATTTAGATGTCCATCATGTAGTTGAACTTGGGGTGGATGCTCATGGAGTGAAGTTGAGAGCAACCCTTCCATTTGTAATTCATCCTCCTACATGGGTTAGTTTTGCAAGGAACAATATATGTATCCAATTCGACAAGAGTGAAGCATAGAGTTGTATACTGTCAATGGATATGTTTGAGTTGTCTTGTTCCTTGCGAAAATCAAGGTATAGATACTTTGTTCAATTTCCCTTGCTCAAGATATGAATGTTGAGAGCAAGCTTATGGAATAGTGAATATCCAAGTACCTGTAAGGGTTATATGCAATACAAGGGAGAAATGTATCCAAGACATGAAATGATCATCATAAGTGAGATATCAAGGATTAGTCATAATAGCCCATGCCCTTGCATGCATCCAAGTAAGTGTCTAGTTCACATTGGAAGCATGAGTGACATTCAACCCACTTCTCAAGTGACAAAATATATGTTCATCAAGATGCTTAGTGAAGATATATGCCAATTGTTTGTCAGTACGAACATGCTAAAGCTCAGTGTCGCCTTTAGCAACATGCTCTCGAATGAAATGGTGACGAACCTCAATATTCTTAGTTCGAGAATGTTGCATGGGATCGTGTGCAATTTCAATAGCACTCCCAGTGTTACATAGCAATGGCACATGTTTCACATTTATCCCACAATCTTTGGGAGTTTGTGTCATCCATAGTAATTGAGCACAATAGGACCCGGCTAATGTATTCCGCTTCGACAGTGGATAGAGATACCAAGTTTTGTTTCTTGGAAGACCAATATACGAAAGATCTACCAAGAAATCGACATGTACCCAAAGTGTATTTTCTATCAACCTTGTCTCAGGCATAGTCCAGATCGAAATAGCCAACAAGTTTGAATGAAGATCCTTTGGGATACCAAATGCCAAAGTTTGGTGTATGTATCATGTATCTCAGAATCCTCTTCACGACCTTAAGATGACATTATTTTGGTGTCGCTTGATATCGTGCACACATGCACATACTTAGGATAATTTCGGGACGAGCGTCACATCGATATAGCAATGAACCAATCATGGATCGATAAACCTTTTGATCAACGGGTTTGCCATCCTTTGTCGAGTCAACATGTCTGGTGGTAGGCATGTGAGTTTTCATACCTTTGCTTACTATCATGTTGAACTTTTTGAATACGTGCTTGGTATACTCTGTTTGAGAAACAAAGGTACCATCCCTTGTTTGCTTGATTTGCAGACCTAGGAAGAATTTGAGCTCACACATCATAGACATCTCATACTTTTCTGACATCAATCGTCCAAACTTTTCACTATAGAGAGGTTTAGTAGATCCAAAGATAATATCATCAACATATATTTGGCACACAAATAATTCACCATTCACTATCTTAGCATATAAGGTTGAATCATTTTTACCAATCTCAAACCCTTTTTCAAGAAGAAACTTTGTCAAGCATTTATACCAAGCTCAGCTTGTTTTAGACCGTAAAGAGCTTTTTCAAGTTTGTACACATGATTTGGTTTCTTGGGATTAACAAAGCTGAGAGGTTATTTTACATAAACTTCCTCCTCAATTTCACCATTTAGAAAAGCACTTTTAATGTGCATTTGATAGAGGGTGATATCGTGGTGATTGGCATAAGCAAGTAAAATGTGAATGGACTGAAGTCTAGCAACAGGGGCATAGGTCTCACCATAGTCCATACCTTCGACTTGAGTGTAGCCTTGAGAAACGAGATGAGCCTTGTTGTGTATGACTTGTCCGTCCTAATCTTCCTTGTTCGAAAACACCCATTTGATTCTGATGCCATTTTGTTCATCTTTGGGATTCTCAACCAATGTCCACACTTGGTTCCTCTCAAAGTTGTCTAACTGTTCGTGCATATCATTAATCCAATGGGGGTATTCTAGGGCTTCATAAGCCTTCATGGGCTCAATGCTAGAGATGAATGATTAATGCTCACAAAAGTTGGCTAAACAATAATTCGAGCAAGTAATCCTCCCAGATTTGATGTCGCCAAGAATTAGTTCGATGGGATGATGCTTGTCGATTCTTGATCTAACTCAAGGTAGCTTTTGCTTGGGTTGTGGGGATGCATCCTCATCATCATCTTCTTCTTCTTCATTGTTGTTGGTGTCGTTGTTCGCTTGTGGAGGTGGAGAAGGAGGTCGAGGTGGATAATTTTGGTGTAATTCTTCATTTCATTCATCTTAACGGGTTCAACTTATGGATGCCCCTATACCAATTTGTGGTTCACCTTGATGTGAAGTTGAGGCTTCCACTTGAATGGACGAAATGCTGTCCTTCTCCTTCGTTGGACGGATCTTGCCAATAGACAAGTCTTGAATTGCTTCTGAAGGATCTTTGTCTCCTACATCAATTGGCAATTGCTCTACTTGCGAGCTGTTAGATTCATCAAACTTCACAGCTACCATCTTTTCAACTTTTCTAGTGAAGTTGTTGTAGAATGCTAGGTTTGAGAGTTCAATCTGTAACCAAGTAGGAGACCTCCATAAGATTTAGGAGCAAATTTTGAACGATGATGCTTATCAATAATGTAACACTTTGAGTTGAATAGTCGAAAGTATCCAACTTGTGGTTTGTTAACATATGCTATTTTACCAAGAATCTTGTGAAGATGAAGACGATTTGTAGCATGACAAGCCGTCTCAACCACTTCCACCCAAAGGTGTCTTGGTGTCTTGTATCCATCTAGCATCGTTCTCACCATCTCGATAAGAGTACGGTTCTCCCTCTCAATAAATCCATTTTGCTGAGGTGTGTACGTAGCCGAGAACTCATGTAAAACACCTTCTTCGTCAAGAAAGGTATCCACATTGGCATTCTTGAACTCTGTTTCGTTGTCGCTTCGAACCTTCTAGAACTTCACTTCAAATTGATTTTCGACCTTCCTAGCAAAGTTCTTGAAGATCTTGTGTACCCGTAGTTTTTCATAAAAAACACCCATGTAAATCTTGAAAACCATCAACAATGACTAAACCGAAAGAGTTACTGATACGTCCATTTGGCATCATGCTTCTATGTTGATATTTATTGCACTATGAGCTGTTATTACACATTATGTCACAATACTTATGCATTTTCTCTCTTATTTTACAAGGTTTACATGAAGAGGGAGAATGTCGGCAGCTGGAATTCTGCGCTGGAAAAGGAGCAAACATTGGATACCTATTCTGCACAACTCAAAAAGCCCTGAAACTCCACGAAACTCCGTTTTAGAAAATATAAAAAATATCTGGTGAAAGAAGTACAGGAGGGGGGCCACCCACCGTCCACGAGGATGGGGGGCGCGCCCCCCTGGGCGCGCCCCCTGCCTCGTGGGCCACCTGGCAGCCTCCCGATACCCATCTTCTGCTATATGAGGTGTTTTGACCTGGAAAAAATGATAAGGTGGCTTTCGGGATGAAGCGCCGCCGTCTCGAGGCGGAACCTTGGCGAAACCAATCTAGGGCTCCGACAGAACTGTTCTGCCGGGGATACTTCCCTCCGGGAGGGGGAAATCGTCACCGCAGTCATCACTAACAACTCTCCCATCTCGGGGAGGGTTATCTTCATCAACATATTCACCAGCACCATCTCCTCTCAAACCCTAGTTCATCTCTTGTATCCAATCTTTGTATCAAAACCTCAGATTGGTACTTGTAGGTTGCTAGTAGTGTTGATTACTCCTTGTAGTTGATGCTAGTTGGTTTACTTGGTGGAAGATCATATGTTCAGATCCATTATGCATATTAATACCCCTCTTATTATGAACATGAATATGCTTTGTGAGTAGTTACATTTGTTCCTAAGGACATGGGAGAAGTCTTGCTATAAGTAGTCATGTGAATTTGGTATTGGTTCGACTAGTAATTACGTTTGATGAGATGTATGTTGTCTTTCATCTAGTGGTGTCATGTGAACGTCGACTACATGATACTTCATCATTGTTTGGGCCTAGAGGAAGGCATTGGGAAGTAATAAGTAGATGACGGGTTGCTAGAGCGACAGAAACTTAAACCCTAGTTTATGCGTTGCTTCGTAAGGGGCTGATTTGGATCCATATGTTTCATGCTATGGTTAGGTTTACCTTAATACTTCTTTTGTAGTTGCAGATGCTTGCAATAGAGGTTAATCATAAGTGGGGTTCTTGTCCAAGTAAGGGCAGCACCCAAGCACCGGTCCACCCACATACCAAATTATCAAAGTAACGAACGTGAATCATATGAACGTGATGAAAACTAGCTTGACGATAATTCCCATGTGTCCTCGGGAGTGCTTTCCTTCATATTAGAGTTTCGCCAGGCTTGTCCTTTGCTACAAAAAGGATTGGGCCATCTTGCTGCACCTTATTTACTTTTACTATTTACTACTAAATGTGCATGTGCGTTGCCACGGGTGAAAATGCAGTTGAATGAATCAAACAATGATTTAGTTACATGGATAACTTCTTGAGGATGGAATGCATGGATAGTATCATGAGATGACACTAAAACCTATAAAATATTATTCAACCATTGATAATGCATGGATAGTTTCATGAGGTGACACTAAAACCTACAATTTTTTATTCAACCATTGATAGGGTAGGCGCATCAACCAGTCTTGTTTCAATTTGGTATGTTGATGTCCAAGAGCAGATTTTTAGTTTAGGGACTGTTCGGATCTCCTTCAAATCCATGCTTCACCAACTACGCGGATCGGAGGCCTCTCATACAATTTGGTGAAGTCGAAATCACAGAGCTTGATATATTTTTGATGACAATGCCATCACTAAGTTGAACCTGGTCGAAGAGCTAGCCATGATGTCGACATTGTTCCCTTCTCATGAGCCCGCCAGGGCCGACCGCCATCCCTCCAGCTCATTCTATTCATCTGCTGCCCCGCCATAGCCTCCCGTCGACCTCCTCCCCGCCGTCTCAGTCTTCCACACCATTGGCCTCCTCCCCAACATCGCCATCTTCCCCGGTATAGACAACACCCCATTGTCGGCCCATGCTATGTTCATGACGAACCCCTCAACCAATAGAAGCTGACCATCATGTCCCAAACAGTGTGGCCCTTCCACAGAAGCCGGAGCGCGGCACTGAAGCTTCAACAGTTCTAGACATTTTTGAAACCCCGGCACCGCCATCTTCCCCGGTATAGACTACCTCTCCATTGTCGGCCTATGCTATGTTCATGACAAACCCCTCAACCAACAGAAGCTGACCATCACACCCCATACGGTGTGAAAGTTCCACGGAAGCTGGAGCGGGACGCTGAAGCTTCGACATTTCTAGACATTTCCGAATAGGCTTACATGTATGCCTCTTGCCCTGGAGTTGCCACCTAGTGGAATATTTTAGCAATGTTAACTTTAGCTAGAAATATATATCTCCTCTAGTAATAGCTCATCATCGAAAAATGTTCGTTTTCACTTCTATACTCTGCATGTAATCGTTCATCAAGCTCCCACACATAGATATAAAATCACTTCCATTTGACATTCAATTGTCAATAATAATATTTCTCTAATGAAACTTCTAAAATGAAGAAATTTGAGGATATGTTATAAATTTCAGTGTTGCTACATGAACAATCCATATGATAAACAATAGTGACTCGTAGCTCATACATGTACAATATCCATGTTAGAAGGTTCACCACTCTTTCCTGATCCATCCTTGCTACAATTAAGAGAGAGAGAGAGAGAGTATGCATACAATGTTTTATCCTTGCAATATGAGATGCAAAGTACAGACCCACAACGGTATTTCAAATAGGCATAAGAGAGAATATATTTCATTACTTCTATAAGAAATATAATAGTTCGAATAATTTGGTATCCAGGTTTGTCACTTAATGAAACATGTTTCCTATAATCTAGACACTTGAAGTGGGCAAGCAACTAAAATAAACTTAATATGTAGCTCTACAATTCTCTCATTGGTTCTGACATACTGCAATTCCCTCGTTTGTCCTAACATATTGGATCCTTCATCATGCATCCTGGGTTAAGGTGGTTATACTTTCCAAGAAATTTAAAAAATCTTCTTACTTCAGTTGCTTGTTACCTGTCATACAATGTGTTATCTCATCTCAACAAATACTTGAGTACTGATAGACACAGTCTTGGGCTAGTTGAAGTGCTTTCTGAAAAGGACAATCATAATATTACAAATTGCAAGTTGTCCAAAGAGAAAAACCAGGTTAACTTGACGATTTGACAGTTACAATACTGGAGAAACTGGGATTTACAAAGTCAACTTGTACTAATAATAAAGAAGAATCAAGTTGTACATCCACTTCTTTCTATTGTGAAAAAACCTATGCATCATGCAAAACACAGAAATAACTACAGAATTTGCACAAATAGCAATAGCAAGCTTGTGACACAGTAATCAGGTTATCCTGGTGCTCAGACATGTAAATAGAAAGTAATTGACTGGTGCAGACTGAAGTAACCATCTACTAAAGTCGACCATAGCTCCAAGATCAAAAGGTAATAATCATAATACAAGTTTCCTTTAAGGAATAATTGAAACATATTTGCTTGTACTTTGGTAATAGCTATAATCATTCGTAAGATGACCAACATGTATTTTGACAAACTGATGTATATATTTTATCCATTTTTTTGCGACCGGATCGCCCATCGATGTAGGCAGACAGACGAATACAGGGACTTTGTGGCGCTGGCCTGATATAATGTAAATGTAGAGGTGCCAAGTATTAGTTACCTAGGAAAGATGGTGTGTTCATCTGAGCCTGGAATCCTCTTTTCCCAAATTCTGTACCTAATTTAGGTTGGAAAACTGATGAAAATTTCTTTAGTCATCATATCCAGGAGTCACTCAATCTGACGTAGTAGAGCATGAGTCATTACGTGGGAAAAAATAGGATGGGTGAACAAAATAATTATTTCTCCTCAGTCTGACATCGGAGAGCATGAGTACCCAAATAGTTATATAATTTGCGTGCTTTTCCATACTACCTAGATAATTAGATTTCCTTGAAGGCAGTATCCGTAAGAAAGGAATATGTAGAAATTCACCAACATAAAAGCAAACTGACATTGTTCTAACCTTACAAAATCAGTTGCATTAGTAAGTAAACCAAAACTTCTTACCCTGGTGCTTGCAGGATTGAATCACTCCAATAGATCAATGTGAAAATCATGGTAGTTGCTTTATTCTGCTGATTGCGCCGACATAGGGACGAATTGCATTGCAAATTTGACAGCCAATAGCAACGAGAGAACATCTCTGACAAAAAACAAATTCATGATTTGATCTCTATTTTGTGATAGCCAGTGGAGAAAGGAGATGGAGATATATGAATATAATGACGGGGTGGGGGTACAAGGGGAATTTAGCCCCATCAGATTTAGTTCTAAATACTTGCATTGTGACTGAAACATCATTTATATTGTTACAGAAAAACTATTGAATGAACATGGATTTCATAGTTAGAATTGCAAGAAAATTTATATGAATGTGCTATATTTAAAAAAATGCTAGCCTTGAACCCTTTTTCCATAGAACAAAGTCACCACATACATACAAATCTATATGATACTCGTACTACAGGCAACTAGTTTAATTTATGTATGTGCAACAGTTTCAAAGTATGGCTATGGATCTTCAAAGAAAGGATTATAAGCTCTAGGCATGATATTGAGAAATATGGAAAGGTTGTATAACTTAAATGTCAATTATACTACATAGTATAAATATAGTTGAAGTCTAGGCACCGTACCTCTATTTATGCTAGAAGGCAGAAAGATTACAAACACCCTGCAGATAATCAGAGACTTAGTCTGTATTCTCTAGAAACAGTAGAAAATATGCAAATCCAATATCCATACAGAATATCGACTTATTTTGTTGGCTAACGCAGGGTATGTAACATAGGAAACATCTGTAAGCCTCCTGCAAACTCCAAACCAAATTGGCCAGCTGTATCATTTTCTTTGAAGGTTAGGAGTTTCATTGTGTTCATGTAGCATCTGTGGAATACATGGTGTCGCTCTAGGATGCATAGTAAGGCTACAACAGTCAGTACAAGAAAATATGAGGAAGATGGGCGAAGCCACACATACCAAAGGAGTACAAGATTGCATGGAGGAAAACTCGACCCAAAGCCATCCCAAAGGTGCAGGAACGCGACGCCGTCTGGCACATCCTCGAGACCCCATCGCCATCTCGAAAATAAACCGTGAGGGCACCTTGCATGCCAGACTTACTTCAGAAAAGGCAGTGGTTTCAAGAATCCAATAAACCGATCGCCAAAAGTTGCAACATCTGAAAAAAATGTAAGATAAGGAAATTCGGTCAGACCGCAAAAGAACTATAAAAACACAAAATCTCAGTTTTGTACAGATCAATGGCTTATTTAGCTAGTTTGCCATGTTTCTAATAGAATTCAGATTCAACCAAAGGAGGTGCATGAAAACTGCATTTGATCCACTTATTAAACTCGGTTGTACTTTCTAAAATATTACGTGGCACGTTATGACTTGCAGAAGTGAGCTATTGAGGCAGTAGATAAATTGAATTGCTATGGGGCAATTTGGATAGCAGTACATGCAAACTTTGCACAAGTGGAACCATATATGTCTCCCGTGTGTTGACCAGCTCGTCACAAAGCGAACCTGTGGTAGTAACGGGATCGACTGTCTGCCAAGCCTAAAGGAACAGCAGGTTCTCCTCATGAGCGCATACCCTGGTTGGGTGGATCTCAAAACCACAAATTGGTGAGGATTTAAGAGCAGGTTATTCTGAACCAAAATTTCAAGTGTTGGCTTAATTGAACAGGGGCGGGGAGCGGCAGTAGCCGGCACTTACAGGGACACGCCGAGCACCATCCGCATGATCGCATGGCAACCGAGACTGGGGGCTACCGGTGGAAGGTGGCGCTGCAGGTCGAGCAGGGCGGGGCTCCGGTGGCGACGACGGTGGGGGCCGGTCGGATCCGGGTGGATCTGGCCGAGGTGGATCCATTTTCGGTGGATTTGGCATGGAGGCGGCCGGATCCAACGAGATTGAGGGACGGCGGCGCCATGGAGGTCCCTGTCCAGCGAGAAAGAGGAATATAGGTGAGAGGAAATTGATAAGAAGGAGGAGAAGGGAGAGGGGCAACGTGGCGGAGCGGCTGGAGATCCAGCGGGGAAGGTCGCCAACGTCAGGGCGTGGCAGAGGTGTGAGGTCGCCAGCAGGTGGCTTGCGGGCGCGAGGGGATCTCGCGCAGGAGGGAGCTGCGGGCGGAGGCGTGGTCCGGTTGGGCCCGAGATTAGAGGGGTTTGTATGTAAAAGTGAAACCTTTTATCAAAATCCACTAAAAAGGACTGTGGGTTTAATGCAGAAAACGGTAGGGACTTTTCTACAAAACGGTCGACGACGTACGACCAGAAGCGATAACTGCTTTATTAGTAGGTAAAGTTTACTTGTTACCAATTATCTTATCACAAAACTATCTGTTACCGATAATTTCCGTGCTTGCAGAAAATACCTTACTGAAAACTGCCTATCATTTCCTTCTGCTCCTCATTGGATTCGACACTCTTACTTATCGAAAGGACTACGATAGATCCCCTACACTTGTGGGTCATCAAGACTCTTTTCTGGCGCTGTTGCCTGGGAGTGAAGCGCCTTTGGTAAGTGGAATTTGGTAAGGGAAAATTTATATAGTGTGCTGAAATTTACTGTCACTTGTTACTATGGAACTTAATCCTTTGAGGGGCTTGTTCGGGGTATCTTCACCCTGACCAGTACATCAAAGAGTTGCTCCTCAACCTACTTGACCTACTGAAAATGTTTGCTCTGAAATTCCTTCGGGTATGATAGAGAAACTGCTAGCTAATCCCTTTATAGGAGATGGAACACTGCATCCCGATTTGCACCTAATCTATGTGGATGAAATTTGTGGGTTATTTAAGCTTGCAGGTATGCCCGAGGATGTGATCAAGAAGAAGGTCTTCCCTTTATCTTTGAAGGGAGAGGCATTGACATGGTTTAGGCTATGCGATGATATTGGATCATGGAACTACATCCGATTGAAGTTGGAATTTCATCAGAAGTTCTATCCTATGCATCAGGTTCATCGTGATCGTAATTAAATATATAATTTTTGGCCTAAAGGAGAAAGTACCTCAAGCTTGGGGGAGGCTTAAGTCAATGTTATATTCATGCCCCAATCATGAGCTCTCAAGAGAAATGATTATTCAAAAAATTTATGATCGGCTTTCCCTCAATAATCGCTGCATGCTCGATACTTCTTGCACCGGTTCTTTTATGATGAAGACTATTGACTTCAAATGGGATTTATTGGAAAGAATTAAATGCAACTCTGAATATTGGGATCTCGACGAAGATAAGGAGTCAGGTATAACACCTAAGTTTGATTTTGTTAAATCTTTTATGGATGCCGATGTTTTCCGTGAATTTAGCACTAAATATGGACTTGACTCTGAGATAGTAGCTTCTTTCTGTGAATCATTTGCTACTCATGTTGATCTCCCTAAGGAAAAGTGGTTTAAATTTCATCCTCCCATTGAAGTAAAAGTAGTTGAACCTGTTAAAGTTGAAGAAAAGACCATCACTTATAATGTTGATCCTATTGTTCCTACCGCTTATATTGAGAAACCACCTTTCCCTGTTAGAATAAAGGATCATGCTAAAGCTTCAGCTGTGGTTTGTAAGAGTAATACTAGAACACCTACACCCTCTGAGCAAATTAAAGTTGAACCTAGTGTTGCTATGGTTAAGGATCTCTTGGTCGATAATATAGATGGGCATGTTATTTACCTCCATGAGGAAGCTGCTAGAATCGCTAGACCCGATACTAGGAATAAACATAGACCTGTTGTAGGCATGCTTGTTATTTCCGTTAAAATAGGAGATCATTGCTATGATGGTTTATGTGACGTAGGTGCTAGTGCGAGTGTAATACCCATTTCCTTATATGAAGAAATTATGCACGATATTGCACCTGCTGAGCTAGAAGGTATTGATGTTACTATTAAGCTTGTCAACAGAGACACTATTGCACCAGTTGGGATTGTTAGAGATGTTGAAGTCTTGTGTGGGAAAGTTAAATACCCTACTGATTTTCTTGTTCTTGTTTCCCCACAAGATGATTTTTGCCCCATTATATTTGGTAGACCCTTCTTGAATACTGTTAATGCTAAGATAGACTTGAAACATATATTGTTACTGTTGGATTAGGGGATATGTCTCATGATTTTAACTTTGCTAAATTTCGTAGACAACCCCATGATAAAGAATTGCCTAGTAAGGATGAAATAATTGGTCTTGCTTCTATTGTTGTACCTCCTAAAGATCCCTTAGAACAATATCTGCTAGACCATAAAAATGATATGTATATGAATGAGAGAAGGGAAATAGATGAAATATTCTTTAAACAGGGACCCTTATTGAAACACAACTTGCCTGTTGAAATTCTAGGGGATCCTCCTCCACCCAAGGGTGATCCCGTGTTTAACTCAAACCATTACCTAATATTCTTAAGTATGTTTATCTTGATGAAAAGAAGATATATCCTCTTATTATTAGTGCTAACCTCTCAAAGCAAGAAAATGTGAAATTATTGAAAACTCTGAAGAAGCACCGTGCTGCTATTGGATATACTCTTGATGATCTTAAGGGCATTAGTCCCATTCTATGCCAACACAAGATAAAATTGGAAAAGGACGCTAAACCGGTTATTGATCATCAAATACGGTTAAATCCTAGGATGAAAGAAGTGGTAAGGAAGGAAATACTGAAGCTTCTAGAGGCAGGTATAATTTATCCAGTTGCTGATAGTAAGTGGGTAAGCCATGTCCATTGTGTCCCTAAGAAGGGAGGTATTACTGTTGTTCCTAATGATAAAGATGAATTGATCCTGCAAAGAATTGTTATAGGTTATATGATGGTAATTGATTTCCGCAAATTAAATAAAGCTACTAAGAAAGATCATTACCCTTTACCTTTTATTGATCAAATGCTAGAATGGTTATCCAAACATACTCATTTTTGCTTTCTAGATGGCTATTCTGGTTTCTCTCAAATACCTCTGTCAAAAGAGGATCAAGAAAAGACCACTTTTACTTGTCCCTTCGGTACCTTTGCCTATAGAAGTATGCCTTTTGGTTTATGTAATGCACCTGCTACCTTTCAAAGATGCATGATGGCTATATTCTCTGATTTTTGTGAAAAGATTTTTGAGGTTTTCATGGATGATTTTTCCGTTTATGGAACTTGTTTTGATGATTGCTTAAGCAACCTTGATCGAGTTTTGCAGAGATGTGAAGAAACTAGTCTGGTCTTGAATTTGGAAAAGTGTCACTTTATGGGTAATGAAGGTATTGTCTTGGGGCATAAAATTTCTGAAAGAGGTATTGAAGTCGATAAATCTAAGGTTAATGCTATTGAAAAGATGCCGTGTCCCAAGGACATCAAAGGTATAAGAAGTTTCCTTGGTCATGCCGGGTTTTATAGGAGGTTCATTAAGGACTTCTGCAAAATCTCTATGCCTCTAACTAATCTCTTACAAAAAGATATTCCTTTTGTATTTGATGACGAATGTGTAGAAGCATTTGAAATACTTAAGAAAACATTGATCTCTACACCTATTGTCCAACCTCCTGACTGGAAATTACCCTTTGAAATTATGTGCGATGCTAGTGATTATGCTGTAGGTGCTGTTCTAGGACAAAGAGTTGACAAGAAATTGAATGTTATCCAATATGCTAGTAAAACTCTAGAGAGTGCCCAGAGAAATTATGCTACTACTGAGAAAGAATTTTTAGCAGTTGTATTTGCTTGTGATAAGTTTAGACCTTATATTGTTGATTCTAAAGTAACTGTTCACACTGATCATGCTGCTATTAAATATCTTATGGAAAAGAAAGATGCTAAACCTAGACTTATTAGATGGGTTCTCCTGCTACAAGAATTTGATTTGCATATTACTGATAGAAAGGGAGCTGAGAACCCCGTTGCACACAACTTGTCTAGGTTAGAGAATATTCTTGATGACCCACTACCTATTGATGATAGCTTTCCTGATGAACAATTAGTTGTCATAAATGCTTCTTGTACTGCTCCATGGTATGTTGATTATGCTAATTACATTGTTGCTAAATTTATACCACCTAGTTTCACATACCAGCAAAAGAAAAAGTTATTTTATGATTTAAGAAATTATTTCTGGGATGACCCACACCTTTATAAAGAAAGAGTAGATGGTATTATTAGACGTTGTGTACCTGAGCATGAACATGAACAGATCCTACGCAAGTGTCACTCCGAAGCTTATGGAGGACACCATGCTGGAGATAGAACTGTACATAACGTACTGCAATCTCGTTTTTATTGGCCTACTCTCTTCAAGGATGTCCGTAAGTTTATCTTGTCCTGTGATGCATGTCAAAGAATTGGTAATATTAGTAGATGTCAAGAAATGTCTATGAATTATTCACTTGTTATTGAACCATTTAATGTCTGGGGCTTTGATTATATGGGACCGTTTCCTTCCTCTAATGGTTATACACATATTTTAGTTGATGTTGATCACGTTACTAAGTGGGTAGAAGCTATTCCAACTAGTAGTGTTGATCATAACACCTCTATTAAGATGCTTAAAGAAGTTATTTTTCCGAGGTTTGGAGTCCCTAGATACTTAATGACTGGTGGTGGTTCACACTTTATTCATGGTGATTTTCGTAAAATGCTTGCTAAGTATGATGTTAACCATAGAATTGCATCCCCATATCACCCACAGTCTAGTGGTCAAGTAGAACTAAGTAACATAGAGCTGAAATTAATTTTGTAAAAGACTGTTAATAGATCTAGAAAGAATTGGTCCAAGAAACTTGATGATGCATTATGGGCCTATAGAACTGCATACAAAAATCCTATGGACATGTCTCCGTATAAAATTGTCTATGGAAAGGCATGCCACTTACCTCTTGACCTAGAACATAAGGCATATTGGGCTATTAAAGAGCTCAATTATGATTTCAAACTTTCCGGTGAGAAGAGGTTATTTGACATTAGCTTGCTTGATGAATGGAGAACCCAGGCCTACGAAAATGCCAAACTGTTTAAAGAAAAAGTTAAAAGATGGCATGACAAAAGGATACAAAAGAGGGAGTTTAACATAGGTGATTATGTCTTGCTATACAACTCTCGTTTAAGATTTTTTTGCAGGCAAACTTCTCTCTAAATGGGAAGGTCCTTACGTTATCGAATAGGTCTATCATTTTGGTGCCATAAAAATCAACAACTTCGAAGGCACAAATCCGAAGGTGGTGAACGGTCAAAGAATCAAACATTATATCTCAGGTAATCCTATAAATGTTAAAACCAATGTTATTGAAACCGTAACCCCAGAGGAATACATAAGGGACAGTTTCCAGAACGATCCAGACTTCGAAAAGGAAGAGGTATGTGGTACGGTAAGTAAACCGACTCCAAAACAGTTCTAATGGCAATTTTTCTCCGTTTTGGAATATTTAGAAAAATAGAAAAATAAGAAGCAGTCCGGGAAGGATACGAGGCGTGCACGAGGGTGGAGGGCGCGCCCCTACCTCGTGGGCACCTCGTGTGCCTCCCGGACTCTGTTTTCTTGCACGTTACTTCTGTTGGTCGGTAAAAATTCTTATATATTCTCCCGAAGGTTTTGACTACCGCTTCACGCGAAAATCTTCTGCTTTTGTTTCGAGCTGTGTTTCTGACATATCTAGATCACCATGACGTCTTCAAGCACCCCCAAGGACAAGTTCTTCAAGAAGGTCATCAACCCCTACCTTGCGGAGGTGCTGCAACACCCTCAAACCATCGAGGTGCATGAGGGGGTGCTGCACATCCGCGATGTTGAGGGACCAAGGAGGACCGGAAGCGTGGAGACAATACTCGAAGCCATGGAGCAGCAAGTTTTCAAGTGCCAAGGTATGGTGGAACGAGGACTCAACGCCAACCACATGATGATCAAGGAGCTCACCAACAACCACAAGCTGGATGCCAAGACCATTGGGGAGTCCATCTTCAAGCTCCACGTCAAAATCGAGCACCTCCAAGCCCAGATCTATGACCTCCAAAACCAAAACTGTGAGTATGAATATAGATTCACGAAGATGAGTTTGGCTGCAGATTTGAGGATCCCGGAGACTCGATCATCCTTCTACGATGGTGAGCCCATGCCTTGGAAGGTGGATGACAAGCCTGTGTCATCAACAACTCCTTCATCACCACCTCCGAAGAAAGAGACATAATCACATGGGTATGGGAACTCCCCTTGGCAACTGCCAAGCTTGGGGGAGATGCCCCGGTATCGTATCACCATCACACTCCTATCTTTACCGTTTTTCTTTGTTCGATCCTTTTGGTAATATCTTGATTCGGTAGAATAAAGTTTAGTATGATCTAGCTGTGAGCTTTGCTTTATGATCCTTATCTTTGTAATCGAGTTCGTGAGCTATATAATAAAGATTAGTTTTGAGTCAAGGGTTTGACTTTCTCACTATGATCATGAGAGGATAAAAGAAAATATAAAAAGTATCACAGAGATCATATTGATCTTATGGATAGTAATGACTTCACATATAAAGAGTATGATGAATAAAAGTTGTTGAGAGTTGACAAACATAGTTTTGGTCATCATTGCAATTAATAGGAACTAATAAGGAAAGAGAGGTTTTCACATACAAATATACTATCTTGGACATCTTTTATGATTGTGAGCACTCATTAAAATATGACATGCTAAAGAGTTGATGTTGGACAAGGAAGACAATGTAATGGGTTATGCCTTCTTATATCCAAAATAAAGTATATTGTCATGGATCATCCAACATGTTGAGCTTGCCTTTCCCCCTCATGCTAGCCAAAACTTCTTGCACCAAGTAGAGATACTACGTGTCCTTCCATAATCCTTAAACCCGGTTTTGCCATGAGAGTCCACCATACCTACCTATGGATTGCGTAAGATCCTTCGAGTACGTTGTCATTGATGCAACTCTCTAAAATATGTATGATCTATTAGTGTGGAGAAAATAAACTTTATACGATCTTGTGATATGGAAGCAATAAAAGCGACAAACTGCATAATAAAGGTCCATATCAGAAGTGGCAATATAAAGTGACGTTCTTTTGCGCTAAGATTTTGTCATCTAACCATAAAAGCACATGACAACCTCTGCTTCCCTCTGTGAAGGGCCTATCTATTATTCTTACCTTATAAGGGTCATGGTCATCTTCACCTTTCCTTTTTACATTTTATCCTTTCGCAAGTTCCTTGTGTTGGAAAGATCCTGACATATATACCCACTTGCATGTAAGCTATCATGATCTATTATTTTTGACATTACCCTCGAGGTAAAAAGTTGGGAGGCAACACTATAAGCCCATATCTTTCTCTGCGTGAGTGTTAGAAATTGTGAAAGACTAAATGATAGTTGAGTATGTGGACTTGCTGAAAAGCTCTTATATTGACTCTTTCCGATGTTACAATAAATTGCAATTGATTCAATGACCGAGATCATAGTTTGTTAGTTTACAATTAAGTTTCTAATTCATACTTGACATTGTGAATGGATTGCTACTCTATCATAAGACATCATATGACAATATATTGTTGCTGTTATAAGAATGATCATGATGCCCTCATGTCCGTATTTTATTTTATTCACACCTCTATCTCTAAACATTGGGACATATTTTTCGATATCGGCTTTCGCTTGAGGACAAGCGAGGTCTAAGCTTGGGAGAGTTGATACGTCCATTTTGCATCATGCTTTTATGGTGATATTTATTGCACTATGAGCTGTTATTACACATTATGTCACAATACTTATGCCTTTTCTCTCTTATTTTACAAGGTTTACATGAAGAGGGAGAATGTCGGCAGCTGGAATTCTGGGTTGGAGAAGGAGCAAACATTGGAGACCTATTCTCCACAACTCAAAAAGCCCTGAAACTCCATGAAACTCCGTTTCAGATAATATATAAAAAATATCTGGCGAAAGAAGTACATGAGGGGGGCCACCCACCGTCCACGAGGGTGGGTGCGCGCCCACTCCCTCGTGGGCCACCTAGCAGCCCCCCGATGCCCATCTTTGCTATATGAGGTGTTTTGACGTGGAACAAAACACCGAGCAAAAGGCCAAGCCTTCCACCCATCACCAAGTATATAGGTGTGTTAAGATATATAAGATATATTGTGATATTCCAACAACAAATTCCAACATGGAAGAATCTTCATCTTCACCTGCAACTAGCAATGCTATAAGAGGGGATGAGCGAGCGGGTAACATAGCCAAACAACGGTTTGCTGGGAAGGTGTCAAAGGTTAGAGGTTTCATGGCAACAAGGAGAGAGGCTGACAATAAATGATGGGTAGCACGACATATAACGGTAGCATCGAGACAACTAGCATGAAAATAATAGTAAAGGTATCCAAGGGGATGGTCATCTTGCCTAAGATCCCGCAAGGAAGAAGAACGAGTCCATGAAGAAGACGAAGAAGAATCCACGAATACGAACCGAGTGTAGACGAACGAATCCTCACGATCGCAATGGAATATGACTAGCGAGAAGAAGCACACAACATGGTAAACACACAAATCAAGAACATGACAAGATGCTCAATCAAGTATGATGCAAGACAAGTTTATATGATGCAAAACATGGCAAGGATGAGGCATACAAGAACAACACAACAAGGCAAGTTTAAATGAGGCCGAAAACAACATATACCAATTCCGGTAAGTCCTCATATGCACATTTCGAAATTGGTCCAGATATGAACAAACCTTAAGTTAAAGTTGTTAAACAATAAGTTAACATGCACCATGATGATCTACTCGAAATTCTAGTCAAGTTACATATAAAGTTTATTTAATTCGAAGCTACGGCCTAGAAGATATGAGCAAAACAAGTTGAGCATGGCAACGATGCAAGATGCATCCAAACAACAAGCAAACACACTCCAAGCATGTAAACAACATGATATTATGCATCTACATGCAAAAACAAACAAGTTTCATATAGGACACGCTCAAAACGGAGCAACGGTTCAACACATACACGTGAAACAAGATATAACAACAAGCTGTTCAAAAACAGCAACATAGCAACTTTGGAGCAAGGTATATTTATGCTACATCACCCTAACATGATAACAAAATGAATGGATGTGAAATAGACATGATACTTAAAAATCATGAACTTAGAGCACACTCAAAAACTTCATGCAACACAATTAAACTAGCACGACAAGATTCAAGAAGTTTACTGATTTCTCAGACTTAGCGAAAAAAACAGAGCATGGCAGAAACAACGACAAGTAGGCATGTTTGCAAGCTTTTACAACTCAACTAATAGCATAACATGGCATAAGAAGATAACCAATAGCAAGAAGGCATGTTTATGAAGCTACTTATGGCAAGAGCATGGTCATAGGATGCATAGATCACTAGCAATTCACATGGCAAAACTGAACTTATTGTAAACAAACTCACAGAAACATTTTATAGCAACTTGGGAGCAAGATATAAATAAGCTACAGCAGGCCATATATGCAAACAAGGGCATGGATGGATAGAGCATAACATGGACAACAAGGCATGATCCTTGGACAACCCAAAACATGTATGAATTTGAGTGGGGCATCAAGCAAACATGACATCAGGTTTAACAGTTTCGGACTTGGCAGTTTTTTCCGGACCGAAAACTGAGCGTAGGAAAACTATTTAGTGCACAGGGCGGGGTTTAGGCGGGCCTCACCGAAGCGGGCCGAGCCCAGCAGCACAGGAGGCCGGCTGGGCGTTGGAGAGGCTGTAAGTGCATCTAGTGTCACCCCTAGTGGTTTTGGAGTATTGACGACAAACCTGGTTGAGGGACTAATGTGTTTGTGAGAATTGCAGGATAACGCAAGTAGTAGTCCCTCATTGATTCGGTTAACCTACCGGAGATGACCCCTAAAAATGTATGAAGACATTGATATCAGTGGTGGTATATGAAGATAATCATATTGAAGACTATGACAAGAGAAGACATTGTGTGAAGACTATGGAGAGCGAAGACGTGGATGTTTCATTGTTTCCTTTTCTTCTTTGTTGAGTCATAGGAACCACCGTACTGTTAAGTGGGGTCCAAGTGAACTAAGTCAGAGTGACTGAAGTGATGCTCAACCAAATCCTATGTCTTCGAGCGAAGACTATGAGAGCAAATCTTATCCAGAGGCGGACGAGTCAGCTTTACTTGGAGCTCAAGTAAAGTCGCCGTGAGTGTTTGAAATCTGACCGTTGGAACACGTGTCAGTTCCTTAGTGACCCAGGGTCACTTTAGACAAATCAGGTCGGGTTGCCTAGTGGCTATAAATAGCCCACCCCCTACACCATAAATTGGTGGTTGCTCAGAGTTATTGCACGGCTTTTGTCGTTTCAGAGCAACCCACCTCCAAAGCATTTGAGGGAGAAATCCTTGCGAGGACAAAGCCCAAACACCCACATCCAAAGAGTGTTAGGCATCACTGAAGTCTTTCTGTCTGTGTGACCTGAAGACTTATTACACTTGAGGACTGTGTTTCCTCCAGCCGGTTAGGCGTCGCGTTCTGAGCATCCAAGAGTAATTGTGGTTTGCCAGTGAACGAAGTCTGTGAAGGTTTGGAAGTCTACCTTGAAGACTTACCAGAGTGATTGGGCAAGGACTAGGTGTTCTTAGCTCAAGGGGAACAAGGTGAAGATGCGGTCTTCTGAGTTAAATCTCAGCCTCCCTAACCAGACGTACAGTTGTCACAGCAACTGGAACTGGTCTAACAAATCATTGTCTTCCCCGAGCTACTGGTTCTATCCTTTCCTTCCCTTTACTTACTGCTCTATGTTGTGAAGACATTGCATGTTTGCTTTATCGGATTGTCTTCATTGAGTATCTACTTGTTGTGATTGGCTTCGTTCCTTCTTCCTTTATGATCACTACTGCCTAGTTGCTATTAGTCTTCATGCTTTCACTTCATTTGAATACATGACTATGGCTTATCTAGTGTAGTCCACTTTCCGCTGCATATCAATAGGCTTAAGTTTATCGTTTGTCTTTGAAACTACCATGTTTTGAAGCATTTCATAAAAATCGCCTATTCACCCCCCCTCTAGTCGATATACTGCACTTTCAATTGGTATCAGAGCAAGGTACTCCCTTGTTCTGTGTGCTTCGGTTTAACCACCTGGAGTTTTAGCTATGTCGACTGCAGGGATAATCAAAGTCTCCGCTACGTGCCCCGTCTTCAATGGCACCGAATATCCCTACTGGAAGAACAAGATGTGCATGCAACTTGAAGCCATTGACGTGGACCTCTGGTTTGTTGTCAAGCACGGCGTTCCCAAGACTGGTGAAGGCGTCACCCCTGCTGATGTCAAGAGGCTCGTCCAATTGGATTCAACGGCCAAGAACATCATCTGTGGTCATTTGACCAAAGGGCAGTACGGTCGTGTAAGTGCTCTGGACACGTCAAAGGAAGTTTGGGACTGGCTCTCAAAGGTCAATGAAGGAGTTTCTACCCAGAGAGATCAAAGGATCAGCGTGCTTCGCAATCTCTTCAATCGCTTCAAGAGACATGACAATGAAAATGTCCAGCACACTTTTGATCGTCTCACTGACATCACAAATGAGCTTCAAGCACTTGGCGCCACTGAGATTACCAAGCATGAAATCGTCAAGACCCTTCTGAGATCACTCGACAGCTCATTTGATATCCTTGCCCTGATGATTCAAGAACGCCCTGATTTCAAGACTCTCGATCCGTCTGATATACTTGAGAGGCTCAACACACATGAGTTCCAGCTATCTGAGAAGCGTGACATCTATGGTCCCAACTATGGCCGATCTCGAGCCTTAAAGGCAAAAGCTGTTTCCACTGAAGAAGAATCTGACTGCAGTTCTGATGATCCTGAAGACATTGGAAAGGAGCTTGCCATGCTTGTGAAGAAGTTCCAGAAATTCACTAGGAAGAAAGGCTTCAGAAAGTCTTCAAGATCCATCTCAAGAAATGATGAAGCATCTGCTCATGACTACAAGAAAAGAACATGTCATAAGTGCAAGAAACCTGGTCACTACATCTCTGAGTGTCCTCAGTGGGACAACGAGAAGAAGAAAAAGAAGAGCAAGGAATATGATTCTGATCACAAGAAAAAGAAGAAATACTCAAAGTCTTCTTCAAAGTCTTCATCAAAGTATTCATCACACAAGAAGAATTCATCTGGCAAGGCTCGCGCTTTTGTTGGCAATGAGATGGATTCTGAGGAAGAGTCTGCTTCTGAAGAAGCGGAGGTGGAGTCGGAGGAGGAGTCTCATTCTGGTGCTGCAAGTCTGGCTTTAGCCACTGCCTACGTGGGCAAATCCATCTTCAACACTGAAGACAATGGCCCCTTCCCCAACAATGATGATGAGGACGACGACTCTGCTCCCACCTTCTGCTTCATGGCACGCGGTGCCAAGGTAAAATCACGCGATGCTTACTTTCAAACATCTAGTGAAGATGACTCTGATTGTGAATCAAAACCTAGCTAAAAAACACTTGCTAAAATTGCCACTGAACAGCAGAAAGCCATGGAACATATTCAAAAACTGTTAGACAAAAGCAATGATCTGTTGAACGCGGAAATAACCCATTCTCAGTCCTTAATTGAAGCCATAAAAAATCTTCATGTTAAGTACAAAGAACTTGAAGAGCTTTATGAATCGCTTTCAAAAACTCATGAAAAGCTTTCCCACGATTACATTCAAAGAAAACGAGAACTTGAGAAAGTGAAAGCGGCTCATGAAGATCTTCAAAAGGAGAATGAGTCACTCCACGCACAACTGATCAGCTCTTCTCACGAAGAGTTTGAACCACCATGTCTAAAATGCATTGAACGCGATAATGCTACATCTGTTGCTGAATGCTCTACTGCTGCCGCTGTTGCAATATCTTCAACTATTGATGGGGTAACTAACCCCTCTTCTGAGGAAACCACTACTATTGCTGATGAAAATGCTAGGTTGAAGACTTTGCTTGAAACAGGGATGTACAAAAGCCTCAAAGGGAATCAGACTCTATGTGATGTCCTCAAAAAGCAGATACTGAACCGAAACCCTAGGAAAGAGGGTGTTGGGTTTGACAGGAAAATGAATATTGATGGTTCATACTGGAAGCCTGAGCAGTATCCCAAAACCACATGGGTTGCGGCAAAGGGACCTTCAGTGGATCCATCTACCTTATCTGGCTTCACTTGTGCTAATCCTGTTATCATTGATGAATCCTTTGATGCAAACTATAAACTGTTTAAGAATCAAAATGGTGAAGTGTTTGCCAGGTATATTGGTACTAACTGCAGGAATGGACCACCTATGAAGAAGATCTGGGTAGCCAAAGGTTGTCTTGAGAAGCTTCCAGCAAATACTATCATGACTCCCCATGGGATGAAGACAAACCCCATACCAAAGGCTTCATATGGTCCTAAGGCTTCATACAAACAAAGGACTCATTTGAGTCACCCTAATGAGAATGTTTTGCAGGGAAACCATACTCAGACCCATGAATATGAGTGTGTTTCTTCAAATCGCTATGTTCATAAATCCAAGAATTTTTCTGCCTATTCTTATCAGTATTATTCTCCTCCTGCAAGACTATTTGCTAGGGCCCTAAAGCCAAAATTCTCAGATGCTGCTCTTAGACTCATTGCTTCTAAGCCACCCCTGAAAATGTGGGTGGTTAAGAAGACCTAACTTTCTCTTGCAGGGAAAGGTCTCCAGCCTATAATCAAAGGCTTCTGATGCTATTGCTGGGGACCTAAAACACTTGTAGGGCACAAGATCAAATGCCTAAAATGACTTACTGCTCATACTATTCATAAATCACTTGCTGCACATCGTATCAATCCTAACTTCCATCTAAGCTTTCATAATCCACTTATGCATCAAATGTTTATACTTCATAATGGCTTTTGGTGAAGCCTATCCTCCTAACTGCATTGTAGGGAGTGACACCAAAGTCTTCAGAATGGATTATGGATAGCGGATGCACAAATCATATGACTGGTGATCGAAATCTTCTCATGGACTCAACTTTACGTCCATCCAACAAGAGTCACATCACATTTGCTGATACTGGTAAAAGCAAAGTGTTGGGTCTAGGTAGAGTTGCAATCTCAAGAGATCAGCACATGGATAAAGTCATGCTTGTTGAATCTCTTGGCTTCAACTTAATGTCTGTCTCAATGCTTTGTGACTTAAACATGATTGTGATCTTTGGTAAATTTCGTTGCATTGTACTAATGGAAGATGACAAGTCTTTAGTATTTGAAGGATACAGAAAAGGTGATCTGTATATGGTAGATTTCTCAGCAGGACCGCAGATGGTCGTATGTCTTCTAGCAAAAGCTTCAGAGTGCTGGCTCTGGCATCGGAGTCTAGGACATGCTGGCATGAGGAACTTGCATACTCTCGCAAAGAAGAAGCATGGCATAGGCATCGAGGAAGTCAAGTTCAAGAAAGATCATCTATGTGGTGCCTGTGAAGCTGGGAAGATGACTAGAGCCAAGCAACCCTCGAAGACAATCATGACGACATCCAAACCCTTCGAGCTGCTTCACATGAACTTATTTGGCCCTACTCACTACTCCACATTCTCTACCACAACCTCTCTATATGGCTTCGTCATTGTTGATGATTACTCAAGATACACATGGGTGCACATAATACTCTACAAGACTGAAGTGCAAGATGTTTTCAGACGCTTCACCAACCATGCCATGAACAATTATGGCATCAAGATCAAACATATCAGAAGTGACAATGGCACTGAATTCAAGAACACTGGCCTCGATCTTTATCTGTATGAGATGGGAATCACTCATGAATTCTCAGCCCCATATACACCTCAGCAAAATGGGATCGTTGAGCGCAAGAACAGAACTCTAATTGAGATGGCTCGAACGATGCTCGATGAGTACAAAACACCAAGAAGATTCTGGCCCGAAGCTATTGATACTGCATGCCATATCATCAACCGTGTTTATCTTAAGAAGCTTCTGAAGAAAACATCCTATGAACTTCTCACTGGAAAGAAGCCAAATGTAAGCTACTTCAGAGTATTTGGAGCTAAGTGCTGGATCAAGGATCCTCACCATAAGTCAAAATTTGCACCCAAAGCTCATGAAGGCTTCATGCTCGGATATGGAAAGGACTCACACTCCTACAGAGTCTTCAACATTTTTCTCTATAAAACTGTTTAAACTGTGGATGTGAGGTTTGATGAGACAAATGTATCACAAAGAGAATTCCTACCAAATGTGCTAGATGAAGCTTCACCAGATGAATCTATCCAGCTAATGGGAACTGGTGAGATCATGCCTTCTGAAGCACAACCTGACGAGGAACTCATCATCTCAGCTCCAAATCAACCTGACGATAATGCTCAGCCTAAAAACAATACTCCTGATGAAGACAATGCACAGCAAGAGCAAAATCTTCATCCAGCTCATCCTCGTGTTGCAAATGAAGTACAAGTTGAGAAGATAATTGATAGCATAAACGCTCCTGGTCCACTCACTCGCTCAAGAGAAACACAGCTTGCAAATTTCTGTGGGCACTTTGTTTTTGTCTCAATATCTGAACCCAAGAAAGTTGCTGAAGCTTTTATGGAGCCTGAATGGATTCAAGCAATGCAAGAAGAGTTTCAACAGTTTGAGCTGAACAATGTGTGGGAACTTGTCAAGCGTCCTGATCCTCGAAAGCACAACATAATAGGCACAAAATGGATCTATCGCAACAAGCAAGATGAGCATGGTCAAGTGGTCAGAAACAAAGCTCGTCTCGTTGCTCAAGGATACACTCAAGTTGAAGGGATTGACTTCGATGAAACATTTGCTCCTGTGGCTAGACTTGAAGCTATTCGCATACTGCTAGCCTATGCAAATCATCACAACATACTTCTATACCAAATGGATGTAAAGAGTGCCTTTCTCAATGGAAGAATTGAAGAAGAAGTGTATGTTGCACAACCACCTAGCTTTGAAGACCCAAAACGTCCTGATATGGTATACAAGCTCAACAAGGCACTGTATGGCCTCAAACAAGCACCTCGTGCTTGGTATGAACCCTCAAAGACTTCCTAAAGAGCAAAGGCTTCAAACCTGGATCCCTAGATCCCACACTCTTCACAAAGACATATGACGATGAGCTATTTGTCTGCCAAATCTATGTGGATGACATTATCTTTGGCTGCACGGACAAGAAATACAGTGATGAGTTTGGTTACATGATGCAAGAACAATATCAAATGTCCATGATGGGCAAGCTGAAGTTCTTCCTTGGTCTTCAAATTTGTGAGCAAAGCAACGGCATCTTCATATCTCAAGAGAAGTACCTTAAAGACTGCCTGAAGAAGTTTGGGATGCAAGACTGCAAAGGGTACTCGACGCCAATGCCTGCTAAACATTATCTGGGTCCCGACGCCAATGGTAAAGAGTTTGATCAACAGGTATACCGCTCCATGATTGGTTCTTTACTTTATTTATGTGCATCTAGGCCAGATATTATGCTTAGTGTTTGCATGTGTGCTCGATATCAAGCGGCACCAAAGGAGTCGCATCACTTAGCTGTGAAGCGAATACTTCGATATTTGGCTTACACCCCAACACTAGGATTATGGTATCCAAAGGGCTCAGAGTTTGATCTAGTAGGATTTTCATATGCTGATTATGTTGGTGACAAAGTTGATCCCAAGTCCACCTCAGGCACATGTCACTTTGTAGGACGATCACTTGTCTGTTGGTCTTCAAAGAAGCAGAACTGTGTATCACTCTCCACTGTTGAATCTGAATACATTGCTGCTGGATCTTGCTGCGCTCAGCTTCTCTGGATGAAGCAAACACTCAAGGACTATGGAGTACATCTGAAGCATGTGCCACTCTACTGTGACAATGAAAGCGCCATCAAGATTGCCAACAACCCAGTTCAGCACTCGAAGACAAAGCACATTGAAATTCGTCATTACTTTCTCAGAAATCATGTTATGAAGGAAGATATTGATATCATACACGTCAACACTGAAGAGCAACTGGCAGATATCTTCACAAAGCCCTTGGATGAGAAAAGGTTTTGCAAGTTGCGGTGTGAGCTAAATATCTTAGAATCCTCAAATGTCCTGTAATCAGGCACACATCCTAACACTTATGCATGTTGATGACTAAGATGTGCAACACACGAAGTAAAGTATATCTTCAATCAATGAAGACTTACATTCTAAGTGTGAATACATTAACATGGAATTTGACTTCGGAGTGCCACGATAATTGTGCGCCGTGTCTGGGTCTATTACTTCCTATACGGTGGGTAACGCCACCACCAAATTCTTGTTTGAAGTTTTTCTCGTGGCGTTACATTTGCAAAGTCTTCGCACTTGATTTGTCTTCATATAGGACATATATATATATATATATATATATATATATATATATATATATATATATATAGAGAGAGAGAGAGAGAGAGAGTTGTTTTCTATCCTCAATAGCATTCACTTATAGCTATGTCTTCGTATTTGAATCTTTTGAACTAAGTGAATGTGATCGGACCCTACCCTCTTTATGCTTTCTCATCTCACACTCTATCTGTCCAAATCATATGCATTCTGTTGAAACAGATGAATATCTTCTCTGCGTCCTTGTTAGCAGAAGATATGGAGACAACCTTTAAATCTGATTTTAATGCTCCATCCGTTATGCCTGAAACCCGGAGAAGCCGGAACGACTACTCCGACAGTCGTGGTGTACGTGGGATCGTGGGACAACTCCCAATGCATTACATGACCGCCACGTGTCACTCGTACGCGAACTGTCAGGGGCACCTGGGTAATTACATTGTGTCGTCTCCCATGCCTATAAACGCACGTCCCATCATGGTCAAAAGTTTCTTCTACCACCTCTCCACCTCGACCAACCCTAGTGCCTCCGCTAGCTTTCGACGACGCCGGCGACGAAGCGCTTCGCTGCCGCAACTTGTCGATGCCGTCCTCACGCCGGCCGCGGACATCTTCCACTCTGCCGTCGCAGTAGATGTCCTCCGTCGCCAAGTTAGGGCACGGAAGACCGAACTGCCTGGCATCCAACTCCTACTCCGTCTAAGCAGTTCATTGTGTGGTAAATAAAACTTGCTTTTTACCATCTTTTAGATCCATAAAGATTCATCTACTTTGCCACAAAAAGTTTCTGCCTACTTAGATATATAGATCAATCCGTTCTGCATCTCACATCTTGCCTAGTACATTCACATATGCTTCAACTATAGTTAGATTCATCACTTGTACTTATTCATGGATTCGTACAAATCTGGAACCAACTCCCGTGAGTGAATGTCTTCGCACTGAGGTCAATGTCTTCAAAACTGTTTTAATCTTCAAAACTTCCGAGAATGCATATGACCTCTTCCCCTTCCCTCGCATCTCTAATGCTGTCACAGGTACATGTCCATGGGAGAATCTCTAGGTTCTCATAGTGTGCATTCATTTGCAGAGTTTTTGCAGCGTCACATTCATTCCCCTGAAGACAGTTCCTGTCTGACCAGCAAACCAAAGTATTTGCCAGTTTTGAAGCCATTCAATTTGAAGCCCTTCAGGTTGAAGCAAATGGCAGCTGACAAGACAGTAAGAAAGGGTGGCAGACAACGCCGTGGCAACACTTCCATTGATTTGCCTCCTGATCTCAGTGAGATGTACAAGACTGATCCAGAGGAGGATTACAATCAGAGGAAGACCCGAATCCAATGGATTCGAAGATACTGGGCTGAACAATGGTTCAAATATAGGTTTGTGACCCAAGAGTATGCTGACAAAAACGCCATCAAGCATCCTTGGGGAGATATCACATATAAGAATCTCCCCCCAAGACTCGTGCTGAAGCCATTGCTCAAGGCTTCTATCCTTGCATGGTTAGAGGGCCACAGCCTGCTGATGCTGATCCAAGCGCTCTGCTCTGGTGTCGCGACGACAATCTGTTCAAGCGAAATCTTCAATTCGCCAAGAACTCGGCCAAGGAAAGCAAGAAGCTGTGGGGATTGGACTTCAATCCTGGCCCCTCTGCACCCTGCGCTGATGGCTCGCGCGAAGCTGAACCGAATCTGGTTGGGCCCTTCTACAACCTAGAGGGCCTCATCAGTCACATAAGGGTTCAAGGGGCAGATGTAGATCAGCGTGAAGCAGATGATGACTCTGAAGAAGCACCTGCAACGCCGAAGCCCCAGAAGAAGAAATCAAAGGCTTCAAAGGCTACTCCACCAAGAGCTTCTAGAGTGAAGCCTTTGGTCACTGCTCCACCTGCACAAAGTGTGCAATCTGAGGAACACTCTTGAATCTCCAAGAGCAGACAGCTGAAGAGGAAGCCAACACGCAACCCCAGTCCAGCTCTCACTCATGATGCAGTACTGAAGACTGCCAATGATGCCCTTGATCTCTCAAGTGATGAAGATCTTGGTGTTGATGCTCTGGAGCTATTGATCGAGAGCAAGCAGGATGCTGAAATCTTCAATGATCTGCCGCTCTTTGACGTTGAAGTGCTCAATAACTTCATTGATGAATGGTTTGACACACCCAACCTGAGCTTCGACGATCTTCAACTTCCAGTTGGCCTCAGCGTCTCCTTCCATGGCGCCATTGCTTCTGAGCTGGCTCTGGCTCAAAGAATTGTTGAGCTGAAGCAGAAGATAGACTATGAAAAAGCTCAGTTCAAGAAGCATGTGGACAAACTCAGCGTGCAAGAAATTCAAAACTTCAAAGTCATGATGCACGAGCTCAAGGAAGCCTTTCGCCAGCGACGTGAAGAAGCTAAAGGTTCTCGTGAGAGAATCAAGGACTTGGCTGCCAAATGCGTTCAAGCATTCAATGAAACTGAGAAGCGCAAGGCACTTGGGCGTCCTGGCATTGATCCAAGAATGGCTGCCAAGAAGAAGAAGAAGCAGCCTATGCCCGAAGCTGAAGAATCTGGGCAGGAAATGCCTCACATAGTCTTCCCTGCTAGCATGACTGGCACGAAGCCTAAGGCAACTCCAACCGCTTCAAAGCTCAAGAAGACTAAGGTGGCTGAAGCTGAAGCTCGCAAGCGTAAGCAATCTACTGATGAAGCTCCACCCACCAAGAAGCGAAAGACCAAGAAGGATAAGACTGCTTCCAAAGAGCCTATCTTTGTCGAGCCAATCTCAGTTGTCCGCCCTGCATCTGCCTAGAGAGAACGAAGATTGACTCTTCATGAGCCTGCTCCCACAGAGGCTGAAGACATTCTAGCTGTCGACCCCACCGCAGCTGAAGACATTGGTCCTCAAGACAATGTTGAAGATGATGAAGTCCTTCCTCAGATCGAATACAACATTGACTCTTCGTCTGTTCTCACGAACAGCGAACGCATCAGCATTGGTCGTCCATTGACGCCAATTGCTCAGGATGACTCGTGGGCTGATCACCCACAGGATACATAAGACACTCCCTAGCAAACTCAAGATACCAGTACGGTGCTTGAAGACGAAGACTTTGAGGCCCAGCAACCTCCATCTCCTCATGCGTCGCCCGCTTTTCGCAGACTTCGGAAAGGACCAAGGCCTCAAGTCACTGCCCCAAGTGTTCCAAAAGGAGTAGAGCAACCATCTGCACCTGATGCTGCTCCTTCTGGAGACCCCTCAGAATCTGAAGCCAAAGCAGCTCAAGATATTCCGGCTGCATCAGCGGAAGAAGAACCACCCCAACAAGAAGAAGAACAACCCCACGTTGAAGAAGAAAGTACTGCCGCACCCCCTATTCTCGAGGAGAACATGTCCGACCCTCCAGCTCCTAAAGTGGAGGCAACAAATTCAGAGGCTGCCACCACCAACACTGAAGCCAATGACGTGGTCATGGCTGAAGCATTTGTGGCACCTGAAGATACTGTGGCGCCTGAAGTACCTGCGCCTGAAGTAACTGCTCCTGAAGCCAGTGCTGCTCCTGAAGCCAGTGCTGTGCCTGAAGCCAATGCTGCACCTGACACAAATCTGTATCTTGAAGACAATGCCTCTGCTCTTGTTCTGCCTCCACGGCCTCATACCATTGAGCAAGCATACAACAAGGATGATCAGATTGTTACTGTCCGGTGGCCCATTCTGATTCCGTCACCTACCACTGAACCGCGTGCTGCAGGTCCTCAGTTTGATCATCATATTGCGCACAGGCCCCAAGTTCAGAAGCCTAAGCCAAGACTGCCAAGGCTTCCAGGTATCAGGGTCATTCAATGCCAATAGCTTCACTGCGCACAACACCTTCTTTGACAGCGCCTAGAACCCATATTCCAAGCCAAGAATATCATCAGATAGGTTCTGGAGCCATCAACAGCGCATCTACTACTCAAGAGTACTCTATGATCAAGGCCGCATTTTCCCTCATATGCGTCTTGACACTAAAGCTATTGCTGGTCTGCCCTGCTTGGAGGAAGCTCTTAACTGCTTCAGTGATGCTGGCTTACTCAATTTTGTCCTAGATAAAGAGCATTGGAATGAAGAGCTGCTTCTGCAATTCTATGCGACTCTCCACATCCGAGGCTGCAGCAGGGATCCGAAGACATGAGTCCTTGAGTGGATGACAGGCAATGTGCATCATGAAGCTAAAGCCTTTGATCTCATTGAGCTTACAGGCCTGCCCACTTCAGGACATCTCTATGAACCTGGCTGTCAACTGCACACTGAAGCCTTGGAGAGTATCTTTCGGAAGCGTCAGCCCAACATGAGCCAAATGCTCAGCATGATGAAGCCTCTGCCAAGTGATGCTGAATATCCTAAGGAATTCTTTGTTGAAGACCTTGAGTACCTGCCGCACACCATCTATCACATCATAAGGCGTACTCTATGGCCAATCAAAGGACATTCTTCATCAGCCAAGCTTGAAGGCACTATGAAGACTTTGGTCTT
Source organism: Secale cereale (assembly GCA_902687465.1). Classification (NCBI taxonomy): domain Eukaryota; kingdom Viridiplantae; phylum Streptophyta; class Magnoliopsida; order Poales; family Poaceae; genus Secale; species Secale cereale. Next base: position 335,314,234 of record LR738713.1, read on the forward strand.
CTATATCTTCAATGGCACCAGCTGCAATGCTCAAGATTTCTTCATCAGGCAAATGGCTATGTCTGGAGCTGATCTATTTGGACTGAAATTTTATGCCCCTTGGATAATGCGCCTCATCAAGTTGCATTCAGCTGTCACCTATCAGCCCTCTGCTCGCAACCATCAGATTTTCTTGCCTGAGGTTGATATGTCAGCTAAAGCCATCTACCAAGAGCCTGCTAAAGAGCCAGTAAGTCTTCACAATGCTGATCATCAAAGCTTCACTCAGCAGATTGAAGGAGTTCCAGCAGTATCTCGCGTCTATCCTCTGGCTGGCCGTACTCGTCACCCTCGACATGCTGAAACCGCAGCCACTGATATCACCATCGCTCAAAGGCCTCAGAAGCGATCTCGTGTCCTCAACAACCGAGAGCTTCTTGTAGCCCTTCATCAGAAACAGGACAAGCATCACCTCTGGTTAAAGCGTCAGATGCAAAGCCTCTTGGTGGATGTCAATCGCATTCGCAATCTTGCCACCAAGAATGCTTTTGTTGCTCATGAAACATGTCGGAGGTCCTGGAAGAGTTTGACCTTGCTAAGTGCTGAAGCGGATCTTCAAGACGATGGCTTCACTGAGAGATTCAAGTTTGACAACACTCCTCCAAGGACTGCTGTTATGCGTTGAACTCCATCCCTTGAAGACTCTGAATACTCCTCCTCCGCTGCAACAATTGACGCCAGGGTGATCGATGATCAGGATGATGCTACTTCACCGCCTCCTACTTCAGCGCGCATCGACACTGCACCAACCACTTCTGCACCGCCAAACAACAACACCGACTCTGCATCCTTTTCTGCTCCGACTGGGAACGAGTAGAGGCTCTATGTCTTCAAACCTTTTTGGTCCTTACTGACAATAGGGGGAGAAGCATATGAGTTGATAGTCTTCAAGCGGGTCCATATGGGCGGGTGCTTTATAATTTGCCTAGTGTTTACAACTCTCATTTTGCTACATTTGGTTCTTTGTGTTGTAACACTTAAACTGATGGTCGTCTGCTACGTTTTTATGCTACTCTGTAATGCGATGATAAATTCCGCATCTGCTATCTTATATTTCGCACTTATTCATTATTGCAGATGTCCATTTTTCATTATGCATGTCATTATCTTCGACATATCAATTATGCATGATGAATTGTCTTCATAAGTTGAAGAGGATCTCCACAAGTACAACCTGCCATGTGCATTTGCATTCAAAGGCAAATCAACTATATGCACATCTTCAGGGGGAGCCTTTTGCTACTTATGAAGACAATACCTTATCCTTTACAATTTCACATATCTTTAACCCCGTTGAAAACTTCAACCAGTTTGTCATCAATCACCAAAAAGGGGGAGATTGTAAGTGCATCTAGTGCCACCCCTAGTGGTTTTGGAGTATTGACGACAAACCTGGTTGAGGGACTAATGTGTTTGTGAGAATTGCAGTATAACACAGGTAGTAGTCCCTCATTGATTCGGTTAACATACCGGAGATGACCCCTAAAAATGTATGAAGACATTGATATCAGTGGTGGTATATGAAGATAATCATATTGAAGACTATGACAAGAGAAGACATTGTGTGAGGACTATGGAGAGCGAAGACGTGGATGTTTCGTTGTTTCCTTTTCTTCTTTGTTGAGTCATAGGAACCACCGTACTGTTAAGTGGGGTCCAAGTGAACTAAGTCAGAGTAACTGAAGTGATGCTCAACCAAATCATATGTCTTCGAGCGAAGACTATGAGAGCAAATCTTATCCAGAGGCGGATGAGTCAGCTTTACTTGGAGCTCAAGTAAAGTTGTCGTGTGTGTTTGAAATCTGACCGTTGTAACACGTGTCAGTTCCTTAGTGACCCAGGGTCACTTCAGACAAATCAGGTCGGGTTGCCTAGTGGCTATAAATAGCCCACCCCCTACACCATAAATTGGTGGCTGCTCAGAGTTGTTGCACGGCTTTTGTCGTTTGAGAGCAAACCACCTCCGAAGCATTTGAGAGAGAAATCCTTGCGAGGTGGCCTGTCAGACGGTTAACCGTTGGGCTATCAGACGAACTCCGAACGCGACGAAACTTGACAGGCGGCCTGTCTACACTATAATAAGACCACACGCTAAGTTTCATCCCAGTCTGAGAACATTTTCTGGTCACTCATAAAATAAATATTCAGAGGTGCCGCGGACGCGTGCAAGTGTGTATGGGCTCAGAACGGACAACGGAAAGGACGGGTGAACTCGGACGGATGCAAGTTTTTAAGACATGCTGATGCAATGAACACGATGACATGGCAAAATGCAACACGCGAGCAGATGGCATGGCAACAACGACGAATAACTGGCTGACACCTGACGCATCGGTCTCGGGGTGTCACAATGAGCCTCTCACCCTCACTGTGTACGCACAGGACGTACATGATGTACATTAACCCAAGAGTCGGCTACACAAGATAAAATTGTCCAACAGTAAACGAACGAGAATCACCCACCTGACCCACCAAAGAAATTCTAACGCCTGACCCGACACATATTGAGTAGTCGGCTCCCAAGCGATCCTCTCAGCCCACCGAAAACATAGGGGAGTACCTGACATGCGGGTATTTTCCCACCACCACCCACCGAGCATGGTGTTACACACAATGTGCGAACCAAATGAAAGCCAACCTGCGAAACGCCGACCTGGCGAACACTGGGTGTCCGTCTCCCCTGGGAGCATCTTACTCCCAATGGACAACGCATGTGGAACGCCCGGCGTACACCGACCCATAGTCAGGCACAAAGGGCAAGATGGTCCACCAATAGACAAACGGGACTCGCCCACCAGCCTTCCTGACGTAAGAAAGAAACACGTAATGGCCAGAAAAAAGACGCAAGATCAGAGCCTCCACGCAAATGCGTCCCGCAGGTCGTTGACCTCCAAAGCCGCCGGGGCAGTGAGGAATAGACTAACATCATCGGACGGCGGGAAGCCACCATGCAGGCAGTAGGGGGCGCGTGATGCTGCGGGTGGCCTGAAGAGGGGATACTCCATTATCATCCAAAAGACTGAGTAATACCCCCCACCAAATATGTTGTGAAGAAAATATTTCCAGGTATAACTGTGATCCTTTTTCCGTTCTAAGGGCATCTCCAACGCTGACCCACAAATTTTCTCTGGCAGTCGTCCACGGACAGGGGGACCAGCCCATGGACACGGATGCGGGAGACGACCATCCAACGCTGCCCGCATACATTTCAAGTCGGATTTCAACTAGCCGGACGAAATTCATCCAAACACGATGAATTTCATCAAAGTTCGCATAAAAAATATCACAAATCATTCATACATAGCATGCAAATAAGTCTAGTACAACAATAGTCCAAATTCTATGAGATTAACCGAATGTTCAACAAGTTTTTCATGAACAGATCATGTCGTCCCACACATACAGCCCGTCCAACTTTATCCAACAGTGTGTGTACTTAAATGGCAGTCCCTCTATACTGTGGCACATCAGGGCAACACGTACGGGTTACACAATGTGTAGAACACAATGTGTAGAGTAATATTGAATAAATGAGTGAATCAATCAACACGTTGAGCAAGAGTAAGCAAAACTTTTGATCTCCTCGGCTGCCGCACGCAGTGGCCACCTTCCCTTCAGCATATCAACCGCGCTACAAAACTTTGTGATGCTGGCCTCGATGTCGTATCATCGATACGATAACGACCTCACACTGCGATCACTGATGACGTGCATGTCGCAAGGCACAATGTGCTTTTGGGTGTGAAAAGAATCATGCACACGCTACCAGAAGGGCCCCCTCTACTGCTGCCTACGAAATCCGCTGATACGGCCAACAACACATCACACAACAACCCATCCTCCATGGTCAACACCCCTACTCTAAAAAACGACATGGCGTTCGAAAACAAGTTCTATGTCCTTTGACCGACACCTATAGGGCGCGGTGTCTGCCATGGATGACGTCGACAGGGTGGCGGAGTGTACCTGCCTACAGACAGGTCATGGGTGGACGAGGCCGTCGTAAAAGGTGAGCGGGCGCGTCGGTGTTGGTTGTGGAGGTTCGGCAATGCCTATGTGCCAGCTGGAGAGGTACAACGACGGTGTCGGAGGAGGAGAGTGCGGATGCAAAGGAATGGGGAGAAGGGGCGGGTTGAAAGAAAATGAAATCGGGAGAAGGGATTTAGTTTGTGGGAAAAACTGTGTTTGGATCGTTCGACGACCGATACAAGCCCATGATGGATGACATAACACGTCCAAACCACGCGGTGGTTTGATCGTATGCGGGCGATCTAAGGGTTGGCGTTGGAGATGCGTAAGATAACAGG
>LR738713.1:335336174-335358304 GCA_902687465.1 Secale cereale
GGTATTCGGCTGAGAGTAATCGTGGGGGAGAGAGATGGCGAATAGAGGTGTAGAATAAGGTTGAGATAGGTTATGGGGATTTTTTTTGGAAACGAGGAGGTCAGATTTCCCTTTTCTAAAGCAAGGAGGTTTTATTTTTCTAAAGCACAGAGGTTAGCGCCATGTAAGGGATAAGTGAGGGAAGTGGGAGGTTGAACAAAACAACACATATGTCATCACTGTTGCTATACATGCGTTGTTATATGTTTTTTTTAGTGAAATTACCTCTATATGCGTTATTACCAAAATTGTTCCTACCAACAAAATTAACATCCATAGATTCATTATTATTATCAATCAAAGTAGACAAAGGCATATCATTGGGATTAATAGGAGCACTCTTTCTAGCAATCAATTTCATAAGTTCATCCATCTTTCCACTCAAAGTATTTATTTCTTCAATAGCATGCACTTGTTTAGTAGTGGAAGATCTTTCGGTGTGCCATTGAGAGTAATGTGCCATAATATTGTCTAGGAGTTTAGTAGCGTCTCCTAATGTGATTTACATAAAAGTACCACCTAGGCGGAGTCTAAAAGATTTCTAGATGCAAAATTCAATCTAGCATAAAAAAATTGTACGATCATCCATAAGCTTAAACCATGAGTAGGGCAATTTATTATCATCAAGTTCATCCTCTCCCAAGATTGGGCAACATGTTCGTGATCTAGTTGCTTAAAATTCATAATATTTTCCCTAAGGGAGATGACCTTAGCGGGAGGAAAATACTTGGAAATAAAATCATCCTTACACTTATTCCATGAATCAATACTATTTTTAGGCAAGGATGAAAACCAAGTTTTAGCACTATCTTGTAGTGAGAACGAAAATAGATTCAATTTAATAATATCATTATCCACATATTTCTTCTTTTGCATATCACACAATTCAACAAAAGTATTTAGATGGGATGTAGCATCTTCATTAGGACTACCAGAAAATTGTTCTTTCATAACAACATTTAACAAAGTGGCATTAATTTCAAAAGATTCCGCACTAGTGGCGGCAGCAATCGAAGTACTAATAAAATCCTTATTATTAGTGTTGGAAATTCACACAACTTAGTATTCCCTTGAGTTATTGTGACAAAGCATGCAATTTAGCACGCAAGCAAAAAAAGATGAAGGAAAAGAAGGCTAATAAAAAGGCAAATATTTTTGTGTTTTTCTGAAAACGTTTTAGAAGTGGGGAGATGAAAAAGAGGGGAAATGGGGAATAAAGTAAATGCAAGAGATGAGTGTTTCTGATAGGTACTTGGTAGATTTGATGTAGAACCTCCCGGCAACGGCGCTAGAAATTCTTCCACCTACTTCTTGAACTTGCGTTGTTTTTTTCCCTTGAAGAGGGAAGGGTGATGCAGAAAAGTATAGATAAGTATTTCCCTCAGTTAAGAACCAAGGTATCAATCCAGTAGGAGGTACAAGAAAATTTCCAATGACAACACCTGCAAAAACAAACAAATACTTGCACCCAACGTGTTAAAGGGGTTGCCAATCCCTTCACGGTCACTTGCAAGGATGAGATCTGATAGTGATAGATGTAAAAAAAATGTAAATAAATTGCAGCAATGTATTTTTTGTGTTTTTGATTTTCTAGATCTAAAAATAATATGATAAAAGTAGACCCGGGGGCCATAGGTTTCACAAGAGGCTTCTCTCTTGAAAGAACGCATACGGTGGGTGAACAAATTACTGTTGAGGAATTTATTGAAAATCGAATAATCATGACGATATCTAAGGCAATGATCATGAATATAGGCATCACGTCCGTGACAAGTAGACCGACTCCTGCCTGCATCTAGTGTATTAAGTTGAAAAATAGAGTAACACCTTAAGCAAGATGACATGATGTAGAGGGATAGATCCAATCAATATCAAATAAACCCCATATTTTTATCCTTGATGGCAACAATACAATACATGCTTGTCTACCCCTTCTGTCACTAGGTGAGGACACCACAAGATTGAACCCATTACAAATCACATCTCCCATTGCAAGAAAAATCAATCTAGTTGGCCAAACCAAATCAATAGATCGGAGAGAAATACAAAGCTATATTAATAATGCATATAAGAATTCAGAGAAGACTCAAATAATATACATATATAATCTGATCATAAACTCATAATTAATCGAGTCTCAACAAACACACCGCAAAAGAAGATTACATCGAATAAATCTCAAAGAACATTGAGGAGAACATCATATTGAAGATCAAAGAGAGAGAAGAATCCATCTAGCTACTAGCTATGGACCCGTTGGTCTGTGGTAAACTACTCACACATCATCGGTAGGGCAGCAAGGTTGATGTAGAAGCCCTCCATGATCGAATCCCCCTCCGACAGAGTACCGAAAAGGCTCCCCGGACGGGATCTCACAAAGATAGAAACTTGCGGCAGCGAAAAAATATTTTTTTGTCTGTCCTCTGGTCTAGAGGGAATATTTGGGTATTTATGGAGCTGAGAATAGGGTTAGGGTTGCCACCGGGGGCCCACAAGCTCATAGGGCGCACCTGTGAGCTTGTGGCTCACTCGTGGGCTTTCTGGCCTCCTCCCGAAGTTCTCGGGTGTCTTCTAGTCCAAGAAAAATCATCAAAAAGTTTCATTCCATTTAGTATTAATTTTCTGTGAAAGAAAAAACAAGGGAAAAACAGAAACTGACACTGGGCACTAGGTTAATAGGTTAGTCCCAAAAAATGATAGAAAATAGCATAAAAATGCATATAAAACATTCAAGATGGATAATATAATAGCATGGAACAATCAAAAATTATAGATACGTTGGAGACGTATCAGTATCCCTAGATCTCCTAGCTTTTTAGGAATTTTACCTCGAAAGAATTATTGGCAAGCATAGCAGAAATTTCGGCCTGTGGGTTTTTTATTTTATTAATTGCAATATCTTTCATATAATTAGCATATGGAGCCATTTTCATAGCATTAGACAAAGGAACTTGCAAAAACTAGGGTCGAAGCAATGCAAAATAAATGATTAAAAAGAACTAGCAACATATAATTAGCATATGTACCCATGGTTCTCTTTCTTTACAATGCTGTCGGATCTTGGGTTCGGGCAAAACCCTTGTGGTTCGAACTCTGGGGTGCGCATGAAGACCTCTCCTTCCACCCTAGCTCGTCTACTCGCCGAACCCTAGGCCTAGATCGTCAGATCTGAAGAACAAGTGACACAAGGTTTATACTGGTTCGGGCCACCATTGTGGTGTAATACCCTAATCCAGTGTGTGTGGTGGATTGCCTTGTAGGCTGAGCAAGGACAAGTACATGGGGAGAACACCCTCCTATGGAGAGGTGTTCTTGTGCTCGAGTGAGCTTGTGAGTGTGTGGCCTTCTATCTGATCAACTCAAGATGAGATGACCCCAATGGTGGTGGCCAGTCCTATTTATAGTGGCCCGGGTCCTCTTCCCAAATATTGAGCGGGAAGGGATCCCACAACGGCCAAATTTGAAGGGGCTAGCTAGTACAAGCTATCCTGACAAAAGGTGGTCTTTGCCTACCAAAGGCTCTGGTGGTGACGCTGCCGTGGGCTCTGCGATGACTTCCGCTCTGCCGTCCCGCTAGTCTTGGTCTTGTTGCACCGATATGGAAACCTTTGCCTGACGCCTCAGAACTCCTTGCCTGCGCCTGCGCCTGCTCCTTTAGCACCAAAGAGGAAACTGGCACCCTGCGCATGCTGGTGCCCGCCTGGCCTTGGTCGTCACTGCTCACGTCGCGAGGACCTCGCGAGGTGCCCCTTGCCTTGATATCTCCGCTCATTAGGAGCCAGCCTAGTGAGGCCGCCCCAGGGGAAGTCTTGTGTCGTACGCCTCGCGAGGGTCTTGAGTGTTTGCTGAAGAGGTTGGGCCATACCGGGCCGCCTGATGACCCACGCCCTGGGTCGCAGGCAGGCAAGTCTGGGTACCCCCATTCCCAGGACGCCGACAGTAGCCCCCGGGCCCAAGGTGCGCTCGGGCTTGGCGTCGCGGCAAAGCCAAGGGTCAAGTGCGGAGCGCCGTGGGCCCCAAAAGCCCGCGGCCTTGATTGACGTGTGGCGATTGATGGGACGTGGGCGTCTCCACTTCCCCATGCAGCCTCAGCGACTGCGCGACTTGACAAGTCCCTGCATGCACAAAAGACCATCATTACCTGCCATTATGGAGGCCCGCAGTTGGCCTTCTCCTGGCTATAAATAAGACGGCAGGCGGAGTCCTTGCTTCCTATTTCTCCCTCCGTTCCTCTCGCTTTTTCTTCTTCCTTGCCCTTCGCCTGGCCGAGCCGCTCATGGCACCGACCAGGAAGTTTTTGTCCGTGGAGAAGTGGAAGACCCGGCAGGAGGGGCCCGGCTCACCACCAGCCAATAGGGGACGAGGCCGCCCCCACAAGTGTGTTGCGACTCCTGTTGGGGATGCTTGCGGGCGTGGGCGGACCTCCCCAACGCCCGTAGCCGCCATCGGTAACCGCGACAGCGGTTCCTCGAGTGGTGGGGATCGTCGTGGCATTGGCAGTCCTGTGAATAAGGGGAGGCGCTCCAGGGTCGTCAGGCCTCCCCGGCCGTGCTCCAATTTGGCGGAGGTGACGCTGGAGTTCATCGTGTGGTCGGAGAACCCGGCCGGTACCCGGCTCCAGCTCCCGCGGTCCCTAGCCGGCGAACTCCTTGCCGTGAGCTCCGGCAGCTTTTTGTTGCAAGCGGACGGTTGCTGTAGCAGGGCTTCATGGGTTGCGGTGGAGGTCTCCGCCGCGGGTCCTGTGACTCTGGCTCGCGGCAAGCAGACATTTGCCTGCGCGCGTGGCTTGGGCAGGCGGTGCACCCTTCACTTTAGGTACGATGGTGACTCGACCCTCTTCGTCAGGGTGTTTGGGGAAGACGGGCGCCGTGTGAAGTGCTGCCCCGAGGACAATGACGGCGGCGAGGTGCTTGGCCTGGGCGATGACCACAACTCACCCAGCTACGGTGGCTCCTCCCTTAGCGGCAGCTCCAGCAGCGGTGGCTACGACCAGCCGCCGCACCCGCCTTGAGTGTGGCGCTGGATCGTCTCTTCGTCACGCCCGGGTGAAGCACGAGGAGGGTTCCGGCTGAGCTCGGGGAGTAGGTCCTCGTGAGCATCCGTGCCTCGAGGGTCGTCACCGCCCATTCTTGACCTTTCTTTCTTCCTGCATCATTCAAGCAAACAAGTATGGAGCCCTGGAAGGGCATGTAATGAACCACGGTTTTTATGATGTTGAGCGCCATGTTTAGTGTCCCTGACCATCACTGTGTAATCTGTGTATTATGCACTCTTAGGGTAAGGAGACTTATCTCAATGTACTCGGAATAGCCCTCATCTCGTGACGTTTGGCCCTTCGCGAGCCTTCAAAAACTCGTTAGCTGTTTATTATCCTTTACCGCCCGAGGTCCCTGACGTGGGCCGAGCATGGCCGGACGCTCCCTGTCGCGGTACCTGTCGTGGAATTAACACGGCAGATGTCCGGTTTAACGGACTTGATGATGGAACCATCGCACGGGTTAGCTTGAATGGGTTAAAAGCACACAAAGGACACAGAGGGTTTATACTAGTTCGGCCCCTTCGATGAAGGTAACAGCCTACGTCTAGTTTGGTTTGGTATTACTTGGCGTCGATGAACAGGGAGCAGATCGCTTGCCTGTGTCTCGACGGGTTGTTTTCTTGTTCTTGAACCGTCGCCGGGTCGTCCCTTTATATAGAGGCGACGCTCGGTCTGGTTTACAGAGTCCCGAGGCCGGCTCATACTTGTGTCCGCCTCGGTCTCTGTTCTTTCTTCCTTGTCTCTCAAGTCACATGACCATGCGGTTTACAAACCATAACTCTATACATGGGCCCTAAACTCTCATGGGCCGTAACCTCTACTGGGTATTACAATTATACAACTACATTTACCATAATCCGGTTTATACTAGCCGGTTTATACCTGCTAGTAATATCCCTGACATTAGGCCCCAGAATGATTTGAACTTGTTCACATCAATCTTCTCAGTCTTGCATGATCTTCTTTTCTTGTGTCTTCTCATTTGTGTAAACCGGCGATGACGTCATCCTTGGAAATCATTTAATTTGACCGTGACATCACTTCCGCATTTCACGCGCGCAGCTGTCTATCACTTTGTTTAAAGGACATCCCGAGAATCGAGGCGACAGGGAATCTTTATCCAATCTTTTGCCTCCTCAAATCTCGCGCCTGCCGTTTCATCTCTGCCCCCTTATAAATACTGCTGCTTCTCCTCCTTGTCTTCCTTCTACTCGTCTTCTTCCTCTGCCGTCCGAGCTCGAACCTCCACCGTCGTCCGTCACGCTCGTCGTCGCCAGCAAGTCCGGCCACCGCATTAACTCGAACGTGACCAGATAACTTCGTCGCCTTCTCTTGTAGCCTCAGGTAACCCCTTCTCCTTTGTTGTAGATCTGTAGCTTTAGGGTTCTTTCTCGCGCCTCCGCCATTAACCCTAGGAGAAAGCTTCATCTGTTCGTCCTAGGCACCAAGTTCGGAGTAGCTTCAGTCTTTAGATCTTGCCCTTAAAACTTGCTTCTGTTCCGCTACCGTATACTTAGATTTCTGTGTTTAGATTCAGTCTTTAGATTTGTCTGCTCCGTATATGACCCCCCTAGTTCTTCTTGTAATAGTCTTGCATTTGTTTTTGTTTTTCCTGGGCGCTCAGATCTGTTTTACTTTAGCTGTCTGTAAAAACTTGTTTCTTCATCCTTGTAGATCTGTAAAATACTCTCCGGTTTAACCAGTCGTATGTTGCTTCTATAATAATTCAATAACGAACGCGACGATTTAGCTCCTTCTCTTTTGTTATCATGAACCGGTAGTAATACGTTTTCCTGCTTACTGCCGGGTTAGCCATATCATTAGTCCCTTGTCTAAACCGTCGCGTGATCTTTGCGTATGTCTTCCGGTTTATGCCACTGTACTCGAATAATCCGGGTTTACACTTTACCCTTTCAGCACTGTTCTTCTGTTGCTATGGCTAAACAGTTTGTCTCTTGCAACTGGGTTCCTTCCGTCGTTACGGAAGAAGATTTGGTCAACGCTGCTGCAATCGGCACTCTAGGCCCTCAGTCCGTTTTAAAATGGCGGGCCCCAGGAAATGAATGTCCTCCTGCTCCCAGAGAGGGGGAGGTTATTGTCTTCTTCGACCACATAGCTCGAGGTTTCACTCCTCCCGGTCCAAAGTTCTTCCGGGACGTGCTTGCTGCTTTCCAACTCCACCCTCAGGACATAGGTCCTAACTCTGTTTCCAACATCTGCGATTTTCAAGTTTTCTCAGAGGTGTATTTACAAGAAGAGCCGTCAGTCGACCTGTTCCGGGACTTTTTCCACTTGAACCGGCGAACTGAGTTTACTAGCGGACCTCATCAAGAACTGGGCGGGGTCAGTATTCAGAAGAGAAAAGACGCAGCCTTTCCTCATGCCGCTCTCCACACGCACCCCAAGGATTGGAACAAGTCTTGGTTTTATTGCATTGACACTTCACCTGAAGGGGAAAACCCACTGTCGGGTTATCGCGAGCACCGTCTTCCGGAGGATCACCCTTTACCGCAGCGCCTCAGCTCCTCAGAGCGGCCCCGGTTTGCTTCTCAACTTGCCAGGCTGAAAGCCTTTATGGCCAACGGTTTGACTGGAATTGATTTTATGCGCTGCTGGCTTTCTTGGAGTATCCTTCCTCTGAGTCCGCGCCCGAGTCTGATGTGCAAATATTCTGGTAAACCGGATGATCCTCAACGGTTTTCTAAAGACAAACTTTCTGAATCGGAAGTCATTGAGTCTGCTAAAAAGATGCTCAATGTCTCTTTAGAAGAATGTAGCCAAACCGGATTGGCTCCGTATTATAAGAAGAACAAGCTGCCTGCAGTAAGTCTTACTCTCTTTTGTATGTTCGTAATCCGTTCCTTTAAATCGTTCTTTCAATGATTTTTCACCTTTTGAATAGGCTGATGATCCCTTTTGGAAGAGGAAACCTCAGGAGAAGGCCGGAAAACAACCACGCCGGAAAACTTATGCTATCAAGAAGAAAAAAGGCGGCTGCTGGCTCTGGTTCACATGCTGAAGATGATGATCCGGACTCTGAGGTATGAGTTAATCCAGTTATGACTTGTTCACTTTTATCCAGATTTGTGTTTAACGGTATCTTTTCACAGGAGTTGGCTGAAGGAGATAAACCGGCTAAAATTGAGGTAACTATTCTTTCTTCAGATTCAGAACCACCTCCACCAAAAATTCGTCGGACAGTACGGAAATATCAGTTTTCCCACCCTTATGCTCAATTGGACCCCAATTTTCTTTTGAAGAAACAGCAACATGAAGCCCTTCGCCGGACTACCCGCCATAGCGGCCTTGCAATTGAATCGTCCGGAATATCTCTTACTCCGGCTCGGAGGGGCCGTTCTGAGGTTATACTCTCTCTGACTCTTCTTCATCCCAAGGCCGGGCTTATACGCAAACCACTTAAACCGTCTGACCCTAATTACCAGGAGACTCCCTTATCTTCCTCTAGCGAATCCACTGCCACACAAGTCCCAGTCTTGAAGACTGTCCCTGGGTAAGTCCTTGACCTTATCTGGTTTATCTTTGCATTTGCTTTACAGTTCTGACCTCTTTCCAATTTCCTTCAGCAAGCCTAAACCCAGCAAAAGGGCCAAAGCCAACAAAGCGGTCGCTGAGACTGCTACTGATGATCCGGCAGCTGATCCGTATACCACCATCCCTCCTGAGAATGAGCCTACAGTTCCACTTGAAGATCCTGCTCCCATGGATCACACTTATACCACCGCTCCTGAGAATCCCAATATTGAAAACATCCATGAACCGGCGAGTCCTGCCCGGGCCAATCCTCCTCAGACTAACCCGGCTCCTGCTAGCCTGGTTCAAACTGCTACTCCTCCACCAGCTGCTCCTTCTCCAGAGGTTCAAGTAACTGGCACATCTTACACCGCTCCTACTGAGCCCACCGTTCTAGCTAAACATACAGCTAAAGCGGAGAAAATTCATCAAGAGAAGGTCAAATGGAGCACGGAGTTGTCTAGTTTCGCTGAGCTGAGTGCCCAAGAGCTGTATTCCGGGTATTTGAACCGGCTTCACACTGGTCGGGACTATGAAGCGGGCTTAATCAGCATGATGAAGGAAAAATACGAGGTAACTCCCTTGTCTTTGTTTTTGTCTTTGCTGTATTTCCATCTATATCATAGTAGCCCCAAGTTCCGGTTTAGCTGCGCTTAGGAGGTGAACCGGTACTTATAACTTGAGCAAATGATCTTACATTAGCCCCCAAGTGCCAGGGGCATAATTCGGTTTATGTGCCTGGGACTTGTCTGAATATTCTCTTTCTTTGATACTTCATTCGCCCATTAGCCCCCAGGTGTCAAGTAGACAACTTGTTTGTGTACTTGAGACTTGTCTTTGAATTGCTACTGTTGGATGCTTCAACTGCCCATTAGCCCCCAAGTGTCAAGTGGATAACTTGGTTACGTGCTTGAGACTTGCCTGATGTTTACCTTTATTCCACTTGATTTTTCTTGCAGGCTGATTTGAACCGGAGGGCTGAAGAAATTACTGAACTCCGGAACAGACTTGCCGAAACTGAATCTGCTGCTGCTAAGGCCAAGAAAGATTTGACAGTGAGTTTAACTACCGCTGAGCAGGTGAAGAATTTTTTTGAAGAGGAGCGGACAGCCTTTGAAGTTCAGAAGAAGGATCTCGAAAAAAGGGCAAAGGACGCTGAGGAAGCCCTTAATCCGGTGACTGAAGAGTTAACCGGTTTAAAGCGGCAAATAGAACTGATGACTTCCGCTGTCTTCGGTAAGTACTTAATCTGCACTCATGCTTTCGTCTTTGCAAACTGTGTTCCGGCCCGGTTTAACTGTACTGATTTCATGTAGGACGCCGTGTCACCCGTCTTGGGGATGATTTACGGAAGAAGCTCAAGGCGTCTTATACTCTGGTCGAGCAGCTGTATTCCGGCGCTCAAAGGATCATAAGCGCCATGTCTTACAATAAACCGGCCCCCACGACTATCCAAGGCACACTAGAAAAACTCTTTGTCTTGCCAGCACGCTTGGAGGAAACAAAGAAATCTGCTGCTCGGTCCGGTTCTCTCATGGCACTCACGAGAGCCAAAGCGTGGGTTCCGGACTTTCATCCGGAAGAAGCCTTGAATGGGTATCCCAGTACCAAGGAAGACGGATCAGCTTTTACCGCTAAAGACCTTCACGCTTTAACTAAGGAGATGCGTCCTCTCGCTAGCAAGCTTGCAGCCGATTCAGATTTGTCCAGGTATCATCCGGGATATGATTTACAGAACGAGCGTGTGGATCGGCCGGTTTATGATACCGTAAATCTAATCCCACCAGTGCGCCCTCATACTTTCGCCCCAGATATTGATCCGTCTGAGCTTATCACGGAAAGATGTACTTCCGTGCTCTAACGAAAATTGATTGGTGCGTCCCTGACTTCCAGTCGCTTCAAGAAGAAGAAGAAACTCCGGAACAAGTTGATCCCCAGCCGTCGCAGCAGGAGGAGGCGTAGGCCATAGCATATCTTTGTAATTGCAGTCTCATTTCACTGGATAGTCTTTAATCTGTTCAGGCTTGCTATGCCTTGTAATAGGATAGCATAAAACATTGTTCGTCTTGATCCGGATGTTCCAACTTTGTTTTGATGTTGCCAATTTAAGTCTGGCCTGATATGGTTGATCTTACATATTATCTGTTTCTGCATAGATAACACTGAAAATATGTCCTAGCGGTTTACCGCTGGACCTATTAAATTGTTCTCACAATATATCAAACAAGTGTTTTGTTTGTACCAGAAATAACTTCATACCTGCCATCAAGTATGCTTGATATTCTTAATCCGGCGAAATTTAAAATTTTCTGAGGGAACCTTTGATAAACCCAATAATAATCCCGGGTTTTATAGAAGCTACCGGTTTAGATCATGCTGGAACTCTGTCCAGACTTTCGAAGATATGTTGTCAACTCTGGAGTTGTTCCACTCTGGATTAAAGAACCATAAATACCAAAAATGCAAGTTTGCAAATAAAAACCATGTAGTCGAGGCTTTTTATGAGCTGCCAGGCTCAAAGCAAGGTTCAGCCAATCAATGGATGCGGGTACCATCCAGAGGGCCTTATGGTTCGGATACGACCATAGGAACCGGATACAACCAACAGGGGTTAAGCTAGGATTCGGGTACAATCCTGCCCCCTGCTGGCCATATAAAACTTAGCCAATCAATGGATTCAGATACGATCCATTGGGCTTATGCCATGTCCTCTTTGGTTCGGATACGACCTATGTTTGAACAGAATGGCATTATTAAGTTTGGGTATGTTCTCTTTGGTTCGAATACGACCTATGTTTGAACAGGAATCCCTTCAGTAAGTTTGGTTATGTTCTCTTTGGTTCGAATACGACCTATGTTTGAACAGGAAGCCCTTCAGTGGGTTTGGCTATGTTCTCTTTGGTTCGAATACGACCTATGTTTGAACAGAAAGCCCTTCAGTGGGTTTGGCTATGTTCTCTTTGGTTCGAATACGACCTATGTTTGAACAGGAAGCCCTTCAGTACGTTTGGCTATGTTCAATTTGGTTCGAATACGACCTATGTTTGAACAGGAAGCCCTTCAGTGGGTTTGGCTATGTTCTAGAGCGCCTACGCCCTGCATAACCAGTTAGACCAATCAAAGTATTTGAAATATGATATATAATAAGAAATATATGGTTATTACCATAAGACACTTGTATTGGAAGAAAAAAAGTCTGAGCCTCCGGTTTACCGAGGGTGCCGGTTTATTCATTAATCATAATATATACATAGGATACAGTAGAGCTCATGGCTCAGGTATAGTAGGGCCGCAAGAGGGCGATGTTCCACGGCCTCTTTGTCTCTTCTTCCGACGTCCGCGAGTCCTTGTGTTCTCGAACGTCCACCAGATAATACGAACCGTTGTGTAGATTCTTGCTGACCACAAAGGGCCCTTCCCAAGGCGGGGATAACTTGTGCATATCTGTTTGATCTTGGATGAGCCGAAGTACCAAATCTCCCTCCTGGAACGTCCTGGTCTTGATCCGGCGGCTGTGATATCTGCGCAAGTCTTGTTGATAAATTGCAGACCATGCCGCTGCTATATCACGCTATTCATCCAGCCGGTCCAAACTGTCTTGTCTTGCCTGCTCATTGGCCGCTTCAACATAGGCTGTCACCCTTGGTGAATCATGACGGATATCACTTGGAAGTACTGCTTCAACACCATACACCATAAAGAAAGGTGTGTAACCTGTGGACCGGTTTGGCGTAGTATTGATACTCCAAAGGACAGAAGGTAACTCCTCAACCCAGCACCCTGGTGTTCTGTGCAAGGGAGTCATAAGCCGGGGCTTGATACCTCGCAAAATCTCCTGATTTGCTCTTTCAGCTTGACCATTGGATTGAGGGTGAGCTACAGAAGACACGTCCAGGCGAATATGCTCCCGTTTACAAAACTCTTCCATCTCTCCTTTAGATAAATTGGTGCCGTTGTCTGTGATGATGCTGTGTGGAAAGCCAAAACGGAAAATTACCTTTTTGATGAATTTAACCGCTGTTGCCGCATCACACTTGCTCACAGGCTCTGCCTCAATCCATTTTGTAAATTTATCCACAGCCACCAGTAGATGAGTTTTCTGATCTTGGGATCGTTTGAAGGGTCCAACCATATCAAGCCCCCAAGTCGTAAACGGCCAGGTTATCGGTATCATCCGGAGCTCTTGTGCCGGAACAAGAGCACGTCGTGAAAACTTCTGACAAGCATCACACTTCCGGACTAGATCCGTCGCATCAGCATGGGCTGTCAACCAATAGAACCCATGTCGAAAAGCCTTAGCCACCAAGGATTTTGAACCGGCATGATGGTTACAATCCCCTTCATGGATCTCTCGAAGAATATCACAACCTTCCTCAGCTGACACACACCGCTGAAACGCTCCAGAAACGCTGCGATGATGAAGTTCCCGTTTGCAATTGTCATGGACTTAGAGCGCCTGATTATCTGTCTTGCTTCGATCTCGTCGTCCGGCAGCTCTCCTCGGCTCAGATATGCCAAATAGGGCAGCGTCCAATCCAGAATAACATGAAGTGCCGCAACTATCTGTGCCTCCGGATCAGGAACAGCCAGGTCTTCCTCTGATGGTAATTGAACTGATGGACTATGCAGCTCATCCAAAAATGTATTCGGTGGTACTGGTTTACGTTGAGAACCCAGCCGGCTCAGAGCATCAGCCGCTTCATTCCTTCGCCGGTCTATGTGATCCACCTGATATCCTTTGAAATATCCTGCAACTGCTTCAACTTCTCGCCTGTAAGCTGCCATGAGAGGATCTCTTGAATCCCACTTGCCGGATACTTGCTGTGCCACTAAATCTGAATCGCCGAAGCACTTGACCCAGCTCAAGTTCATCTCCTTGGCCATCCGCAAGCCATGAAGCAACGCTTCATACTCTGCTGCATTATTAGTACAAGGAAACAATAAACGGAGGACATAACAAAACTTGTCTCCTCGCGGGGAAGTTAAAACAACTCCAGCCCCTGAGCCTTCTAACTGCCTTGAACCGTCAAAGTGAATCGTCCTTTATGTAAGATCCGGCTTCTCCTTGGGTGTTTGCAGTTTTGTCCAATCATTGATGAAATCCACCAATGCTTGAGATTTGATAGCGGTGCGTGGCACATATTTCAATTCGTGTGGGCTGAGCTCAATGGCCCACTTCGCCACTCTGCCCGTAGCTTCCCTGTTCTGGATTATATCCCCCAATGGTGCTGAACTAACCACAGTTATCGGGTGGCCTTGGAAATAATGTTTCAACTTTCGGTTTGCCATGAACACACCATATACGAGCTTCTGCCAATGTGGGTACCTTTGCTTAGACTCAATGAGAACTTCACTGATGTAGTAAACCGGACGCTGAACCGGGTACTCCTTCCCTGCCTCCTTGCGTTCAACCACGATTGCTATGCTGACTGCCCGTGCGTTGGCAGCGACGTATAACAGCAACAGCTCATTATCAACAGGGGCAGCAAGAACCGGCGGTTGCGCCAGTTGCCGCTTTAAATCCTCAAACGCAGCGTTGGCCTCATCGCTCCATATAAACCGATCCGTCTTTTTCAGCATCTGATAAAGCGGTATTGCCTTCTCTCCCAAACGGCTAATGAACCGACTCAATGCTGTGATCCGGCCGGCGATACGCTGAACATCATTGATGCAAACTGGTTTAGTCAAAGATGTGATTGCCTTGATCTTCTCCGGATTAGCTTCTATCCCCCTGTTGGACACCAAGAATCCAAGGAGCTTGCCCGCCGGAACACCAAAGGCACACTTCTCCGGATTAAGCATCATTTTATAGGCTCGAAGATTGTCAAAAGTCTCTTTGAGGTCCTCTATCAGCGTCTCTTCCTTCCTTGATTTTACCACAATATAATCCACATAGGCATGAACATTCCTCCCTATCTGCCCTTTAAGACAATTCTGCACGCAACGCTGATAAGTTGCCTGGGCACCCTTAAGCCCAAAGGGCATAGAAACATAGCAAAAAGCACCAAAGGGCGTTATGAAGGACGTCTTCTCCTGGTCTTTAACTGCCATCTTGATCTGTTGATATCCTGAATATGCATCCAAAAAACTTAGCCGCTCACATCCTGTTGTAGCATCGATGATCTGATCAATGCGAGGGAGAGCAAAAGGATTAGTTGGACAAGCTTTGTTTAGGTCCGTGTAATCCACACACATTCTCCACTTTCCATTCTTCTTTAACACTAGCAACGGATTAGCCAACCACTCCGGGTGAAACACTTCAACTATGAACCCTGCGGCCAAAAGCCTGGCCACCTCTTCTCCTATAGCCTTGCGCCTTTCTTCATTGAAGCGGCGTAGATACTGCTTGACCGGTTTAAACTTCGGATCAATATTAAGATTGTGCTCAGCGAGTTCCCTCTGTATACCCGGCATGTCAGAAGGTTTCCATGCAAAGATATCCCGGTTCTCACGGATGAACTCGATGAGCGCGCTTTCCTATTTAGGATCAAGGTTAGCGCTGATCATGAACTGCTTGGATGAATCGCCCGGCACAAAGTCAACTTGCTTGGTCTCCTCTGCCGATTTAAACTTCAACACCGGATCATGCTCTGTAGTTGGCTTTTTCAACGGGGACATATCCGTCGGATCAACATTGTCCTTGTAAAACTTTAACTCCTCCGTAGCACACACTGCTTCCGCATAAGCAGCATCTCCTTCTTCACACTCCAATGCAACCTTGCGACTTCCATGAACCGTGATGGTTCCCTTGTGACCCGACATCTTGAGCTGTAAATAGACATAACATGGCCTAGCCATAAACTTGGCGTAAACCATTCTTCCAAACAGAGCGTGGTAAGGGCTCCGGATCTTGACCACTTCAAAGGTGATCATCTCTGACCTGGAATCATGCTCATCTCAAAAGGTAACTTCTAGGTCAATTTTCCCAACTGGGTAAGCTGACTTACCTAGCACCACTCCATGAAACACCGTGTTTGATTGTCTTAGCTTTTTATCCGTCAACCCCATACGACGAAAAGTCTCATAATACAAGATATTGATGCTGCTTCCGCCGTCCATGAGAACTTTAGTGAACTTGTAGCCACCCACCTGTGGTGCCACCACCAAGGCCAAGTGACCCGGATTATCAACTCGTAACGGGTGATCCTCCCTGCTCCACACAATGGGCTGCTCTGACCAGCGCAGGAATTGCGGCGTCGCCGGTTCAACCGCGTGGACCGCCAGCTTCAAGACTTTTTGATCTCGTTTACACAAGCTTGTGGTGAACACATGATACTGCCCACTACTCAGCTCCTTCGGATTACTCTGATATCCGGATTGCTGTTGCTGTTGCTGACGATGCTGATTACCTTGGTTATTGTGATTACCCTGGCCCTGCTGTTGGTTGTTTTGGTTATTGTAACCACCTTGACCATGCTGCTGATTGCCTTGGTTATTATAGCCGCCTTGACCATATTGGTTATTGCCTCGGTTATTATAACCACTGTTGTTTCCATGGTATCCTGATCCGGAACCGTTCCCCTGGTGACCCGGACCATAAAATCCAGGGCCTGAACCGCCGCCTGGAGGCCCGTTGTTGGAGCTGAACCGGCTCATTACGGCTTCCATCATGTTCTTACATTCTCCTATAGTGTGTTTTGCTGGACGTTCCCTTGAGCCGTGTTTCGGACAAGGCTCATTTAACTCTTGCTCCCAGCTAACGGTCTTTCCGCTGGTTTGCAGAGGTGGCTTACCCTTATTGCGCTGGAAACCCCCTTGCACTTGGGTATTGGCCACGAAATCAGAGCCACCCTCTGCTTTTCGCTTGCCTAAGAAGCTTGCACCAGCCGGACTAACCTGCGCCGGTTTACCGGGCTTATTGACCTTTCCAGCTTTGTCTCCTTCCGCTTCTGGATACTTAGTGTTATCGGAGTCCCCGTACTTCACCAGAGCTCTCATGAGAGTTCCCATGTCATTACAATCCCGTTTAAGCCGTCCCAGTTTTAACTTGAGAGACTCAAACCGGCAATTGTTTTCCAGTGTCACTATTGCCGTACTCGGATTGATACCGTTCGAAGAGTGCAAGATTTCTGATACTCGCCGCACCCATGCGCTTGTAGACTCCTGTTCTCCTTGTACATAGGCTGCTAGATCTACCACTGACATCGGCTGCTTGCACGTATCCTTGAAGTTTTTGATAAACTGGCGACGTAATTCTCCCCACGATCCGATAGAATTAGGGGGTAAACCCTTCAGCCAGGTCCGGGCTGTACCTTCAAGCATCATGGTGAAGTATTTCACACAAGCCGCTTCATCCACGTCCAGCATCTCCATGGCCATCTCGTAACTCTCAACACAAGCTTCTGGAGCCAAATCTGCTGTGTAATTAGGCACCTTACGTGGACCTTTAAAATCCTTGGGCAGCTTCACGCTCCGTAATGCGGGGATAAGACATTGCACCCCAAAGGAACTCGTTGTGACTCCTGTCTCTACTGTGGTTGTGTGAACCGGCGTCGTTTGACGGACCTCCTCACGGGCCATAGATCTAACCCGGTTTGCATCCTGAGCTTGTGCATCTGCTCCTGCCGGATTACCTTGTCTGTGCCGGTTTCGCCTGCGTTCACTACTAGACACCTCTGGCTCCTCCCAATGCCTAGTGTAACTCCGGCTATGGCGTGGTGTTGAATGAAGCCTCTCCTTGCTATAAGAATACGCTTGCTATTGTGTTAATGCCGTGTTAAGCAGATCCTTGACCCTGCATGCGTCCAACGCCACGGGGGATGTCCCCTCAATGGGTAAAGCGGCCAAGCGTGAGGCAGCAGCAACGATGTTGTCCAAAGGATTTGAATAATGACACGAAGGGGTAGGAACGTGAGGCGCAGACGTAATCCGCCGATCTTGCTCCGCAGTAGGCTGCTGAACCGGCTCATGCCTCGCTGGGGCTGCCCTCCGGGTTATAGCCGGATCATTGCTGGTCCCCGCTCCGGGTGTCCTGAAAAGATCCGTCGCCTCGTAAACCGGCGGTAGACGAGACTGGTACTTCCGACTCCTTACTCCTTGTGCAGAGGCCTGCTCCATCCTTAGATGAAAAGCCTGATCATCCAGCTCTGCCTGCCTCATCGCTATCATAGCCTTCTCTGCTTTCAGACTTTCCCTCGCTTGATCGATCCGGCCCTTTAGCTGAAGAAGCTCTGCATCATGTTGCGCCTTGTCTGTTGGAGCTACCTCTACCATGGCTCGGGCTGTGAACTCCTCGACCAAGGTGGATAGAACGTCAGTGGGTGAGAGGGCCTGGCCGCTCCCCCCTACACCAGCTTCTATTGTCGCTCCGATCACCGTGGACTGTGGCGTAGGTTGTGAACCGGCCATAAAGACAGCGACCCGGTTTGGCGGGTCAAAGGGGTCCGGAATACTGTCTCCGTCGGACTCACCCTCAGACCAGCCGTCCCGCAACTGATACAAAGACTCAGTCTCTCCGGATGAAGATTCATCGTCGGAATAGATAACTGTCTCGCCACCGGAATCCGATCCGTCCTCGGTTTGAACCCCGTGAACTGCTCCAACGAAAACGCGCTTCATGGCGGGCTGAATCCGGGCCAACCTCGCACGCTGAGCCGGCTCGACGATATTGGGGAAGACGTCCGGCTCAGGTCCCGGTTCACCGATCTTGCCGATGAAGATGTGGATGCCGCCGAAGGGAACCCGGTACCCGTATTCGCTTGAATCGGCCTCCGGTCCCCATCCTGCGTCGTCGATGTAGATCCGGCCGCGGTGACTCTTGGTCATCCGGCCGACCGCATAACCCTTGAGCCCTTCAAAGCTGCCTTCAAGAACTCGAAACCATCATGCGGAGGCCCCAAGGTGGGCGCCAACTGTCGTGGAATTAACACGGCAGATGTCCGATTTAACGGACTTGATGATGGAACCATCGCACGGGTTAGCTTGAAGGGGTTAAAAGCACACAAAGGACACAGAGGGTTTATACTAGTTCGGCCCCTTCGATGAAGGTAAAAGCCTACGTCTAGTTTGGTTTGGTATTACTTGGCGTCGATGAACAGGGAGCGGATCGCTTGCCTGTGTCTCGACGGGTTGTTTTCTTGTTCTTGAACCGTCGCCGGGTCGTCCCTTTATATAGAGGCGACGCTCGGTCCGGTTTAGAGAGTCCCGAGGCCGGCTCATACTTGTGTTCGCCGCGGTCTCTGTTCTTTCTTCCTTGTCTTTCAAGTCACACGACCATGCGGTTTACAAACCATAACTCTATACATGGGCCCTAACTCTCATGGGTCGTAACCTCTACTGGGTATTACAATTATACAACTACATTTACCATAATCCGGTTTATACTAGCCGGTTTATACCTGCTAGTAATATCCCTGACAGTACCCGTGGGGCGGACATAAGGAGGGGGGCATCCCAATCACAAGCCCCGGCATGGGCGCCTCATGAAGGCTAAGGGAGGTGCTATGGGGAGAGCGCCGGGCAACTGCCGCTCTCCCTGGGCAAGGCCAAAAACTGCAGGAAGGACCATAGAGGGAAATTAAACCAAGCAATTCGGGGAACACCAGAGCTTTCAAAATCCATTAAAAAGAAGGAAGGGGCAAGCCAACTCCAGAAAGCAAATGGACAGCCGCATCCGGCACCTAATCTAGTCTTCTCACCAGCGCGGAGCTAAGTGCTGCCACTAGGACGTGGGAGGGAGCCCCCGAGGCCCGAGGGCGGCTCTCCGGAGACTCCGGGGTGTGTACAGCCCCACTCATTATTACGCGAAAGGGTCACGAGCGGAGACCTTCACAGGCATGAGCCTTGCTTCACAGGCACTAGGCCTTGGCTTCTCAGGTGCAGGGCCTTATTCCTCGCAGGCACGGAGCCTAGTCTTCACACGCGCAGGGCCTTATTCCTCGCGGGCACGGAGCCTAGTCTTCACTGGCGCAGGGCCTTGTTCCTTACAGGCACAGAGCCTAGTCTTCACAGGCGTAGGGCCTTGTTCCTCGCAGGCACGGAGCCTAGTCTTCACAGGCGCAGGGCCTTGTTCCTCGCAGGCACGGAGCCTAGTCTTCACAGGCGCAGGGCCTTGTTCCTTGCAGGCACGGAGCCTAGTCTTCACAGGCGTAGGGCCTTATTCCTCGCGGCACGGAGCCTAGTCTTCACAGGCGCAGGGCCTTGTTCCTTGCAGGCACGGAGCCTAGTCTTCACAGGCGCAGGGCCTTGTTCCTTGCACGCATGGTGCCTAGTCTTCACAGGCGCAGGGCCTTGTTCCTCACGGGCACGGAGCCTAGTCTTCACAGGCGCAGGGCCTTGTTCCTCGCAGGCACGAAGCCTAGTCTTCATAGGCGCAGGGCCTTGTTCCTCGCAGGCACGGAGCCTAGTCTTCACAGGTAGAACTTTCGGCGGTGCTGGATGTTCCACGCGTTCTTGATGAGGATGTCATCCCATGTTACCAGGCGCACGATGCCAGGCCTGGAGACGTGGGTGATCTTGAACGGGCCCTCCCACATGGGTGATAGCTTGTGCAATCCCTCCCTAGAGAGGACTCGCCTCAAGAAAAGGTCGCCTACCTCGAGTGTCGTGGGGCAAATGATGTGACAGTGGTACCGCCGCAGCGCGAGCTGGTATCTTGCGGCTCGGTGTGATGCGTCCCGCCGGCGTTCTTCTCCCAGTATGAGGTTCGTCCCCTGCACGATGCCCTGCTGCGCCTAGTCGAACGCTAGGACTCATGCGGAGTGGTGCCTAACCTCATGAGGGAGGACCGCTTCAGCTCCATAGATGAGGAAGAACGGGGTCTCGCCTGTAGGCTTCGTGGCAGTGGTGCGGATTGACCACAACACGAACTGGAGCTCGTCATGCCAACCCCTTCCGCAAGTTTCGAGCTTCTTCCTGAAGGTCCTGGTCTTGAGTCCTCTTAGAACTTCTGCGTTGGCGCGCTCGGCCTAGCCATTGCTTCTGGGGTGTGCTATCGAAGCATAGCAAATCTGTGTTCCAAGGTTAGCACAATATGTCTTGAAAAGGTTGCTAGTGAACTGTGAGCGATTTTCGGTGATGATGCGGTTGGGGACCTCGAACCAGTTTACGAGACCCTTGATGAACTTGACCGCAAAGCTGGATGGAATGGTTCGGACGGCTTCTACCTCCACCCATTTGGTGAACTTGTCGATGGCGGTGTAGAGGTAGCGGTAGCCCCCGGGCGCTAGAGGGAAAGGGCCCAGGATGTCTAGCCCCAAAACCGCGAACGGCCAGGAGAGCGGGATGGTTTGGAGGCCCTGAGCCGGTTGGTGGATCTGCTTGGAATGGAATTGGCAAGCTTCACAAGATTTCACCAGCTCGGCGGCATCGCTGAGCGTCGTGGGACAGTAGAAACTGCTGCGGAACGCCTTGCCGACCAAGGTGCGCGATGATGAGTGATGCCCGCAGTCCCCAGCGTGGATGTTAGCCAGCAGCTCGCCTCCCTGCTTCCTAGAGATGCATCGCAATGAAACATCATTCGGTCATTTCCTGTAAAGCTCACCGTCTTGGATGCAGTATGTCGTAGCCTGTCGGGCCACGCGCTCGTCATCCTCCTCCTTTTTTGGAAGCGCTCCTCGCACTAGGTATGCCTTGAGCTCCTCGGTCCAGCATCCCTCCTGAGGCTCGAGCACCAGGATCCGGCGGGCTCCTGAGGCCGGGCCGTAGATGGGGGCTCCCGAGGTCGGTGGTTGGGGAAGTTCCTCCTGAGGTTTATCAGGCCCTTCTCGTGGGGGTGACGCCGAAGGCCTGAGGAGCCGCTCCACAAAGATGCCCAGCTCCTGAGGCAGGCGCTTGGACGCTTTCTTGGCGATGTTGTCGGTTTCCTTGTTGGTGCCATGGGGCACGTGCTCCAGTTCCAGGCCCAAGAATTGTTTCTCCATTTTGCGTACCTCCGTGAGGTATGCCTCCATATGCTCGTCCTTCGGCTCGTACACCTTGTTGGAGAAGTTGACGAGGAGCTGTGAGTCGCCCTGATGATGAGGCGTTTCACCCCCAGGGCCATCGCAGCCTTGAGACCAGCAATGAGGCTCTTGTACTCCACGATGTTGTTGGAGACCTTATCGCCCGGCTGAAAGTAGAGCTGCACGGCGTAGTAGAGCTTGTCTTGAGTGGGCGAGATGAGCACAGCCCCAGCCCCCGCGCCCTGGCGGGCGAACGACCGTCGAAGTACATGACCCAGCCATCCGGCGCTTCGCTTCCCGGCGAGAGGGACCGGCTTTGGCTTGCTTCGGGCTCTAGGGCGTCAGTCCATTCTGCCACAAAGTCAGCAAGCGCAGCTTCTTTGATGACTCTGGTTGTGCGGAATTCTAGCTGGAATGCCTTCAGCTCGATATTCCATTCCGCGACCCTTCCTACCGCGTTGGGGCTCCTGAGTACTCTGTCCAGAGGGTAGGGTGAGATGGCCTTGATAGGGTGGCCTTAGAAGTAGTGGTGCAGCTTACGCGAAACGACGACGAGCACAAGCAGAAGCTTCTGCGGCATGGGATAGTGCGCCCGAGCATCACGGAGCACCATGCTGACGAAGTATACCGGGTGCTCGACG
>LR738713.1:335358314-335401214 GCA_902687465.1 Secale cereale
GCTTGTGGCTGTGTAGTCTGAGTGGGTAAAGGGGCTTCAGGAGCTTGGTCGCCAGATGGGGCAACTGCGGCCTCAGGAGAGTCGTCTTGCAGGGCGTGGTCGCTCACTGGCCCTACGGGGTGATACGTCCATTTTGCATCATGCTTATAAGTTGATATTTATTGCATTATGGGCTGTTCATACATGTTTTGCCACAATACTTATGCCTTTTCTCTCTTATTTTGCAAGGTTTACATGAAGAGGGAGAATGCCGGCAGCTGGAATTCTGGGCTGAAAATGGAGCAAACTCTGGAAACCTATTCTGCACAACTCCAAAAGCACTGAAACTCCACAGAACATCGTTTCGGAAAATATAAAAAATATCTGGCGAAAGAAACCCACGAGAGGGGCCACCGGCTGGCCTCGAGGGTGGGGGGCACGCCCCCCTTCCCAGGGCGCGCCCCCTGCCTCGAGGGCCAGCCGGCAGGCCCCAGGTGCCCATCTTCTCCTATATGAAGCATTTTGACCTGGAAAAACTTTATAAGGAGGATTTCGGGGCTAGACGCCGCCATCTCAAGGAGGAACCGAGGCGGAAACCAATCTAGGGCTCTGGGAGAGTTGTTCTGCCGGGGATACTTCCCTCCGGGAGGGGGAAATCATCACCGCCGTCATCACCAACAACTCTCCCATCTTGGGGAGGGCTATCTTCATCAACATATTCACCAGCACCATCTCCTCTCAAACCCTAGTTCATCTTTTGTATCCAATCTTTGTACCCAAACCTCAGATTGGTACCTGTGGGTTGCTAGTAGTGTTGATTACTCCTTGTAGTTGATGCTAGTTGGTTTATTTGGTGGAAGATCATATGTTCAGATCCATTATGCATATTAATACCCCTCTGATCATGAACAATATTATGTCTTGTGAGTAGTTACTTTTGTTCCTGAGGACATGGGAGAAGTCTGGCTATTACTAGTCATGTGAATTTGGTCTTCGTTCGATATTTTGATGAGATGTATGTTGTCTCTATTCTAGTGGTGTCATGTGAACGTTGAATACATGGCACTTCACCATTATTTGGGCCTAGAGGAAGGCATTGGGAAGTAATAAGTAGATGATGGGTTGCTAGAGTGACAGAAGCTTAAACCCTAGTTTATGCGTTGCTTCGTAAGGGGCTGATTTGGATCCATATGTTTCTGGCTATGGTTAGGTTTACCTTAATACTTCTTTTGTAGTTGCGGATGCTTGCATTAGAGGTTAATCATAAGTGGGAGGCTTGTCCAAGTAAGGGCAGCACCCAAGCACCGGTCCACCCACATACCAAATTATCAAAGTACCGAACGCGAATTAGATGATCGTGATGAAAACTAGCTTGACAATAATTCCCACGTGTCCTCGGGAGCGCTTTACCTTGCAAAAGAGTTTGTCCAGGCTTGTCCTTTGCTACACAAAGGATTGGGCCACCTTGCTGCACCTATTTACTTTTACCGTTTTTCACTCGCTACCAATTATCTTATCACAAAACTATTTGTTACCTATAATTTCAGTGCTTGCAGAGAATACCTTACTGAAAACTGCCTATCATTTCCTTCTGCTCGTTGTTGGGTTTGACACTCTTACTTATCAAAAGGACTACGATAGATCCCCTACACTTGTGGGTCATCAAGACTCTTTTCTTGCGTCGTTGCCGAGGAGTGAAGCGCCTCTGGTAAGTGGAATTTGGTAAGGAAATTTTTTATATAGTGTGCTGAAATTTATTGTCACTGGTTACTATGGCTCAGAATCCTTTGAGGGGCTTGTTCGGGGTATCTTCACCCCGATTAGAAGAGCAAAGAGTTGCTCCTCAACCTACTGCACCTATTGAAAATGTTTGCTTTGAGATTCCTTCGGGTATGATAGAGAAACTGCTTGAAAATCCCTATACAGGAGACGGAACACTGCATCCCGATTTACATCTACTAGAAAATCCCTACTGGATGAAGTTTGTGGATTGTTTAAGCTTTCAGGTATGACCAATGATGTTATCAAGAAGAAGGTCTTCCCTTTAGATTTGAAGGGAGGTGCATTGATATGGTTTAGGCTATGTGATGATATGGTATAATGGAACTATAATCGTGTGAAGTTGGAATTTCATCAGAAGTTCTACCCTATGCACCAGGTTCATCGTGATCGTAATTATATTTATAATTTTTGGCCTCGCGAAGGAGAAAGCATCGCCCAAGCTTGGGGGAGGCTTAAGTCAATGTTATATTCATGCCCCAAGCATGAGCCCTCAAGAGAAATGATCATTCAAAATTTTTATGCTCAGCTTTCTCATAATAATCGCTCCATGCTCGATACTTCTTGTTCTGGCTCTTTTATGATGAAGACTGTTGACTTCAAATGGGATTTATTGGAAAGTATTAAACGCAACTCTGAAGATTGGGATCTCGACAAAGGTAAGGAGTCAGGTATGACCCCTAAGTTTGATTGTGTTAAAGCTTTTATGGATACCGATGTTTTCTGTGAGTTTAGCACTAAGTATGGACTTGACTATGAGATAGTAGCTTCTTTCTGTGAATCTTTTGCTACTCATGTTGATCTCCCCAAGGAGAAGTGGTTTAAATACCACCCCCCTATTGAAGTAAAAGTAGTTGAACCTATTAAAGTTGAAGAAAAGACTATCACTTATAATGTTGATCCTGTTATTCCTACCGCTTATATTGAGAAACCACCTTTCCCTGTTAGGATAAAGGATCATGCTCAAGCTTCAACTCTAGTTCATAAGAGTAGTACTAGAACACCTACACCCTATGAGCAAATTGAAGTTGAACCTAGTGTTGCTATGGTTAAATATCTCTTGGTAGAAGATTTAGATGGACATGTTATTTACCTCCAAGAAGAATCTGCTAGAATAGCCAATCCCAATGCTAGGAATAGACATAAACCGGTTGTAGGCTTGCCTGTTATTTTTGTTAAGATAGGAGATCATTGCTATCATGGTTTATATGATGTAGGTGCTAGTGCGAGTATTATCCCTCTTGATTTGTATAACGAAATTATGCATGACATTGCACCTGTTGAGTTAGAAGGGATTGATGTCACTATTAAGCTTGCTAATAGAGATACTATTTCACTAGTTGGGATTGTTAGAGATATTGAAGTCATGTGTGGGAAGGTTAAATACCCTGCTGATTTTCTTGTTCTCAGTTCCCCACAAGATGCATTTTGCCCCCATTATATTTGGTAGACCGTTCTTGAATACTGTTAATGCCAAGATAGACTGCGTGAAAGACATTGTCACTGTTGGATTAGGGGATATGTCTCATGATTTTAACTTTGCTAAATGCCGTAGACAACCCCTTGAAAAGGCACCACCCAGTAAAGATGAAATTATTGGTCTTGCTTCTATTGTCGTGCCACCTAATGATCCTTTAGAACAATACTTGCTAGACCATGAAAATGATATGCATATGAATGAGAGAAGGGAAATAGATGAAATATTCTTTAAACAGGGACCCGTATTGAAAAACAACTTGCCTGTTGAAATCCTAGGGGATCCTCCTCCACCCAAGGGTGATCCCGTGTTTGAACTTAAACCTTTACCTGATAATCTTAAGTATGTTTATCTTGATAAAAAGAAGATATATCCTGTTATTATTAGTGCTAACCTTTCAGAGCAGGAAGAAGAAAGGTTATTGAAAACTCTAAAGAAGCATCATGCTGCTATTGGATATACTCTGGATGATCTTAAGGGCATTAGTACCACTATATGCCAACACAAGATAAAATTGGAAGAAAATGCTAAACCAATTATTGATCATCAGCGACGGTTAAATCCTAAGATGAAAGAAGTGGTAAGGAAGGAAATACTAAAGCTCCTAGAAGCAGGTATTATCTATCCAGTTGCTGATAGTCAGTGGGTAAGTCATGTTCATTGCGTTCCTAAGAAAGGAGGTATGACTGTTGTCCCTAATGATAAGGATGAATCAATACCGCAAAGAATCGTTACAGGTTATAGGATGGTAATTGATTTCCATAATTTAAATAAAGCTACTAAGAAAGATCATTACCCCTTGCCATTTATTGATCAAATGCTAGAAAGGTTATCCAAAAATACTCATTTCTGCTTTCTAGATGGTTATTCTGGTTTCTCTCAAATACCCGTGTCAAAAGGGGATCAAGAAAAGACCACTTTTACTTGTCCTTTCGGTACCTTTGCTTATAGAAGTATGCCTTTTGGTTTATGTAATGCACCTGCTACCTTTCAAAGATGTATGATGGCTATATTATCTAACTTTTGTGAAAAGATTGTTGAGGTATTCATGGACGATTTCTCCGTTTACAGAACTTCTTTTGATGATTGCTTAAGCAACCTTGATCGAGTTTTGCAGAGATGTGAAGACACTAACCTTGTCTTGAATTGGGAGAAGTGCCACTTTATGGTTAATGAAGGCATTGTCATGGGACATAAAATTTCTGAAAGAGGTATTGAAGTTGACAAAGCTAAAGTTGATGCTATTGAAAAGATGCCATGCCCTAAGGACATCAAAGGTATACGAAGTTTCCTTGGTCATGCCGGGTTTTATAGGAGGTTCATTAAGGACTTCTCCAAAATCTCCAGGCCTCTGACTAATCTCTTACTGAAAGATATCCCTTTTGTCTTTGATGATGATTGTCTAGAAGCATTTGAAATACTTAAGAAAGCATTAATCTCTACACCTATTGTCCAGCCTCCTGACTAGAATTTACCCTTTGAGATTATGTGCGATGCTAGTGATTATGATGTAGGAGTTGTTCTAGGGCAAAGAGTTGATAAGAAATTGAATGTTATCCAGTATGCTAGAAAAACTCTAGATAGTGCCCAAAGAAACTATGCTACAACTGAGAAAGAATTTTTAGCAGTTGCATTTGCTTGTGATAAGTTTAGACCCTATATCGTTGATTCTAAAGTAACTATTCACACTGATCATGTTGCTATGAAATACCTTATGGAAAAGAAAGATGCTAAACCTAGACTTATTAGATGGGTTCTCTTGCTGCAAGAATTTGACTTGCATATTATTGATAGGAAGGGAGCTGAGAACCCCGTAGCAGATAACTTGTCTAGGTTAGAGAATATACTTGATGACCCACAACCTATTGATGATAGCTTTCCTGATGAACAACTAGCTGTCATAAGTACTTCTCATACGGCTCCATGGTATGCTGATTATGCTAATTACATTGTTGCTAAGTTTATACCACCTAGCTTCACATACCAGCAAAAGAAAAAGTTCTTCTATGATTTGAGGCATTACTTTTGGTATGACCCACATCTTTATAAAGAAGGAGTGGATGGTATTATTAGACGTTGTGTGCCTGAGCATGAACAGGAACAGATCTTACGCAAGTGCCACTCCGAAGCATATGGAGGACACCATGCGGGAGACAGAACTGCACACAAGGTATTGCAATCCGGTTTTTATTGGCCTACTCTCTTCAAGGATGCCCGTAAGTTTGTCTTATCATGTGACGAATGTCAAAGAATTGGTAAAATTAGTAGACATCAAGAAATGCCTATGAATTATTCACTCGTTATTGAACCATTTGATGTTTGGGGCTTTAATTATATGGGACCTTTTCCTGCCTCTAATGGGTACACACATATTCTAGTTGTTGTTGATTACGTTACTAAGTGGGTACAAGCTATTCCAACTAGTAGTGCTGATCATAACACCTCTATTAAGAGTCTTAAAGAAGTTATATTTCCGAGGTTTGGAGTCCCTAGATATCTAATGACTGATGGTGGTTCACACTTTATTCATGGTGCTTTCCGTAAGATGCTTACTAAGTATGATGTCAACCATAGAATTGCATCACCTTATCACCCACAGACTAGTGGTCAAGTAGAACTTAGTAATAGGGAGTTGAAATTAATCTTGCAAAAGACAGTTAATAGGTCTAGAAAGAATTGGTCAAAGAAACTAGATGATGCATTATGGGCCTATAGAACTGTATACAAAAATCCTATGGGTATGTCTCCATATAAGATGGTATATGGAAAAGATTGTCACTTACCTCTTGAGCTAGAACATAAGGCACATTGGGCTATCAAAGAGCTCAATTATGATTTCAAACTTGGCGGTGAAAAGAGGCTATTTGATATTAGCTGTCTCGATGAATGGAGAACCCAGGCCTACGAGAATGCCAAGCTATTTAAAGAAAAAGTTAAAAGATGGCATGACAAAAGAATACAAAAGCGTGAGTTTAACGTAGGTGATTATGTTTTGCTAGACAACTCTCGTTTAAGATTTTTTGCAGGAAAACTTCTCTTCAAGTGGGAAGGACCTTATGTTATCGAGGAGGTCTATCGTTCCGGTGCCATAAAAATTAATAACTTCGAAGGCACAAATCTGAAGGTGGTGAATGGTCAAAGGATCAAACATTATATCTCAGGTAATCCAATAAATGTTGAAACTAATATTATTGAAACCATAACCCCGGAGGAATACATAAGGGACACTTTCCAGAACGATTCATCCTTCGAAAAGGAAGAGGTATGTGATACGGTAAGTAAACCGACTCCAAAACAGTTCTAAAGGTAATTTTTCTCCGTTTTGGAATATTTAGAAAAATAGAATAATAAACCACAGTCCAGAAGAGACACGGGGCACCCTCGAGGGTAGGGGGCGCGCCCCCCTTCCCGGGGCGCGCCCCCCTTCCCAGGGCGCGCCCCTGCCTCGAGGACACCCCGTGTGTCCCCCGGACTCCGTTTTCTTGTGGGTTACTCCTTTTGTTCGGGAAAAATTCATTATATATACTCCCGAAGGTTTTGACCTCTGTATCATGCAAAAATCCTCTATTTTTGTTTCGAGCTATTTCTATCACAGGTAAGATCAAGATGTCTTCTCATGAGTCTGATGGAGAGAGTCGGGTGTCTCACCCGACACTTAACCCAAGAGCAAACAGCGATGACAACTACTATGGTCCATCAACGGAGGAAGTGATGGAAGCTGACTTGAAGAGGATAGATGCCATGGAGGAAGATCAAGAAGTTACCTCCCGATTTCAAGCTGGATTCACAATAGGGGAATCACAGACCTCAGCTATTCCAAACCCAGTCCTCCCTACCAATGCCAGGTTTATTTCTTATGAAAAATATGAAGAAGAGTGTTACTTGTTCTCCCGCAGCTATGCAACATCCTTGGGTGAAAGGTGCTTTAGCCATCACGGGCAAGCTCTGCAAGGAAATTATGGTCCTTAAGCAGCAAGTTAACAAGCTCGAGGAGGAGAATCGTATCCTGAGGGGTATCATCGCTAAGAATATTACATCACCACCCCCGAAGAAGGAGACATAATCATATGGGTATAGGCACTCCCCTTGGCAACTGCCAAGCTTGGGGGAGTGACCCCGGTATCGTATCACCATCACTCCTATCTTTACCGTTTTACTTAGTTCGATCCTTTTGGTAGTATCTTGATTTATTAGAATAAAGTTAGCATGATCTAGTTGTGAGCTTTTGCCTTGTGAGCTTTATCCTTTGTAATCAAGTCCGTGAGCTATATAATAAAGATTAGTGTTGAGTCAAGGGCTTGATTTCCTCACTTGGGTCATGATTAAAAAGAAAGAAAACATAAAGAGTATCAAAGAGATCATATCGATTTTATGGGAAGTAATGACTTCACATACAAGAGTATGATAAATAAAAGTTGTTGGGAGGTGACAAACATAGTTTTGGTCATTGTTGCAATTAATAGGAAGTGATAAAAGAAGAGAGGCTTAACATACAAATATACTATCTTGGACATCTTTTATGATTGTGAGCACTCATTAAAGTATGACATGCTAAAAGAGTTGATGTTGGACAAGGAAGACAACATAATGGGTTATGTCTTCTTATATCCGAAATAAAGTATACTGTCATGGATCATCCAACATGTTGAGCTTGCCTTTCCTCCCTCATGCTAGCCAAAACTCCTCGCACTAAGTAGAGATACTACTTGTGCTTCCATATATCCTTAAACCCAGTTTTGCCATGAGATTCCACCACACCTACCTATGGATTGAGAAAGATCCTTCCAAGTAAGTTGTCATGTTGCAAACCCGCTAAAATATGTATGATTTATTAGTGTGGGAGAAATTAGCTTTATACGATCTTGTGATATGGAAGTAATAAAAGTGACGGATTGCATAATAAAGGTCATTATCACAAGTAGGAATATAAAGCGAAGTTCTTCTATGTGAAGACTTTGTGCATCCAACCATACAAACACATGACAACATATGCTTCCCTCTGCGATGGGCCTATCTATTATTCCTGTCTCATAAGTGTCAAGGTGAAATCCACCTTTCCTTTTTACATTTTATCCTTTGGCACACACATTGTGTTGGAAAGATCCTAACATATATACCCACTTGGATGTAAGTTTTCATGATCTATTACTGTTGACATTACCTTTTAGGTAAAAGGTTGGGAGGCAACAGTATAAGCCCCTATCTTTCTCTGTGTCCGATTAGAACTCCATAAACATAAGTATTGCGTGAGTGTAAGCAATTGTGAAAGACTATATGATAGTTGAGTATGTAGGCTTGCTGAAAAGCTCTTATATTGACTCTTTCAGATATTACGATAAATTGCAATTGCTTTAATGACCGAGATCAAAGTTTGTCAGTTTCCAATGAAGTTTATGATGCATACTTGATATTGTGGATGAATTGTTACTTTTAGCATGAGAGTCATATGACTATATTTATATAAGTTGCTGTTATGAGAATGATCATGATGCCCTCATGTCCGTATTCTGTTTTTATCGACACCTTTATCTCTAAACATGTCGACATATTTTTCGATTTCGGCTTTTGCTTGAGGACAAGAGAGGTCTAAGCTTGGGGGAGTTGATACGTCCATCTTGCATCATGCTTATAAGTTGATATTTATTGCATTATGGTCTGTTCATACATGTTTTGCCACAATACTTATGCCTTTTCTCTCTTATTTTGCAAGGTTTACACGAAGAGGGAGAATGCCGGCAGCTGGAATTCTGGGCTGAAAAAGGAGCAAACTCTGGAAACCTATTCTGCACAACTCCAAAAGCCCTGAAACTCCACAGAACATCGTTTCGGAAAATATAAAAAATATCTAGCGAAAGAAACCCACGAGAGGGGTCACCGGCTGGCCTCGAGGGTGGGGGGCGCGCCCCCCTTCCCAGGGAGCGCCCCCTGCCTCGAGGGCCAGCCGGCAGGCCCCAGGTGCCCATCTTCTCCTATATGAAGCATTTTGACCTGGAAAAAAAAATCAGAAGGAGGCTTTCGGGACCAGATGCCGCCGTCTCGAGGCGGAAACCAATCTAGGGCTCCGGGAGAGCTGTTCTGCCGGGGATACTTCCCTCCGGGAGGGGGAAATCATCACCGCCGCCATCACCAACAACTCTCCCATCTTGGGGAGGGCTATCTTCATCAACATCTTCACCAGCACCATCTCCTCTCAAACCCTAGTTCATCTCTTGTATCCAATCTTTGTACCCAAACCTCAGATTGGCACCTGTGGGTTGCTAGTAGTGTTGATTACTCCTTGTAGTTGATGCTAGTTGGTTTATTTAGTGGAAGATCATATGTTTAGATCCATTATGCATATTAATACCCCTCTAATCATGAACAATATTATGTCTTGTGAGTAGTTACTTTTGTTCCTGAGGACATGGGAGAAGTCTTGCTATTACTAGTCATGTGAATTTGGTCTTCGTTTGATATTTTGATGAGATGTATGTTGTCTCTCCTCTAGTGGTGTCATGTGAACGTCGACTACATGACACTTCACCATTATTTGGGCCTAGAGGAAGGCATTGGGAAGTAATAAGTAGATGATGGGTTGCTAGAGTGACAGAAGCTTAAACCCTAGTTTATTCGTTGCTTCGTAAGGGGCTGATTTGGATCCATATGTTTCAGGCTATGGTTAGGTTTACCTTAATACTTCTTTTGTAGTTGCGGATGCTTGCATTAGAGGTTAATCATAAGTGGGAGGCTTGTCCAAGTAAGGGCAGCACCCAAGAACCGGTCCACCCACATACCAAATTATCAAAGTACCAAACGCGAATTAGATGATCGTGATGAAAACTAGCTTGACGATAATTCCCATGTGTCCCCGGGAGCGCTTTACCTTGCATAAGAGTTTGTCCAGGCTTGTCCTTTGCTACACAAAGGATTAGGCCACCTTTGTGCACCTATTTACTTTTACCGTTTGTCTCTCGCTACCAATTATCTTATCACAAAACTATCTGTTACCTATAATTTTAGTGCTTGCAGAGAATACCTTACTGAAAACTGCCTATCGTTTCCTTCTACTCCTCGTTGGGTTCGACACTCTTACTTATCGAAAGGACTACAATAGATCGCCTACACTTGTGGGTCATCACGGGGGCCTCGGGAGTATCGCCCCGGGGCTGTAAAGTCTTGTCTTGGCGCTCCTCTCGGACAGCCACCAACGTTGCACTGGCCGAATGTGGTGTAGCGGCCAGGTAGAGCACCAATGGTTCTTGAGGTTTGGGTGCCACCATTACTCGTGGGCTGGTGAGGTATCTCTTGAGGTCTTCGAACGCCGCATCAACTTCAGGGGTCCACTCGAACGGGCCCTTCCTTTTCATCAGCTTGAAGAAAGGGAGAGCTCTCTCCCCTTGCTTGGAGATGAAACGCCCGAGCGATGTTACACAACCCGCCAGCTTCTGCATCTCCTTGAGGGTCTTGGGCGGACTCATCTTTTCTATGGCCTTGACCTTCTCGGTGTTTGCCTCGATCCCTCGGTGCGACAATAGGAAGCCCAAAAGCTTGCCTGACGGGACACCGAACACACACTTTTCCGGGTTGAGCCGCAGGTCCACCTTACGCAGGTTGGCAAAGGTTTCTTCCAGATCTTTGATAAGGGTTGTGGCCTCCTGAGATTTTACCACGATGTCATCAACGTACGCCTCATCGTTCCTCCCGAGCTGTTTTCCCAGAGCGTATGCATCAATCGCTAAAAGGTTGCTCCCACATTCCACAACCCGAACGGCATGCAGGTGTAGTTGTATACTCCGCACGGGGTGAGGAAGGCAGTCTTCTTGACGTCTTGCACCACCATCTTGATCTGATGGTAGCCTGAGAAGGCATCCAGAAAGCAGAATAGGTCGCACTCGGCGGTGGATTCGACGATCTGGTCGATGCGGGCAGAGGAAACGGGTCTTGTGGGCAAGCTTTGTTGAGGTTGGTGAAGTCGACACACATGCGCTCTTTTCTGCCTTTCTTGGGTACGGCGACGGGGTTTGCCAGCCACTCTGGGTACCGGACCTTGCGGATGACACCCGCCGTGTCAGGGATATAGTTAGTAGGTATAAACCGGATATTGTAAACCGGCTTAGTTGTGTTATACTTGGTTGTAATATTGTAGTAGAGACTACGGCCCATGAGATTTCAAGGCCCGTGTATAGAAGTACGGTTTGTAAACCGCCAAGAGATGTAACTTGGGAGATAGGAAAGAAAAGACAGAGACCGAGGCGGACACGATTATGAGCCGGCCTCGGGACTCTGTAAACCGGACCAGGCGTCACCTCTATATAAAGGGACGACCCGGCGACGGTTCAGGGACAAGCAACAAACAATCCGTCGAGACACAGGCAAAGCGAAT
This sequence comes from Secale cereale, assembly GCA_902687465.1. Classification (NCBI taxonomy): domain Eukaryota; kingdom Viridiplantae; phylum Streptophyta; class Magnoliopsida; order Poales; family Poaceae; genus Secale; species Secale cereale. Next base: position 335,369,912 of record LR738713.1, read on the forward strand.
CCGCTCCCTGTAAACCGACGCCCAAGCAATACCAAACCAACTAGACGTAGGCTTTTACCTTCTCCAAAGGGGCCGAACTAGTATAAATCCTTTGTGTCCTTTGTGTGCCATGAATCCTTTCAGGCTAACCCGTGCGATGGTTCCATCATCAAGTCCGTTAAACCGGACATCTGCCGTGTTATTTCCACGACAGTTGGCGCCCACCGTGGGGCCTGCGCACGATGGTTTCGAGTTCTTGAAAGGCGGCTTCGAAGGGTTAAAGGGTTACGCAGTCGGCCGGATGACCAAGAGTCGTCGTGGCCGGATCTACATCGACGACGCGGGTTGGGGACCGGAGGCCGATTCGATCGAATACGGGTACCGGGTCCCCTTCGGCAGCATCCAAGTCTTCATCGGCAAAATTGGTGAACCAGGACCTGAGCCGGACACCCTCCCCAACATCGTCGAGCCGGCTCAGCGTACGAGATCGGCCCGGATTCAGCCTGCCATGAAGCATGTGTTCGTTGGAGCAATTCACGGAGGCCGAGCCGAGGACGGATCGGAATCTGATGGTGCAACCGTTGTCTACTCAGATGACGAATCTTCATCCGGGGAAACTGAATCTCTGTATCAGTTGTGGGACGGCCGGTCTGAGGGCGAGTCCGATGGAAACAGTATTCCGGACCCCTTTGACCCGCCAAACCGGGTGGCGGTCTTCATGGCCGGTTCACAACCCCCGACAAACGGAACGACAGCAGAGGCTGGTGCAGGGGGAAGCGGTTCAAATCCCTCCCTTACTGAAGTTCTATCCACCTTGATCGAGGAGTTCACAGCTAAGGCAGTGGAGGTCGTAGCTCCAGCAGACAAGGCGCAACATGATGCAGCGCTTCTTCAGTTGAAAGCCCGGATCGATCAGTTAAAGGAGGATTTAAAGGCGGAAGGAGAAATGTTAGCCATAAGACAAGCAGAGTTGGATGATCAAGCCTTTCATTTGAGGATGGAGCAGGCTTCTGTGGAAGGAGTAAGGGGGCGAAAGTATCGGTCCCGCCAACCGCCGGGTTACGAATCTACGAATTTGTTCAGAACACCTGGGGCTGGGGCCAGTAATAATCCGGCCTTAAACCGGAGAAGCCCCCCGGCTCGGGATGAGCCGGTTCAGCAGCCCGCCGCAGAACGGGAGCGTAGGATTACATCGGCACCTTATGTTCCTGTCCCTCCAGGACACTATTCAAACCCCTTGGATAATATTGCTGCAGCGGCGGCGCGGTTGGCCGCTTTACCCGTGGAAGAAACGTCTCCGGTGGCGATAGAGGCGCGCAGGGCCCAGAAGCTACTTAACACGGTGTTAATACAGCAGCAAGCGTACTCTCATAGCAGGGAAAGGTTACATTCAACACCACGTCCCAACCGGAGTTATTCTAGACATTGGGAGGAGCCAGAAGTGTCTAGCAGTGAGCGCAGAAGACATCAGCGCAGGCAGGATAATCCGGCAAGGGCGGAGATGCCAGCCCCAGACCTAAACCGGCCTCGATCGGAGGCCAGAGAGGAAATTCGTCAGTCGACACCGGTTCACACAGCCACTACAGGGGCAGGAGCTACAGCAAGCGGTTTTGGGATACAATGTCTTGTCCCTGCCCTACGGAGTGTTAAGTTGCCCAAGGATTTCAAAGGACCTCGCAAGGTACCTAATTACACAGCCGATTTACCGCCCGAAGCTTGGGTGGAAAGTTATGAGATGGCCATGGAGATGCTGGATGTGGATGAATCGGCCTGTGCCAAATATTTCACTATGATGCTTGAGGGCACGGCCCGGACCTGGCTAAAGGCGCTGCCCCCGAATTCTATCGGGTCATGGGGGGAGCTGCGCAGTCAGTTCATCAAAAACTTCAAGGATACATGCAAGCAACCGATGTCGGTGATAGATTTAGCAGCCTGTGTGCAAGGCGAGCAGGAGTCTACAGCAGCTTGGGTACGCAGAGTGGCAGAGATCTTACACTCTTCGAATGGTATTAATCCTAGTACGGCAATAGTGACGTTGGAAAACAATTGCCGGTTTGAATCTTTAAAGTTAAAGCTCGGACGGCTTAAACGGGACTGCAATGACATGGGGACTTTAATGAGTGCCCTGGTGAAATACGGAGACTCAGATAATACCAAATATCCGGAAGCTGAAGGAGATAAAACGGGGAAGGCCAGCAAGTCTGGTAAACCGGCGCCGGTTAATCCGGTTACTTCAAGCTTTTTGGGTAAACGGAAGGCAGAAAATAGTTTTGATTTTGTGGCTAATACTCAAGTTCAAGGCGGTTTTCAGGGTAATCCGGCAAATTCTACTCTCCAAACCGGCGGAGGAGATCCGGGTTGGGAGCAGGAGTTGGACCGACCCTGTCCAAAGGATAGCGGAAGAGGGAAAATAGCAAGGCATACCATGAGAGAATGCATACCCTTTATAAAAGCAGTGAATGGCCGTTTTAACCCTCCTAGCCGGCCCCCGAACGGCGGTTCAGGGCCCGGGTTTTATGGTCCGGGTTATCAGGGGAACAGCTCCGGATCAGGATATAGGGGCAATAACGGCGGTTATCAACCCCGGCCAGGCGGCCAAAATAGTCAAGGGAATTACAATGGTCAGGGAAATCAATCGCCTCATCAAGGTGGTTACAACAGTCAGAATAATCAGCAGCAGGGCCAAGGGAGTTATAATAATCAAGGAAGTCAGCAGCAACAGCGTCAGCAACAGCAGCCACAATCCGGGTATCAGAGTAACCCGAAGGAGTTAAGTAGTGGGCAGTATCATGTCTTCACCACAAGTCTGTGCAAATGAGACCATAAGGTGCTAAAGCGGGCTGTTAATGCGGTGGAACCGGCGACACCTCAATTTCTCCGATGGTCGGAACAACCCATTGTATGGAGCAGAGAGGACCACCCGTTACGGGTGGATAATCCGGGTCATTTAGCCTTGGTAGTAGCACCTCAGGTGGGAGGATACAAGTTTACTAAAGTCCTCATGGACGGGGGTAGCAGTATCAATATACTGTATTACGAGACCTTCCGTCGTATGGGTCTGACAGATAAAAAGTTAAGAACATCAAACACAGTGTTTCACGGGGTGGTCCCAGGTAAGTCAGCTTATCCAGTTGGTAAGATTGACTTAGAAGTTACCTTTGGAGATGAGTATGATTCCAGATCGGAGATGATCACTTTTGAAGTTGTCAAAATTAAAAGTCCGTATCATGCTTTGTTTGGAAGGAAGGTTTATGCTAAATTTATGGCTAGGCCATGTTATGTTTATTTGCAGCTTAAGATGTCGGGTCCTAAAGGCACGATTACGGTGCATGGCAGTCGTAAGATAGCGGTGGAGTGTGAAGAAGGTGATGCAGCTTATGCAGAAGCGGTATGTGCCACGGAAGAGCTAAAGTTTTATAAAGATAATGTCGATCCGGCAGATATGACTCCATTGAAGAAACCAACTACCGAGCATGATCCGGCATTGAAGTTCAAGTCAGCAGAAGAGACTAAGCAAGTTGATTTTGTGCCTGGAGACTCGTCTAAGCAGTTCACCATCAGTGCTAACCTTGATCCCAAATAGGAAAGCGCGCTCATCGAGTTCATCCGTGAGAACCGGGATATATTTGCATGGAAACCTTCTGACATGCCAGGTATACCGAGGGAACTCGCTGAGCACAAGTTGAATATTGATCCGAAGTTTAAACCGGTAAAGCAGTATCTGCACCGCTTTAATGAAGAGAGGCGCAAGGCTATAGGAGAGGAAGTGGCCAGACTTTTGGCGGCAGGGTTCATCGTGGAAGTCTTTCATCCGGAATGGTTGGCTAATCCGGTGCTGGTTCTAAAGAAGAATGGGAAGTGGAGGATGTGTGTGGATTACACAGATCTCAATAAAGCTTGCCCGACTGATCCTTTTGCTCTACCTCGCATTGATCAGATTATCGATGCCACAGCAGGGTGTGAGCGGCTGAGTTTTCTGGATGCATATTCAGGTTATCACCAGATCAAGATGGCAGTTGAAGATCAAGAGAAGACAACTTTCATAACTCCTTTTGGTGCTTTTTGCTATGTGTCTATGCCCTTTGGGCTCAAGTGTGCACAGGCAACTTATCAGCGTTGCATTCAGAATTGTTTGAAGGGGCAGATAGGAAGGAACGTGCATGCTTATGTGGATGACATTGTGGTCAAATCAAAGGAGGAAAGAACAATGATAGAGGACCTCAAAGAAACCTTTGATAATCTTCGAGCTTACAGGATGATGCTTAATCCGGAGAAATGTGCTTTTGGTGTTCCGGTTGGTAAGCTTCTGGGATTCCTGGTCTCGAACAGGGGAATAGAAGCCAACCCGGAGAAGATCAAGGCCATCACATCTTTGACAAAGCCGGTTTGCATCAATGATGTTCAGCGCATAGCTGGTCGGATCACGACACTAAGCCGGTTTATCAGTCGCTTGGGAAAAAAGGCGATCCTACTTTATCAAATGTTGAAGAAAACGGACCGGTTCATTTGGAGTGATGAGGCAAATACGGCGTTTGAGAATCTGAAACAGCAACTAGCAAAACCACCGGTTTTAGCTGCCCCAATTGATAAGGAGCCTTTGCTGTTATATGTTGCTACGAATACGCGGGCGGTCAGCGTTGCGATTGTGGTTGAGCGCAAGGAAGCAGGGAAGGAGCATCCGGTTCAGCGCCCGGTTTATTATGTGAGTGAAGTACTCATCGAGTCCAAACAAAGGTACCCTCACTGGCAGAAGTTGGTATATGGGGTGTTCATGGCAAACCGGAAACTGAAGCATTATTTCCAAGGGCATCCGATAACTGTGGTTAGTTCAGCTCCGTTAGGAGACATAATCCAGAACAGGGAAGCGACAGGCAGGATAGCCAAGTGGGCCATTGAGCTCAGCCCGCATGAATTGAAGTATGTACCGCGTACCGCTATAAAATCTCAGGCATTGGTAGACTTCATCAATGACTGGACGGAGTTGCAGACTCCTGAGGAGAAGCCGGATCTTACTTATTGGACGATTCACTTCGACGGTTCAAAGCAGTTGGAGGGCTCGGGGGCTGGAGTTGTCTTAACTTCCCCCAGAGGTGATAAATTTTGTTATGTCCTCTGGTTATTATTTCCTTGTACTAATAATGCAGCAGAATATGAAGCGCTGCTTCATGGTTTGCGATTGGCAAAGGAGATGAATTTGAGCCGGGTTAAGTGCCTGGGCGATTCAGACCTAGTGGCAGAGCAAGTTTCGGGCAAGTGGGATTCAAGGGATCCCCTCATGGCGGCTTATCAACGAGAGGTTGAAGCGGTCGCAGGATATTTCAAGGGATATCAGGTGGATCATATAGACCGGCGGAGGAACGAAGCGGCCGACGCTTTAAGCCGGCTAGGATCGCAACGTAAACCGGTACCACCAAACACCTTTTTGGATGAATTGCACAGTCCTTTGGTTCAAGTACCTTCAGAGAACGACCTAGCTGTTCCGGATCCGGAAGCACAGTTGGTTGCAGCAACCCATGTTATTCCGGATTGGACGGTACCCTATTTGGCGTACTTAAGCCGAGGAGAGTTACCGGAGGACGAAGAGGAAGCACGGCAGATAATCCGGCGTTCCAAGTCTATGACAATTGCAAACGGAGAGCTGCACCATCGTAGTACTTCTGGAGTATTTCAACGATGCGTTTCAGCTGAGGAAGGTTGTGAGATTCTAAGGGAGATTCATGAGGGGGATTGTGGTCATCATGCCGGATCAAAGTCTTTAGTGGCTAAAGCGTTCCGACATGGCTTCTATTGGTTAACCGCGCATTCAGATGCGGCGGATCTGGTCCGAAAGTGTGATGCTTGCCAGAAGTTTTCAAGACGTGCTCTTATTCCGGCACAGGAACTCCGGATGATACCAATAACCTGGCCTTTTGCAACTTGGGGGCTGGACATGGTCGGTCCTTTCAAGAGATCCCAAGACCAGAAAACTCATCTACTGGTAGCAGTAGACAAGTTTACAAAGTGGGTTGAAGCGGAGCCTATAAGCAAGTGTGATGCGGCAACAGCGGTTAAATTCATCAAAAAAGTAATATTCCGGTTTGGCTTTCCACACAGCATCATTACAGATAATGGCACCAATTTATCTCAGGGTGAGATGGAAGAATTCTGTCAACGAGAGCATATTCGTCTGGACGTATCTTCTGTGGCTCACCCCCAATCCAATGGTCAGGCAGAAAGGGCAAATCAGGAGATTTTGCGAGGAATCAAACCCCGGCTTATGACACCTTTGCAGAGAACCCCAGGTTGTTGGGTAGAAGAATTACCGTCTGTCCTTTGGAGCATTAATACTACACCAAACCAGTCTACAGGTTATACACCTTTCTTCATGGTTTACGGTGCAGAGGCAGTTCTTCCAAGTGACATACGCCATGATTCACCAAGGGTAGTGGCCTATGTTGAAGCTGTTAACGAGGAGTCAAGACAAGACGGTTTAGACCGGTTGGATGAAGAGCGTGATATAGCTGCAGCACGGTCGGCGATTTATCAGCAAGATCTGCGCAGATATCATAGCCGCCGGATTAGAACCCAGACATTCCAGGAGGGTGACTTGGTACTTCGGCTCATCCAAGATCAAACAGATATGCATAAGCTATCCCCGCCATGGGAGGGGCCCTTTGTGGTCAGCAAGAATTTACATAACGGTTCATACTACTTGGTGGACATTCGAGAACACAAGGACTCACGGACATCAGAAGAGGAGACGAAGAGGCCATGGAACATCGCCCATTTACGGCCATATTATACTTGAGCTAGGTGCTCCAATGTATCCTATGTATATATTATGAATAATGAATAAACTGGCACCCTCGGTAAACCGGGGGCTTAGCCCCTTTCCCATATAAACAAATCTTGTGCCAAGCAATCATATCAATTTACTATCAAATAAAATATTTCAATGTGGGCCGGTTTAGAAACTAATTTTTGCAGAATATGTGAAGGAGCAATGGAACTCTTGGGAACAGGAGATTATATCCGGTTCAAGAAGAGAAGAATCCATAAAACGAAAACCCAAAGGTTCAAAAAAGAACAATGGAGGCCCCCTGGGAGTTGGTATCATCCGCTCCCAGTGATCGGATTAAGTTTCACAAATTCTTGCAACCCTCTGAAAAGTTGGACAAGTCCACATTCAGTGATTGGTTTAGATTGACCCACCGGTTCAGGAGGAACCCTGGAGGCCCCTTGGGACAGTCGGTTCGCCCACGTCCCATTGATCGGATCGTATTTACAAACTCTTTCGGCCCCCTGAACAGTTGATACGCTCACGTTCAGTGATTGGCTAGGCCCCTTGGGACAGTCGGTTCGCCCACGTCCCATTGATCGGATCTTATTTACAAATTCTTTCGCCCCCCTGAACAGTTGATACGCTCACGTTCAGTGATTGGCTAGGCCCCTTGGGACAGTCGGTTCGCCCACGTCCCATTGATCGGATTGGTTTTTATTTGCGGTTCTATCGGCCCTCTGAACAGTCGATACGCTCACGTTCAGTGATTGGCTAGGCTCCTTGGGACAGTAGGTTTGCCCACGTCCCATTGATTGGCTGAACCTTGCTTTGAGTCTGGCAGCTCTTTGAAAAAGCCTCGACTACATGGTCTGATTTGAAAAATTGTGTGTTTCTTGGTGTTTCTCATGTTTTATAACCTTTTAAACCGAGTGGAACATCTCTAGAAGTTGACCACCTACCTATAAAGTTATAAGTCTGGGTCATGAACACCAGCGAGAGTTAAACCGGCGTTCATCATAAACTGGATCGACATTCATGATGAGTCAACAAATTGGCAATACATGATCAGTTATAATGACCGGTGTTTTTTAAACCGGCCTGGTTTTGACTATAAGTCACCAATATGAGACAAAACAATGATCGGAGTTTATTAACCCGGTCCAATTGTGATCAAGCCCGGGGTTCATTAAAACCCGGAAGGCGTATCAGGCACAAGTTACAATTTTCTGAAACAAGATGAGCCAGATTTATCGACAAGATGGATTGAAGAGTTTCAAGTGTTTATTAGAATTAATGAAGACCGATTGAGGTGATTTTACCATCTTAACCGGTTTAATGTATATTGGCTACATACATTTCAGGTATAACAGTTATTTTTAAGATATGCTTATTAGATGTTTTCAAGAGAACAAGTTAACCCGTTCAGTGGTAAGCCACTCGGACATATTTTTCGATATTTTTATGAACAGAAGAAAGCAGCCGCATCAGGCAAACGGATCAACGGATGAATACTTCATAAAGATAAAATGTCGGATCGCAGCACAATAAGTTTCAGCTAAACCTATTACAAGGCATAAAAGCCCAATAGTTGGAAACATTGTTGGACGGAATAACAATCATGATTACAGCAATGGCATTCAAGATTGTGCATCTCCTTGCTGAGATGGCTGGCCACCGTCTTGATCCGGAGTGACTTCATCCTCGTGAAGCGGTTGGAAATCCGGTGCACGCCAGTCAATCTTTGCCAAGGCACGGAAATATACTTCATCGTTGATAAGCCCAACAGGATCAATATCAGGAGCAAAGGTGTGAGGACGAACCGGCGGAATTAAGTTTACAATATCGTAAACCGGTCGCTCCACCCGCTCGTTCTGCAGGTTATATGATGGATGATATCGCGACAAGTCAGACTCCACCGCAAGCTTGCTGGCGAGGGGACGCATCTCCTTGATCAGAGCATAAAGATCTTTTTCATTGAACGTTGAACCGTCCTCCTTGGTATCAGGAAATCCGGTTAACACCTCCTCCAGATCAATGTCCGGGACCCAAGATTTAGCCCTCGTAAGGGCCAGAAGAGCACCTCCTCGAGCAGCCGATTTCTTAACCTCTTCAAGACGAGCCGGTAGAATGGACAAGCTGTTCAAAGTATCTTGGATAGTTGAAGGAGCCGGCTTACCAAATGAAGTGGCACTGATAATCCGTTGCGTTCCGGAGTATAACTATTCGACCAAGGTATAGCAGGCTTTGAGTTTTTTCCGTAAGTCGTCCCCAAGATGGGAGACACGGCGTCCTACATACAACAATGAAAGTTAAACCGGTGCAAGTCGTAGGTTACAAAGATAAAGACAGGAGTTCGGATTATGCTTACCAAAAATAGCAGAAGTCATCAAGTCAATTTGGCGCTTTAACCCGGTCAATTCTTCAGTAACCGGATTAAGTGCTCCTTCGGCATCCTGAACACGTTTCTCCAGATCTTTTTTCTGGACTTCAAAGGTAGTCCGCTCCTCATCAAAGTACCTCTTCAAGTCTTCAGCAGTCTTTAAACTGACTTGAAGTTCTGTCTTAGCCTTTGAAGCGGCTGACTCAGTCTCCGTAAGCCGGCTTCGAAGTTCATTGATTTCCAGAGCATTCCGGTTCAGCTCAGCCTGCAGACAAAGTTCAAAAGCAAGATTAGAAATTACAAGTCTCAAGCACACAACCAAGTTGTCTACTTGACACTTGGGGGCTAATGGCAGTTGAAGTAATACAGCAAAGACAAATTAAAAGTACAAGTCTCAAGCACACAACCAAGTTGTCTACTTGACACTTGGGGGCTAATGGCAGTTGAAGCAATGCACCAAAGACAATTTGAAATTACAAGTATCAACTACATAACCAAGTTATCTACTTGATACTTGGAGGCTAATGTATGGATCAGCAGTTCAAACTACAAAGTTCCGGATCACCTTCAGTAAAGCAGCTAAACCGGAACTTGGGGGCTGCTATGAGATAAAGATGCGTCAAAAAAGCAAAGTCAGAAGAGGAAACTTACTTCATATTTTTCTCTCATCAGGTTTACCAGGCTGGCTTCATAATCCCGGCTGCTGTGGAGCCGGTTTAAATATCCGGAATAAATATCTTGAGCACTCATACTAGAAAGACTGGATATATCAGTATTCCACTTCCCTTTTTCCTGGGCTATCTTTTCCGCTTTAGCTGTATGTTTTGCTAAAACGGTGGGTTCAGCTGGAGCAACATAAGCAGCACCAGTAACCACAACATCAGGAGAAGTGGGTTCATTGGGAGGAATAATTTCAACTTGAGCCGGGTCAGGAGACGCCGGGTTAACTTGAGGAGAATTAACCCGGGCCGGACTTGGTGGATCTTGGACATTTTCTGCAACCGGAGTTTCAAGAGCAGGTTCTTCAACCGGAGCCGCAGGGGTACCTTCTGGAGGAACAGCTGTGGACGGATCAATCACCGGTTCATCAGCAGAAGGATCAGCAACAGGCTTATTCGCCTTGGGCTTTTTGCTGGGTTTCGGTTTGCTGGAAAACAGGCAAAATAAGTTAGCATTATTAAGGAAAAGGGGGTGTCATAAACCGGAAGAGGTGAAGAGAATTACCCCGGAACGGTCTTCAAAGGAGGAAGCTGTGTAGCGGTCGATTCGCCGGAAGAAGACAGCGGAGTTTCCTGATAGTCAGGATCAGATGGTTTAAGGGGTTGTCGGATAAGTCCGGCCTTGGGATGAAGAAGAGTCGGAGAGAGTATCACCTCAGCGCGACGTTTTCGAACCGGAGTTAATGAGATTCCAGATGACTCCACCGCCAGACCACTGTGGCGAGTGGTCCGGCGAAAAGCTTCGTGCTGTTGCTTCTTCAAAGTAAAGTTAGGATCTAACTTAGCATAAGGATGAGAAAATTGATATTTTCTGACGGTCCGACGGCTTTTTTGAGGAAGAGGTTCTGAATCAGAAGAAATAAGGGTTACCTCAATCTCAGTCGGGTTATCACCTTCAAGCGGTTCCTGTGAAAAGGTATCATTAGATATGATTACAAGTACATGAAAGCGAGACTTAAACCGGAGTAAGGCACACCTCGGAGTCCAGATCATCATCCTCAGAAGGAGAACCGGCATCGACGGCTGCTTTCCTCTTCTTGTTTGCAGGGGTTTTCCGGCGAGCCTGCTTCACGGTTTTCTCCTGAGGCTTTCTCCTCCAGAAGGGGTCATCAGCCTAATTAAAAAAACAAAGGCAAGTGAAAGACGGTTCAAAGAGGACGGTTTACAAGTACAGGGTAAAGAAAAACTTACTTCGGGCAGCTTATTCTTCTTAAAGTACGGGGCCAAGCCAACTTTAGAGCAGTCTGTTAAGGTAGGATTGACAATCTTCTTGGCTGACTCCACTACCTCCGATTCAGAAAGCTTATCCTTGGTAAACCTCTGAGGATCATCCGGTTTACCAGAGTATTTGCACATTAGCTTAGGACGCCGGCTTAAAGGAAGGATGCTCCAAGATAGCCAGCAGCGAAGGAAATCAGTACCATTCAGACCATTTGCCATAAAAGCCCTCAGCTTGGACAGCTGTGACGAAAACCGGGTCCGTTCAGCAGCACTAAGCCGTTGTGGCAAGGGGTGATTCGCCGGAATACGAGTTTCACGATAACCCGGCAAAGGATTTTCACCTTCAGGAGAAGTGTCTACACAATAAAACCAGGATTTGTTCCAATCCTTTGGATGGGTGTGTAAAGCAGCGTGAGGAAAGACTACGTCCCTCCTTTTCTGAATACTAATCCCACCAAGTTCTTGGTGAGGTCCGCTGGTAAATTCAGTGCGCCGATTTGCATGGAAGAAATCCCGGAATAAATCAACTGAAGGTTCCTCTTGCAGATACACTTCAGAAAATACTTGGAAATCGCAAATGTTGGAAACAGAATTGGGCCCGATATCCTGTGGGTGCAGCTGGAAGGTGGCAAGAACATCCCAAAAAAATCTTGAACCGGGGGGGAGAGAAGCCTCTAGAGATGTGGTCCAGAAACACGATGACTTCCCCGGATCTAGGAGTAGGAGGGCACTCATTACCCGGAGCACGCCATTTTAACTCAGATTGAGGGCCTAATGTGCCGATTTTCGACAGCTTGATTAAGTCATCCTCAGTCACGACGGAACGGACCCAATCGCAGGAGACATACTGTTTAGCCATTGAACAAAGTGCTGAAGAAGATGAAGTACAGAAACGGATTATGAACGTATAATGATCCGGGATCTATCCATGAAAATTATGCAATGGTTTAAACTGAGAACTAGTTGGCAAGGTTAAACCGGCAATCATAAAACAAGTTATATCATTTCCGGTTAATGGCAGTTGAAGAGGAACAGTTCAAATCATTGCGTCAGTTTATATCATTTCCGGTTTATGGCATATCAACTTAAACCGGAACATACTTAGCGGATCTACCGAGGAGAAAAACAGGTTTCCAAATGATTGCTAAGGGGGAAAGATCTGAATATGCTGAGGAAAAAGAAATTAATCTAAGAGACTCAAAGAAAAGCTACACAGACTTTAAACTAAAAAGATGGACTTACATGTCAGACAGGAGCAATAAAGATTCGACGCATCTACAGCGGGGTAAAAATGGAGAAGATCGAAAAGAAAAATTACTACGAGTCACGGGCTCAAAGAACGAACAAGACGAAGCTTTGCTGAGAGTTCTAATGGCGGAATAGATAAATCTACAGCATTATGACGGTGAGATCTAAGCTAGTACTAAGCGGAAGATCTATTGACTAGGGCCTAAAGGTCACAAATTTTCTATGAGGAACGTATCTACGAAGAGGCGAAGCTTCATTGGAAGCCCTAATGGCGGAAGAACAAGGCGAAGCGCAGGTAGATGCAGATCAACAGTACGGAGGATGAACATACTTGGGACGGCGAGAATCGGCGGCGAAGATTGATCTGGTCGAAGCTCAGGTTGATGCAGCGGCCAGGCGAGGACCAGAGATCCGGCGGTTGTCGGCGGCGGTTTGAGCTCGGGCGGCGACGGAGGAAGAAGACGCAGGAAGAGGACGAAGTGAGAAGGAGATAATGAATGGGGGGTGGCAGTATTTATAGCCAGGAGTCAAATCTGAAACGACAGGCGCGAGAATCGAGGAGACAGAAAATCGGATAAAGATCCCGTGACGCCTCGATCTTCGGGATAACCCTTAAAATACGCTACAGTACAGCTCACGGCGTTAAATGCGGAGATGATGTCATTATCAGACTTTAATGATCTTGGAGGATGACGTCAGAGCCGGTTTACAAAAAGATGAAGACAAAGAAGACTGATATGAACAAGTTCAAATCATTCTGGGGCCTAATGTCAGGGATATAGTTAGTAGGTATAAACCGTATATTGTAAACCGGCTTAGTTGTGTTATACTTGGTTGTAATATTGTAGTAGAGACTACGGCCCATGAGATTTCAAGGCCCGTGTATAGAAGTACGGTTTGTAAACCGCCAAGAGATGTAACTTGGGAGATAGGAAATAAAAGACAGAGACCGAGGCGGACACGATTATGAGCCGGCCTCGGGACTCTGTAAACCGGACCAGGCGTCACCTCTATATAAAGGGACGACCCGGCGACGGTTCAGGGACAAGCAACAAACAATCCGTCGAGACACAGGCAAAGCGAATCCGCTCCCTGTAAACCGACGCCCAAGCAATACCAAACCAACTAGACGTAGGCTTTTACCTTCTCCGAAGGGGCCGAACTAGTATAAATCCTTTGTGTCCTTTGTGTGCCATGAATCCTTTCAGGCTAACCCGTGCGATGGTTCCATCATCAAGTCCGTTAAACCGGACATCTGCCGTGTTATTTCCACGACACGCCGCTTCTAGCTTACGAGTCTCTTGTACGATGGACTGCTTCTCCGTAGACTGGCGCCGGGCCTTCTGCTTCACACGGCGCACATTGGGGTATACGTTCAGGTGATGCTCAATCACCCCATCGGGACTCCCACTAGGTCCTTGGGTTCCCATGCGAACACATCCTTGTTAGCGCGCAGGAATCCAACCAGCGCCTCTTCTTGAGCTGGGGGAAGGCCGGCACCTATGGTGAAGGCGACGCCAGACGGCTCGTCTTCATCCGCCGGTACCTGCTTTGTCTCAACTCGGTCTTGGGAGAAAAGTTGCTTCTTGTTTGCCGGTGCAGCCCCCCTCGGCTCCAGGGGCGGCTTCACCGGCTAGATGTGCTGCCGCAGCGGTCCAGAAAGCGCACTTGAGGGCCGCCAGAGCTTTCTTGGTGTCTCCTGCCACGGTGAGGACACCGCTGCTCCCCGGCATCTTCATGAGGTTATAGGACGGATGGGTCGCGGCCATGAACTGAGCCAGCGCGGGGTACCCGAGGACGACATTGTATGGGAGGTCGATACGGGTGATGTCGAAGTCGATCAGCTTGGTGCGGTAGTTGTCGCGGGTGCCAAAGGTAACCGGGAGGCGGATCTGCCCTAGAGGGCTGGTGGAACCGCTGCCGACTCCGGAGAAGGGCTTGGTGGGGCGCAGCCGCTCGAGCGGCACATGGAGCAAGCTGAAAGCCTCCACTGAGAGCACGTTGAGGCCAGCCCCACCGTTGATGAGGGTCTTGGTGACTGCCACGTTGCAGATGGTGGGGTGCAGAGCATCGGGAGAGCGCATGAGCCCGCGGTGGAAGCGGGGTGGTCCCCTCAGTCGAAGGTGAGGTCAGTCTTGGGCGCCGCCCATCCAGGAGGAGCCCCTTGGCGTACGGAGGTGACGCCTGCCCGGCGGAAGAACTGCTTGATGTGGTGGCTAGAGGGCGGCGCTTGGGAGCTGCCGAGGAGGGCCGCGACGACATGGGGCGCCGGCGCCCTGAAGCGTGCGGCGAAGAGGTCACGCAACTCCTCCTAGGATGCGATGGACGATTCTAGCAGGCTGAAAAACTAGGTGCACGGTACGCTGGTGAGCGCCATGGGGAGCCAGCTAGCCATGACCTTGCTGTCACCACCGGCCGCCGAGATGGCCTCTTCGTAAGCCTGGAGGAAGGCCGCCGGGTCTGTCACCCCATTGTAACGGGGCGGCAGATCTGGCCTAAACCTGGGTGGCCACTGCACCCACCACAAGGCGGGGGTGAAGGCTCGGTGGCCCGTGGCGCCGTCGCGCGCGTCCACCAAGCCGGTTGGAGGAGAGGTGCTTTCCATGGGAACCTGGCGGGCGAAGAGTGAGATGGACGGGGAGGCGGAGTCTTTGCACACCCCTACCTGGCGCGCCAAATGTCAGATCTTGGGTTTCGGCAAAACCCTTGTGGTTCGGACTCTGGGGTGCGCACGAAGATCTCTCCTTGCACCCTAGCTCGTCTGCTCGCCGATCCCTAGGCCTAGCTCGTCAGATCCGAAGAATAAGGGACACAAGGTTTATACTAGTTCGGGCCACCGTTGTGGTGTAATACCCTAATCCAGTGTGTGTGGTGGATTGCCTTGTAGGCTGAGGAAGGACTAGTACATGGGGAGAACAAACTCCTGAAGAGAGGTGTTCTTGTGCTCGAGTGAGCTTGTGAGTGTGTGGCCTTCTATCTAATCAACTCAAGATGAGATGATCCCAATGGTGGTGGCTAGTCCTATTTATAGTGGCCCGGGTCCTCTTCCCTAATATTGAGCGGGAAGGGATCCCACAACGGCCAAAT
The DNA here is from genome assembly GCA_902687465.1 of Secale cereale. NCBI lineage: Eukaryota > Viridiplantae > Streptophyta > Magnoliopsida > Poales > Poaceae > Secale > Secale cereale. The sequence goes on from LR738713.1 coordinate 335,385,306, forward strand.
TTGAAGGGGGGCAGCTAGTACAAGCTATCCTGACAAAAGGTGGTCTTCGCGTGCCAAAGGCTCTCGTGGTGACGCCGTCGTGGGCTCCGCCATGACCTCCGCTCTGTCGTCCTGCTGGTCTAGGTCTTGTTGCATCGATAAGAAAACCTTTGCCGGACGCCTCGGGACTCCTCGCCTGCGCCTGCTCCTTTAGCACCAAAGAGGAAACTGGCACCCTGCGCCCGCTAGCGCCCGCTTGGCCTTGGTCGTTACTCACGTCATGAGGACCTCGCGAGGTGCCCCTTGCCTTGATATCTCTGCTCCTCAGGAGCCAGCCTAGTGAGGCCGCCCCAGGGGAGGTCTAGCGCCGTCCGCCTCGTGAGGCTCGGCCCCTCGCGAGGGTCTTGATTGGTTGCTGAAGAGGTTGGGTCGTACCGGGCCACCTAATGAGCCACGCCCTGGGCCGCAGGCAGGCAAGTCTGGGTACCCCCGTTCCCAGGATGCCGACAAATGCTTCCTAGCAACATAATCTCGTTTATCATATCATTTATTCTTAGGAGGTGGGTCCTCAAGACCTTATTCATGTTCTATTTCTACCTCTTTTTTAGATTCATTATTATCATTAGGTGGAACATCATGGTTAGCATTAGTATCATCTTTAACATTACCATTATCACTAGGTTCATGCTTTTTTCCCATGTTGAGTTTCAACATCAGAAATAGAAACATTATTAGGATTCTCAACAGATTTTTTCTATAATAGGTTCACTAGAAGCATGCACATGTTTATGTTTCCTCTTCGTTTCTTCTTCTTAGGTGAACTAAGTGCACTATCATTAACTATTTGGGAATCTTGCTCAATTTTCTTAGGATGACCTTCAGGATACAAAGGGTTTGTGTGAATTTAACCCCTCTAGTTCCTACTCCAAAAGCATATTTATTTTTATGCATGTCTCTAAACAAATCATGTTGTGATCTAGAAACTTGTTCAAGCCATGTGTTAACCATAGAAAATGTGCCTCCATAAACCTTTAACCTCATTAGAACTTCTCACTAGCACATCACTAAAGCACTAAACAATACTAACATTTTGTTTTGATTGATCACTTACATATTAAAGTTTTGTTGTTTAACAAACAAAAAATGAAATTCATCTAAGCATTGCCTTCGAGACTTATTATTGGCAATATCACCTTCATCAAATTTATAGAGAGAATATACCTCTACTACCTATTTTGGATGGTTGAGTCTGTGTATTTCTACAATAGGAGGTAATTTCTTGATATTTGGAGCTTTAATGCCTTTCTCTTTCATAGATTTCTTAGCTTCTTGCATATCCTCGGCGCTTTCGAATAGAGTACCACTCTTCTTCGGAGTTGGTTTAGGAATTGTCCAATCATTTGCAATTTTCAGTAAGTTATTTAATAAATCTTGAGCTTGTTCAACTATCCTTTCCATGAAAACAAACCCATCACAACTATCTATGTAGTCCCTAGATTCAGTGGTCAGTCCATAAGAAAAGATATCAAGAATTTCAATATTTTTAACGGGATGATCAGGCAAAACTTGAAGTAAGGTGAGAGGCCTCCACCAATATTGAGGGAGAAGTTCTTCCTAAACTTTATTACAATTATAAATATCCTGCAATGTATCTTGTTTCATATGAGCAAAATATATTTTTTAGAAAATTAATGAATCATATCCTTGGGACTACGCACACAACGAGGAGTAAGATTATTAAACCTTGTTTTAGTATCTTCCTTTAATGAGAAAGGAAATGTCTTAAGTATGTAATAGTATCAAATATTTTCCTCTTGAGCAATTAAGGTTCAAATATCTTTCAATTTAGTTAAGTGTGCAATAAAATTTTCAGATACATAACCATGAAAAGGGTCGTATTCGACCAAATAATAAGGTCAGGATCAACACATAATTCATGATCCTCATAATCAACAAAAATGGGAGAAGTAGCAAATTTAGGATCATGTTTGATCATTTTGTGCATGGCCTTTTCTTTAATTATAGCAAGGAAACCTTCTATACCTTTATCAGTATCTTAAGTCATAAACTCTCTAGTAAACTCCTCATCAAACGTATATGATTCAGGCACATCAAATATCTTACTTCTAGTAGGAGAACTAAGTGTAGCAGCTGATTCATAATTTTCAGTAGTTTTAAAACAATTTTTTCAAGGAAAGTAGAAGGATCTCCATAAGTATTATCAATAGTAGGCGGAGCCTATTGTGCAGGACATAGAAGTATGTGAGGTAGGTGGTGGTGAGGTCAAAAGCTGGCTCAAAACAGTAGGTGAATCAAGATTAAATCTAGTTGGCAGTTCCTTACCTCCCATAATCTTAGAGGACATGATCTTAGTTCTAGAATCTTTTATATTCTTCAAAGTAAATATAAATTACAACAGATAGTTAAATCAATGTGAACTTAATAAATAGAGCTATGGTCCCCGGTAATGGCAGCAAAAAATAATCTTGATGAGCCAAAAGTATAAGGGATCGCAACACTGTTCGATGGTAGTATTTCACCCAAATTTATAGACTCAATACAAGGGGAGCCATGCTACCTCTTGAGCTTGCATTGGTTTTTCCCTTGAAGAGGAAAGGGTGATGCAGCAAAGTAGAGTAAGTATTTCCCTCACTTTGAGAACCAAGGCATCAATCCAGTAGGAGATTATGCACAAGTAGCCAAATACTTGCAGAAACAATCAAACAACTTGCACCCAGCGCTATAAAGGGGTTGTCAATCCCTTCACGGTTATTTGCGAAACTGAGATCCCATAGAGATAGATGAACTTGTGAAGTAAATATTTTTGGGTTTTTGGTTTATAGATTGAAAAGTAAAAGATTGCAAAAATAGTAGATCGGAAACTTATAAGATGTAAAATAGACTCGGGGGCCATAGGTTTCCTAGAGGTTTCTCTCATGATAGCAAATATTACAGTGGGTGAACAAATTCTAGTCAAGCAATTGATAGAAGAGCGAATAATTATGATGACATCTAAGGCAATGATCATGAATATAGGCATCACGTCTGTATCAAGTAGACCAACTCTTGCCTGCATCTACTACTATTACTCCACACATTGACTGAAACGATTCTGCATCTAGAGTATTAATTTCATACGAACAGAGTAACACATTAAGCAATATGACATGATGTAGAGGAATTAACTCAAGCAATATGATGAAAAACCCATCTTGTTATCCTCAATGGAAACAATACAATATGTGTCATGTCCCCTACTGTCACTGGGATTGAGCACCACAAGATTGAACCTAAAGAAAAGCACTTCTCCCATTGCAAGAAAAACCAAACTAGTTGGCCAAACCCAACCGATAGTTCGAAGAGAATTACTAAGATTTCAAACATGCATATAAGAATTCAGAAGAGGCTCAAATAATATCCATAGATAATCTGGTCATAAACCCACAATTCATCGGATCTTGGCAAACACACCGCAAAAGAATATTACATCGGATAGATCTCCAAGAACATCATGGAGAACATGGTATTGAGCATCATAGAGAGAGAACAAGCCATCTAGCTACTAGCTATGGACCCATAGGTCTGTGGTAAACTACTCACACTTCATCGGAATGGCAATAGGGTTGACGTACATGCCCTCCGTGGTTCATTCCCCCTCCGGCAGAGTACCAGAAAAAGGCCTCCACATGGGATCTCACGAGAACGGAAGGTTACAGCGGCAGAAATTTGGTTTTGATGGATGTTCTGATGTTTCTGGAATATTTGAGAATTTATAGGCAAAAGAAGTAGGTCAGGGGGATCTCGGGGGGCCCACACGATAGGGGGTGCGCCCTACCCCCCAGGGCGCGCCCTCCGCCCTTTTGGCCGCGTCGAGGCTTCCCTGGCGTGTACTCCAAGTCCTTCCGGTGTCTTCTGGTCCAAGAAAAATCCTCGTAAAGTTTCATTTTGTTTGGAATCCGTTTGATATTCCTTTTCTGTGAAACTCAAAAACAAGGAAAAAACAGAAACTGGCGCTGAGCTGTGGGTTAATAGGTTAGTCCCAAAAATCATATAAAATAGCATATAAAACATCCAAGAGAGATAATATAATAGCATGGAACAATAAAAAAAATATACATTGGAGACGTATCAAGCATCCTCAAGCTTAATTCCTGGTCTTTCTCGGGTAGGTAAATGATAGAAACATAATTTTTAATGTGGAATGCTACCCAACATATTTATCAACGCAATATTCTTTATTGTGAAATGAATGTTCAGATCCATAAGACTCAAAATAAAATTTTATCAATATCAAAACAATAATACTTCAAGCATACTAGAAAGTAATCTTTGAACCTTCAAAAATAACATGGCTAAAGAAAGTTATCCCTACAAAATCATATAGTCATTTATGCTCCCTCTTCTTAACACAAAGTATAAATCATAACTATCCCGGTGTCAATCAAGCAATTGTTTTCATACTTCAACATTTTTAAACCTTTTCAACTCTTCACGGAATACATGAGCATGAGCCATGGATATAACACTATGGGTGGAATAGAAGGTGGTAATAGACAAAAGGATGAAGAAAGTCTCACATCAACTAGGCAAATCAACGGACTATGGAGATGTCCATCAATCGATATCAATGTGAGTGAGTAGGGATTGCCATGTAACGGATGCACTAGAGCTATAAGTCTATGAAAGCTCAAAAAGAAAACTAGTGGGTGTGCATCAACTTGCTTGCTCATGAAGACCTGCGGCATTTGAGGAAACTCATCATTGGAATATACAAGCCAAGTTCTATAATGAAAAATTCCCACTAGTGATATATGAAAGTGACAACATAGGAGACTCTCTATCATGAAGAACATAGTGCTACTTTGAAGCACAAGTGTAGAAAAGGATAGTAACATTGTCCCTTCTCTCTTTTTCTCTCATTTTTTTGTAGTCTCCTCTGTTTTTTAGACCTTTCTCTTTTTTTGGAGACTCTTTTGGACTCTTTATTTATAACTTCACATGCGACAATGTTTTAATAATGATATGCATCACACTTTTATTTAATTACAACTCAATATTACAACTTGATACTAGAACATAGATATGACTCTATATGAATGCCTCCGGCGGTGTACTGGGATGTGCAATGACCAAGAGTGAAATGTATGAAAAATATGAACTGTGGCTTTGCCACAAATACTATGTCAACTACATGATCATGCAAAGCAATATGACAATGATGAAGCGTGTCATAATAAACGGAAAGATGGAGTTACATGGCAATATATCTCAGAATGGCTATGGAAATGCCATAATAGCTAGGTATGGTGGCTGTTTTGAGGAAGGTTAAGGAGGGTTTTATGCACCAGCGAAAGTTGGGCGACACTAGAGTGGCTAGCAAGGTGGAAGGGTGAGAGTGCGTATAATCCATGGACTCAACATTAGTCATAAAGAACTCACATACTTATTGCGAAAAAATTATTAGCTCTCGAAGCAAAGTACTACGACGCATGCCCCTACGGGGGAGGTTGGTAGGAGTTAACCATCGTGTCGTGGAATTAGCACGGCAGATGTCCGGTTTAGCGGACTTGATGATGGAACCATCGCACGGGTTAGCTTGAAGGGGTTCATAGCATACAAAGGACACACAGAGTTTATACTAGTTCGGCCCCTTCGATGAAGGTAAAAGCCTACGTCTAGTTGGTTTGGTATTGCTTGGGTGTCGGATTACAGGGAGCGGATTCGCTTGCCTGTAGTCTCGACGGGTTGATTCTTGCTTGTCCTTGAACCGTCGCCGGGTCGTCCCTTTATATAGAGGTGACGCCTGGTCCGGTTTACAGAGTCCCGAGGCCGGCTCATACTTGTGTCCGCCTCGGTCTCTGTCTTTTCTTCCTTATCTCTCAAGTTACATCGCTTGACGGTTTACAAACCGCACTTCTATACATGGGCCGTAAGATCTCATGGGCCGTAGCCTTTACTAAATATTACAACCAAGTATAATATAACTAAGCCGGTTTACACTAGCCGGTTCATACCTGCTAGTCATATCCCTGACACATCGCGTGACCCCGACCTTCACGCAAAGACAAACACTCAAAATACAAAGTCCTCCAATTTGGTTACATAGTTAGGAGACCATACGTCCATGCTAGGAGAATCACAAACCTTAACACAATTATTTCTTTAACCTCACAAACTTTCACTAGCATGACTCTAATATTACCATCTTAACATCTCAAAGCAATTACAAGGAGTCAAACTTCACATAGTATTCAATGCTCTATATATGAAAGTTTTTATTATATCTCCTTTGGATGCCTATCATATTAGGACTAAATTCATAACCCAAGAAAATTACCATGCTGTTCTTTAAGACTCTAAAAATAATATAATTGAAGCAAGAGAGTTCAACAAAATCTATAAAATAATATCACCACCGTGCTCTAAAAAGATATAAGTGAAGCACTAGAGCAAAATTGCCTAGCTGAAAAGATATAAGTGAAGCACATAGAGTATTCTAATAAGTTGTGATTGAAGTGTGTCCCTCTAAAAAGGTGTGTACATAAAGGACAATTGTTACAAACTAAAAATCAAAAAGTTATATCATACAAGACGCTCCAAGCAAAACACATATCATGTAGTGAATAAAAATATAGCCTCAAGTAAAGTTACTCTTGGACGTCCTTGAATTTTACCTTGGGGTGCCTTGGGAATCCCCAAGCTTAGTCTTTTGCCACTCCTTATTCCATAGTCCATCAAATCCTTACCCAAAACTTGAAAACTTCACAACACAAAACCCAACTGAAATCTCGTGAGCTCCGTTAGTTAAACAAAGCAACTAACCACTCAAGTTACTGTTGTGATCTTATTCTAATTTTATATTGATATAATATCTACTGTATTGCAACTTTTCCATGGTTCATACCCCCCGATACTAGCCATAGATGCATCAAAATAAGCAAACAACACATAAAATACATAATCTGTCAAAAACAGAACAATCTGTAAAATTCACATGCTTCTGTAGCTCTAAAAATTCTGAAAAATTAGGAAGATGTGGGGAGTTTCTATACCATTTTTTTTAAGAATTTCAGAAGGTTTTGACGTTCCAGCGAATTATTGAACTTTCTGCACTGGGTGCAAAAGTTTCTGTTTTTCAGCAAAATCAAATCAACGATCACCGTAAGCCATCCCAATGGTCTTACTTGGCTCAAACACTAATTAAAACACCAAAACACAATTACTACAGAAGTAATAATGTTAATTTCTTGAAAAATAGGACAAAAAAAGCAAAAAACAAAAATAAAATTGGGTTGCCTCCCAACAAGCTCTTGCTTTATAGCCATTGAGATAGGCTTGAGAATTCAATGATGCTCACATGAAAGACAAGACTTGAAGCACAAAAAGAGCATCATATAGCATGTGAAAATCACATCTAAGTCTAGCATACTTCCTATGCATAGGCATTCTATAGGAAAACAAATTAGCAAGACAAGCAAGATCTAGCATATGTAAGGAAGAAGTAAGAAACAATAGCAATCTCAACATAACGAGAGGCAATTTAGTAACATGAATATTTCTACAACCATAGTTTTCCTCTCTCACAATAATTACATGTGGGATCATAATAAAATTCAACAATATAGCTATTACATAAAATATTATCTACATGATCCACATGCATGCAAAGTTGACACTCTTTCAAAATAGTGGGATTAACATACAACAAAGTCATTACTTCTCCAAGCCCACCTTTATCAAAAATTCCATAAGATCGATTAATATCCAAAGTAGTGGGATCAAAAGTTTACATTCCTTCAAACCCACTTTAAAATTATGGCAATCATTATTATCAATCTCATATTCATCATGGGGTTTAAATAAATTTTCAAGATCGTAAGAAGCATCACCCCAATCATGATCATTGCAACAAGTAGTGGGCATAACAAAAAAAGCATCCCCAAGCTTAGGGTTTTGTATATCATTAACACGTTGAAATTAATAGAGTTTATAGTAACATCATTGCAATCATGTTTTTCAATCAAGGAGTTATCATGAATCACTTGATAAATTTCTTCTTTCAACACTTCACAAATGTCAGATTCAGGAATTTCAAGCAAAACCTCATAAAGATAATATAGTGCACTCAACTCACTAGCAATTGGTTCACCATAATTGGATCTTTTAACAAGATTACCAAGTGGATGACCATCTATCAGGGATATTATTAGCGGGTGTAAACCGGCTAGGGTAAACCGGATTATGATGATATAGTTGTGTAATTGTAAAGCTCAGTAGAGGTTACGGCCCATGAAGGCTTAGGGCCCATGTATGGAGTTACGGTTTGTAAACCGTCTTATCATGTAACATGAGAGACAAGGAAGAAAGAGCAGAGACCGAGGTGGACACAAATATGAGCTGGCCTCGGGACTCTGTAAACCGGACCGGGCGTCGCCTCTATATAAAGGGACGACCGGGCGACGATTCAAGGACAAGCAACAACCCGTCGAGACACAGGCAAGCGATCCTCTCCCTGTTCATCGACGCTCAAGCAATACCAAACCAAACTAGACGTAGGCTTTTACCTTCATCGAAGGGGCCGAACTAGTATAAACCCTCTGTGTCCTTTGTGTGCTTTTAACCCCTTCAAGCTAACCCGTGCGATGGTTCCTCAACTAAGTCCGTTAAACCGGACATCTGCCATGCTAATTCCACGACAGTTGGTGCCCACCGTGGGGCCTCCGCACGACGGTTTTGAGTTCTTGAAGGGCAGCTTTGAAGGACTCAAGGGCTATGCGGTCGGCCGGATGACCAAGAGTCGCCGCGGCCGGATCTACATCGACGACGCTGGCTGGGGCCCGGAGGCCGATTCAATCGAATACGGGTACCGGGTTCCTTTCGGCGGCATCCACGTCTTCATCGGCAAGATTGGCGAACTGGGACCTGAGCCGAACATCTTCTCCGACATCATCGAGCAGGCTCAGCGTGCGAGATCGGCCCGGATTCAGCCTGCCATGAAGCGCGTTTTCGTTGGAGCAATACATGGAGTCCAAGCCGAGGACGGATCGGATTCTGGTGGCGAGACAGTTGTCTATTCCGATGATGGATCTTCATCCGGAGAAACTGAGTCCCTGTATCTGTTGCGGGACGACCGATCTGAGGGTGTGTCCGACGGAGACAGTATTCCGGACCCCTTTGATCTACCAAACCGGGTGGCTGTCTTTATGGCCGGGTCACAACCTACGCAGCAGTCCACGGTGAACGGGGCAAACACATCAGAAGCTGGTGCAGGGGGGAGCGGCCAGACCCTCTCGCCCTCTGACGCTCTATCCGCCTTAGTCGAGGAGTTGACAACCCGGGCAGTAGCAGTGGTGGCTCCAGCAGACAAGGCGCAACACGATGCAGAACTCCTTCAGCTGAGGGGCCGGATCGAGCAAGCAAGAGAGGATCTTAAGGCAGAGAAAGCTATGATAGCAACAAGGCAGGCAGAGCTGGAGTCTCAAGCCTTCCAACTCAGGATGGATCAGGCCTCTGCGCAGGGAGTAAGGACTCGAAGGTACCAGTCTCGTCTACCGCCGGTCTATGAGGCGATGAATCTTTTCGGGACGCCGGGAGCGGGAGCCAGCAATGATCCGGAGGTAAACCGGAGGACGGCCCCGGTTCAACAGCCCATGGCGGAGCAAGATCGACGGATTACGCCTCACGTTCCCACTCCTCCGGGTCATTACTCAAACCCTTTGGATAACATTGTTGCTGCCGCTTCACGTCTGGCCGCTTTACCCATTGAGGGGACATCCCCCATGGAAATGAAGGCACGCAGGGTCAAGGATCTGCTTAATACAGCTTTGACACAGCAGCAGGCATACTCCTACAGCAGGGAAAGACTTCATTCGACACCCCGTCACAGCCGGAGTTATACTAGGCATTGGGAGGAACCGGAGGTGTCCAGTAGTGAACGGAGGCGACACCGTCACAGACAGGATAATCCGGCGGGCGCAGAGGCGCAAGCTCAAGAGGCAGCAAACCGGTTTAGATCTGCGGCCTGCGAGGAGGTCCGACAAACGACGCCGGTTCACACAACCACAGCAGAGACAGGAGTCACGACGAGTTCCTTTGGGGTGCAGTGTCTTGTCCCCGCTTTACAAAGCGTAAAGTTACCCAAAGATTTCAAGGGTCCGCGTAAAGAACCTAACTACACAACAGATTTGGCTCCAGAAGCTTGGATTGAGAGCTATGAGATGGCTATGGAGATGCTGGATGTGGATGAAGTGGCTTGCGCGAAGTACTTTACCATGATGCTTGAGGGTACGGCCCGGACCTGGTTAAAGGGGTTACCACCTAACTCCATTGGATCATGGGGTGAGTTACGCCACCAAATTATCAAAAATTTCAAGGATACGTGCAAGCAGCCAATGTCAGTGGTGGATCTAGCAGCATGCATACAAGGAGAGCAGGAGCCTACAAGTGCATGGGTGCGGCGAGTGTCAGAAATCCTGCACTCTTCAAATGGTATCAGCCCCAGTACGACGATAGTAACACTGGAAAACAATTGCCGGTTTGAGTCTCTGAAGTTAAAGTTGGGACGGCTCAAACGGGATTGTAATGACATAGGAACTCTCATGAGCGCTCTGGTGAAGTACGGGGACTCCGATAACACTAAGTATCCAGAAGCGGATGGAGACAAATCTGGAAAGGCAAATAAGTCTGGTAAACCGGCGCAGGCTAATCCGGTCGGAACAAGCTTCTTAGGCAAACGAAAGGTAGAGGGTGGCTCTGATTTCGTGGCCAATACCCAAGTTCAAGGAGGCTTTCAGCGCAACAAGGGTAAACCGCCTCTACAAACCGGCGGGGGGTCCGTTAGTTGGGAGCAAGAGTTGAATGAGCCTTGCCCGAAACACGGATCAAAGGAACATCCAGCTAAACATACCATAGGATAATGCAAGGCCATGATGGAGGCCATGAGCCGGATCAGATCTAACAACAGGCCAGCAGGCGGCGGATCAGGTCCCGGGTTTTACGGTCCGGGTCACCAGGGGAACGGCTCCGGATCAGGGTATCGTGGCAACAAGAATGGTTACAATAACTAAGGCAACCATATGTATGGTCAGGGCGGTTATAATAACCAAGGCAACCATCAGTATGGTGAGGGCAGTTACAATAACCAAAACAACCAACAGCAAGGCCAGGGTAATAGTAACAATCAAGGCAATCAGCAGCGTCAACAGCAGCAGCAATCCGGATATCAGAGTAATCCGAAGGAGCTGAGTAGTGGACAATATCATGTGTTCACTACGAGCTTATGCAAACGGGATCAAAAAATCTTAAAGCGGGCGGTCCACGCGGTTGAACCGGCCACACCACAGTTTCTGCGCTGGTCGGAGCAACCTATTGTGTGGAGCAGAGAAGATCATCCGCCGCGAGTTGATAATCCGGGCCAATTGGCCTTAGTGGTAGCACCACAGGTGGGTGGCTACAAATTCACCAAGGTTCTTATGGACGGCGGTAGCAGCATCAATATATTATACTATGAGACCTTCCGTCGCATGGGGCTGACAGATAAGAAGCTAAGACAGTCAAACACAGTGTTTCATGGAGTAGTACCAGGTAAATCAGCTTACCCAGTTGGGAAAATTGACCTAGAGGTTACCTTTGGAGATGAACAAGATTCCAGGTCAGAGATGATAACCTTTGAAGTTGTCAAAATCTGGAGCCCATATCATGCTCTGTTTGGAAGACCGGTTTACGCCAAGTTCATGGCTAGGCCGTGCTATGTTTATCTACAACTCAAGATGCCGGGTCACAAAGGAACCATCACGGTTCATGGAAGTCGCAAGATTGCATTAGAGTGCGAAGAAGGGGACGCTGCTTATGCGGAGGCAGTATGTGCTACGGAGGAGTTGAAGTTTTACAAGGACAATGTTGATCCGGCAGATATGTCCCCGTTGAAGAAGCCAACTACAGAGCATGATCCGGCATTGAAGTTTAAGTTTGCGGAGGAGACCAAGCAAGTTGACTTTGTGCCAGGCGATTCATCCAAGCAGTTCACTATCAGTGCTAACCTTGATCCTAAATAGGAAAGCGCGCTCATCGAGTTCATCCGTGAGAACCGGGATATCTTTGCATGGAAACCTTCTGACATGCCAGGTATACCGAGGGAACTCGCTGAGCACAGTCTTAACATTGATCCGAAGTTTAAACCGGTCAAGTAGTATCTGCGCCGCTTCAACAAAGAAAGGCGCAAGGCTATAGGAGAAGAAGTGGCCAGGCTTTTGGCCGCAGGGTTCATAATTGAAGTTTTTCACCCGGAGTGGTTGGCTAATCCGGTGCTGGTATTAAAGAAAAATGGAAAGTGGAGAATGTGTGTAGATTACACAGACCTAAACAAAGCTTGTCCAACCGATCCTTTTGCTCTCCCTCGTATTGATCAGATCATTGATGCTACGGCGGGATGTGAGCGGCTAAGTTTTTTGGATGCATATTCAGGGTATCACCAAATCAAGATGGCAGTTAAAGATCAGGAGAAGACGGCCTTCATAACCCCGTTTGGTGCTTTTTCCTATGTGTCAATGCCTTTTGGGCTCAAGAGTGCCCAAGCAAATTACCAGCATTGCGTACAGAATTGTCTTAAGGGGCAGATAGGGAGGAATGTTCATGCTTATGTGGATGATATTATGGTGAAATCAAGGAAGGAGGAGACGCTGATAGAGGACCTCAAGGAGACCTTTGACAATCTTCGAGCCTATAAAATGATGCTTAATCCGGAGAAGTGTGCTTTCTGTGTTCCGGCGGGCAAGCTCCTTGGATTCTTGGTGTCAAACAGAGGAATAGAAGCCAATCCGGAGATGATCAAGGCAATCACATCTTTGACTAAACCAGCTTGCATCAATGATGTTCAGCGTATCGCTGGCCGGATCACAGCATTAAGCCGGTTCATCAGCCGTCTGGGAGAGAAGGCAATTCCGCTTTATCAGATGCTGAAAAAGACAGACCGGTTTATATGGAGTGAGGAGGCAAACGCTGCGTTTGAGGATTTGAAGCGGCAACTGGCAGAACCGCCGGTCCTTGCTGCCCCTATTGATAATGAGCCATTGCTATTATACGTCGCCGCCAACGCACAGGCAGTCAGCGTGGCCATCGTGGTCGAGCGCAAGGAAGCAGGAAAGGAATATCCGGTTCAACGTCCGGTCTATTATGTCAGTGAAGTTCTCATTGAATCCAAACAAAGGTACCCGCATTGGCAGAAGCTGGTATACGGTATGTTCATGGCAAACCGGAAGTTGAAGCATTATTTCCAAGGCCACCCAATAACTGTTGTCAGTTCAGCTCCATTGGGGGATATAATTCAGAACAGGGAAGCTACTGGTAGAGTGGCGAAGTGGGCCATTGAGCTTAGCCCACACGGATTGAAGTATGTGCCACGCACCGCTATCAAATCCCAAGCATTGGTGGATCTCATCAATGATTGGACAGAACAGCAAGCACCAGAGGAGAAGCCGGATCTTACATATTGGACGATTCATTTTGACGGTTCAAGGCAGTTAGAAGGCTCGGGTTCTGGAGTTGTGTTAACTTCCCCGCGAGGTGACAAGTTATGTTATGTCCTCCGTCTAATGTTTCCTTGTACTAACAATGCAGCATAATATGAGGCATTGCTTCATGTCTTGCGGATGGCTAAGGAGATGAACTTGAGCCGGGTCAAGTGTTTTGGTGATTCAGATTTAGTGGCACAGTAAGTATCCAACAAGTGGGATTCAAAAGACCCTCTCATGGCAGCTTACAGACGAGAAGTTGAAGCAGTCGCAGGATATTTCAAAGGGTATCAAGTGGATCACATAGACCGGCGAAGGAATGAAGCGGCAGATGCCCTAAGCCGGCTGGGTTCTCAACGTAAACCGGTGCCACCGAATACTTTTTTGGATGAGTTGCATAGTCCATCAGTTCAGGTACCATCGGAGGAAGATCTGGCCGTTCCTGATCCGGAGGCGCAGCTAGTTGCAGCACTTCATGTTATTCCGGATTGGACGCTCCCATACTTGGCATATCTAAGCCGTGGGGAGTTGCCGGACGACGAGATCGAAGCAAGACAGATAATCCGGCGCTCCAAATCCATGACAATTGCAAATGGAGAACTTCACCATCGCAGTGTTTCTGGAGCGTTTCAGCGGTGTGTGTGTCATCTGAGGAAGGTTGTCATATTCTTCGAGAGATCCATGAAGGGGATTGTGGTCATCATGCCGGTTCAAAATCCTTGGTGGCTAAAGCTTTTCGACATGGGTTCTATTGGCTGACAGCCCATGCTGATGCAGCGGATCTAGTCCGGAGGTGCGATGCTTGTCAGAAATTTTCACGACGTGCTCTTTTTCCGGCACAGGAGCTCCGGATGATACCAATTACTTGGCCGTTTGCGACTTGGGGGCTTGATATGGTTGGGCCCTTCAAACGATCCCAAGATCAAAAAACTCATCTGTTGGTGGCTGTGGATAAGTTTACAAAATGGATTGAGGCAGAGCCTGTGAGCAAGTGTGATGCAGCAACAACGGTTAAGTTCATCAAAAAGTTAATTTTCCGATTTGGCTTTCCACACAGCATCATCACAGACAACGGGACAAATTTATCTAAAGGAGAGATGGAAGAGTTTTGTCAACGGGAGCATATTCGCCTAGATGTGTCTTCTGTAGCTCACCCTCAATCCAATGGTCAAGCTGAAAGGGCTAATCAGGAGATTTTGCGAGGTATTAAGCCCCGGCTTATGACTCCCTTGCAAAGAACACCAGGGTGCTGGGTTGAGGAGTTACCTTCTGTCCTCTGGAGCATCAATACTACGCCGAACCGGTCCACAGGTTATACACCTTTCTTCATGGTGTATGGGGCTGAAGCGGTCCTTCCAAGTGATATCCGTCATGATTCGCCACGGGTGACAACTTATGTTGAAGCGGCCAATGAGCAGGCAAGACAGGACAGTTTGGACCGGATGGATGAAGAGCGTGACATCGCAGTAGCACGGTCCGCGATTTATCAACAGGACTTGCGCAGATATCACAGCCGCCGGATCAAAACCAGGACGTTCCAGGAGGGAGATTTGGTACTCCGGCTCATCCAGGACCCAAACAGATATGCACAAACTATCCCCGCCTTGGGAAGGGCCCTTTGTGGTCAGCAAGAATCTACACAATGGTTCATATTACCTGGTGGATGTTCGAGAGCACAAGGACTCACGGACATCAGAAGAAGAGACAAAGAGGCCGTGGAACATCGCTCTCATGCGGCCCTACTATACTTGAGCCATGAGCTCTGCTGTATCCTATGTATATATTATGATTAATGAATAAACCGGCACCCTCGATAAACCGGGGGATCGGCCTTTTTTCCAATATAAATATCTTATGGTGATAACCATCCAAAGTTTATTTCTCTTAATATATATCATTTTCATTAAGAAAATAAGACGCTTTGATCGGTCTATCTGGTTATGCAGGACGACTCCCATATAGATACTCTATCGCTGTGATCACTAAAGGGCTTCCTGTTCAAACATAGGTCGTATTCGAACCAAAGAGAACATAGCCATTCCTGTTCAAACATAGGTCGTATTCGAACCAAAGAGAACATAGCAAAGGCCAGTAGGGGGCTACAGATCGTATTCGAATCCTAGCTTAGCCCCTATGGTCCGGTTTGTATGATCATATTCGAATCATAAGCCCTTTGGATCGTATTCGAATCCATTGCTTGGCTAAAATTTAAAAGGCCAGTAGGGGCTACGGATCGTATTCGAATCCTAGCTTAGCCCCTATGGTCCGGTTTGTATGATCGTATTCGAATCATAAGCCCTTTGGATCGTATTTGAATCCATTGCTTGGCTAAAATTTAAAAGGCCAGTAGGGGGCTACGGATCGTATTCGAATCCTAGCTTAGCCCCTATGGTCCGGTTTGTATGATCGTATTCAAATCATA